>OX638139.1:79284961-80484961 GCA_951805005.1 Othius punctulatus
TGAGTGACATGCTGTAATGTCTTGCATGAAGGGATTATTAATTCACAGATTACCTCTGCGAGGATTCTCATTTTCGGGGTAATAAAGATTAAAATATATAATTATTTTCCATAAATGATCACTAATTATGTTGAAAATTCATTTTGTCTTTATTTTAGCGGCAGGTCAAAATTCTTCCAAAAGTGGAAACATCTCCATGCTTTCCTTTTGTATGCACATATCCTGACAAGCCAGCTTCTTTTTAAACGCATCCATCTTGTTTCTTAACGTAACCACATTTGTTGAAAATCCTTGGAGAGACATATTGAGCTGATTGAGATGACTAAATATATCCGCCATATATATACCATGCAAGTTTAGCCATCCACTCATCATTTAACAAAGGCTCTAATAGGGCCTGGTTTCGCTCTCTCAAAAACTGTTTTACTTCTTCTCTCTGTTCAACAAAGCGTGAAAGAACCCTTCCACTCGATAGCCACCGCACCTCTGCGTGGAGATGTTGGTATTTTAAGTCCATACTCTCCTACTGTGTTGTGAACAATCTGGAGTTCACGGCACGGCTACGTATTTCATTAATGATCTTTATTGCGTCATTCATCACCCTGTTTGGCTCCAAAGATATCATTTTGCAGCTAGATGCTCTCGGTGGATCATACAGTGAGTGAGCAAAATTTCAGGATGAGCTTTGTCCTTTATTTTTGCAACCACACCTGAACGATATCCAGTCATATTTGCAGCAACGTCTGTACAAACTCCGACGCACTTCCCCCAGTCCAAACCCCAGTCTAATCCCTGCGCTTGTATCTATATATCAAAGTCCGTCCAGGTAGGTCAAGGCAACAAAGAAGTTTCAGGGAGGAACTTCTTTATTGCCTTGTTGCCTTTGTTGTCTTCAACTTCTCTATTCCTCACAAAACATAGTAGTTACTATGTTACTATGTTAAGTAGTTACTTCACGTCAGTTGTTTCATCAATTTGACACACATCGGACCAGGAGAAAATTTGAGAAATTTTCCGCGGACCGGCAGAAAATTTACACGGACCGGCACCGGTCCGCGGACCGGCGGTTGAGAAACGCTGATTTAAATTATTATATTTAACGACAAAGACATTTTAAGTATCAATGTGTTTATTGCTTGCGTTTATCGTTAAGTCGCGTCGTTGTGGACTGTATATACAAAACCAGAGCTACTGCTGATGTAGCGGCCTGCGTATACAGAGAGAAACCTAATTCGATTCTCACTCTTACAACACGATTGAATAAATAACTGAAAGGAGCGTCTCGATACGGTGTTGCCGTCAGTCGGATGCTCAATGGTCGCATAGTGAAAATTTGTATATCAACTTTTCAATATACGCTTCCAACTACAGCGCCACCAATGTCAATAACGTGAACTAATATGTACAAAAATATACAAAGAAAACTATGTAACTATCCATACCGCGTCCACGTTGATTTTTGCCAATCGATTGTAAATGGTGCATAATGGCACTAGAAAAAAATTACAAGGCGATACATTAGAGCGTCCATATTCGGACGTTCCAAAGCGAAGGACGCCGTAAAAATAGCAAAATGTCAATGTAAGGATGGCGTAAAGATAGTGTGATATATATATATATATATATATATATATATATATATATATATATATATATATACAGGGTGACTCAATAGAATGGGCAGGCTCTATTACACCTACACCGTTAATGATATCGAAATGAACCAAAATACACTGCAAACTGGAGGTCAAAGTGCAGTTTGTAAAATTATTGTGCCATATACAGGGTGTACCATTTTTGCATGGCAGCCTTCGACCTAGTTTTTTTTTAATGGCACCCCGTATATACATTTACATATCTAAATATGTCCTTTTTTGGGCTTTATAAATCCGTTTAGTTTTTGCAATTCGCTTTAACTATTCATAAGTTGTTCACGTTTTTCTAAAAGTGAATGTGTTTGCAGGCACTTATTACAAAACTTGCAGGGCACTTGGTTTTTGGGATATCAAGTATTGAAATATAGGGTGTGCCATTTAAAAAAAATCAAGTTATATCTCTTCAAGGTTTACCAAAATTAATGACCCACAGCAAAGTGATGCCACAATGCAAATCGACGATCTTGCCGCCAAAAGATACCCCAGACAGTTGTTTAGGATCTGGCAAATTCCCAACCCGATATCCTATAAAATAAGTGCCCTGTGATTTTTTTAATAAGTGCCTGTAAATGCATTAAATTTTAGAAAAACATAAACAACTTCTGAACGGTTAAAGCGAAATTTAAAAACTAAACGGATTTCTAAAGCCCAAAAAAGGGAAAATTCAAATATGTAAATTTATACAGGGGGTGCCATTTAAATAAACTATGTCCAAAATTTCTTCTTCGTTGTTAGGGCTCCTATATCCTAAAACCAGCAAGGTATCTGTTTTATCGGCGAAAGTGTAGTTTATATTCATTATTGTGAATAAACCATCATCAACCCGGTAACTAGATTACATTTGTTTCCAAACGAGTGTAGGGCAGTCACTCATATTTTATTTCTTTGTGCCGAAATTGTAATTTAGAAACACCCTGTATCTAGATCTATCCTTTCTTCTATCAATCTTTTCAAAACTAGCTAGTCTCAATAACTTTTGAATTGAAGATAACTTCATTTAAAACAAAAACACGTCGATTGATTTTTCAATGAGGAAGTTTAAAAACAACGTCAAATACATATTAAGTGTTACCCCCTCCTCCGTAGCCTCACCTCCTTTGAAATTTTCAAAGGCACCCCCCACCTTGCGATACCTCATTTTAAAGCTAGGAAAAAATCTAATCTAGGGGCTTGCCGATTCGTTTTGAATATAATAAATAAGTATGAAAAATTAAAAAAAAAACAATTTATATTGAACGAATTTAAGTTCCTTTCAGAGAAACAATAATAAACAAAAAAAAAACAGTTTTCGAGATTGATGTTGAAAACCATGTTGATTAAATTTTAAAATTTGAATTTTGATGTGTACCTGTAAGTAAATAATTGAACTTTTGAAATAGGAAATAGTACGAATAAAATATCAACACGCATGAATTTTGAATTATTTTGAATGAATCATGAAGAGCCATGATTCTGCTACAATATGGAAAAAGTTTAAGTTTCTATTTAATACGTGAGAGAAATACTGAATATTTTTAAAAATGTCTATTTGAAGCGAAAATGTTGGAAATTATGTATTTCCTCAAGAACTACTGAAGATAAGTTCCCTATAAGTTTAATAAAATCTAAATATGTAAAAATATACAGGGTGTTTCATTTAAAATAACAACGTTGATGGCCACTTCCGGTAGAAGCGGAAGCGATAGAAACATGTACGTATTTTTTTTTTGAGATCACGACGAACCATGTTAGTGTGAATTATTTCAAATATTTGTTTTATCAGAAACCCCACAAACCTTTACCCAACAAGGTGAGACATGTGGATGTCTTTCATGAAAATTGACAAGATAATATAGATAGAGAAACTTGTAGAAACGATAGATGTAGAAACGATGCATCTCATAATATGTGTAAACGTTAGTAGTACAAAAGAATGTTTCCACTTTCCACCACCAGTGTACGCGACGCAGTGCCAGGTTGAAATATTCATACTGTGCATCAGCTCATTGCGCTGATTTTGACGTGCTACGTTGCGGTGCAACCCGTTACTTATATTGAGTTTTCAACATAAATCGACGACGAAGTTGGCATTGGCAATCTCAAGTCATTTCTGTACTAAGATCAAATCTGCCTTCATTGCACGAGTACGCGTGTGATCTTAGTGCAGACGTGACTTGAGATTGCCAATGCCAACTTTGTCATCGATTTTTGTTGAATGTTCGATATAAGCTAAATGTACAGTCGCAGCCAAAAAGAAATTAGACAAGTCTTATAGCGAATTTGTCTAAAATTAAGCTGTGTAAAAAATCAACAAAAAAAAAAATCATGTCATTGTCATTGTGACATACATATTTACATGGTAATAAAAAGCCACATATCAAAAAAAAAATCATGTCATTGTCATTGTGACATACATATTTACATGGTAATAAAAAGCCCCTCACGTTAGTGCTTTTAATAAAGCAAGAATAATAGAGATATTGAAAATGGATGGTCTATCAGGCAAGTTGCATACATTTTTGACATTTTAAGCAAAACCAAATTCACACTAGGCAAAAAACCTGTCCACCTTTTTTTATAGCCGCGACCGTACATAATGGGCTTGGAAAAAATGAAAAAATATATTAAAAAAATACAATTAATTATTGAACTTCATCGGTTTAAACCCAATGGTCGTTATTTCATTTAAATTGGGTAAGAATTTATGGAGTTATAAGTGTTTGAAATAAGACTTTGGCGCCTCCATCCGCGCCAGTCAGTCTAGTAGGATTGGGCCGTTGATGACGTCAACGTTGCCCGTTCCACGCGGATCTTGCGTCCCTTGCGATAGCTCAATGCTTATTCAAATTTGATCGCCCGAGTTAGTGCGTTACAGTCAATTGTTTTGTGTGTAATATGGATAAGGGATTTGTTCGGGGTCAATCAGACAACTTGCCTAAGATTGACGCAGTTACATTTGCTTGTTTTTTGCTACGAATAGTAATTTCATCAGCTCTGAGATTCGCGGACGAAAGTATCTAGGTAAGCAATAATGTATTAGTTACGTCTAAAACAATGTTTTATTGTAAAATTGTATAATGAATTTTATTGCTATAAACAAACAACTGTAAGATGTTTCATACTATACTATACGACCATTAATAGTATTATTGAACCGATGTTTTATATCCTCCTTATAACTCAATTAACAGTGTTTATTGATTCACTTATAAAGGAGAAATTAATGATTTATGCATATCTGTGCGAGTGTAAACTGACACACGTATTGTTTTAAGTAAAGGCCCATTCCGAGTCACATAATATAACATAAGAAGCCATTGAGCGCATTTCTAATATGGAGCGGGAAAACGTCAAATGCGCGTGCACAACGTCTCCTTATGTTATGTGAGTCTGAATAGGCCTTAAGAACAAAAAAATAAAAATAAAACTCTCACAAGTATAAATTGTTAATAAATGTTCAAAACTATTGATAAGTCAATAGAATTTAAATTAAATGAAAAAATTGCATTGTTAATAAACATTGAAAGAACATTAAAAGAAAAAAACAATTAAAGAACAAATTCTTATTTTTTATTAACAATACAATTTTATTCGAAAAATATATAATTATTTGAAAAAACAAAGTAGGCATTCAAATGACCTTGAAACTAATTAAAAAAATATATATATATATAGTAGGTACTTTATTTACTCCCTCGAAATAAAAAAAAAACTTTTATTTTAAACATTTTCGCCTTAAATAATAACTTCTTGAATTATTAACGATTATCTAGTTAAATTCCGCACCATGTATCGTATAGTGGACTCGAAACTACGGCAAATTAAAAACTTACTTTCATGCACCTATAAAGTGGATACGATTTAGTGGACTTACCTTTTGTTAGCATTTGTTAATTTGAAACAAAATCTAATATATTCGTTGAAGGAGCATATTCATAGCATATTTTAAATTATTATTTGTTATTTTACGCACTTTCTGGTATCTATCTTCTAGTATTTATTTTTTTATGTTTCCTACTAGTTTCGGTTTAACATTCAGCCATCATCAGGGGTTTTTGTAAATTAAATTATACTTTTGCAGATTATATTTGACTATTTGTGTCGTATCAGTTTAAAAACCCCTGATGTTGGCTGAATTTTAAACCGAAACTAGTAGGAAAATAAATAAATAAATACTAGAAGATACCAGAAAGTACATAAAATAACAAATAATAAAAAATAATTACAAATATCTGGTAACATGGATAAAATACTAACAAAAATATATTAAAATATGTTCGTTTCTTAGCAGTAGCTATTCGTTTCTCGCCTCTCGCCCGACTTGAGTTGGCAAACTCGAATAATCATTCGTTTTCATTTTTTAAGGGTCGCGTTTCATAGACATTTACGAATATTTTGTTTGGGGTAGAAATAGTAGTATTTGTACATCTAGGTATAATTCAATATTTATAACGCGTTTTCTCTTAAGACATGATAAATCCAGAAGTGCGAACTGGTTCAACGTAGGTTCCAGTATACTGCTGGGCGTGTGAGCAACCGTGACGTCACACACGCCGCGCGTCCTGAAAGGAAAAATTCACGCGTGGTCAATTTTACCCGACTTCAATAATTAATTGTGAAGCCAGTTGAAGTGCTAGATCAAAAATTTCAACGACATTATTTAAGTTTGACGGTGTATATTCAAATGCAAAATTTAAAAAATTGCGTTTCCAGACCCATTGAAGATGTCTTGGCATTCATGACATGATGGTACGAGGTCTGATCAAAAAGTTCCGGGACTTTTAAAATAGCGCGCCAACGAAGCAACGGAGAAAAACGCGGTGGGCAGCACTGTGTAGAGGGGTTCTCCCTGAGTACAGCAACGTTTGCAGATCGTCAATAGGTTGTTTAAAAGCGGAGTTACAGCTATTTTAGTAAACCGAAATTTTTGTGTTCGGCGATTTTGTATTTTTTTTTTGTGATGGAAGGAATACAAGAGCAACGCGTTTGCATCAAGTTCTGTGTCAAGTTGGGGAAAACTTTTCACATGTTACAAACGGCTTTTGAGGATAAGTGTTTGAGTCGTTCGTAGCGTCACGAATGGTTCAAGAGATTCAAAGAAGGCCGCACATCAACAGAAGACGATCCTCGTTCCGAACACCCGTTAGTTTCGACTGACGACGATCATGTGACCCAAGTGAATGATCCGTTCGTTCAAATCGTCGTTTACCCATTCGAGTTCATTCCTCGCTTCCCTGTTCATTTCTCGCTGCTCATTTGCGATTTTTGCACCAAAAATGCAATGACAGTTATCCCCCAGCCTCCCTACTCACCCGATCTGGCTCCAGTAGACTTTTCCCCCCCAAAAATAAAGAGGCCTATGAAAGGAGAAAGATTTGATGATGTTGAAGCAATAAAAAAAAAATCGCTGGAGGAACTGTATAGCATTTCGGAAGAAGACTTTCACCGGGCCTTCCTGAAGGGGAAGCGGCGCTGGGAAAAGTGTATATATACCCAAGGAGAGTACTTTCAAGGGGATTTAGTTTTGTAATGTATATCTATTACCAATAAATTTATATAAAATAAGTCCCGGAACTTTTTGATCAGCCCTCGTATAAACCATTTAGTATATGGTATTATATGGTATTTTTTAGTCTATGTTCAACGTTCGTTTGTACTTTTTTTTATTTTTATAAATAAATAATGCAATTTTTACTTGTACGTTTGTACGTTTTTCGCAGGGATGCGGCAGTCGATTACACTGCTCAGCTCGTTGCTGGTCCCCTTGGCGTCCTGCATCCTGCCTTGACAACCTGCAATAATTTGTTTAGACCACTACTTAATGCTTTTAAGAATGCAAAATTGATCTTAGATTATTATATTATTATAATTATCATTAATCAGATACTTGTGAAAGTTTATAATTAAAAAATATCGAAACAATTCTTACACAAAATAAACATTTATCAAATTTAAAATGCATCTTTCAACTAACATGCAGCCTTCATCTATGAAAATGCAATCAATATTGTCAGACAATACGAGTAGATATTGATATGATTAAAAATAAATGTTGATTTACAGAAAGAATGTTAAGGGTGCACTCCCGGTATCCAAAAAGGCGTCCCATGGAAAAAAATCGTTTGCGAAAATTGAACAGAAATTGTAGTTTTTTTAAATATGCACTATAAAATGAAAGGTTCAAATTTGGTCAGGATGTCGCGATTATTGGAATATTTTATTTTTTTTATATATTTAATTATGTGTTCAAATATAAGCATTATTTGGAGCAGTATACTGAGATATCTAGAACTCTGAATTGAAAAATTTCTTCTAGGTGACCCCTTTCCGACTTTTAAGATTGTGATAGTAATTTATGTATATCTGTATTGTTAATATTAAATGTGTGGCATGTATTTTAGTTATTGGCTTTCGCAGCTTTTTTGATTACAAATTGCCTGCATTTTGGGGGCTCTTTTCCCGGTCCGCAGACGAGCCACCGCAACGTTCACTCTCAGATTCTCGCTTCATCTCTTTTCAAAACCCGACTGCTGTAATCGCAAGCGGCATGGGCAAATTATGAAATAGTCGATGTTCAGCGGTTATATTTATTGTAACGAATCGATATATATATTTGTTGTAACATTATTATATTTTAGCTTGTAGCATTTAAGAATATAATAATGTTGCCGCATTTTGGGAATGCATTAGAGAAATCCAGTCTGAACAAAGCCCTATTGTAAATATTGCATTTTAAATTTATTACAGATTTAAAAACCCAAAATAATTATGCTTTAGATTTAAGCCATGTCGTAAGTACTTCAAGCCATAAAACCTAAGAAGATCGAAGAATAGCGTCTTTGTTTGAAAATGAGTAACCATTACAACCGATCACTTAGAGCGGATTAATACATTCGTAGAACTTCAACCTTCCCCTCCACAGCTACCCTTAAATGATAACAAAATATAGTCATTACGAACTAGTCGAGAGTTATCATTCAATATCTATACACTGTTATTGTAGTGCACGGTAAAGTTGGTCTGCATTAGAATATTTTATATTATTTGTGTTAAAGTTCCATCTTTATTGAAATAGTCATTATTTCTATAGAAGGTAAGTGCAATATATTTTCACATTTGTTGTAAAAATTCTTCATTTTCAACCGTTTAGAGCATTTGCAGTAACTATCTCTGCGTTGAAAATTTCTACATTTGCCAGATTGTCATTTCGCATATTTTGTATTTTTCTAAATACTTATTTTTAAAATGTTTCATGTGTATCACATAAGTATTACATTGATGATATTCACACACATATTAGGATTACATATGACGATTACATACGAATTAAATTCGAACCTTTTCCGCAAAAAGTATTTTTTTCGTTTACCTACAAAAAAGTTGTGAATTTTAAAGATTTGAAATTTTGGTGATCTTTCTTAAAAATGGCGCATATTAAAAAAAATATGTAATTACGCACGGTGGTTAACGATGGATCGTGCGTATTTATCAATAAATAACTCTTCTCATGTAATAAAACATTCAATTTCGTGCGGGACCACTGTTAACTCAAATTAGCTTAAATCGTCAAATTGGTATTTGATACTTTTTTAGAGTTGATGATTTTATCTTTGGAACAAAATTATCTATTCACCCACAGGTTTGTTTGAAGACGCAATGGTGGTCGTCGATCGATTAGCGAGACACTGCGATAGTTTATTGTATAATATGGACAACAATGCGGCTGAACTTTATAACGCAATTGTTGCAAAATACGTTGGCGGAAAACGAATAAATTTTTCGGGAAGACGATCCTACAATACGCGTTGTGAAGCTGCTGTTGTGTGTTACAATGAAGGCCCAAGTGAAATAATAAATAAAATTCATAAAAAAGCAGTTAGCAGAAGTCCGGGTTCATTCACTAAAATGTATATAGCTAGAATGAAGAAGAAAAATGAACAACGAAAATGTCGACGTAAATTGGTTTTTAAAAATAAGAAAACAAAAAAAAAACGCCTGCAGATATCGACTACGGAATGAACGATAATGATGTCGACGAACTAAGTGAGGAAGATTTTAAGAAAAAGTGTAGCGAATATATTAATTCCTTGTACATGTCAGCAGAGGAAGCGAACTTGATGCAGCATAAAACTATTGGGCAAAGTATTACGTCACTGTGGAACTTGGAGAGATCCAAACGACTTACAGCATCCTTGTTTGGAAAAATTTGCAAATTAAGGCAAACTACTCACTGCAAAAATTTAGTTCGTTCCATGATATATTCGCAGTTCGGTGGCAACGATGCTACCAAATGGGGCCGTGAGCATGAGGGAACTGCACTGCGGTCATTTGAAGAAATAAATAACATCATATACTGCGTTTCAAAAAAAATGTACCACCTAGAAGGAGTTGACGTAGAACTCTGAAATTATGTGAAAATAGTTAGTATGTGTTGAGAAACAATTGATTAAATTTTCATCGAAAAATAATAATATTTATTAAGAAAATAATTAATAATGTGTTGCATCTCCGCGCACTCTTATGCATTCAGCAACCCTTCTGGGCATGCTGGAAATCAAATGGTCCAATGCATCTTGAGGCAGCTCATCCCAGGCAATCTGAAGATGGTGTCTTAATTCATTTAAATTGTTGGGAGGATGCGCCTCAAGATGCATTGGACCATTTGATTTCCAGCATGCCCAGAAGGGTTGCTGAATGCATAAGAGTGCGCGGAGATGCAACACATTATTAATTATTTTCTTAATAAATATTATTATTTTTCGATGAAAATTTAATCAATTGTTTCTCAACACATACTAACTATTTTCACATAATTTCAGAGTTCTACGTCAACTCCTTCTAGGTGGTACATTTTTTTTGAAACGCAGTGTATTTGAAGAGTGCGGATTATTTATTGATCCTAAAAATTGTTATCTGGGAGCCTCTCCAGATGGTTTAATCGGAGATGATGGTATTGTGGAAGTGAAGTGCCCTTCATCTGCAAGAAATGTTAGTCCAATAGAAGGTATTCGACAGAAAATTATTAAATTTGCAATATTAGAGGGCTCTCAGATTCTATTAAAAAAAAACCATAACTACTATTACCAGGTACAAGGAGCACTACATGTGACCGGTAGAAAATATTGTGTATTTATAATTTGGACTCCATTCGGACTGGAGTATCAGCATGTAAGATTTTATTAAATATTATTGAAACAATTAATGAGTTTATATGTTCAATTACAGATACAAAGAGATGATACTTTTTGGAGTGAAAAGATGGAGGTCCAACTCCAGACATTTTTTCATAAATGTTTCCTGCCAGAAATTGTAGAGCCACAATTTCCACATAAGAGGGATATAAAGGACCTTCGTTTTGTAAACAACTAATTATACCGAGTATTGAATTGGTTAGGTATACATAGGAATTTAAGATATTACTTATTGCATATAGCAAAAATTAAATGGTGATAAATACATGTAAAAATTACCATCGACAGTGAACAACTGAAACTTAAATTTTATTTTACTGTAAGTTTCATTAATGAATGTGTGAAAATTCCACCATTACACAATTAGCAACAAAAGTTCCGATTTTGAAGCTTTATTATGGGGTTATTTATCACTGCAGCCATAACCTATATTTACAGATACATGTAATTAGGTTGATTTTTGGTTTATAAACATTTGTTAACTCTTCTAATTTTTCTCTAAAATAATCGGAAAGCTGGAAAATGAACAAATGTGATTTTAAATGTTAAATTCCTATGTATACCAAACCAATCAACACCCGGTATATGAGGGTCTATATTTATATTTTCAGACGTTATTTTATTATGATATATCAGTTGTAAGATAAAAAATAATTCACTTTTATTTGTTATAATTATTTTATTATATAGACTACTCAAGTTTCCGCGCATCAACGTTCCATTATCAAGCGTTACCGCAATAATAATTTTAATAACATATAAAAAAGTAATAGCGATTAATATTTAATATACGAATGTTATTTACGTAAGTATTTTCATTCCATTTTTTTTTAAATTGATCTGTCCAGAAAGAATTCCTATATGTTCATTTAACATATGCGATGAACTAGCTGTTCAAAATTTTGTTGTAATAAAATTATTTATGTAAAAAACATTTTTGTTTATTAATATTATTAATCATTATGACTTTTATTTGCTTATGCCATTAATTATCATGTGCCGGTATTTGACTTGAGTAGCACAAATAATAAAAAATAGTCATTATTATAACAAAGTGCATTATTGTTTATCTTAAAGATTGAATTAATTCGCTATAATTCATATAATACAATAATTCAGAACAAAATAAATTATATTAAAAAATGTATCTTTTTTGGTGAATTTATGTTTGTAATGTTTTTTTTTGTGAATTTATGTTTGTAATGTTTCTTTTTTTTTTGTGAATTTATGTTTGTAATGTATCTTTTTTTGTGAATTTATGTTTGTAATGTTTCTTTAAAATTACATTTAAACAATTCTAAACGTGAGTGAATTTTTTTGAGTTTTTTTAATCAGCAAAATATTTTGTCCGGTCCACTCTCGTTTTACTTTCTCAATCTGCAAGTGTTTGGAATACAATATCAGAATTTATGACCCGCCCGTAAAAAAGGGCCCACCACTGCGCTTTGTCATGATATCAATGGCATGTCCCTCCTACGCACCGTCGTCGGTGCGCGCCGGTCGGACTCGGGCATCGTTCATCTTCGCCATCCACGACATTTTTGGACTACACGTAAGCGCTGTCATGTCTCAAATGGTTTTTGCAATACCAACCATCTTGTTGCACTACTCTGAACTTTACTGGTCTTACCGAATAGCAAAATACCCCAGCCGAGAGCGCACCCTTAAATAGTTTAAATTTTCTTTAATTGATTACTATTTTCGCTAATACATGTATAACGGTTGCAAATTTGTACACTTAGTTGCAAACTCACAATTCCAGTTCACAAAGCATAGAAATGTCAACATTACCTAATCCTTAGAAATTTTGCACTTTACTGCGCAACTTAAATATTTTTGGACGCAAATACATTTTCCACCTACCTGCTCTAAAAGTTCATTTTTCCGTCCTAAATTGCGGGCGGAAAATGAGATTTAGAGGCCTTACAGCCTTAGGCTTAGGCTTCTTTCAGAAATTTTCCCATAGATGGCGGCATACATTTCAAAAACAAATGTCATTTTGACTGATACGGTGACACATATATTGTACCTACTCTCTAATTAAAATGTGTATTAAGGACAATGGATGTTAGGAGCGATGAAGACTTGGCTTACACCACTCGATATAAAGGAATCTGCCGCTGCTGCTTCCACTAACCTAATTAACCAATCAAATCTTACTCGGTGTACTCCAATATAATAAGTTTCGTAGTTTAAAAATGCTCAAAAAGTCAAAAAACATTACGGAAAATACAGTACTGTATAGCAGAAAGAAGCAAATAGTGCCACATTGTGATCTGAACATTCAATGTTGAAGTCGGTTCTTAAAATAAAACGAAATATTGACATAAAAAACGCATCAAAGTGCAGCCGTACCTGAAACGAAATTCAGTTGATTATGTAAGACTTTGGTTTTCCCAATATTTAATAATTAGGTATATTTTACTCATAATCATAAATTCGTATAATTTATGATATTTGTTTTGGCTCGTGATTAACTATCTAACTAGTGAATTAAGTGTAATTTATTTACTTTAAGGGATTTTGCAACAATAATTAAACATCAACTTAAATTTAATGACTTTCTTTATTGACTCAACAAGTGTCAGTTAGTTTTGGATAAAGATGTACTTAACGTAAATGACTT
The DNA here is from genome assembly GCA_951805005.1 of Othius punctulatus. Lineage (NCBI taxonomy): Eukaryota > Metazoa > Arthropoda > Insecta > Coleoptera > Staphylinidae > Othius > Othius punctulatus. The sequence goes on from OX638139.1 coordinate 79,298,413, forward strand.
CACACATTGCTCAATTCTACTGCCCGCAAAACTGCTCAATGCATGTCACCACTTCATGAAATATGTCACTGTTTGTGCCTTCCAATGTCACATTCCATCTATTACTTCAGGATTCACTAACAAGGTTTTGATAGATACAATTTTGTTAAATATGTCCTGTAAATTGTTCGTATGACTGATATTAATGAATTAGCGATTATTTATATCTCGTTTATACTCATAACACAAAACAACCAATAATTTGCCATAGTATTACCCAGTTATTATGTAAACTATACCTTAATATTTTATACTCATTCCCTGGAGAATATTATCGTTTGTAGATTTCAGCTTTAAATTTATAATGAGATTTATTAAACAAGCAATTTCGATGATTTTATGGATTTCATTTAATTAACCTTTGGTTTTATTTCTGTAATGTTTCTCATTTAAACTAAATCTTCATTTCATTCAAATTCATGTTATTAATTACTCAAAATTAAATAATGTTTTGCCACTTTAGCGAAGAGATATTATTTAGGTTATATTTTGATAATTTATACTTATTCCCTGAAGAGTATTATCCTCTCTATACTGCATTTTGAATTTATAATGACTGTATTTTATTAGAGAGGAAATTCAAATGATATTACTTATTTCATTTTAATTGATATTTTTATTACTTCTGCTGGCTTATGAGGGGAATTGTTAATCATGTCTACGGTACGGTACGGTATGGTACGGTACGGTAAATATATTTGGAGACAGTAACATACTCGAAGTACCACGTATATGAAACTGGGAAGATTACCCTATTAAAATCCACGACACCGCTCAAAGCGTATGCTTTGAAATTAATAAAGCTCTTGAATACCCTCGTATTTAAAACCGGATCAATTACCGCATTAAAACCCACGACACCGCTCAAAGCGTATGCCAGAAATTAATAAAGTTCTCGAATACCGATGTATATGAAACCGGAAAGATCGCCTCATTAAAATCCACGACACCGCTCAAAGTGTATGCCAGAAATTAATAAAGTTGTCGAATACCCGCGTATATGAAACCGGAAAGATTACCTCATTAAAATCCACGACACTGCTCAAAGCGTATGCCAGAAATTAATAAAATTCTCGAATACCCACGTGAATGAAACCGGAAAGATTACCTCGTTAAAATCCACGACTTCGCTCAAAGCGTATGCCAGAAATTAATAAAGTTCTCTAATACCCTCGTATATGAAACGCGAAAGATTACCTCATTAAAATCCACGACATCGCTCAAAGCGTATGCCAGAAATTAATAAAATTCTCGAATACCCACGTATATGAAACCGGAAAGATTACCTCATTAAAATCCACAACACCGCTCAAAGCGTATGCCAGAAATTAATAAAGTTCTCGAATACCCATGTATATGAAACCGGAAAGATTACCTCATTAAAATCCACGACACCGCTCAAAGCGTATGCCTGAAATTAATAAAGCTTTCGAAGAACCACGTATATAAAACCGGAAAGATTATATAGATACTTCATGGGGTTTTTATTTTTGGTACCTTGGTAGGAATGTGCCGATTATTGCTACTCAATTTTAAAATAATCAATACTATCCTGAACATAGTAACTTTTAAATAAATCGGATAATACTCTTCATAATGATATTCGCGTATACTATTGATGACGATAATAACGGCCTGTCGCCTCGCGAATCTGGAACCAACTAAACTTTTCGCAGGCAAAACGATGCTATTTATATCAAAATTTCGCCCCTCTGCAATTTTGTGTGATTCCCATTAACGTTAACTCTCATTCCGGTGATCTCACATGTGCCCTATAGCAAGGATACTGATACAAAATTACCGAACTGTTATGATTTGTCATCCGCCTGCTCGTGCCGAATCTGTGATTATTTATATTATTGCGTCACCACGCATCGAACGAGTCTTAATAAGTGATTATAAAAGTTCTCATAATTTCCTTTGCAATCGATTCAAATTGAATTCATATTTAAGTATATTACTTATTATTTCCCCAAATGATGACCCAATGTTGTTTAATGTTTATACCTGAGTATGAAATTGTTTTAAAATTACTACTAAACGTCTCAAGTAATATCAGTAATTTTTCGTGGTTTTATGTTAAATTAATTCATACAAAATATGGATATTCCGATACCTTAGAATTATAGAGCTAAAAAGTCAGATATTGTATGTATCGCTCAGCTCGCTCATGCGCCAAGCACCGCGGGCTGCTATAGCCAATTGTCCGCCCTTGATGCACAATATACTATATTTTTTACATTATTTCTCATCTGGTGCTTCTATGAAACTAGTTACTGTTGTGTTGGACACATGACATTTAACACATGCTCATGTTGACGGGGATATTTCGATACTTTTTTTAATATTATATTAAGTAAAACAAAGTGGACGGATTTTTAAATGGATAGACGATGGACGACATTACGGTGAAATTAGAGTACTCCCTTGATATGGAACGCTATTTGCAACCCAACAACTGAAATGGTCATGCGACCCAATTTTGGATTGAGAAGCGCCGCGTATTGAGATTTGTCATCGAATCACATAGGAAGCGAAAGATATTACGAAGATAAAGAAGTTATCCGCCCTTGACCACTTTCCAAAATTTCCTGTAAGAGCTTGTTAGCGTCATTATATCGGCGTTCCGTCATCCGGGGAAGTCCCTTCTTATGGACGTGCCAAGCGGAGGCCACGTGTCGGTTGAGGGGAACGGGATTCGATGAGGAGAGACGCCTGTACGCAACGAAGGGACATTCTGATTTGTGCTTGGTTGCTTTACAGACGTATAACCTGATACCGCAATTAATGCAATAAATACTTCTACTTAATGTTGTTAGTCTAGTGTTTCATTGAGCGTATATAAATATAAGTTAACATCAGAAGTGGGATAAAAAACCCTGTGTACTGGAAACTGTTTTGTTGTACTTTTCGTAATTGTGTAGTTGTGACAATTGTTGTGGAAAAAACGAAACGAATCACAAAAGGCGACTATCGAGGCCACGGCGTGCTCGCCCACGTACGAGAAGTTCTTCTCGATGAAGAAATTTCAGGGCGAAGAAGTAGAAGTGGCGAATATCGTCGAAGGAACACCAATTTAATATCGGATAATGGTTCAGAAATGTAGACGCATTTACAGTTGTAATGGGCTGACCAGTTGGGTGGTATCGTATCTTCACAAGTAATTGCAGAATTCGATCCGTTGAAGAATTATGTTGGAGAGCGGCTGCATTCTGTGGATGAGTATGACAACATTTGAGAAGCCCAGCAGAGGTATGATAACGGGCCCTTCAACTCGATATGTATTTTTAATCCTAGCTTATTGCCACCGAATTAAAATAAAAATCTAAACGTTGTGCTGTAGAACAAATAATGATGTCATGTACATTGATGCCAGGCGATTAAATCAATATACATAAAAATATACGAGCGATACTTCTCAAATTAAAGTATTTTAATCAAATTTAATAATAAGGGGCATTGATAATGAACAAATTCATTTTTGTTGATCAAATTACAAATATAGCCGACATCAGTTCTCTGACCTATCATTTTATATCGCCATTAATAATATGTCTGGGTTACGCGCTACTTGGGCTAAGCGATTGTAAAATAAATATTTACCATTAAGTAAACATAATCAATATACATTGATCCCTTAGCAGGTTGCTATAATTGTGATGTCTTTAATGTGATTTTACAGAAATGAAGAATCATTAAAAACTATTGAATATAAAGTAAAATTAATGGTTGAAGTAATCATTAGATGTATTATAAGGTGTCACAGAGACACTGCGATGAGTGGATCTCATTGGGAACCAAAACATGTGTTGGTGGTAAAAGGTACTATTGATCTATTGCTTGGTGTATGGATGGATGAAATGTTATTGAAATCTGTGTCATGGGAGTTGAAATACTGATTGAGCAAGAATTTTAATGAATTGTTTAATATTTTGTTATAAGTAAAATAGACATATTATTTGATTCTGGTGCTGAATGAAAATTTTACTTGGAGTTGAAGGTACTATTGAATTAACACTCCATGTTGGTACTGGTAGATACATAGTCGGTATATAAAAATATATAAATAACTATGTAGAAATAAAGTAACAATAAACAGGTGTTACATAGGTAAAACATCTGTTTTGATTATGAAAATAGATTTAAGTATAAAACGAACTATTAGGTTCCCGAATTAATAAGCAATGGTATTGTTAACAGGTGATAAAAGATTATATATTGATTATCGTTCCTTAATAAAATTACTGTCAAGGATACATATCAAATTCCTATAGTTGATGATCAATTAAGTCGATTAAATGGTTATTTACGTTTCACAAGTATAAATTAGTTTTTTTAGAATACTGTTACTTTCAAATGTCTAAGGAATAGGTGCTGTCACTGCATTCATCACTCAGAACAGTTATTACGAATTTTCTCAGAGTTATATTTGATTTAATTGGTTAAACTAATGCAATATTATTTTTCAGAAACTAATACATAATTGTTTTCAGAACGTGATCAGAATGTTTTTGGGAAAACTTAGATTTATCAAAGTGTTGGTAAATCTGAATAATGAACTCATTTCAGTCAATAATTGGCTTGGTAATAATCTATAGACAAGTAAAATGAGTTCTGCATCTTTTTAATATACATGGACTTGCACTAAAACTGTCAAAATGTTATTTTTAAAACAAAGCATTGAATATTTGGGTTATGAAATTGTAAATTCTACGATTAAACCCAATTAAAATAAAATTGACGCAGTACAACAATTCCCAATTCCGACAAATATACATCAAGTACGTCAATTTATTGGGTTAACAGGTTATTTTAGAAAATTCATACATAATTATGCCATAAAATCAAAACCACTTACAACTTTATTATGTAAGGATACATGCTGGACTTGGGGTGATGCACAGAATAACGCGTTTCAAGCTCTTGTAGAGTGTTTGATTAATCAACCTGTGTTGGTACTTTTCCAAACTGACTTGGAAACCCGGTTGTATACAGACGCAAGCTGTATTGGTTTGGCGGGTATTTTGATACAAGTAAAGGATCAGCAAGAGCATGTAGTAGCATATTTTAGTCGCCATACGACTGCTATAGAACAGCGCTATCATTCATTTGAGTTGGAGACTTTGGCTGTTGTTGTTTCTGTTCGGCGTTTCCGACAATATTTACTGGGCACACCATTTGTTGTAATTACAGACTGTTCGGCAGTACGAAGTACCTTTTCAAAGTCTGAAGTAAATTCCCGTGTAGGTAGATGGGTAATGGTACTAAATGAATATCAATTTAATATAATTCATCGCAGCAATCAGAAGATGCGTCATATCGATGCACTTAGTCGAAATCCACCGATTTGTGAAAAAATATATAAATTTTACGTTTTTAGCAGAGGAGGACTGCTTGTTGGCAGCACAAATAAATGATAAAGATATTCAAAATATTAAAGACATTTTAGAATCGGGGGATTTCGAAAATAATAAGAATATATTTACAAATTATGATTTAAAAGGGAGGAAAATATACAAAATTATAAACCAAGGTTTACGTTGAATGGTTCCCAAAGAAGCTCGCTTTCAAATATTGCGAATGGCACACGATGATGTGGGACATTTCGCAGTTGACAAAACGTACAATCTAATTGCCAAGTCATACTGGTTTAAACACATGCGCCGTTTTATTACTAAATATGTTCCAAACTGTCTTAACTGTTTATACTTCAAAGTTCATGCAGGAAAACCCCAAGGTTACTTACACCCAATTCCTGAAATACCTAAACCTTTCCATACTATTCATATAGATCACTTAGGCCCGTTTATAAGGACTAAGTCAGGTAATACACAATTATTAGTTGTTATCGATGCTTTCACAAAATTTATTTTAATATTCTCATTGAAAAATACAAAAACAAAATTTGTTGTTAAATCTTTAAATGACATGATAAAACATTTTGGGGTACCCCACCGCATTATTAGTGATAGAGGCACATCATTTACAAGTCAAAAATTTGAAGAATTTTGCAAAAATATACAAACAAAACACTATTAAATGCTGTCTCAATGCCACGTGGAAATGGCCAGGTCGAGCGATATAATCGTACAATTTTAAATGCATTATCTACTATGGGGGCAGATGTCGATGATGATCGTTGGGACGAGAAAATTCAAAGCATTCAGATTGGATTAAATGGCACTATTAATCAGGCAATTGGAGGGACTCCCAGTGAAGCGTTACTGGGATACAGAGTGAGTACAAGCGGAATGATGGAAAATACAGAAAATCAAGTGGATGTTACAAAAATTCGGAAGAAAATAGTAATCAGCGGGGAACATTATCAAGCTGAACAGAAGAGGAGGTTCGACAAAACGCGGAGCAAACCCAGACGATACAATGTTGACGACTTGGTGCTGATTCGTAGAACCAGTAATGCAGCAACCGGAACAAGTAGAAAACTGCAACCGAAATGGAAAGGACCTTTTCGCATTACGAAATTAATGGACAACGAACGGTTTGAAGTAAGCGATATTCCCGGCAGTACAAGGTCAAAACAAAAGTATAAAGGAGTAGTTGCTATTGACAACATGAGGCCATGGGCAAAATATGGTTCGAACTGAGGGACACTGCAGGGATGAACTGCAAGATGGGAGTAACATGCATGGCGGGATAGGGTGACACTGGGGGTACCACCAGTGAAGAGACCAGACCACGTGCTCTGTTGAGTGGGTGACCGACCTCCAGGGGTAAATGCGTGATGCAGACCGGGTGACACTGGTGTTGTAAGTACCATCAGTGAAGACACCATGCTGCATTGCCCAGGAATGTCCAGTTGGACGGTTCACCGGGGATGAATTAGTCAGAGATGTGTACAGCATACGGGAAGGGTGACGCTCGATTGGTTGTAAGTACCATAGCGAAGAAGGCCAGGCCGTAGTAAGATCTGTACGAGTTGACATAGTTCATCACGCTGGTTTAGACTGCAGCTAACCATTATAATTAAGTAATTATGCCCCTCACCCGCCCCAAGTTAAATGATTTAAATATACGTGTTATGTTAGGTTTGCACTTTGCTGAAAAATTAGGTTTGCAGTGTCGCTGGAAAATAAGAGCAGAGATTGACTACCACTTTATTATAATTGTCCCCGCAAATATTTCTTCATGTTATGGTCAAATTCTTAATTTATCTGAATTTCTAGATGTGATCTAGAACTTGGCGAAGGGACACTTGATGACCATGGAGTACGAGTGCGGAGGACGAAGGAGAGGGAGTGAAGAACAAAGGAGAACGAGTGAGGACACTCGTCACTTGTCAGGATGGCCGAATGTTAGCGTCATCATATCGGCGTTCCGTCATCCGGGGAAGTCCCTTCTTATGGACGTGCCAAGCGGAGGCCACGTGTCGGTTGAGGGGAACGGGATTCGATGAGGAGAGACGCCTGGACGCAACGAAGGGACATTCTGACTTGTGCTTGGTTGCTTTACAGACGTATAACCTGATACCGCAATTAATGCAATAAATACTTCTACTTAATGTTGTTAGTCTAGTGTTTCATTGAGCGTATATAAATATAAGTTAACAAGCTGTAGGAGGAATCAACTGTTCGAGAAAGTCCGTCTGAAGGGACAATTTTTGATAATTGCATTCTCTTGCAAACAGTTTGAAATAATCCGTCTTTTACTACTGCTCACTGCTCTTTATCGTCTATTATAGTATTGTAAAAAATCGTTTCAATACAAAGTTGGGTTTTTTGTTGCAATACAAAGACAATATTTACTTGTTCGCCATTAAGAAAATTCAATCTAATCGTATACGTTTCACATCATTGTATAAAACTCAGTTTAAAATTTGTTATATGCAATAACAGTGAAGAATCCGACGACAAATGAGTGTGATATTTTTGGTATCATGGCCTATCATCGAGGTAATTAGGGATTCAATTTCGACCTCTACACTTGGTCGTCTAAAATTAAAGCCACCCCTAGCAATATTTAATAATTTTCATTGATCCGCGCCCTAGCGTCGCCCAATACAGTTTTCGCAAGCAATAATAACACCTTGGGTCTGTCTGATCCTCCAGTCCTCCACTACGGGCCCGTGGCATGCGGATGATTCATTATGTAAGCGCGAAGGGGCCTAGACGGGCCCAGGGGGTGTGGGATGGGAGCTCAGTCGACGGGATCGCCACATGTTGTCGGGAGCCTCATCAGGTAGTCGAAACTTCGGGGAAGAGAGTATGTGCAAGAAATTAGCGGCGCGACGGCACGAGGGGGCCGCGCTGGCGGTGCGGTGAGGGGCCGGGCGGGGGACCGGTCGAAAATCCCTCACGGTCCGCCAGATAAGAACCGGATGCTGACTTGCGATAGAGGAGAGGAGTGGAGCAAAAAAAAAACGGCCAGCTAGAAAATGCGAGCAAACATCAGGGGCGTCGTCCGCGTCGTCCCTAAATCCCCCGCGACGCAGTACGGCGGGGGCAGGGCCGGACGGAGTGAATGATTTGATTCCGAAATTACGGGCGTACGGCGCTAATTATCAAAGATGGCGGCCGGCATGGGAGAGACCCCTTGCCCCGCGGAATATACGCAGACGATCTCAGACGGTTTTCCCACGCGAAAGCGCGGCGCCTATAGTTGCACAAATTTAGCCACAAACCGACAGAGCATTGTTCACCACTCACATAATTTAAGGCAACAAACTAAATTATCTATGCCCCACTTTTTGGACACAAACACGTTACAGTTCGGGCATACGTACATAATCAGGTGTATTGCATATCAATAAAACGTTAACAATTACGTGTGCGTTACATTGACAGCATCACATTCAAATGCCAAATGCAATTATGATATAATAGCTTTTGATATTTCAATCTGATGCTGCAAATAACTTACACGTTACTGTTAACTTTCTAAGGGTCCGGAATATTCATATTTTGTATAAATTAATTTAACATAAAACCTCGAAAAATGACTGATATTAATTGGGACGTTTAGTAATAAATTTGAAACAATTTCATTCTCAGGTGTAAACATTGAAAAACACGTAAAAGGCAAGTATTGTGTTAGAATAGGAAGAGGTGATCATTTGGGGGATTTAATAAGTAATCTGATTAAATATGAATTCAATTTGAATCGATTACAAAGGAAATTACGAGAACTTTTATAATCACTTATTAAGACGCGCTCGATGCGTGGTGACGCAATTATATATACAAACACAGACGAGCGAGAAGGCTGATGACTAATCATAACAGTTTGGTATTTTTATTTCAGTAACCTTAATATTGGGCACTGTGAGATCACCGGAATGAGAATTAACGTTAAGGGGAATTACACAAAATCGCAGTGTGGGCATAATTTTAATGTAAATGGCATCGTTTTGAATGCGAAAGGTTTAGTTGGTTCCAGATTCGCGAGGCGACAGGCCGTTATTATCGTAATCGATACTATACGCGAATATCATTATGAAGAGTATTATCCGATTTATTTAAAAGTTACTTTGTTCAGGATGGTATTGATTATTTCGAAATTGAGTAGCAATAATCGGTACATTCCTACCAAGGTACCAAAAACAAATACCCCGTGAAGAATATACATATTTTTGCCGGTTTCATATACGTGGTTCTTCGAAAGCTTTATTAATTTCTGGCATACGCTTTGAGCGATGTCGTGGATTTTAATGAGGTAATCTTTCCGGTTTCATATACGTGGGTCTTCGAGAGCTTTATTAATTTCTCGCATACGCTTTGAGCGATGTCGTGTATTTTAATGAGGTAATCTTTCCGGTTTCATATACGTGGATATTCGAGAACCTTATTAATTTCTGGCATACGCTTTGAGCGATGTCGTGGATTTTAATGAGGTAATCTTTCCGGTTTCATATACGAGGGTATTCGAGCATTTTATTAATTTCTGGCATACGCTTTGAGCGATGTCGTGAATTTTAATGAGGTAATCTTTCCGGTTTCATATACGTGGGCCTTCGAAAGCTTTATTAATTTCTTTCATACGCTTTAAGCGATGTCTGGATTTTAATGAGGTAATCTTTCCGGTTTCATATACGTGGGTCTTCGAAAGCTTTATTAATTTCTGGCATACGCTTTGAGCGATGTCGTGGATTTTAATGAGGTAATATTTCCAGTTTCATATACGTGGGTCTTCGAGAGCTTTATTAATTTCTGGCATACGCTTTGAGCGATGTCGTGGAGATTGTTAAGATAATATTTCCGGTTTCATTCGCTTTCAGACAGGAGAATGCTACCATCTCCAATTGTGTTTACCTTAGTAGATATGATTAACAATTCTCCTCACAAGCTAACAAAAGTCATAAAAATATCAATTAAAATGATATAACTAAAATCATTAAAATTTCCTATTTAATAAAATACTGTCATTATAAATTTAAAATTAAGTCAAATAATACTCTTCAGGGAATAAGTATAAATTATTAAAATATAACCTAAATAATATCTCTTCGCTAAGGTGGCAAAACATTATTTAATTATGAGTAATAAATAACATGAATTTGAATCAAATGAAGATTTACTTTAAATGAGAAACATTACAGAAATAAAACTAAAGGTTAATTAAATAAAATCCATAAAATTATCGAAATTGCTTGTTTAATAAATATCATTCCAAATTTAAAGCTGAAATCTGAAAAAACGATTATGTTCTCCAGGGAATAAGTTTAAAATATTAAGGTATAGTTTACATAATAACTGGGTAGTACTGTGGCAAATTATTGGTTGTTTTGTGTAATGAGTATAAACGAGTTATAAATAATCATGCAAATTCATTAATATCAGTCATACGAACAATTTACAGGATATATTTAACAAAATTGAATCTATCAAAACCTAGTTAGTGAATCCTGAAGTAATAGATGGAATGTGACATTGGAAGGCACAAACAGTGACATATTTCATGAAGTGGTGACATGCGTTGGGCAGTTTTGCGGGCACGTAGAATTGATCAGTGTGTGAAGTCATTGACGTTACTAGAGATTTTCAACTAATGTACAGATAAAATGGATGTGACTTTGGAAGGCACAAACAGTGACATATTTTATGAAGTGGTGACATGCATTGAGCAGTTTTGCGGGCATGTAGAATCGAGCAATGTGTGAAGTCATTGACGTTAAGTACATCTTTATCCAAAACTAACACTTTTTGAGTCGTTAAAGAAAGTCATTAAATTCAAGTTGATGTTTAATTATTGATGCAAAATCCTTTAAAGTGAATAAATTACACTTAGTCCATAAACATGTGTTTTTACTTTATTAATATTATTGTTACTAACATACGCATTACTTCTAAAAGAAGTTGGAGTTGTTACGATAGCGATTTAATATCACATAACGTAAAGAAGTACTACCATTATACGATCACTCAAAATAAAAGTAAAATAGATAAATCACGAGCCAAAACAAATGTCATAAATTATAAGAATTTATGATTGAAATTTATGATTATTAAATATTGGGGAAACGAAGTATTACAACTTTTTTTGATCGCAATGCACCTGATTATTATATAAAAATCTAATTGATATTCAATATTTTCATTTTAATTGTAGGCGTTTTAATTACAGTCGAAATGCGGTCCAATGTCATAAAAAAGATAATATGCAGTTCAAGTACGCAAAACCACCAAAACATTTCCCGTATTCACATATGAGTAACTACCCCATCGTATAAATTAATTACACTCTTTTTAATTACAGTTGTCACTATCGCGTCGAGGTTACCTACCACAAAACGAAATCTGAAAAATTGGAATCGATACTGGATCAATATTTCTTCATACTGGACAATTCATGGGAGAAAAAATGTACGAAAGCGGGTCACAGATAACGAGAAAGAGCAAGAAATGATTTTGGCCCTCTTCCAAGTGCATCCATACGCATATATCGTTGTTATCAAGAATATTTGGGCGTTCAGTGCAAATCTTCAGTGCAGAGAATTTTGAAACAGCATAAGTTGCACAAATTTAAATTTTCTATGGTCCAAGATTTATTTGTTCAAAATGCTGCTCAGATATCCAAAATTCTCTGCACTAAAGATTTAGCAACGCCCAAATGTTCTTGACAACAACGGATATGCCGTTTGGGTCTTGGAAATATATTGACCGGCTTTCGTACATTTCATCTCCCATTTACACCCTGAATAAAAATATGTGAATTCAAAAGTGTTTCAATTCTTCTTATGGTTCGAGATAGTTGCAGGAACCCTACTCCATTTCATTTTGCTCTTATACAGAAACACTTGGAACTGTCGCGAGAAGGTCTAGATAAAAGTGGTATGCTCTATTACTCTTCCATTCTTCTCAAAATCTCTTATCAAAAAAAGTTTTCACATTCGTTTTTCCCTCATGGGAGGTGTCTGAAAATCAATAATTTTCTTTCCTCTTTTTAGTATTGTTAGGTATTTTTTGGTATTTTTTTGGGAATAAATAATTCGTAAGGGTTATCTATTTACTTCTATGATGAAAGTTTAAGCAAAATGCAGCAACCGAAAGAGTTGTCCGAAAAAATCCAAATTTTATGTGCAATATTTCTACCAGCCATAGCATATTTTACGCACTAGCCGTTATCGAATTTAAAAGTTTTGTCGCACCACTCTATTGTGCAGCGTGGACATAATTCAATTTGAACCAATCATGAACCAATTATGATGGTCATATTACCGTTTATCTACAACCTGATTATCTATATTTGAGCCCTATTTAATCAGGACACAATTTCTTTTGAATCGTAAGGCATGTTTAACCCAATATTGTCACTATTGAGAAGGTTCCGTACTTATTACGTACCCTGTATAATGCCATAAAAATGCTTATAGTGAGCTGAGAAAATCAGTCCAATAATGAGTATAATACTTCCCGGAAATGGAAAACATTGTGCGCTTTTATGGGTACCACTGCTACACAATCGTTTTATTTAACTGTAATTAGGATGAACAATAAACATTTACGGATTGAACACGAATACACTTCAAATGCTACCGTATAGGTGTTTATTTGCTACCATTAATAAAGCAAGAAGTACATAAATGCGGTTTGATATTAATTGCTTTCGAGGGTGTAAGACGTAGCTTTCAGCGGTTTATAAAACGTGTATGTGGCTACATTTTACAAAAGAGGACCTACATTGAACACACCCACATAATATGAAAATATCGGTGTAATATGCGTACACAAAGTTTTAACACCTGTAGCTTGACTGAATTACAATTCCACATGTTTAATAAGCCGTTATAATTACATAAACGCTTCTCTTTTAACGCGCGCCATTAATTAATTTTCCGTACATAATTTGTCTTGCGCAAATGAAGTGGTTAAAACACGGCAATAATTCAATTTGCGCAACAAACGGCAAATTAGTTATGATTTTGATACTCGTGAAATGGTTAAATCGACGTCAACTCGCGATAAATTCATTGTGCAATGCCATCTCTCTCTGGCACATTCACCGACGCGTCTTGCCGTCGCGTTCAATAAAACATAAAGCTATTGTCGTCTCTCCTCTCAATTACCGTTTAGTTATACATTCGTGAGTGAATATTCGAAGTGCTCTCGTGCAAAAAAAGACAAGACCTTTATTTAGACTCATCAGACACTGCGAATCGCAACAATTGCAAAAAATAAGACCATATTTATTGGTAGATTACGTTGAATATATATATAATGTTAGTTTGAATTAGACGAGTCTTTTTGATTAATTTTTATAATTGGTATTAAGTATTTCACCCATATGAATGAGAACATTGATGATATTTACAGAAGCAAAGAGCCGACATTTCGTATAACTTTATATCAGCGTATTCAGTCAAGTAATCGATTCCATACGCTTCTTGAATAATGATATCCTTTGTACATATTGAAAATTGTGCAATGAATGAAAAATTAAAACAAATGTCTTCCGTTGAAAAGCTTAACTGAAATATTATAATTATAATATAACAAATTTCGAATTAAAATTGAAATTTCAATCTATTGTTTTAAAATGCGCTTACGTTTTCTAGTAAGGTTATCTCATTTGGAACACTTTCTTTTTTATGTCCTACATGGACTGTCTAATTTGATTTACCGTAACGTACTGGACTGGTTTATAGTTGACACAGTTTTCAGAAAATATCTCACCTGTATCAAAGCTTCTACTGCTTCATTGACTTCACCAGTGGCGGATTTATACTTCTGCCAACTAGAGGCTACCGGAAACTTACCCCCACCCAATTTAGAAGTTTAGTATATTAAGGAAAACATTTGTTTTCGTCGACTCCATTATAATTATAGTTATAATAAAATAGAGTTCTTAAATAAATTATCAATTTTCTGATAGAATGATGATTAGATATATCGCCACGTGTTTTACAAAAAAACTAAGTCCCGTTTGTTCTAAGTACTTACTCGGTAGCTGTTCTCGAGCGCGATTCAATACACTCCCAAGTCTTGTACCAGTGTTTTAATCCTCTTAGTAGAGATGATACGGCGCACACGAACAAATCCCGGAATCCGGTTTTGGTACTATAACCAACAAATTTCGTGACTGCTTGTCGATTCAAAGTGATGGAGGGCACGCGTTTCTGTGCCTGTATCCGCTCGCGGCAGAAACGGAAATCGTAATCGAGATCCGGTCATGCGTCGTCACCATCATACTACCAACCTCCGTATCGCGAAAGAACCATGTTCATTTAAGAACCGTAACAAATTGAATTTGTAATATCATCAAAGTTGAATCTTTTTGTAAGCTCCGATTCGATGGTCAGAATTGCCACATCCTTCGGGCGTTCTTCTTTGGAGCTTGTATAATTTTTTGTATCGTTTCAACACGGAAAACGACCTTTCTGCTGAACATTTGAACGCAGGCATCGTAAAAAAAGTCTCACTGCGATGTCAACATAACGGTAGTTTGTTATCATGTAGCACTTCGCAAATATTTAAGTATTTATTGTTTTTGGACATATTTTGTTCCATTCCTTTAAAAATATATATACCGGGCTTTTTTTTCGTTTTTACACATATGGCTGACAATGTATAACTGGTTGCCTGCATCTACCCGCAAGGAATTTCCTATGTGTAATTCTAAAAAAAAAAAATCAACTCATTAACGGCGTCGTTGCAGGCAACCTGCCAATTTTGGCATATATTACACAGAGAGGTTATGTTTTTATTCAAGACAATACATAAGTTTGCAAGACGATTTTATTTTTTCGTTATTTCTCAAAAACTGCATTTTTGAGTTATGTCACTTTCTTGCCGGGGTGCTACATATTATACCGGGTGATTTAAGTTTTATTACCATGGGGTTTTTATGCATTTGGAGTTGCCCAAAAAAATATGAAAATTTGGATTTATATAGGTCTGATACTAATCTACGGAAAGGTAGTTTGACTTTTTCGATATAATTATATAGACGGTTATAAAATTAAAAAAACTCTTTTCGGGCATAATTCTCTATCGTTATTTTTGCCCTGAACTGTTTTATTTTATTCATAGAACCCATTTATGAAATCAAAAATTAACGAAAATGATTAGATTTCAAATTAAAGCATTTTTTACATTACTGAACAACTTTCCTCGGTATGATTTATGATTTTGTAAGTCAAGAAACGTTGGAACGTTTTATGACTTTTTATGATTCCGCCAGTTGCCCGTGGGTAGAACGTGCCTTGCAGGACGGATTGGGTACGGCCCAATATAAAACCCATAAAATCCATTATAGGGACTATTACTGGTAGCACCCGTCATATTTTACCATTTATTAAATCTTACTGTTGCAGTATCAAAATTTATTTTATTCAATAATTGGTGCAATTTTTTTGACTTGGATTACACTGGAATGTTTGGAATAGCATTAAAGTACGTTCTGACGAAAACTATATAAATAAAATTACAAATTATTTATGAAATAACGTATAAACTACCGGATGGTTAAAATTAATTTTTTTTATCGTCAGATTGGGCTTCATCGATATCTAAACATGTGTACTTATTTTGGATTTTTTTATTTCAATTAGAAGTCGCCATTTTTGGCCTGGTAATAAAACTTGACTCACCCGGTATAAGTGCATTTTTGGGAAGATGTAGCTCACCCTAATATATATATGGCCCTAAAATACGGGTGTACTATCAAACTAAAGTAAGTAAGTAAATATATTTTCATAATTTTTATGCCCAAATATATCCGCTGAATTAAAAAAAATATTTATGAAATATATTGTTTTTAAACCATTAAATTTCGAATATATTCTAATGTATTACTAACACTAAATGATTAAAATTTACAATTTCAAAACGCCAATGGCAATAAATCATTGGGACGATGCCAGAAATGTACTTACTTGCAGTAAACTTATCCATTTACCTCTGAAATTCCAGAGCCGTATTATAAATTATTACAAATTTAATATAACGGCCAATAAAATCACTATTCATTGTTCAAATTCGTAAACGTGAACGAGCCTTTACTCGTACAGTAAATGACGTTTGCAAATTTCTAAGTAATAATAATTAATAGTTATTTACATTTCTATTGATCTGCAAAATAAAGTGGCTCTGTAGAATCCTTGTTTGCCATCGGTACGGTAACTGACTAGATTTGTGGCAGATATAAACTGGTCGAAAATATTGGAATATTAGAATATTGGAAGGGTGGTTACCATATATTGTTAAAACATTTCAAAAGTAATATCAAATTGCATATATTTCAATTGCACCAAAATGTAGAATTGGATGAAAGTACACAGGCAAATGACCTTCAATTATTTAACCCCCTGGCCGCAGGGGAGGTAAACCATTTTTTTTTTATTTGATTGGGGGTCGAGTTACAACTCATTTCAAAGCTAACTTAATTTGTAATACAACGGTGATCAGTTTTAAAAATCTGTCGATTTGTTTACAAGAAATTATTTTTTTAGTTTGGGCAAAGTAGAACATAAATATGGTATTCCAGCAACAAAAATATGTCCTGCAACAAAAGTACAGAGTAAGAAACCATCGGTTTGACAGTACTAAGGTGGTTCATTCCAATTAAAAGCGTTTTGAAACTGAGGGCCTTTATTTTAATTACAATGACTGCTTCAGAGCTGCAGCTCTTGTTTTAAATCAAAATAATCCCCATAAAAATATCAATATGCTTTCCAATGGAATAAACCATCTTAGTGCTGTAAAACAGATAGTTCTTTACTGTGTATTTTTGTTGATAGATACATATTTGTTGCTAAAATGACATGTTTATTTTGTACTTTGCTGAACTTGAAAAAAATAATTTCTTGAAATCTAATCGACAGATTTAAAAAATTAATATACCGTTGAAAAATATATTTCAAATTAGGTAAGCCTCAAATAAGCTATCATTCGACCCCTACTTCAATTTTTTTTTAATGGGTTTGTCTCCCCTGCGGTCAGAGGGTTAAACAATTGAAGATCATTGGCCTGTGAGGCAAAAGGTGTCCCCCTTGAATTAAAACTTGGCCCGTTTTTCAGTAATTTTATGAAAGAAAAAAAAAATATGTAGATATATAGTATAGGGTGTTACCATTCTCCTGGGACACTCTGTATATAAAGATATATACAGAGATATATACAGATATATAAGTGTATATTTTAGATGTTTTTAAATGTAACTCTTCTTTGTGTGTAGTCCTCGTAATTTGACCCATATAGCTTAGTCATAATTTAGTGACGTTTACAAATGCACATGTTTGTACATATTTGACATTCGGGATACATATTCGACGCTGAATTCCCACTATATTTGCATCAACTTTGATATACCACTGATCATGGTGTGCTCACTTGATTTTTTTAACACTAATTATATGGAGGCTATAGATTGTAGAAAATTAGAAGAGGACGTCCATGCAGTCTCCAGAGGAGATTATCCGGTCCAAATATTAGATTAACGACAAAGAACTTAAATAGTTGCTTAATAATTTAACCGAGGGTGGGCGCGATTTATCCCCCTCCGTCAGCCCCTCGCGTCTAGTGCAGTGCCGGCCGGAGGGGAACACGAACCGCCGAAATCCCCGATCCATGATGCAGGAGGGCTAGGGAGAGGGCGCCGGGTGGAGGAAGTGTGCGTGGGCAATTTGCATATTCACGCGGGCAAAAATCGCTAGTGGATAAAACAAAGCGCCCGTTATCGATTGGTGGACGCATAGGCGTCGGCGTTAATCAGACATTAATCGTTAATTAATCGCGACACGCCGCGCTTTTCTACGATACATTATCAAACGGGATGTTTCTGGTGGCGGTTTGGTTTGCGTGGGTCTATCAACAATTTCTTTCTTCATTAAATTTGAACCGACGGTCATCCCGAATAATCCGAAAACGCTTATATGCGGCCACCAGGGTAGTGATGAGGTATGAGGTGGGGATCGCGCGGCTGCTATAAACACCGCATATCTTGTGCAAATGTAAGCACATCAATCAATAATCAATATTTGTTGTTGCCGAGGTAAGAGGCTCTATCAGTAGAATACAACTGTTTGTGGCAATACGTTCAGTAATAACATTTTGAGGTTTAAAAGTTCGTGCACCTCCAGACCTCCCATGTACGAATTTGATAAAACACGTTGTGTAAGTTTCAGAAGTATCTACTCGATTACAATTAGTTTGCCACACACTCGATATAATGGAGTCATCAGATATTACCTCAATCAAGCTAATTCCTAAACCTCATTGCATGAGACGGATAATATAGAACTATGGGCAGGTACTACGGTAAACATGAGCATGAAAAAGCAAATACATACTTAGGATTTAGTCATTTGTGACTCGTGAAGGTACTTTTAAGCCTATGTATGTATTATTCCACGCAGGATATATGTCATTCATTACTTGCGGTTAAAAATAATTTCATTATTACTTTTTTTATATAAATGAATATCGTCAAATAATTTGCAAATGAGCATTTGAGTGCCATTATCGTAAAAAATATAACCTATTTTTGTGGAACCCGTACTAATTCTAGACAATTTCAAAATAAGAAACTAATATAGTAAAGTTCACAGATCAAACTTCTATAAAATGGTCTATCTCCTTTGCAATCATACTTAAATGATGATTTTTTTGACTAACGACGTATGTGGATTAAGAAGATGATATGGAATAAATAATGTGTTGCCATGCCTTAATTTTTAATATACTCCAAAATATATTTATCCAACCGCTAGTTTGGCTGACAGGTTAGAACGCTTGCTTAGCATGCACGAAGACCTGGGTTCGAGCCCCAGTACAGGTAGTACATTTGTACTGAGAAACTAGTGCCATTCGCCGTTGGGAGCTCATTAACGGTGCTCTAGAGATCGGGGGCGAATTTCTAGAGTAACAAGCCCTAACTCAATACACACACTTACACAAAACACACGGCAGAAGGACCCCGTTGGTCGATAGCCAGTTAGGGATAATATCCCTAACAAATACAGTCACTACTACTATATTTATCCACTTTTAAGCCATCAAATGTATACTTGCACCTCACGCTGGGGTCGGTTCTTCCCCCCTAATCCCTATGATATTCGTCACATCAATTCTGAAAAGTTAAAACTACAGTTGACGCAGAAAAAAAGTAGGACAACTTATAGACCGATTTTGTACTAAAATCTAGTGGTGTAAATCCCAATTATGTAAATTTCAGAATCAAATTTTTAAACAAATGTCAAAATGCCAAAGCTAAACATTATTACAAAAGCTTAACCTCAACCTATATAACCTTATTATAAAAACCTCAATCAAGCTAGGCTAAAGAGTGTGTCCTACTTTTTTTCTGCGTCAACTCTACAAGATGCAGATGACTTCAGAAATTACTTACGAGATACTTATGTACACTTGTGTATACTTGTGATACTTAAAAGCTACTGTGCTATTGTGCTAGAAAATGTCTGATTTTCCTAGGACACATTCAGCATTTCGCAAACTAAAACTATATTAGAAAAATCCTCGGACACGTTATACACATTTTGTTATATGTAAATAAAAAATATATGTCAGTTTAAATGGCCTCCCTTATGTTTTATTAATTTATTTGATTGACCCTTTTTTCTGGATATAACGGTATACATTTTTTTGAAAAAACAAAAACATTTTTTTGAAAGGTATGAAAAAATGTATACCGTTAAAGTCAGAAAAAAGGGACTATCAAATAATATCATAAAATATAAGGGTTGTTATTTAAAAAAAAATGAAGACGTCATAACTCAAAAACAAATGATGACAAAAAATTTATATTTATAACAGAATGTGTATTTTTGAAAACTGAAATCCACGTGTCCTTGGATTTTTGTAAAATATTTTAATTTACGAATTATGAATGTATTCCAGACTTTTTTTCACACCCTGTATAAACACATGGAAAAGCTTGTGGAATAGTTCAAATACAGAGTGCCCGGGGGAAACTAAACCCGCCCCGGAATAAGGAGCGAACATAGGAATTTTACATATAAAATTAAATATGTGTATCTATTAGCTCCCCTATTAATTTTAGAGAAAATTCGCAAAGGAATATTTTTAATAATAAAGGAATATTAGAGTCCTAGGACACATTTATAGCATATACAGTGTGAAAAAAGTCTGGAATACATTCAGTATTTCGCAAACTAAAACTATATTAGAAAAATCCTCGGACACGTTATACACATTTTGTTATATGTAAATAAAAAATATATGTCAGTTTAAATGGCCTCCCTTATGTTTTATTAATTTATTTGATTGACCCTTTTTTCTGGATATAACGGTATACATTTTTTTGAAAAAACAAAAACATTTTTTTTTAAGGTATGAAAAAATGTATACCGTTAAAGTCAGAAAAAAGGGACTATCAAATAATATCATAAAATATAAGGGTTGTTATTTAAAAAAAAATGAAGACGTCATAACTCAAAAACAAATGATGACAAAAAAATTATATTTATAACAGAATGTGTATTTTTGAAAACTGAAATCCACGTGTCCTTGGATTTTTGTAAAATATTTTAATTTACGAATTATGAATGTATTCCAGACTTTTTTTCACACCCTGTATAAACACATGGAAAGCTTGTGGCATAGTTCAAATACAGAGTGCCCGGGAGAAACTAAACCCGCCCCGGAATAAGGAGCGAATATAGGAATTTTACATATAAAATTAAATATGTGTATCTATTAGCTCCCCTATTAATTTTAGAGAAAATTCGCAAAGGAATATTTTTAATAATAAAGGAGTATTAGAAACGGTAAATGTATCATCCATTTACTTTACGTTTTTACCAGAATCCACCTTAGAAATAATTTAAAAAAAGTTGAACAATGTACCAAAAAACCCTTGCCATGAGTTTGATACGATCAGACCTATTCCGTATATTTTTGGTTAAAAATAACAGTTACATTTCGACCATTGCTAGATAATATTTGAAAAATGTAGAGCCTAATTGGCTAAAAAGTGATTTTAACAGCACTTTTAACTAACAACCGTGTTAAAATATATACAGAATAGGGCCAAATGTCATGTTATACAAACTTGCAAATTGTTGATACAGACGGAATTGGTCGCCTGTTAAATTTAACCGATAATAAGTCACGAACTCTGCGTAAACTGGCGCCACTGTATTTTTTTTTTTTTAATGGATACCCTCTCTTCATTGGAATAACTCAGATTATTGTTCATAGTAATTGATATCTGACTAGCAGAATTATTTTCACTATAACATCACATTTGTCGAAGTCATGGCAAGGGTTTTTATGGTACATTGTTCAACTTATTTTAAATATTTCTGAAGTGGATTCTGGTACAAATGAAAATTAAATGGATCACACATTTATAGTTTTTATTACTCTAAAAAATATTCCTTTACGATTTTTCTCTAAAATTAATAGGGGAGGTAATAATTACACATATTTAATTTTATTACAATTTTTAATTAAAGGGGGACTACTTTTTACAATCAAATTATCTTAAATTGTTTAACCCCCTTGCCGCATGGGAGGTAAGCCCTTTTTTAATTGGAGTAAGGTTTGAGTGATAGCTCATTTGAAAGATTATTTAAATCGCAATACAACGGTGTATCAATTTTAAAAATCTGTGAATAAGTTTTCAAGAAATTATTTTTCTAAGTTGAGAAACGTACAAAATAAACATGAGATTCTAGTATCAAAAATGTATCCAGCAACAAAACCACAAAGTACGAAACTATCAATTTTACCCTAGAAAGATGGTGTATTACAATGAAGGGCATTTTGAAATGGTGAGCCTTTATTTTAAAAACAATTATTGCTCCAGAGCTGCAGCGTCGCAGCTCTGCACCAAATACAATTTTTTTAACGGTTCGTTTTTATTAAGAGCCTCTTGTAAAACGCTACAGAGGAATTCTCATACGTAGTTGGGAGGCATTGTTGAAGATCAAAGGTGTAAACTTTTAAGCTATTTTTTTTTCTTTTGCATATATTTATCCGCATCTTTCTTCAAATAAGCATTATCTGCTTCAAGGTGGTGCTCATCTATTGCCTTTTGTATACTTTCTTTCTCTTCATTGCCTTCCGTAACTTTAAGCTGCATCTGCAGGGCATCACAGTTATGGCAGGTATCTATCTACTTTAGGCTGCTTATACGCTAGTTCAGCTTGTGAAATTCTTTTTCATAAATCCGTCTAGAAACCACCTTTTCCTGGCCTTGGTAATACAAATCATACATATTTTGCAGAGTCAAACCAGGGGCCAAGTATTTTTTATCGTTGGTTCTTCTAGTATAATGAGGTTCGTAGCACGGTAAAGACCTAATATGAAGTACTACCTCTTGCATTACAGCCAAACCATGTTTGTTGGAAGGTGCACAGACGCCTCTTTGATCATCGCGAGTAAGTCCAGATGTAGAATTGCTTGTTTCATGCTTGTTTCAACATTTGAGTTTCATCTAATATTTTCATAAAGCAACCTGTGCAAACCTGCAGTCTTTCTCCATTTACTTTAAAATGATAACAATGAGTTACATTTCTATTTTTTTCCTTTTCAGGAGTTGATTTTCAGTTGATTTCGAATCTGCACTGCTTGCAATAAAAGCAACCCGCTTATCGCGGTCCCCTAGAAGCCAATATTCATTAAATATATTTTGTCTTGTATCTTCTTGAATTCTTTCGGCACACTTTAGCCTACACTTAGGTAATTCTTGCATTTTCCGTGCTTTTTTTATTTTGTTTTTTGAGGTTGCATATTGCTGGCCAGTCATCAGAACTAAGATTTTCAAGATCATTAGCTATAACATCAGAACATTGCTGTAACCCACTGATATTTATAACATTTGTGTCTTCACTTTGTCTTGGAATGAACTCGGCCGGATCACCCTCAACTTTGTCTCCGAATATTAGATTATTAGGCTCCTCTTCATGGTTTCCCTTTCGTGCCCCACCACCTAGCGTCAAATAGTATGTCTCTTATTATAAAACATTTTGTTATGTTAAAATAGTATAAGTCGACTTATACCTTTTTCCCTCCAATAATCGTAGCATTTAAAGTTGTACTAAGCATTCTTACTACTGGCAACATTAAAAGTGTTGAACATGTGTTTCGAAAATCACACATTTGTTCATATCTGACACCATTGTAAGAATTGCCAGTTAAGTGGCCACGTATAAAAAATGGACCAAGCAACTAGTCTCCTAAAAAACCACACCAAATATTTACCGAAAATCTGACCTGAGGTCTAACTTCTCGAACTAGATGGGGATTTTCAGTTGAATAATAGTGCTTGTTCTCCGGTTAAACATTCCACTATTGGTAAATAATGTTTCATCAGACCACAGTATTTTGCTTCAAAAATCAGGATCCTCGCTCAGTTCATTGCGAAACAAACGACAAAAACCTAATCTTCTTGGTTCGTCTCCTAGGTGTAACGTTTGTAGTGGTTGATACTTAAAATCGTGTAGTTTATATTTTTTATTATTTTCTGAGCATCGGACTTGGATATGTTGCATTCCACACCTACCTTTCCTTGCGACACTTCGGGGTTATTATGTATTAGCGCTAATATATTTACTTCATTAACAGTCTCAATCACATTGCGAACTCTCCGATTTCGGAATGTACCATACTGAATAAAGCGATTCCACAAACGCCGAAAACTTGTTGGATCTGGCTCTCTTCTTTCGTTATACAATTCACCATAAATTCTAGATGTGACTGTGGCATTTCTGTAATTCCTTACATAGAGATTGTACATGTCAATTTTTTCATGTTGAGGATAATATCTTGTCATTTTTACTAATCAAAGATATTATCTCCTTTTTTGCACTTTGTACACAATAAAATTACTCAGAAGTTATTTTCTTTGTACGTAGAAATGTCAAAATGGTGATTTGTTATTGCATGGCAACTTGATTTTAGAGCAGTTCACAGCAGCTTCATTTTTGCAACAAATTTTTAATTTATCGTTTTTTGGTGGTAAATATTGTAAGATTACCCTTATATTATACATGGTTGAAATCGGATTTTTTCGCTCTTTTGAATGCTATATTTTTAAAAATTTTAATCCATTAATATTTACAATCTGTATAAAATAACAATAGGTAAATTATGTGTTTTTAGTTCGTGTCATGTAGGAAGTTATCCATTGATAATTCTCTTTCTTAGTGTTGATTAAATTGGTTATGGATTATGGATGCATGGATATTTAAATGATGCTAGCTGATCCTGGTGGTTAGATCTGCTGGCTTGAATCTCTTGAGTCTTCTGATTTCACCTGTGCTGTCTATTAAGTTCTGTGCAAGTCTATTTGGGTGGATGACTAGTCTGCTTCCGTAATTTTCGAGGTGTTTTTTTATTTCTTCTTTAATTGAAGGAACTCGCAGATCTCGCTCGATGACGTGGTTGGGTACATACCAAGGTGCATCCACTATTAGGCGTAGTACTTTATTTTGAAACCTCTGCAGAATTTCAAGATTGGAGTTGCTGGCAGTTCCCCACGGCTGTATTCCGTAACACCATATAGGTTTCAGTATTGCTTTGTAGAGTAGTATCTTGCTTTCTAGTGACATTTGCGACTTTCTACCTATTAACCAATACATTCGGCTCAGTCTGCTCACCATTTGTTTTCTTTTGGTGAATATGTGTTTTTGCCATGTTAGACGGCGGTCTATTATATGTAGTCCGAGATATTTGGCCTCTTCTTTTTGCGGAATCTGAGTATTATTTATAGTTAGTGGTGGACACGTTTCTCTTCTTTTAGTAAAGGTTACATGCACTGATTTGTTCTCGTTGACTGTGATTCTCCATGTTTTAAGCCACTCTTCTATTTTGTGTAGGTTTAATTGCAGGTTCCTTGACGCCTTTGCTGGGTCTCGATGGGATGCCAGTATAGCGGTGTCGTCTGCGAACGTTGCCACTGTAGGGATATTGGTGGTTGGTAGGTCTGCGGTGTACAATAGGTATAATATGGGGCCTAAAACATTGCCCTGTGGTACTCCGGAATTGATGTGTTTGAGATCTGTATACTCGCTTTGCTGTTTCACACAAAAGTGTCTGTTGGATAGGTAAGATCTTATGATTTGGAAAAAGTGGTGTGGTATATTATTTTTTAACTTGTAGAGTAAACCAGCGTGCCAGACTTTGTCAAAGGCTTGGCTTATATCAAGAAACGCAGCCGAGCAGTATCTTTTGCATTCTATATCGCTGGAGATCTTTTTTACGATTCGATGAATTTGTTCAGTAGTTCCATGCAGATTTCTAAATCCGAACTGGTGATTGGGAATTAAATTTCTATCTTCCAGTATTGGTTTCAATCTTTTCAATATAAGTGTTTACAATACTTTAGAAAGTACTGGAAGCAGACTTATTGGTCTATATGATGTTATGTCCGTAGGATCTTTTCCGGGCTTTGGTAGCATTATAACTTCTGCTACCTTCCACTGGCAAGGAAAATATCCCACTCTCAGCACTGCATTGAATATATGCGTTATACATATTTGGCATTTTTTCGTTGTTTCTTGTAGAACTCTTCCTGTAATTAGATCATATCCAGGCGTCTTTTTGGTATTTATGTCTTTGTTAATGACGGCCTTTACTTCCAGGGGCGGATGGGACCAGCAAAATCGGCGCAGGAAATACAGTTATCGGCGCCATTTATGAAGTGCCGACAAAAATTAAAAGAACAAATTATTATTAGTGTGAAGTGTCAATTTGTAGAGGTTATAACTAAACTAACTAAAAGCGTCTGCAAATTTATTCTACAATAAAAAAACCAAATGTGTTGCACAACTGAATAGTAAATTTTAAAACTTAAATAAGAAAAAAATAACAAAATATAATATTCTTATTTTAAAACTTCTTTCACTTTTCTAAGAGAAAAGAACAGGATTTTCCTAGCTTTTTAATAATTCCTTCATTATTTACTGAATTTTAAATCTCTTTCTTACAACTCATTAGCAAAAGAGCCTCCAGACGAGTATCGGATAGCGTCGATCTTAATCTATTTGTTACATACTTTAGCTTACAGAAATATCTTTCACATGAAACTTGCGATATCGGAAGTAGTTAAGCAACAAGAGTTCTAGATCGCCCCCCGCGAAGATTTCGATTAAATTACTCGCGATTTCCGCAATCATCCCATTGTTACTGCCCGCGGTAATTGATTAATCCGCCAATAAAACCGCGGATTAAATTAATCGAAATCTTCGCGGGGGGCGATCTAGAACTCTTGTTGCTTAACTACTATCGGAAGTGTTAAAAAATACTTATACGTTAGTGCCAAGGTGGGGCACACTTATCGAAATAAATTATATTTATAAATGACGTAATAACAACAACTAGCACAGTTCTTGCCACTTTTACATGATCCTAATTCTAAATTTGTTTCTAACACTTGCTTCATCGAGTCTTCTATATGTTCTTCCACACAGTTCATCTCTAGTTCAAGATTTTGGTCTACTATGAACACATCACAAATATTTTGTTTTTGTAGATCCGAATTTTCAATAAAAGTGTCTAGTTCTTCTTTTAAATTTGGTAATTTAATATTAGAATCATTTTTTTGTAATTTATTAGTTAAAGTTTCGAAACAATTTCTTGGAATATTTCCTTTATTTACATTAAAATTATGTGGATCTAGCACAGATAAATATTTACAAACATCAAAGTTTTTTTTAAATTGTTTTATCATGGACTCTATTGTGATATCTATTATTACATTAAATGTTTCAATTATATAGTTATCAAGCTCATCGTCTGGTGTTTCTTCTCCACGTATTTCTCCAGGCATAAGTTTCATTTTTTTTCTTCATAGTTTGGGCGATCATCATTATCATTTCAGAATTATGTTGTTCTAGTTTTTCTTCAGCCCATACTACGAATTCGTCTGCGCGATGTTTTACTGAAAGGACATTTCTTTGAAACTCCTTTAATTGCATTATTGCACTTTACGCCATCTGTGTAGCTTTCAAAAGATTTAGTCCTAGTGTTTGTAAATATTTTGATAGCGGTCCCGTAATGCTGAATATTTTTAAAAATATATTAGCGGTTAAAATAACTTCGAATTTTACAATATTTTCTTTAAAACTTTTTGTCATAGCTCTCACATTACATTCATCTCGTTGGTTTCCGCTATTGTCTTTAAAGCCAATAAAACTTCTACATACAAAGCTGATTCGATGTTACCGTATTTTCCGTATATTTTTGAAAGTGCCATTTTTTTAGCCCACCATCGAATTTCTCCAATGATTTGTAGCTTTCTCTTCTTCGGGTCGTTAACATTATTTTTGATCCAAACATCCATCCGTTGATAGGATTCATTAAAAAATACTGCTTATTTATTTATGAGTGAGAAGACGGATGAATCTTTAATGCTACACTGCATTAAATCGCAAGTAACTAAATTTAAATTGTGACTGTAACACCAGATACGCTCACTAATTTCCTTCTTCATCATTGCCACTAAACCTTTATATGATCCCTGCATGTTGGCTGCTCCATCAGTTGAATCGGCATACATTGGGAGATTGGTATTTTATTTAATTCCAGTTCCTTTTCAATTAATTTATGAATACCAGCTCCCGTTGAATTATGACAACTGACAAAGGAGAGCAACCTTTCTTTTGTCTGGTTTTCAAGTAAGTATTTATTTACACGTCCTGAGTTGTATCTACTGCTATTGAATAAATTCCGACAGTGTTTATTTCTTCTGCCATTATTTTTTTCATTTTGTCAATAATAAGATTAATAATTTTATGAACTGTAGTCTTGGACAGAAATTAAACAAATGCTCCAGATCTATTTTTAATATTTAAACTATATGGTCGTTTACTCTCAAAAATAGCTCTAGCTAAATGGTCAACATTATATCATATTTAGCAAGCAATAGTCAAATTTCTAAAATGTTACCGTGGTCCAAATTTTCGTTGTCCAGATAGTAGCACGATTCAAACTCTTTGCCCCAATAACTTAAGCCTCGTCTTCCAAGAAGTTTAATAATATTTATTATTCTATCAATGATTTGTCTATTTGTCATAACATTTTTCTCTTTAAGTTTTATCTGTTGAGACCATAATAATTAAACAATTCTAGAATTATTTTCACACAAAAAGTAAGCATTACAACATTTTCTATGTAGCTGTGACACATGGTTTTCTTCAATGTGTTGATATATATGTTTCCAATCGGATATACCATTGATTAACACACTTTTGTCAGATTTATTACCAAAAGCTAATCATGCCGTACAAAATAATGTATTCTGCGTCTTACTAAAACTTAGTCACTGCCGTGGGGATTTGTTTTTTATTAGAAATACCTTTTGACAATTAAAATTGCCCAATCACGAATACAGTATCAGCTGTGGATGAAAACAGGCGGCACCATCCCGAAAAAAAAAAGATCGGACTACTGCACCGGCGCCTCACGACTGTTTCCGACCAGCGCACCGGGAAATTTCCCGGCTTCCCGCCGGCCCCATCCGTCCCTGTTTACTTCTTTTATCTTGAATGGTTCTGTCGGGAAGTCTAGTTGGCAGGGGGTCGCCAGATAGTCTGCAATTCTGACATCTTCTTCTGCGTTACCTGCTGGGTGTGGAGTGAATAACTTTGCCAGATGTTGTGCAAATGCGTTGGCCTTCTCTGCGTCATTTTTACACCATTTTCCATCGTTGCCTTTTATTTGTGGTATTGCTTGCCGGGGCCTTTTAATTTTCCTTGTAGCTTTCCATAGGGAGTATTCACTTGATTCTGTAGGTGACAATTTCGCAGGTGCTCTTGTATAGCTTGGTTTTTCAGTTTTAGAAGTAACGTTTTTAATTCTTTGATTGATTTATTGAGTTTTGTTTTGTCTTCTGCTGATCTTGTTTTTCTCCACTGTGCACGTAATTTTCGTTTGGTTATTATTTTTTCACTATTACTGGAAAACTCTCTTTTAAATTTAATTCTTCCTGATAAGGTGTCGCTTGCCGAGCCGCTTTTTGTATTGCTCTATTTAAGTTGTCTATTGCATCTTCTATCTGCATTTCAGTTTTCAACGGTATGTTTACTTCAATTGAGCGATCTAGAATTTCTTTAAACATATTCCAGTCAGTCTTTTTATTATACAGAGAAGGTTGCTCTTGTTTGTTTAGAATTTTGGAGTACTTTGTCACTATTATTGGAGAGTGATCTGAAGATAAATCTATGCATGACAGTTTTCAATGCTATTAAAATCCAATATTGCAGCCATAAGAAAATGGTTGACTATGAAAATTTATGCATCTAGTTGGCGCATACAATTTTTGGCACCGTCATCGGAAAGCTCACGTCAATAAATGTAAGAGTGCTAAGTTTCGTAAAACTTCCTTCAAAAGTAAAAAAGTTATAAATGGAAAAGGAAAGTGCACGTTTTCAGTTTTTCGTCGATATTTCAGGAACTGTGCAATATATCCCGGATTTTGTTTCAGTATATTGAAAGGCACAAAAAGGAGTAACTTTTATCCCATTTAACCAATTCTGTATATATTTCCGTTTAATAGATCCTAATGGTGGGCGTCGTAAAAGTGACCACCCTGTATAAACTAAAGAAATTCGGCAGTTATTGTGATGGTATGTTTATTTTATCTAAAAATAACCAGTCATTGGGTTAGTTTATAAACTAACTTATAAGTAACTATTTAAAATGTAACATATACAGGGTGGCCCACCTATTCTCGCTCGGACCATTGCTGCTAGACTAATGAAAATTGAGGCAAACAAATGATTGGAAGTTATTGGACACTTGATGTGCTACTTTTTAAAATTATTTTCGAGTATATAGAGTGTACCATAAATCCGGGACACAACATTTGGTCTCTTTTTTAAATGCATCACCCTGTATATTCTTTCATTTTTAGAATCTGCTTTATGTGGGCTTCACAAATCATTTTTATTTTATGAAATCAGATGCAACGTTGCCAAGTTATTCACATTTTAATCAAATTTAACGAAAAATCATGTACGTAGAAACAAATTCCACAAAACCTTATTATAAGATACCAATGAAAGAATCTGCGTATGCAAGTACCTAAACAATGTGCTAAAACATAATACAATATTTTGAGACACGTAGAATACACAGGGTGTTCTGAAACAACGATACAATTTTACTATTTTCAAATGGAACGCCCTGTATATAGCATCATATTCTGAGTGCTCATCTAATGAGCTATTCAATGGTAGCATATGGACTGTAAGCTAATAATACTTTTTAATAGGTAAATAACGATCAATCTCAATAAGTTTTAGCCATTTGAAAATAGCAAAATTGTATCGTTGTATAGTAAGGACTCCGTCCGCCGTCATGCTTTTAAACTCGCGCGTGCTTCAAAGATCTAAATATCCACTTATACTTTAATATACTAGCTTTAGTTATGCGGATATACTATACTAGTATAGCTCAAAATTAACGTAGGCAATTGTGATGGCGTGGCCAATTAGATTTTTTGTGTGTAATTAATACAAGCAGCTTTGTGCTCCTCAAACTGAGGGGTGCATGGCATTAGTCACGTGCGACTTTCCGGTTGCAATGAATCAGAGGGTATCCTGGCTTCAGTCGAGGAGGAAAATTATGTGTGTCAAGAAAAGTTTGCCGATTACAAAGAGGAATAAAGTTCCGGGAATTTAGTTTGGCGTAGGTTAGTTTTTTGAGAGTGGTCAACGAACCTCCGTGGATCATATATCCGTTGTTGATGAGGTGACGCCGCATCCAGGCGTCTGGGGCGCGATTGATTGTTTATTTGTCGAAGTGCGTGTTATTGACGTTATCTGAGATGCGGCGGGTTGATTGATCGTTATGGGGATTTCGGTTGAGTCATGTTTTAGGACAGTCTCTCGCTCTCTACGTGTGCGTTCGCGTGATTGTGTGCCTCAGTGTGCGTGTGTGTATGTGTGTGCGCGTTTGAGTGAGTGTTGGTGGGAGAGCGAAATGTGCCGGTGTTTGCCTGTGCCTGTGCCTGTGCCGACCCTGGCCGGTGCCTGGCGACGGTCGGCCGCGAAGCAGATGCCGCGGCCCCGCGAGGCGACACCCTGCTCATTCCCGCGTCCCTTGCCCCTCCTGACCCCTCGACGGGCCAACCCCGCATCCGTCACGCACACATACACAGGCGCCCGCGCGCTCACACGTACACGCGAACTCCGCAAGGTCAGCCTCGCTAACTGCCTCTCCTCATCCCCTATATATCCCCAAAGCACACTCACACACACCCAGGCACAACCCACACCCACACACACAGGCACACATACATACACACATAAGCACAACCACCCCACACACACATACGACCCGCATTTGCGCGCTCGTGTGTGCACGCGAGTGTGTGTGAATGCGTGTGTAGGTGTGTGTTTGTGTGTGTATGTGTGTCTGCCACCGTCGCTTCGTTCGTTTCGCCGTCGAGCTAAATTACGTCGCGGGGATGAAACGCGACGTGTAACGGCAGCGCACGCGATGCGATGGAAACAACAATATCCACGAGGCTGAACGAACCCTCACTTCGCGCCACCGCTGACCTTACCTGCGCCTCTTTCGGGTCGTGGATTATTTTTTGTGCATGTGCTACGGCGAACCCGGCGCGGCGGGCCCAACAGAAAACAGAACCAATTATGCCGGGGAAAAATTCTCATCGCGGTGAACCGTCGCGAGCGGCTCTTGTTTATAACGGCCAGGAGCGTTCGTAATTGGCAAAATTACCGATGCATTTTGCCGTCGCAGCGCACTAAAGCACTATGAAAACGCGTGTTGAAAATTACAGCCTTGCAAAGGACAATGTAAATTATTACAGTATATGCACCAAATAAGTAGTTAAAATCTACAGTTTTATTTTATTGTACCAAAAATTCAATTGTGTCTAATAAAATCCAATCAATTGCAACTATGTATTCTCAATACACGTGCCAGTTTGGTAAATCAAAATAGAATATTTCTTTTGAAATCTGGCCATATAGGAACCACTTATAATACAACCGCGACAGGGGCGGATGGGACTAGCAAAACCGGCGCAGGAAATACAGTCACCGGCGCAATACATAAAATGTGGGCAAAAGTTAAAAGAATCAGAAAGAATCAGTGCTCAAATGTCAGTTTTAAGAGGTTATAATAAAAAGAAGTAAAAGCGTCTGCAAATTTTTTCTACAATTAAAAAACCAAATGTGTTGCAGAAGTAAATAAAACGCAGAAGTAAATAAGCAAAAAATAAAAATATATAATATTTTAACTTTAAAACAATAACTTTTTTGATAGAAGAGAACTGGAATTACCTAACGCGATTACAATTTCTTTAATATTTAGTTCATTTAAATTCTCTTTCTCATAACTCATGAACGTAAGAGCTTCAAGGCGAGTGTGAGATATCGTCGTTCATAATCTATTTCTACATATTTAAGCGTTAAGAAATATCTTTTGCAGGAAACTTGACATATCGGAAGAGTTCTAAATACGCTAGACTAGAGTATAAGTATTGGGTATAAGGTGGAATACACTTCTCCAAATAAATTGGATTTAAAAATAACGTAGTTACAACTAGTAGCACAGTTTTAGTAGCACTAACTTCTACATGTTAGTATTTATTCATTTGTTTTGCCACATGCTCACACATGCTTGCTTGATTCTTCTATATGTTCTTCTATAAAGTCTATCTGCAGTTGAAGATTTTGGTCTACTATTAACATATCACAAATATTTTGTTTCAATAAATCACAAATTTCGAATCAAAAGTTCTTCTATTAAATTTTCTAATGTAACATTACAATTTTTGTTTACAATTTATTAGTTAAAGTCTTTAATATAGAGAGAAGTCGATCTTTTTTGTAATATTTGGTATAATTTCATCCAATTTTTGTGGATCTAATACAGATAGATCTTTACAAACATCAAAGGTATTTGGAATCGTGTTATTATAGACTTGATTACGGTATCTATTATTACAATAAATGTTTCAAACCTACATTTGTCATGTTCATTATCTAATGTTGCATCTCCACATTTTTCTCCATTCTTTCGGCATACGAATTACTTTTTTCTTCGCAATTTATTCAATATTCTCTCAAATGTCATTACAGAATTATGTACTTCATTATGTACTAATTTTTCTTCCGCCCATACTGCGAATTAGTCTGAAAGATGTTTTACTGAGTCGCAATTCTTTGGAACTTCTGTAATTGTACTTTGCACTTTGCGCCATCTGTGTAGATTTATAGCAATGGTATTTGTAAATGAAGAGCTACGGGGAAAAGATCAGAGTCCAATTTGGTCGTTTTCTAGAAATCTAAATTAAAAGTTTCAGAAGTAGTAGAAGTATCAGAAAGGATGAATGTAAAAACTAACTGATTATAATTGATCTACTTTGACAAAATGTGAATTTGAATATTGAGCGAAAACATGAAATACACATAAGTAAAACTATTAAAACAATATATTTTTATTAACAAGTCTTGGACTCTGATGGTTTTTAACCGTATTTTTAGATTTTTTTATGTAGGGTACAGTATAATATAGGTATGTACAGTCATGCTCACATAAATCTAGTATAACAAATTTGAAATTGCTCTATAAAATTGCTATTGTAACCTAATTTCTTGTACTAGATTTATGTGAACATGACTGTACATACAAACAATATATTTTCAAATGAAATACACATTTTTGATGAAATATTATTATGATTACCGATTATTGTCCATTAGGGGGGTCGTCTATAAATAATTCTTCTTCATCTAGATCTCTGATCGTTTTAAGTCAACATCATATTCTATTTCTTCGTTTTTGAAGCGAACGGTGATCGTTTTTCACTGTTTTACTTCACGTGTCGAAACTAATTTTCCCATGCTACAATATGGCACCATCAGCTCGATTTCAATAAAAATTGAATAAAAATGAAGAAATGGCAATCATTACTCCCCGTAGCCCTTCAAATATCTTGATCGTGGTCCAGTAATGGTGAATCTTATGAAAAATATAGTTGCTCTTAAAATTACTTCGTGTTTTAAATATTGTCTGTGAAACTTTTTGCCATTGCCCCACATTACTGTTAGTCTTCTTGGGTTTCTCTACTGTTTCCAACACCAATTTTACTTCTACATGCAAAGGTGACTCAACATTCGTATTTGCCGAATATTTTTTAAAGTGCCATTCTTTAGCCCACCAACTACATTCTCTCTTGTTTCTCAAATGGAGATTAACCCTTTCTTCGTTTGGTTTTGAAGAACATATTTAAAAATTAACGAGCGTTGGTCTATTGTACACATTTTGAGTGGTACTAGTCTAGTCTAGTGCTATTGAATAAATTTCAGCAGTATTTCTTTTTTCTGCTACTATTTTGATCTTTTTTTAATTTTTTTATATTTAAATCTTATTATTAGATTTCGTAATAATTTAATTAACTGTAGTATTTGACAGAAAGGAAACAAATGCACCAGTTCTAATTTAAATATTTGATCTAAGGCCCATTAAAATTTGCCCAAATTTTCGCTATGTAGATTTCTAGTAACATGATTCAAACTCTTGGCCTGTATCACGTTACGTCTCGTCTTCCAAGAAGTTTAATAATATTTATTATTCTATCAATCATTTGTCAATTATATAACATTTTTCTCTTTGACTTTTAACTGTTCAGGCCACTATAATTTATCAATACAATTTGAACTATAAATTATTTTGAAACAAATATAATATGTGTATATTTGTTGTCGCGTTTGTGTAAATTGCGTATAGTGGCAGTAGTGACAAGATTCAACAGAAAAAAATGAGTATGTTGCGCCAGCGGCTTACAACTATTTGCGACCGGCGCACCGGGAAATTTCCCGGCTTCCCGCCGCACAGTGTGCCATTTGCCGAATCTGGCGGTACTTTATTCAAAAATCTTACTTTACATAAATTACAAAAAATGTCATAAACAGGTAACTAAGACCCCAATGCTATGTTAACACCATAAAATTATAAAATTAAAGTAACGCCCTAAGGCTGGGAGCAAGGGGAAAGTTGCAGTATTTAAGTACCTGTCATCATGACGATTATTTAGTTATATTTCTAACTGATGCTGTGTTCTCTCGAACAGCTAGTGAAATTGTTTGAGTTATCTAGCATTTTCTTTGTGCTTTGTTCTAATGGATGCCGCAAATGCAAGTACGAATTCAATACGTACTTCAATACACAAAAAATGTTAATTGTATTTTTGAATACCGTTGATTTTAAGAGTAAATTTCAACTTTGGGTAGGTTTTTAAAAATGTATCCGCGTGTATCCAGTTCTATTTCATCATACTTCGAAAGTTTATACATTTGTGTTATAAGCTAGCTAAAATTTAGGTGCGGAGGTGTGCGCCAGCTATTTTTATGTTTTTTTTATATGGGACGGTGCATCATCACCTGCAAAATGATTTTCGATATTTGGCATCATTCGAAGGAAAAAGACTATGTTAAGAAAATAACTAGTCGTGTAATGTTGGTGCAACATTGACATACCAACAATGCGTACATTATAAACATATATTAGTTCATTGTGTAGCAAATTTAGAAACAAATGGAACGAGTCGTTTAGGCACATTGAAATATATTTAAAATATAATACAAACTGGCTTGAGACAGAAATCACTTTGCTGATAGATTTTCGGAATATTATTCCATCGTCCAGCTCTGCAGGTAATTCTTCTACAAAATCTGCAGGACGTCCAGAGATGGCCTTCGAGTACGGTTCTCCTAAGGCACAGAAGAGGAAAGTGAAGAAGTTGCTTAAAGAAAAATCTCCTTGTAAAATCTAAGTGGCTGTTATTCGATGAATTATGCATGGTTCTATATGCCAGCGACCATACACAAACTCCTCGTTCACGAGTAGGAAATCATATAAAACTGCACCTTACTTATTGGACAGTTATCCAAAGAGGCACAAGAGGCCAGAAATAAGAACTATATACGGTTTTGTGAACAACTTAGTAGAAAGTCCTCAAGATAAGGCACCATTCGCGACCTAATGAACATTTTTTTACTATCATCGGATCCGGTCATTTAAAATTTTAAAGCTAAAGTTAAAAATTTTGCAGTGTCACTCTACAGTTATTCAAGTGCGCGGAAATTAATCGTTCTGATAGTGAAATCGAGAGTGATTGATCTGTTCTTTTTATATTCATTATTTTTTGTTGAGATTTTTTTAATTTATTTTAACAATAACATTTATATTTTTTATAAAATTTTATAGTTCTGGTTATATTTACTGGCCCATATATATCCCACAGAGATAAGTCTTGCTCGTAGTAATACCTTAGACAAGTGTATAGAAACTGGTCAAAATAATATTTTAAAAATTTAATGAGTTTTGTTTCAAAATATGTACTTTTTAATATACACCATTCTAAATATCACTTGTACATCTTATAATAAATATAGTTATGTAAGTAAGTATGTAAAAAAACCGAAACTATTTGAAAAATCCATCCGAATAATAAAGTACCGTTAGATTGTGAAAATGACACACTGTGCGCCGGCCCTATCCGCCTCTGAACCGCGAGATGTGGAAAGTGCAACTACCACAAGAAAGTAATACAGTATTAAACATATTTAAGGCGGTTGTCTCATTTCGCCTGAGTCAATTTCTCATTTTATACATGAAATTTGCTATGGGCCAGCTGTCTTTATTTATCTGCTAGTGAATATAGTCTCTTTTTTTCTAAAACCTCAATGTAAACAACCTGGTACATCAGGCAATCAATGAATGGCGTCAATGTAAACAAATTGTTTTCACTCCGCGAAACCGCGTCAGATGCGGGACGTTCCAGAACCTACACCCCTTTGTCGGGCAGTCTTATTTGATACCATGTCACCCACCCAGACGTACCGACAAAGACACCGCCGAGCGCCAATACACCAATATGCGCCGGCGCCGTGATGCAAAAATTCCAATTAAGTATAGTATTTTACATTATAAGCCGGATAGGCGAGTCTATCACCTTGTTGAGCCAGTAAAAACCATTGCCCGGCGTATAATGTACAATATTTTATTTGTTAAACACGAGTAAATAGTTAAATTAAGATATCAACATAACAGTATAAAATATATGGAGTGTTCAAAGCAACAACCAACCAACTCCATTTTTTATAAAAATTGAGTTAGTTATGGTAGGGTATGTGAAAGAATGTATACAGAGAGCGCATAAAGTATTAAGACCTGGCTTTATTTTTTCCCCTGTATAAATTTTTGCAAATTGCAAAATGATTTTGTTTCAAACAAATATTTTGAGACCATATTCATTTTTCCATCTCTCTCCGTTTTGAGGTTATGACGTCAGAGCATTTTTTTTTTAAATGACAACCTATATTTTTTATTATTGATTTTGATAGTACTTTTTATTATGTTTTCAACAACATGACATTTTCAATATGTAACATTTGAAAAAAAATTGAGAAAAAGTGCGTTAAAGTAAAACTATTAAATTATTATTTCAATGTGCAGAATGCATCTAGTTACCGTTCAAAACAACGTCAGTTAAAACAAAATTAGGAAAACGGGCTTGGATTATAAATATTTGAATAAAACTAAATTGATTAATCTGAAAAACAATTTAGTACAATTATGTGAAACAAATTATTACCTACTCACAGTCAGATTGACGTTTAGTTCGATTCATCGTGTCACAAGTTAATTTCAAAATGGTTGGTTCGACGTTTTTCGGAGGCACAAAGAATTGAAACTCTTATGATTAGAGGTTGTGGTGATAGAATACGTACCTATGAGAAGTGTGCATTTATTTTAATAATATCCGCTTCAAGAACCTCTTCTTAAGACGTCTGTTAGTGCAATCATAGGAAAGTATGAGCAGTTGGGGCATATTAGAGATCGCCTGAAAAGTGGACGACCGTCAGTTCCGGAAGATGTCATATCCCTCCACAGCGGTTGAGGCAAATAGTGAGCTTTCACAAACATCCGTTTTGTAATTTTTGAAACGGCAGAAATGGCATTCTTACAAAGTAAATTTAGATGGCCTTTCGACATCGATTGGCACACTGTCAAGAACAAAACAATTTGAACATCTAATTTGATTTTTTCCCTAACCAATATTTTTCGTTATTTTAATTATTTTTGTGACTTCATATTGTTTTAAGACTGATCTTAAAACAAGTCATTAGTATTTTTTCTCGATAAAAATGTATTTTGGTTTTTCTGTTCTTATTTTTGTAATTGTAATATTGTAATAAGAATGTTTTTCAGGTTGATCAATTTTGTTTTATTTCAATATTTTAAATCCAAGCCTGTTTTCCTAATCTGGTTTTAACTGACGTTGTTTCGAATGGTAACTAGATGCATTCTGCACATTGAAATCATTATTTCATAGTTTTACTTTAACGCACTTTTTCTCATTTTTTTTCAAATGTTTCGTATTGAAAATGTAATGTTGTTGAAAACATAATAAAAAGTACTATCAAAATCAATATAAAAAAATATTGGTTGTCATTTAATAAAACAGGCTCTAACGTCATAACTTCAAAACGGAGAGATATGGAAAATTAAAAATGGTCTCAAAATATTTGTTTGTTAACAAAACATTTTGACCTGTTAAATCGTTTTTCGAAAATTTATACAGGGTAAAAAAATAAAGCCAGGTCTTAATACTTTATGCGCTCTCTGTATTTTTCAGTGCAACATTAAACCAAGTCCAAAGTTTGATAATTTGCTACCAGAATGCGCTAGTTTGTTGTTGATCTAACAGGTGATAGCAAGGTCTCACAGCAACAACAAACCAACTCCAATAATTCTGGAGGATGGGCGAGGAAAAGCCACCGTCTCTAATAAAATTGATGACAGTGACGTAGTCAAACGAATTGAGTCTTTTCCGTGCTACCAAAGTCATTATACTCGTACGGACAACAAAAACAAAAAGTACCTAAGCTCTGATCAAATACTCGGTAGAACAGAAAAGTGTTCTGAAGAAAACAAGCTGTCCGTATAAATGAAGTATCACCACAGAGTTTTTTCAAACAAGTTTAACTTACATTTTATACCACCTGCTAATGACACGTGCAACATTTGTGACGAACTCAACAAAAAATCAAGACAGTAAACGATAAAGCCAAGACAAGAATTAATAACAAAAAAAGAGTCACATTTAACACTTGCTGATACAGCCAGAGACGTGTTAAAAGAACTTTGTGAAAGAGTAAACGAAGAAGTTAAACAAGTAAGGAAAATGATAATCCACCACCTCTATATCTATGCACTTTTGATTTACACAAATCGCACACAATAAAAGAAATTTGTACGTGTACAATTTCTGTGACCATTGTTTCAATGATTCCACTGGTCATATGTATGTGTATGATGAAACTGAAGGGGGTAGAGGTGCAGAAGACATCTTCAGTTGTTTGATGAAACATATTAAAGAAAACGCCAAACAGTATGAAAACATAACGCTTTTTTCAGATAGCTGTTGTCTATGGTGAAACGGTTCAATGGCTTAAAATCAGGCGACTTCGGTTCGAAAAAGGGAAACCGTTTAGTGTTTTATTTGAACATTCCTTTGACAAAAAAAACCGCGTTTAGAGTATTAGATTTAAAACAGTACATAGGGAAAATGCTTAGGTCAAAAAAGGAATACATTTACCATCACTTCTTGAAGTGCAGCAAATTCCACTTTACCCTCATCGCAGACCTGTTACGGCAGCAAAACAACAAAACATGCAGTCTCTTTTGCCTTTCATCTCCTAGTCTACCAGCCTACCACCAGTACTTTGAGAATCTACCTCTTGAGGTTGCTACAAGAATTAGGGGAGTAGAATTTGAAGATAATGATGTTGATGAAGAAAACGATGAAATTTGTTACTTGTAACAATGAACCTTTTTTTTTAAGGAAGCCATGGTTTCAGTACTACCGTGTGTAAAGTGTGATTTTGTTTTGTAATAATCCAATATTAAATTTGACCTCAATTAAAAAATTGTGCTTTTTCTTTCATAACCACATGTTTTAAAAACATTAAACAGTTGTTTTAAAATAATAATAGTAGCACAAAAAAAAAACAATGCCCAGGTTGCTGAGAAAGTTCAGCGCAACAAACAACCAACTCCATTAAAAAAATTTGGTTCATAAATTTAAATAACTAAGTTTTAATTAATTACAACTTTGCTTATGCCAAAATTTAAGTAAGAATGTGATGTACACCATAATTTTTTGTTTGTTATTATACTGCCATAAATAAAAAAGTTATGATTTTTTAAATTTTAACTCAGCTTTTACTTTCTTGGAGTTGGTCGGTTGTTGCTTTGAACACTCCATATCATCTGTCAGTGTCAGAATTTCATTAACACAATATCATAATTTCAATCATAATTGCACTTTTATATAGAAAATAATCGACGGCAAAGTTGAAACCAACATACCTAATAAAATAATTGAAAATTAAATGAGTTAAAATAATATAAACATGACAAGTGAGCGTATAAATTTGACACGGGACAAGTAAAATTTTTACACTTACTCGTGTCAACCATTACATGTACGGTGCATGTAATGGTTACCTTACCAGGTAACTGCAGGCTAGTTAGAGTGACATTTACCCGTGTGAATCAAATAAATATCTTGCTAACTGCCATTCTAAGCAACAAATAGACCGGTTAGGTTAGGTTTGATTAAGTTGGATCCGGGGATTTGTCGTGGTATCCCGTCAAGGCGCCTCTGCATATACGTATTTATTATTGTTTTCGCGGCCATTCTAGTGGACAACATACCCCCAACAAAGGGTGACCGTTGGCAGTACCAATTATGTATTTAAAATACTTTGATTACAATACCTGTGGCTCTTTTTTAAATATGGAACCAAAGCGCCCCTGCCGAGATAGCTCGAACAAATAAAAAATCTTCGAACAGGTCAATTTTTGTTATGTATTCCGCATTATCTGATGGTCTTATAAAAATTATGTCGTCAGAAATTGTTGACTAATGAAGTCATTGACATTTTATTTAAATGTAATTCGATTTTTCTTAATTCACAACTTTTGTTGAGCACTTTGCAGCCACATTTTTTTTGCAAAAATACTTATCCATTCCTCTAAAGCGTGGAGTTTTTAATAGCATTTTTTAATTTTACTATTGACACTTTTTTCTATTATGCGGTCCAAAAAAGACCCGGTATAATTAATTTACAGTCTATTAGACATTATACAGGCTGTCTACAGAAAAACGAAATATGAGGGTCATTTTTATTGTAAAATCGTTTGCTCGTCTTATCCTCGCATAGCCTTGACCGAAGTTGTTTTGCAGGCTAATGCCTTCCCTAAGTATTTGACAGTTGATGTTGACACTCAAGTTTCTACCTGAGGTAGACGATATTTAATTAAGATTTAAAATAGCGATGTTCATTGCTAATTATTGTAGAAACTACATTTTTGAAAAGACGTTACTTGGGTTTATATTTAAACCAAACGGGTTTTTTACTTTAAAACTAACCCTCATATCTACGAACATAATATTTTTCCACGAAATCACTGAAATACATCATTTTGTTTTAATTAAAAGGGAACAACTTTTGGCAGGCAAATTATCTTTAATTTTTTAGCCCTTTACTCTCACTCCTCTGTGGGCCTAATTTCAATTACAGAAGGGCTTGAGTGATCGTTCATTTCAAAGCTTAGGTTATTTGCAATACGGTTTATTACTTTTTAAAATCTGTTGATTCGTACAAAATAAAATTAATAGACAACAGATTTCC
The DNA here is from genome assembly GCA_951805005.1 of Othius punctulatus. Classification (NCBI taxonomy): domain Eukaryota; kingdom Metazoa; phylum Arthropoda; class Insecta; order Coleoptera; family Staphylinidae; genus Othius; species Othius punctulatus. The sequence continues at coordinate 79,340,570 of OX638139.1, forward strand.
TGGTCGGTAGATGGTCGACCGCTCGTCCTTACACCACTTGACTTGTTTTTATGGGGGCACCCGAAAAGCGTCGTCTACGCTACAAAGCCTAATTCCTTATGGCGCATTAACACATTCGCACGAATAGCGAGGCGAATCGCGAGACGACTGGCGACGCGAATGTGTAATCGGTTCACTAGTCATTCACCTCGCACCTCGGTTTTTGGAGATGAGTCAAAAGCTTCGTTTACATTTGGAAAGTTTACTGGCGTAAAGTACTTACCGCCAGTAAACTTATGATGTGTAAACCAGAATAACGTCTGTCAAGAAAGAAACTAAACAAGAAAGTAAGACGTTGTTCTGATTTACACATCGTTAGTTTACTGGCGGCAAGTACTTTCCACCAGTAAACTTTCCAAATGTAAACGAGGCTAAAGGCTCGTGACAACGGGGCGAACTCGGTTGAACACTCAGCGACGATCATTTCACGTTGTGGGGACGAACGTGCAAATGCCACTCGTGAATATGACGAGGTGACTAGGTGACACGAGAATATAGCCATAATATGGCAAGCCGATGACAATAATAAACAATAAACAATAAAGGAATTTATAAAGTTTTTTTCTACTATAGTTTGGAAAACTTTAACATTTGAATACTAATTTGAGTTAGAAAAGGTGGAATATTTCGTAACAAGTGCGGAAATAATGTTTAACATTAAAATACTAATTTGAGTTAGGAAAAGTGGAATATTTCTTAACAAGTGAGGAAATAATATTTCAACATTAAAAGTTATGTCAATTTAATGAAATTGTACATGTTATTTTTTATCATTATTATAAATCTAAACAGAAACAGGTTCACAATTCGTGAATGAAATTCAAGTACAGGTCTTTGTGAAAGTAGAAATAGGGTTATTATTTACGTTAATCTCTTAATGTCTCTCACTTTTTACGGTCGCTTTTAAAAACGGCCTTAAAAATATTACTTCACGCCCCCTTTCAAAGTCGTGAAACTTCGCATTTAATCGTGATCGTGCAAAAAGAAATTTTATTCACATTTGGCTTCGCTTCGTACGCTTAACTATTTTTTCGTGGATAAAATTCGCTCTTATTCACTTATACCATAAATAGCAATTAATGCAGTGTAATAATAAAAATCTAGCATGTAAATGGAAAATTCTGTAAGTGAAAATTGAAGGTGGCTCCGTGTAAACCAGTTCTAACTCGTACAAAACAATACCAGAATTTTTTCAAATTTTTATTTTAAACCCTTTTTAAACATATCTTATTAAACATTATTTCTTAATCCAACACGGCAAGTCTTAATTTCCATACAAATTCTCTGAGATTGTGAGGGTGCAAAAGTATGAACCACAATGTGACTGGATTCAATTTTTCATTTAACTAATGATTAATCAGCAAAAATAAATGATGTCTGTGTAAGAAGAGTAAAACATCAATGGGAGTCATTCTATAGTGGACCCTAAAGCAGGGTTCTTCAACCTATCATTGCCTTCTGAACCCTTTTGACTTGTTGTATTTCTAACGGAACCCTCGTAATTAAAATAAATAATTATCAAGTTTAAAGTTTTATCCATAACATACCAATTATGTATTTAAGGTTGTTATATTATTATATTTATAATAATACTTACTGGTAAATAATTATTTATATTTTATGTTATTATTTATTTTATTTCGCGTGACTGGTTTCGGTTTAAAAAAACAAACAGAGTTTGTATTTTAAAAAACAGAAACTAGTCAGGCAAAATAAAATAAATAAATAATAAAATAAAATAAAAATAAATATTTACCTGTAAGTGCTTTTATAAATATAATTATACAACAACCTTAAATAATTATTATTGAAATTTGGCTATATTATTTTTCTTTATTAAGAAATTCTAATCAAAATAATTAACAGAAAAATTTAATTTAGAATTAGTAACACATTTACGAACGAATTTAAATTCAAATCACAAAATAATAGTAATACCAGGCTGGGCCTGTTATTCAGAATTTTCAATTGTCACAGTAAAATGTTTGATTATTTCTGTATTATTTTCAATTATTGTTGATTTAATGATTACTGTATACAATTAAATTATTTCTGTCAAAATTGCAATGATTAATCGCCAAATATTTAATTGTATTATATTATTATAAATATTTAATATTACTGCCAAAATTGTAGTGATTACTGCCAAACTTGCAATTATTACTATTTAAATTACAATGATAATTTTTTGTATCTTTTCTGTAATTCCTGTTTAAATTTAAAAAAAATATCGTCAACATTTCGATAGAATTAAAGCATTGAAAGCAGAGTTGGAATAAATGTTTGTTTTTTAATCATAAATCAATGATCAAATCAAATCAAAAAATGAAATAAACCATGATTTATTTGATTTTTTAAATATTTTTGATCAGTTTTTGTCAGGGTAGATGCTTACTCATCAAAGAATTAATTGCAAATTCAAAGATTATTGGTAAATAGTAATTTTTGATAAAATTTGAGTTAATACTTTTAAAACTAAAAAAAAAAAAATTTTAAACATAAAATTTCAATTATAACCTCAAAGCTGCACGTATTATTATCACAATAGCTATTGTTGCTGTCAAAATAGAAATTATTATCGTTATCCTTATTCAAGGATTATTGTAAACAATTAAATTATTTCTGTTAAAATTAAAATGCTTACTCTTCAAAGTTTTAATTGCAAATTCAAAGATTGCAGCATAATTTTAATTGTTGATGAAGTTTGAGTTATTTCTTCTTAAATTTCAAAACTAATTTTCAATGTTTAATGATAAAATTTCAATTATTACCATCAAATGTGGACTTATAACTGTCAAAATAGCAATTATTATCCTAATCTCTATTCATGCATTACTGTAGACAATTAAATTATTTCTTTCAAAATTGCATTGATTACTCATCAAAGTATTCATTGCAAATTTAAAGATTACAGGCAATTTTTAATTTTTGGTAAAGTTTCAGTTATTACTTTCTCTTAATACTTAGACTATTTTTAATTTTTAATGACATAATGTCCATTATAACCTCAAAGTTGCACATATTACTGTCAAAATAGCAATTGTTACTGTAAAATTAACAATTATTGCTGTGATATTACAATGTGATATTACAATGACAAACTGCCAATACTTTAATTCTATTCACATGTTAAAATTTACATTTTTAATAAAATGTCTGTTACTTACTAATTTAAATTATAACATCAAAGCTGCAGGTATTTCTGTCAAAATAGCAATTGTTACTGTCGAAATAGCAATGATTGCTGTCAAAATGAGAATTATTACTATCAAAATTACAATGGTAAACTGCCAATAATTTAATTCTATTGAAATGTCAAAGATTACATTTTTAGAAAAAATCTGTTACTGATACTGCCTTTCAATTGTAACATTTTCAATTGTAAAATATTTAACATTTGCTTATGTGTAATGTAACAATATAGTAACAAATACTAATACATAAATAATTATAATTATATAATTATTATTGTAAATTTAAACAAATTTGCCCATATTCTTTAGTAAACAATTCTAAACAAAATAATTACTGGAAAGAAAATCACATTACTGGCTAAACTGCCTGGTTTTGCTTCGCGCCCTTCACACTATGTAACACTGGAGCAGAAGCTATTTTTATAACAAAACTTAGAATTAGTAACACATTTACGATCGAATTTAGATTCAAAACACAAAATAACATTAACACCAGGCTTGGCCTGTTATTTTAATTAATTTAGAAGTAATATAACAATTAAGTAACAAATACTAATGTATTGTTACTTTAAATATTAAATTAAAAATAAATATTAAATTAAATTAATGACTAGGCTGGGCCTGTTTTTTATTGCAAATCATATTTATGTCTGGAACAATAGGAGAAATTTGTAAGCACATGTCATCTTCTGCATTTGGTTTTTGTTGCAGTGTACAGTTTTTGCTTTTGTACAGAGAAATGATCTCTCGCAGACATAAATTGAGACGAAAGACATCAAGTGCTTTACAGCTATTTTATCAATCTCGGGATATTCATGCAAAATTTGAAGCAGAAAATCAACTTTGTTAAATTCTATTTCTTACTGAGAGTCAGTCGATATATCGATAATTTGTTTTGGTTCTTCAACAGACAACTGATAATTATCACAAGCTTTTTCAAAAGGGCTTTGAATCCAAGATAAGGAAAATACTCTTGAAACGATTGTTGTAAATCTGATAAGTGCTGCAGTATAGTATCTTGTAAATTTTTATTCATTTTAACGTTATTAGTTATCATAATTTCATGTAAATTAGTGAAAAACTTTGTATTTTCTTTTAAAATGCAATCTGACCAAGATTTTTATTTGAGAATAGTAGTAAATAAAACAAGGAAAATAACCTTTTTCACAATACACATTTATTTATACTAAATGTACATTTCAACTGCATCTTCAAGTCATCTTCTTGAACTTGTAAGTTGTACTTTACATTACTGTACATTACTTGTAAGTCTACTGAAGATGACTGCCTTGCAGTTGAAATGTACATTTAGTATAAATAAATGTAAATGTATTGTGAAAAAGGTTATTTTCCTTATTTTATTTAAAAACTTTCACAAGCTCCAATACTTTGATTGAGAATCGTGGCATTCACTTTATTTTGTACTTCGAAGATATTCATAATTTTTGCTTGGAAAGAAACAAAATAGGTAAATAAATATATCTGCGAGATATGCTATTTTCATTATCCAATCTATTTTACTTAATGTGTAAGAAAATTCAAATATGTATGTTCGCTTAACAAAATTCTCATTTCATCTTTTAATTCACAAAATCCAAATCCAGATTCTGCACCCCGCTGCACTACGCAGTTCTTAGAGAATGTTTACAGTTCCATGGTAATTGTTTGCGGAACCCTTGAGAAACTTCGCGGAACCCAAGGGTTCCGCGGAACACAGGTTGAAGAACGCTGCCCTAAAAGGTCATATTTGTTAAGCGATTGCTTCTTCACTGTAAAGTCACTGGGACGATCGCAGAAACGCTCATTCCAGTCAAATTTTGCGGCGCGCAAGCGGCGATTTACGTCACATTGAAAGCAAACACGCGAAATGGCTGCAATTGCGGTGATTAATATGGAAACACAGTATCATTCATTTGATTCATAATACGTGATAAATTTTTACGCAAGTAGTAAATCTATCGTAGGTACGCTTTGCACTGTAGTGCAAATTACTTGCTGCGAGATGTCGGAAGAGGGAGCCAAGAGTAGCACACCAGCACGCTGCCCAGATGTGTTCGGAACGAGGCGGCAAGTTAAAACACAAATATGAAATCATTTGATTACTAAATAACGTGTCCGACCTTTACACTGCTTTTAATACCCGATTTAGTAAAAAAAAACATATAATAACTGGTATAAAAATGGGCAATAAAGACAATTAATTGACTGTTAAAAATGTGGCTTCACTATAATTTGTTTCATTTAATGGATGAATATAAAAACGTGTTTGGTGGAATACATAAGGACTCTTAAAGTCACTCACTTAAATGTGTCTGACAATAATACATGTAGGTTGTAGGTAATATAACATAAAATCTTGGTCCTAAAAAATAAAGATTTACTTGTATTACTCGAGGAATTTCTCCGGAAATTTTCATACTTTCCTCCCCCAAACCCTTATCATATCAATCTGTGTAAACGATGGAATTCAATGGGGCGCACGATCATAGATTTCCCACGACGAATGAAGTCGTAATCTGGGGCAAATACTTGTTATTAAATAATAAAATGACTGCCCGCTGCAATTGCACGTCGTTTAAACTAGAAGGTGTAAAAGCGAGTTCGCCGCACACACCTGTCATAAAACTAAATGGTCGATAACAATTTTGCGTAGTTTGGAAATGTTCGCAGTTACTCTTGCAATACTCATTAAGTTTCAATGGCGCAAACTCGCAACACGCCCCGGAATTATGAATGAAAATTTCTAACTGACAGAGAGGGAAACTCGGCTCGTGCGTTGTCCCACTTCTTTTCAGTGTATATAAATAGTAAAATTGTTACGCTCGCTGTCTCCTCTCACATGCGGAAGCCGCCGAGACGGAGCGAGAATGCGAGTGAGAGAGGGACGGCGGGTGCGATAAAAAACGTGCAGCTCGCTCGATTATGTTATTGATAAGTAGTGTTTATTGCGTTGCCATTGACTCGCACAATTGAGTGCAGATGAAATACGTGGAATCAATTACCATTACCATTTGGAATATAAACACGACCTACCTCTATAATATTCGCTTCGGTTTCAGATATACTACCGTAGTAATGTTTACGTTGAACACAGCGGTGTTTTTATTCGTCCTTGCGAGCAACTTCGTCGGATTTTAAACCATCCGCCTTATCTTTATTGCAGACGGGTGTAAAACTAATCCACATTGTCACGATTTAAAGATAACAATTGAAAGCTACTCTGCTACATGAAAGCTACATGAATAACTAATTAATTATGGGTAAAAAACACACTTAGATTACTTTGTTAGTAATGAAGCATAATTAATGCTAATTAATTAATAATAGATCACTTGGGTTAATTCGATAGTTATATCACTTGGGTGATACTAACAAAGTAACCAGCGTGTGTTTTTTACCTATTTCACAATGTATCACAAATGAGAGCGTTTAATTAATTATGGTCAGTTTTGTAGGTGCTGAAAAATGTACCATGGTTCTAAGTATATCTTCTTGGACTTCTTCTACAAATTGCTAGAAATATTTGCCTGTATAACAAACAATATGAAGGAATCAGTTTTCTGATAACAGTATCAATATGTTAGATGAAATGTTAGATATATCAAAACTACTTCAGACTAAAACAAAAATTATAGAAAGTTTAAAGGTTCACTTGCTCCTTTGATTGAATTAATTCTCTAAAGAACTGCATCACTTCAGTTGCCAGTATTTATACAAATGGTGGCGCAGTGGTATAGCCCAGGACGGCAAAATCCAGGGGGGGGGGGGGCAAATTTTTGCAAAAATACTAATTCACAAATCACAAGAAAAAATAAATATACAAATAAATAAATAAATGACGAATAAAAAGGCAAATACAAGAAGTGAAGCATCTAACTAGTTAGTTAGTTAGTTAGTTATAATAAGCTACAATAGTCTAAGATCGATCTATCAACCGTATCAGTGTACAATGTATAAGAACAAAATTTAACATTTATGAATATTGAGCACTAATGAAACGAAAGTAACTTAGTATGAAGATGAAAAGAATAGAAAAAAAACGAAAAATCCTGTCAGATGAAACCAGAGCAGGAGATGTAGAATTGATTGGTAGAGAGAATTTTAGAATCAAATAAGGGTACTCAAATTCTTTAAAAGTTCAACGTCCAAGAAGCACTCTGACATTCTGTATTTATTAGAAAAATTAAAATATTAGAATATTTTAGTTTTTCGGAAAATTTCACTTTAAATTCTATGAACAATAAAATGTTCATATATTCACGACATTACTTCCAAAATTAACTTTGTCAATTGAACAAGTATCATACTACATGATACTTGATTACATGATTACATGATGTAATTTTTTTTGACGTTATCGCTTTCTTGACGCTGTTTTGTCTCTTTCATTTAACCTTTCGTTCGAACTAAAATTTATTTCTGTGATATTTCTCACATTAAGCTTCATTAATTCTATAATTTAAGTAATAAGATTAAGGACGTACAATTATTACTTAAACTATACCATTTAGTTATTTTTATATAATTGATCAAAGTGTTTCCTAGAGTTTCAAATGTTACAATAGGGCCTTCCTGAAAAAAAAATAATATAACCTTTTTGTGTCTTTACCTAAAGTTTATAACCTGTGATTAAACATCCCACAGAGAAAACGTTTGGTTTTCATTGTAACTTATCAACAAACAACATACAATATCGTAAAACTTACACATTTTGTCACGTGACCGACGAAACGCTGTTATTGGCCGAGGCGGCACTGTGACGTTATTATGCATGTTGGCGATCGGGAGTCAGTGCATAAGGGACAGGAATCGTGGATTAATTCGACTTAGAATCCAATCTGACATAAAATAAGTTCTGATGGGTCAGTAAAGGGACAGCCAGATAATCTGCTAGAAGTTCACGTGTTAATGGTTCCCGACTTTTTCCCAAAAAGTGAATTTTTCAACGTAACCGATACGCGTGGAGTCGCATATAATTTTCCAAATCCTCTTCCAGCTGTAAGAACCTATAAAATAAAGTATAAACTTTGCAATATATACTACATCTCATTCGAATTGGTAATGCTGATTTTAAAATTTGTAATTATGAATCATCTAAACACATTTCTAAAATCAACTCAATCATATTTTTGAAAGGAATGGAACAACATATGTCCAAAAACAATAGGTACTTAAATATTTGCTAAGTGCTACATGATAACAAACTACCGCTATGTTGGCATCACATTCAGACTTTTTGAACCGCGCTGAAAAAATTAAAAAATAAACATGCTCTAGTCTACAATGACCGAAAAACGCCTGACGGATGTGGAAATTCTGACCATCGAATCGGAGCTTACCAAAAGATTAAACTTTGATGATATTATAGATAAGGTTTTGTTGAATTCTTTCCACGTCCATGATTTTTCGTTAAATTTGATGAAAATGTGAATAACTTGGCAACGTTGTATCTGATCCCTTAAAATAAAGATGATTTGTGAAGCCCACATGAAGCAGAAAGAATAAATAAGAGTGTACCATAAATCTGGGACACAACATTTGATCTCATTTTTAAATGGAACATCCTGTATATTCTTTCATTTTTGGAGTCTGCTGCATGTGAGCTACACAAATCAGTTTTCTTTTTAGAGATCTGATGCAACATTGCCAAGTTATTTACATAAATTACGTTATTTCCCACGTTATTTACACGTGGGATTTGTAAATATTCGAGAAATAAATAGTGTGTTGTATTACTTGCGCAGAGACCTTTCAAACGAGGTGTCACTTGACATACCTTTCCATTTGAAAAAAAAAAGTCAGAGGTGGCTGCGCTCTTCCGGGAACAGATAAACAAGCAGAGCATATACATAGAAATGAGGGCAAGAAAAAACAATACTTAGCGTGTTTCGGGATTTTTTGCAAAAATCGCCTATATCGAAGTTATGAATTTTATTCCAGTTAAAGTTTCCACCCTGTATAGATGTTTTAAACAATAAGTTATCAACATATATTGTCCATAGTGCCTTTCATAGTGAGTTAGTAATGTGGGTAAATATACGATACGTATATCCCGTTTATATGTATTACCTGTATGAAATATGTCGACATGTTAAAATTTGAAAAGTTATACAGTGTGCGCCTAAAGTATGGAATACATTCACTAAAATCAAAATCAAACAAATTGAAAAAAATCCTCGAACACGTCGATTTTCTTTCATAAAAATACACATGTTTGCACGACATTCGATTTTCAGCCATAATTTGGTTTTGAGTAATGACGTTATCCATTTTTTTTTATAGGCAACCCCCTATTTTTTTCTTGCTTTTGAGAGATCTTTTCATTGTCGAAGTGACAGTATAAAAATGTTGCCATGTTACATAAGAAATTTTTTCGAGTAAATGACAATTGAAGGTGAAAACCGGTAAATCATGACAAAAAAGCAAAAGCGTCATCAGATTGAGTTTTTCAAGTGCTTGAGGATGAAACACACAATAACCTCGCGCTATTATAAGCTGTCTGCTATTAGCCTAAGCGGTACAAAACTCTTATTGCAATTTAAGCATAATGGCACATATAATTGTGACACAAAAAAAATAAATTTTAGGGATAAGAACTCAGCAGGAAGTATGCGATTTCTTTAATGTACAATATCCAGATCGCCCCATCGGCCAATCTATAGGTGGTAAGATTGAATATAAATTTCTGGAAACTGGTGATGATAAAGATATTCCAAAACCTGGATGTGCAAACGTTATTGAAGATCAGAAACTGAATATTTTGTTAAGTATAGAAGATAATCCTCAGAATACATCTCGATTGCTTTCACAAGAAAATGAAGTTGGTCAGACAACAGTGCTACAGTGTATCATGAGGAAGGAAAAACATCATCCCTACAAAATACAATACTTATAATAGCGCGCTGGGTTATTGTTTGTTTCATCTTCAAGCACTTTGAAAAACTAAATCTGATGACGCTTTTGCTTTAATTTTAATAATTTGCCGTTTTTCACTTTAAATTGCATTTACTCGATAAATGTTTCATGTAACATAGCAACATTTTTATACTGTCACTTCGACAATGAAAAGATCTCTCCAAATCAAAAATAGGGGGTCGTCATTAAAAAAATAGATGACGTAATTACTCAAAAACAAATGATAGTTGAAGATCGACTCATGTAAAAATGTGTATTTTTATCAAATAAAATCGACGTGGTCAGGGATTTTTTTCCAAATATTTTTATTTCGGTTTTAATGAATTTATTCCATATTTTCGGCGCACACTGTATATTGAAAAACTATATTTTCCACAGTTCACAGATGGAACAGACTGACCCACATATAGCCCATTTCCCAATGAAGTCGTGATGGATTTGAAAATCGAGAGTGAATCTATCCTATTGAATAAATTTGTGAAGAGTTTTGCTGTTAGTACACCGAACATTTTCAATGAAACGGAATGGGATTCGAAAAATTAAACCTACCAAGAAGAGTAGTATCTTCTACGGTTCTAGCTCTGCCAAAAAGGCCAAAACAAGGTCCGACGGAATAATCATATAGTGAACAAGTACGACGACGAAGGAGAAGAGAAGTACTGCTTCGTCGTTTTGTTATTACTTAATAATACATCTTGCATATTGGATGTAAAAAAGACCAAAACAAGGTCCGACGGAATAATCATATAGTGAAAAAGTACGACGACGAAGGAGAAGAAAAGTACTGCTTCATCGTTTTGTTATCACTTAATAATACATCTTGAGTATTTGTTGAAAATTATGTCATTATTTAACTCAGTTGACTGTGGAAAAATGTCACATTTTCCGCCAGCGGAAGTTCCCTTCCGCCGGCGGACGGGAAAGTGTTGTCTTGGCAACATTAAACAAATAATTGCGAAGCAATACTATAAATTTCATCATATAACAATTAAATATATCAGTGTTTTGCATTTATTTTCCTATTTACTGATAGATATAGTGCTTTCACTAATAATAGATTAAATCTATAAATGGCTTTTTCAACAAAAATTATCACTGTCACCGTCAAATGTTGAAATACTTTCTGTCAAGAAAACAAAAAAACCTTCTTTGATATTAAATTTATTTGTATAAATTATATATGAAAATTACGAGTTTTCGTATTTTGCAGTACGTTTAAAGAAAAAATAGTATAATTCACTTGGAGGCGAAGTGACTTTTCATGGCTTCCCTTCAATTACGCGCCTCGCTAGGTTCGGCGCGCAAACTCAGGGCCGCCATGAAAAGTCTCACTTTCCTCCACGTGAAATAATATACTGTTATCGGCAACCGTCAATAGAGCCATGCATTATTATAGCGGTTTGCGGAAGTAAACATACACTTTATCTTACTGTAGAAATAAAACAGTTTACCTGCCACTAATATTTATCAACATAGCCAAAACAACTTTTTTTACATTAATCAGAGATCGGTTGTCAGTCACAGCTCCAAAAGTAAAAGTTTTGTCGCGAATTATTTATACTTGTTTTAAATTTACGGTTGGCGATAAAAGTTTGGATGCACCACGTGAGTACTGTCTTTATCGAACTCGCCTCGCCACTTCGCTCGCTCGGCTCATACACCTGACTCGTTCGATAAAGAATCACTTTACTGACTTGGTACATAAATAACTATTATAACACTATTATATAGGAGTAATATTTAATAATACTTGGCGAGAACATTATGGTCAAACGTGCATAGAAAATGTCATGACATCAAATGTGCCACCTTTATCACTTATTTGCGGGAAAAAATTAAACTTTTAAACCGGTCGTTCAAAACTAATTTCTCGCACGCATGACTTATGCCTTTTATCTTTATAACATTGCTTTATGTGACATTTTTCTTATGTAAGGTATAAAAAATGTATACCGTTATATCCAGAAAAAAAAAGTTCTATCAAATAAAATTCTAAAATATTAGACTTGCTAGTTCAAATAAAGTCGATGACGTCATCACACGTCATAACATATTATAACAAAAAAATTAGATTTATAACAAAATGTGTATTTTCAGTGTATTTTCAAATTGAGAAATCGAAGAAAATAAAATAGAAATTTAGTCTCCCAGGATTTTTCCACAATATGTTAAATTTCCGAAATAATGAATTTATTCCATATTTTCCTTAACACCCTGTATATATGTATACAGCGGGAAAGAATATTCCTCACTTGTTGGATATCATGAAAAGGTCGATTTAGTACTCTTCTTTCATTCTATCGTCAAACTTCATATTCATAGATCCCATACACTATCGCAATTGTTGTATTAGCAATGTATTTCTTTACATGCCACTAATAATTTAATAATTAATTAACTTGGCTACAAAAATTAAAATTTGGTTGTTATTGTGAGATTTAATTTTTAATACTGACTTAAGTAATCAGATTGTGTGTTTTCTCTCAAATTTGGATGCGGAAAATATTAAATTTGAGATAATTGTCCGCTATAATTTAAATCCTTTGTCCTAAAACCGGCGGGAAATGTGACGGAATGGAAGGTTATTGTTGGAGAATTACGCAAACCTGTAAATAGGGTTTAATTAATTGCAAAGTTTGAATTTATTGATGAGTTCGACGCACGTGCTCTGTTAAATTAACCGTTCGGAGCGAAGCGTAATTAACGCACGCGGGGCGTCGTGGAATGGCCGACGGCCGTTAATTCAAAAAATATATTTTTTTGCCAGCATCAGCCGCGGCTTTCCAGGGGCAATTCGGACGGAGTTGAGGCCCCCTCGCCCCCCTCGTCCTCGTCCCTCGTGCCCCCCGGCGTGTGCCTCACCCTCGCGCGCCGCGCCGCCATGGCCTTCGCCACCCGCTGGCCCACCCCCGGCGCCCCCAGCGCCGCCGACGCCCACCCTCGCCCTGCCTTCCCTGGTCCCCGCCGCTCCGCGGCCCCCCGGCCGGCGTTCTTGCCGCCATTCTTTCCTCGTCGCCGCTGACCGTTAATAATTCCGCAGGTTCTCTGTGTTTAGTTAGTTTCGGCTTCGGACCTGTTAGAAAACGGTACGTTAAAGTTAATGTTATTATCCTGGAAGGGCTAAGTAGGCCTGGCAGGACATCATTCTTCCGGCAATTTCGGTCCTGATCAATACCACCCTCCTGTCAGTTTGGGTTCGGGCGGGCCGGATGGCCCCAGGAACCCTCGCAGATCGCGCGAAATAGCAGCGGAGCGTTCTCTCGCGTGTCGGACTCACGTACACACACAACGGGGAAACGGGAACGGCGCACGGAATTGAAAGGACTAGAAAAGGGGATATATATATTACATATATACCGGGTGTTTCAAGTTTTGCCGCCAAAATGGCCACTTCCAATAGGAATAAAAGGTCCATAGGTATTTAATGTGCTCAACTATGTAGTAATGAAGAACCATATTTGACAACCAAATTTTTTTTACAACCACCAGGCAGTTTTTTTATACGTAATTGACTGCTTATTTATTTGATTTTCACGAAAGGATACTTTTACTCAATTCTACATCTTGATGTGCAAGTTAAATTAAAAATATACTTCCGTTTTTGAAATAAATGCGATTGACATTGTGGCGCTAATATAATTTATGACGAACTTGTGAAATGTGTTTAACAATAGATATAACGACCCCTACTAATACTTAGGCTCGAACGTTTATATACCAGCCAGTGGCGTACCTAGAGCTTTTGCTACCTGGGGCGGTCGCTAATTTTCCGCCCTTTCTAAGTCAATCAAAATTAAGAGTGGTTCTTATCAATTATTGAACATAAATAAATAAATAAATAAATTTATTTATTTTGTTTAAACAGATTGTACAAAATTCTTAACAATATTACTATTTTGGGAACAGAGTTTTTCAACCTATATTTTTGAATAAATTCCAGATATGCGAAAGGCCCTTGACCGTTTTTTCAATGTTTTGCTAGTTCTTGTAGAGCAGGTACTGACATAAAATTCTGTGTCCGTTTCTTCTCAATATGGAACTGTTCTTCATCAATGTCAACAAAGTTATTCAAAGATTGGACTGTATTAGGCACGAATACTTCGCTGCAAGTAGTTGCTCAAAGCGTACTTTTATTTCCTGGATAACTCTATCCAATAACAAAAACAATTCTCGTCATATTTCTTCTTCTAAGATAGCTCCACGGCTCGCGTACTTTCACCACCCATATTTTTTTCCCTTCTAATTCAATGCTCAGTGGATATCTGCAACTCGTCACAAATTTGTTTGGCTGTTGTAACTGCATTTTGTACCATCGTGTTCATTTGTCCAATTAATACAGTTTTTGATAGTTCCAAAAAATGTCACTGAGTTTACATCAGCAGAAGCTGTATGTACAGTGTACACATGCCAAGTTTAAAGAATTATTTGTACGCGCTACAGTCTGCATTTGGATTTTTTCTTTAATGCAATTTTGAACACCAGTGTGCTTTCCTTTTTGTATATCTAATCCCTCGTTTTCTAATTTCGTTAAAATCATATTTGTGGTTTCTTCGGCAGTATTACCTTTAGTTTCTACAAAGTCAGTAAACGATTCAACATCTTTGACATCGCTTCCATAACTGGCATTTTCGGGTGTTTCAACTTAGTATTAACACCATTTATACAGGGTCTAACAGAAATACGTGTGTTAGTTCTAAACATTGGTAACTCGTTATATAAAACATAAAACATTTTTTCTATATGTTTTTTTATAAAACATATAAAACATATAATTTATATAAGATTTGTATGTTTTTTTTTAAATATTTTGTCCCCTAATTTTGACCAAACGAGCCGTTCTCAGGTAGTGTCACTATAACTGTCAAGTGAAGTTTATTTCAAAATGCCAAATTTTTCTAATCAAGAATTAACAGAAATTGTGTTGGTATATGGCCAAGCTTTTGGAAATGCCGCAGAAGCCCACAGATTATACCGTCCACAATATGCTGAACGTGTTTTGCCTAACAGGCATACTTGTCAGTCAACTGTGCAACATTTTCGCGATCATGGCACTTATAAACCTCAGGCTCAGAATCATAGTAGAGCACGACTTCGACCAGTTGTCAATATAGAAGAAAACGTTTTACTCAACGGCTTGCACTTCAACATGATATATCGCACATGAGCGTATTGGAGAATGTTAAAGCTACATCTACATCCATACCATGTATAACAGGATCAATTTCTGCACCCCGGTGATTATGCACGCATGCTCACATTTTGCGAATGGGTAACTGAAAAAGTAAATGGAGAACCAAATTCCTTGAATCATTTACTAACAACTGATGAAGCAGTATTTACTAGAGAAGGTGTGTTTAATGCTCATAACACTTATGTATGGGCCGATGAAAACCCACATGCTATTAGAGAACACCATTTTCAACAGTTTTCTTTGAATGTTTGGGCAAGAATTTTAAATGAACAACTAATTGGACCCTACTTTATACCACCTCGTCTCAACGTGGAACAGTACTTAAACTTTCTAGAAAATTATCTTTTCAATTTATTAGAAAATGTGCCTTTGGAAACACGGCAAAATTTATGGTATTTGCACGATGGTGCTCCCTGCCGCAATGCTCACATAGTAAGAACTTGGCTAAACAATACTTTTCCTAATCAATGGATAGGAACTTATGGCAAAGTTGCGTTGCCTGCCCGATCGCTTGATCTTAATCCGCGTGATTTTTTCATTTGTGGCTATACAGAGAGCGCATAAAGTAATAAGACCTGGCTTTAGTTTTTCCCCTGTATACATTTTCGAAAAACGCTTCAACAGATCAATGTGTTTTTTTCCAAACAAATATTTTGAGGCCATTTTCAATATTCCATCTCTCTCCGTTTTGAAGTTATGACGTCAGAATAATTTTTTTTAAATGACAACCTATATTTTTTATTATTTATTTTGATTGTACTTTTTATTATGTTTTCAACAACATGACATATTCAATATGTAACAATTGAAAAAAATTGAGAAAAAGTGCGTTAAAGTAAAACTATTAAATTATTATGTCAATGTGCAGATGCATCTAGTTACAATTCAAAACAACGTCACTTAAAATAAAATTAGGAAAACAGGCTTGGATTTTAAATATTTGAATAAAACAAAATTGATCATAACTTCAAAACGGAGAGAGATGGAAAAATGAAATTAGTCTCAAAATATTTGTTTGAAAAAAAACCATTTTGACCTGTACAAGCATTTTCAAAAATGTATACAGGGGAAAAAATAAAGCCAGGTCTTAATACTTTATGCGCTCTTTGTATGAAGGAGATAGTTTACGCTGTTCCAATTGAAAACATTGAACAATGAAGACATCGTATTGAAGATGCTGCCGCAAACATTCGAATGAATCGTCCAATTCTGGAACGAGTAAAATATTCTTTTAGTAGACGTGTAGGATGTTGTATAGACAGTAATGGGGGCGCATGTCATCTTCTGCATTTGGTTTTTGTTGGAGTGTACAGAGAAAATGATCTCTCGCAGACATAAGTTGAGACCAAAGACATCAAGTGCTTTGCAGCTCTTTTAGCAACTCAGCATATTCATGCAAAATTTGAAGCAAAAAAGCATAATATCAGCTTTGTTAAATTCTATTTCTTACTGAGAGTCAGTCGATATATCGATAATTTGTTTTCTTTCTTTAACTCACAACTGATAATTATCATAAGCTTTTTCAAAAGGGTTTTGAATCCAAGATAGTTTTTTTTTTCAAAAGCAAAATACTCCTAAAACGATTGTTGTAAATCTGATAAGTGCTGCAGTATATTACCTTGTAAATTTTTATTCAATTTAACGTTATTAGTGATCATAATTTCATGTAAATTAGTAAAAAAAAACTCAGTATTTTCTTTTAAAATGCATTTGACCAATTTTTTTATTTGAGAATAGTAGCATTAATTTTATTTTGTACTTCGAAGATATTCATATTTTTTGCTTGGAAAGAGACAAAATAGGTAAATATATCTCCAAGATATGCTATTTTCATTATTTAATCGATATCATTTAATTTGTAAGATAATTCAAAAGCATGTTCGCTAAACAAAATTCTTATTTCATCTTTTATTTCACAAAATCCAAATCCAGATTCTGCACCCCGCTGCACTACGCAGTTCTTTAGAATTTTTACAGTTCCATGGTAATTGTTTGCGGAACCCCGAGAAACTTCGCGGAACCCAAGGGTTCCGCAGGAACACAGGTTGAAGAACGCAGGTGTAGAGTATAACGTTTTTCGCAAAATCGCATAAATCAAATAAGATAACAAAAGTTAGAGTTGTTTCCGATTTAATTATCTTGAGTTTTATGACAAAATGTTGTACATAGGTATATCCAGAGTGTTTTGAATGTATTTTGTTAGAACCTTCTGTGGTTAGAAACCGAATCAAAAATATAAATAATATAATATATTAGGCGGAAAGACCGCAGGTCGATAGCCATTAATAGTTATTTAAGCATTAAGAGAGGTAAGTATCTTTTACCAGTCGAGGTCGAGTTTGCGCCCGAGCGACAGCGAGGGCTAGCAATAAAGACCCAGACTGGTCAAGACTTACCTCTCAAATTGCTTATAACTGTTTTTCCACTCCTGAAGTTGGTTTAATTGTTTGTGTTTGATTAATTTATTTTCGCAACATGAACAAAATGTCAGTACGGCTTTGGTTGCTAAGACTATTTTTCAAACAAAGTGTGAATGTCAGAAATTGCATTCGTTCAGTTGTAAAATGAATTCCAATGAAAATAAACAAGAAATGTCAATTGAAGAAGCTGCAGATGCTGCCTGTTCCTTCCTACTACCGGAGAAGTCGAAGGGGTGTTATCAAAAGTGTTTTAAAGATCGGTGCCAGAGAAAGAACGCTATTGAAATTATTTTAATTACTTCCCTGAGGGAAGTAAGTGATTACTTACTTCCCGTTACTCATAGTAACCTAAGCTTTATCGGTAAGTGGGACTTACTTCCACTAAATAAATGTTATAACAGTGTACTTACCATGCAGGGAGTGGAAAAATATTATTACTGCTACTATAACATATTATATATTATATATTATAATAAATATTATTATATTATATATGAATTATTTGAATATCGCTGAAAAACTCTCTTACTGAAACCTAAACCTATAACTGATTTTGTTACTGCACATGCGTTAAGATATAAAAAATACTGCAATTTGATACTTGGATTGACGGCACCAAATAACTAATTACAAAATTGTCAATTATCACAAATTTAGAAAAACATACATCACTGAAATGTATCGTCTAATAGTTTGAGCCACATGTTCTTCAGTCATACTTATTTTTACTTCATTTCTTTATCCTGTCTTTACAAACAGGAATAGAACCAAAAGAGTTGGAAAACAACCTCCACATCCCAAGGGTTAAAGAGGAATGAAAAATAAATTATCATTTGTAAGTAGTATTGTAATCGTATAAATAATCGTATAAAAAACTAGTTTCTAAGTTACGCATATAAGGTACACTTTTCAACACTCGCAGTAGTTGCAAAACATCGTACTTTTCGTAGCTAGTTTGAAAATGAAACACTCTTTGGACCTGGCCATGGAACTTTAGATTTTGGTGTAATTACTGATGAACGAGCATGATGTGCAGTTTCTTCGATATGGCTAGGGACATTATCGAAGTCTGAATTCGACATTATCACTTTTTGTGAGCCAATAATGGTTGAACAACGACTGTAAACACGAAACTTCAAACTAACAAACAAAATTATTTGCAGTGCTTGGATGTAAATTGCGACCATGTTGATAATAGTGGAAAGCTGCAGTTTTCAGAGCCATACCATAAAATCTTTGTTACCATGCGTTTCTTTTTTTAAATTTATAGCCAAGCAGAATTTTTGAAAACTCCCCGAATCGCCCTCTTATATCCAATAAGCAAAGTTGCCGTTATTGGCGTTCGGAAAATGTTTAGGAACTTCGCCAACAATCGTTGCATGCGCTACGTCTTCTTGACTATTACAGTCAGTTCGAATTTAACAATGGCAATTATCAGTCCCCACTATTTGAAAGATGAGAATGATACAGTCAAGTTAAACGTTATACCGATATGAGCAGCCAATTTCGGGCACAACAATGAACAATGACAATTTTTTTACAGAACAGTAAAACACACAAAAATTATAGTACAAGTAAGATTCAACTTCTTCGTATAATGCGAGTGTCGAATTTTCCCTTTTTTAGGCTTTATAAATCTGTTTAGTTTTTGTGATTCGCTTTAACCATTTAGAAGTTTATTTTTTCCAAAAATGAATGCGTTTGCAAGCACTTATTAAAATAATCAGAGGGCACTTGGTTTTTGGGATATCGGATTGGGACTTTGCCTGTGTCTAAACAACTGCCTGGGGTATCTTTTGGCTGGAGACCGTCTATTTGCATTGTGGCAAACTTTGAAGAAACTTTGAGAAATTTGAAGTTCATACGTCGAAAATTAGCGCCACACTTCGATTATCGTACGAAGTGCAAAACTTCATCAACGTGGGGACATATGGCCCAAGGCCTCGCACAGTTTCAATGAATTAGCTGTAGAAAAATAAACACTTAGAGGATTTTTTTATAGTCGTATAAAGTTCTCGGAACCTTATTTGAGGAATAATTCAAGGGGTGATTTGAAGAAAAAAATCAGTGTTATCGCTATTGGTTATGGGCCTTTAACCTGTGGCCATTGAGTCCCGAGACACACTGCCGGTTGCTTAATAATAAATTAGACATTTTCTAAGTATGTAACTTAAAACGTGAATAATTTTGTCATTTGTGAGATGCAACATCCTGCATTCAAAAACAACGCATGGGCTTTTTCAGTCTAAGCAAATACGAACCAACTTATTGTCCCCCGATCCGATACACATTAGCGTTGGAAGTTACAACTCTCAACTCCGACTAAGGCAATATCTCAGGGATTTGTCAGATGGAAAAAAGTAATTAATAACAATTTGTCGCGATCCATTCGGCGCGGCGCTTTGGCTGGAGAGCGTTACCGATGCAGATTGGAAATTGCCCTGGGCTGTGGCTGTGCCCTAAAAAAAATGCAGGGCACGTTCTGAAATGCAGAAATGCATCGTTTTCGCCGTGGCTGGCGTGTTGTTTGGTATGTTTGGGCTTCGCCAGCACTGTACTCTTTTATATAATTTACGGGCTGCCGCCTCCCCGCGTGCGTTCGCTAAATTAAGGAGTGGTTGTTTCGAAAGGCAGTGCACTATTCTCAGAGGACTGTCGCAGTGTAACCACGGGTGTTTCGCTTTGATGGCTGCTCGTGGATTAGATCGAGCAATCGTTGTTTGCATTGAATTTATTTATACATTTGTTTTAAATTCGTATTCTGCTACTGCAATTTATATAAACTTACTGTATTCAATGTGTAATAGCTATTTATGTGACCAGTTATGAAATAACAAATGCATCATTTTATGTAACGAGCATTTTATAACGTGTAATGAGAATTTAAGAAGAAAAAAATTAGAATTAAATTAAATTAGTATTTAGTATTTACGCATGAGAAAGAACTTTTAAAGAAAGCCTAAAATACTAAGTTGTACCTAGAAATAATATACTTGATTTAGAAATACTTGCGTTAGAAACAGAATTATCGCTAAATCGAATACAACTTACTTCAAAATAGAAAAAAATCATTTTGCAAGTATTCAGGATTTTTTTAAATAATATACAGGGTGTCTAACGCTCACGGGACATTAAAAGTGTATGGGGTTCCTTATTAGACAAAAAAAAAATTAAAAGTCATCCAACCAGGGCTGATTCCGTTCTCCTCAGGTCAAATACTTTCAACCTTCAGTTCTGCCGGAAGTAACCATCATCTTTTCTTTTAAGTGGAAGACCCTATATTATTATGTTTCTAGCTTCCCCTGATATCTCTAAATAAATTGGCCGGCCTGTACGTCACTTGACCGCATCACATTCGAATGTCAGATGTATTTATGACATAAGTTATATTATGTGACTGACCATAAGTTCGAATGTGATGATGCAAGTAACGTGCACGATACTGCTAAAGTTTTTTGATACGCAATACACCTGATTATCACAAAAGGTTTTGATAAATGTACGAGAACAAAGAATAATGAAAATATATATGAAAATATTATAAAAAAGTTTAGAACAAAATGCAAAAACAAGTGTTTAAAACTTTTTATGTTCTAATGCAGCACCTTGTAGTGCGTCTAATACTGAACAGATTTGAGGCGGATTTTTAGCTCATGAACTGAAAGACTTGTGAATGTTCTAAGAAAATGAGTTTTTTAATATGTATATTAAAGTAAAATTTAAGTTAAACTTCAATAATTGATCATTATCACATGTTAGCATTAATCAATTGGATTGAGATTTTGCACAACTTATTATTTTTTATTTTTTTTAAGTGAGTTGGGAGTTGGCGTATAAAAATACCAAAATTGTTTTTTACTCCTATAGCTTGCGGACACCCTAGTGTTTCACAAAAGGTTTTTTTTTCATTTTTATTGAAAATTAAGTAGTTTTTTATGTAAAATAATTTTGTTTGTCAGTTTAAAGTTTCGTGTTCACAGTCGTTGACCAATCGTTATTGGCAGACAAAAAAAGAGAAAATGCTCAATTCAGACCCTGGGGACATCAAAGAAGCTACACAACATGCGCTTGCAGCAGTAATTCCGCCAAAATCGAAAGTGTTGAAATAAAGTTTTCATCACCAGTTGCGAAAAGTGTTTCATTTCCTAACTAGTTACAAAAAGTACGATGTTGCGCAACTACTATCACTTTTGAAAAATGACACTTTGTATGCCAACATTAGAAAATATTCGTTATTTACGAAATTAGTATCAAGCATATTGAGTATTTTTCCGGGCCCTCAAAGGCAGAGGGGGCCCGGAATTATATATTTTATATTTTTTTAAATAAAAAAACCGAAAATTATATTTATTATTTTAATTGATATTGTTTGTTATTTAAAGCAATGCAAAATTCAATGCCCTTTGCCCTATGACGCAATAAAGCCCCCGATACGTCAAAATTATCCAAAATGAATTATAATCCGATAAATGGCTGTCATTCCTTCGTATGAAATGAGTGACGAAGAAAGCATTGATTCTGATGTAGAAGCTGTAGCAAATGCTGCTCATGCGATACTGGTGTCAGTCAAATCGCGACACAAGTACGAGAAAGAGTACAATAAAGTAGTAATAGTACAAACAAGTACATCATCAGGTATAACCTTATAGTAAACATCACATAATTTCACATTATACCGGGTGTTCCATTTAAATTAAGACATCGAAAAATCTCGAAAAATAAGCATCGTACGAAAAAATGTTCCAAATGACAGTTAATATAATTGAGGAGGGTGGAGCATTTACTGGTACTAAAATTAGACTACCCCTAGTGAAGATGGTTGCCTAGCGATCGAAATGTACATTTAGATAAAATAAATGTGTTTTGTGAAAAAGGTGTTTTTTTCTTTATTAATACGAACCTTTCATAAGCTCAAAAATACCACTTACCCCTACTGGATATTTGTCGGGCCGAGGGGTAACTTTGAAAGCTTAAATGGGAACACCCATTTTTTGTTGCAAATTCGAATTCTATGATAATAACAATGAAGGTTATAATCGAAATATTTAAAAAAAATCTGTGTAGACGGCGCTGCAATCGGTGCCACCAAAACAACTTTCTGACACTATTATAGCGGCGGAAGCCACATTTTCGACATAAACTTTGATCTTCTTTGTTCGTCTTCTTTATAAGCACTAGCTTGGGATGCCATCTGGCCTGGGCGTTCTTCTTCATCTTCTTGGTGGCTTCTTCCAGCTATTCTTTGGTGAAGTCTTCCCTGCCGTCTTCGACCGTTGTATATTCTTTTGTCCAGTTGATTTTCTCATGTGTCGGGAATAGAATATTTATTGCCTTTTTCCTAATTTCTCTAGGCACTTTCCTTTTTTCTTTTTCCTCACCATTTCATACCCTTTTCCCTAGGTATCTGATTCTACCTCCTCTAACAATTATTTCCACCTCTCATCTTTTTCTTTCACGGTCATTTTCTTTAGTTCCTTTTTTTCTTTGGTATATGTTTTCTAGCTCGTTGAGCTCCTCCGCGCATCTTTTTTTTTCTACACATCCTGGTTAGTGTTCGTTTGGTCGTGATGCAATCCTTTCTTTTATTTGCGATGTCTGGTGTCCACCAATATTGTTTAGTTCATCCTGGCTTTATGTTTTTTTTAGGTATGGATATATTTCAGGCCCTCTTATTGTTTCCATGAAATAGTTATGGGTGACTAACCCACTCCTCCCTTGTAGCTGTTCCTTCAGGTTTTTTGTAAGCAACTCATTTCTTATTATTTTATGTGTTCTGCCTAGTTTAGCCTCGAATATCTCAGAAACGCTTAATTCTTTCGGAGTTCAAGAAGTATACCTTTTTCATGACAATAAAGCTAATTCACCGAAAACTGGTTTACGATTTAAAAAATCTTAACTTCAAAGTTTTTATGTAGCAATTACCATACCATAGAAGAACCCCTGTTTCTACGCCACAGTGTTACTCAGGTAACTGTAATTATTTGTCAATATGTGTATTGATAGTGGGTGACTCGTCGGAAAATATCAGACTTCCAAGTTACTCTAGTAGAAATATTAATAAGAAAACTGATTTGTTAAGTAACACTTAAGGTCCTATATTTTAGAAACATTTAATGTTTCATTTAATGTTGCCTTTCTTGCTTCTTGATTTATGCCAGGAAGTTGTTGGACACCTTGTATTTAATTTCAAGGAGAATTTTGTCGGTTGATAAGCATTTTGCAATCTGTAATAAAATTCCTTAATTTATAAGGAAAATTTGCATACGTAAATAAGTAAATGTGTAAGTAAATGTAAAATTACATAATGTTAATTTTTTGTTATTTCTTTTAAATTTCATTATCCGTAAGGTTTTCATTTATTTTATTTCATTTCGTATAAATATTCGTCCGCTGTCTTTTATGCGATTACCATTAGGTTTAAGGTTGGAGTTGAAGTTGAAATGTGTGTTTCTTGAAAGTATTAGATTGGGCAGACTGTCATCGACTGCGGATTATAAAGTCATTTTTCTGTTTGTATTTTGTTGAGGTTCCATCCTATCCTTGCCTATATCGAAGTATATGTATTGGCGGCAGCTTGGGATTTATTCATTCCAATTGTTTATTATTACCTTCTCCATTGTGAAAGAGAGGTCGATTCTGGACTTCTGGGATGTTCTAACACATGTTGATTTTTTCCCTTTATTGTGCATTACACTGGTCAACAAAATAAAACTTTTTTTGAGAAAAATCGTAAAAAAAATCGTATATTTTACATTAAAATTACTATAAAAAATGTTATAAGACATTTTTTTAAACTTTTTCGGTGGATTTGACCTGGGTAAAAAAGGTTTAATATACGACTCTAACCGTGTTAGGCATGCAAAATTCAAAAATGTTGTTCATTTTGCTGAATCATGAAAACGGAATTTTATAAACAGATATGGGGCCTAACTACACCTCGCCCGAGTAAAGAGCTCAATTTTACCCTGATACTTCCGCAATAACTATATAAATTTTGTAATAGAAAAAAACAGTTCTAGAAAAAAGTGTGGCTGATAGACAATTTCTGGTTGCTGATTTAAATTCAGCGTGAAACAATATATCAAACTCACTATTGACAGTATTTCCCTCTTCTGTCTTCTGTAGGGTGCCCCCATCCGGGAAATTTTGCATTAAAACTTCTGCATTATTAACTGTTTTTTTATTGTCGATTTCTTCTTTGATAGATCGCAGGTATGCTTTGCAGTCATCGACGGTGCAATTCGGTGAGATAAAGCAGCCGAGGATTCTCATCCCTTGTATATCAACATAGACATACCCACATCCTTGTCTCCCTTCTTCTATGATAGCGTGTCGGTTGTAGAGTTGGAATCAAAGCTTTATAGTCCTAAGTATCACGTTTGGTTCGCTAATGATCGCTATGTCGGCTTTTAGTTTAGTTGGTGTAGCGTCCAATAGTGCGTGGCACATCCGTTTTCTCGCTGTGTTAATCTGGACTACTATCAACATTTGTCGTTTTCTCCTTATCCGCTCTTTCCCGTTCTGAGGTTCTTATTGGTTTTCTTCTTTGCGCTCTGATCTGTTTTACCATATCTCTGGATTTGGGGCAGAGCATCGAGCATTGATCTAACCTAACCAAACTGAACCTAACCCAACCTAATCAAACCGAACCCAACCCAGCACAACAGAAATGACATTGCAACTAGTAATAAAAAAGAGTAGTAATCGTACTTTCGTACGATTGGTATGTCATATACCAATAGTCTTGAATTAGATTCTAAGCGATTTTTAAGATACTGTCATATACTATTAATAAATAGAAAACAGCCAAAATAAATAATAATAATAATGAAAAGTGACTTAAGTTTAGACTAATTATTAGACTAAAAAGTATTAATGAAAGTATAACTTAATAAGTATCATGCGTAGCATGGGTTGGCACCCGGGGCGGTTTTCTATTGAGCACCCCCAAAATAAAATAACACATACTAAACGTGATTACGTGACTTTATTTTGCAAAAATATACGAGCACATTATAAAAATTTACATTCCTCTATTAAGTAAGTTTTTATCAACTTAAATTTTGAGAAACTTTATTTACAAGAAGCCACCGAAACACAAAAAGATAAAACAAAATCTTAGGCATAGCGTTAGACTCGGAACAGACTCGGAATAGTCCCATTTTACAATGAATTTCAGAAGCCATAAGGTAGTCCATTGGACCGCTTCTTGGAAAGAAATGCTGGCGGCTTCCAAGTGGCGCCTCAGTCTTAAAATCTCCAAAATAATGTCCTCTGCAGAAAATTCATCATAGATTTTTGTCAAATTTGGAACTATACCACGAAGTTCTTCTTCTGTTGACGTAAGCAGAGTTTTAGGCTGAACAACACCAAATGTTATGAGAATGTATTTGACCTCTAACGATGGTCTAGTAACTAGACCATCGAGTCTCGAGTAGGGGAGTTACTCATATTTTATTTTTTTTGTGCCGAAACTGTAACAGATGTCAAAAACTATAAAGATACAGAAAAACTTAATAATGAATGCCTGCGTCCGATTTGATTTTATTTAAAATTATTTGCTTTGTCATTAAAAAATATGAATATATTAATGTTGGGCCACCCTTGCTTTATACATAACCGGTCTACTGATAATAACAATATTATGTCAAAATATGAGTTATACCCGTATAGAGTGTCATATCCAACAACATCCAAATCAATGTAAACGTTCTCTTGTTATAAGCAAATTTTGTTTTTTTCTTACATAACTTTGAAGCTGAATACTGGCTAAACCAAACGCATTTGTATATACGTAAGTTTTGTTAAAACGTATTTTTTTTATCCCAGTAATCTGTGGTTATGCCACGTCTACGCAATTTAGAGACACCCTGTATAATAATTGATATTTTAAATAGGTAGTAAAAAAGTACCGGCTAATGTTGTTGGTACAACCGTACTGTACTAGCTGCACCTGAATAGTCGCCATTGTAATGAATTGAAGCATTCCGAGCTTTCGGATTTCTTTCTCGCCCAGAGGAATATCAAAGTTGTTCAAAATCTCTCGTTGATCAAATTTTACATGCTTAGATCAGTGAAAATTCACGATGATTGGAGAGAGTCGTTGTTTACTTAACATATACATACTCCCATTCAATTGAGCACTTAGATTGTCAAAACTGAATCCAATACTACCTCAATAAAAAAAAATATTTGAAATATATCTAGACCTCAGAGCCAGTCACATTTTTTAAATTTTACAGTGGAGCAATTTGAATAGTTTGAGCAATAGTATTTTTCAAACCGATTACTATCGTAAATAGGAGAGCATGGGTTATTATTTTCCCAGTTATGATTTTGGAAACTAACTAAAGCTGATAATAACCAACCTCCTACATTAATTTATTTAAATAATTTTAAATTAATTCTGGGATTTAATACTGTTTGGTTCTAGCAATGGACTTAATATCTTGTGACTTAATACTCTATTTTGGGACTTAATACTGTTTAGCTCATACGAATTTATTGATACGTGGGACTTGATACTGAATTATTATTCAGAAACCCATAGTAGAACAGTGCAAAGTGGAACCAAAACTCATTAATATCAGTTATAACTAATTAATAAAGGGTAACAAAAGGCAAGAAGACATTAAAAAGGTAGGTTAAAAAGATAAATGAGAGGTTACACCAACATGTTACAAACGAAAACTATAAATCTTAAAGTTCAAGTAACAAACAAATAATTAAAAAAATTATAATTTCTAATTAAAGAGAAAATGCATAATGAAGATAGTTGCATTTTTCGGTCGTCTTCCTTGAGGTTACCATGTGGAAGAGTTTTAAAGTATTCATGGAATCTTTTAGGCACCCATGTTTGAAAGTTCTGCAAATCACTTTACTTTTTTGTTGAAAAAGGTTTGAATGTCTCTCTTATTGGTTTCAGCAGCATTAAGTTACCATTGCGAACAACTTTTATCATTAACAGTACGTTTCTCTTTGCGTGTTAGTCTTCTAGTGGCTCTTTTGAAATCAACTTGTTAAAAATTTTCTTGATTAAAATCTGTTTTAAAATACAACACTCTAGGTGTTTCTGTTAAAAACTTCATATGAACCACTTTAAATATCAAAATGTTGTGATTAGTTATGGCATTTTTTTTGTGATTGAGAAAGCAAGATCCGGATTCTTCAGATAAATGGTAACATTCTTAAAGTCCATGGTTTTCATGTCCGCTACTTGAAATATATTGCCACAAAATCTGAAAAGCTGTTTCCAATCCCATGGAGTTATTACAGAAAACTGGGAGGAAGCTTTTTTTTTGTCTTTCTGTTTGTGCATGAATCATATCTACCTCCATGTGGGTATGTTCTCTTAAAACATACTTATATTCAATGCATTTTATGGAAGGTTTCAGCATAAGAATCGAAAGATAGCACCTAATCATCTGATGATTTCTATTTTGTGATGGCCAGTTATCGGTCCAGCAAGCAATTTTCTCTACAGATTATTTTACATTTAAAATGTGTTTGAGAATACATGAAGCCATTTCATTGCCTCCACGTGCGGCTATAGATTCATACAAGGTTAAGCAATATCCTATTTTATCTGTTGCATCATATACTGTATAATTGAAAGTCCACAGCTTTAGAGAATAGAAACTCTGACCATTCGTTAGTAGAGGGGTGGGTAAGAATTTTTGTAAATCCACCGAAAGTATTTTGGTGTTCGCCTTGGTTTCATAAGTCTCTTTATCCTTTCGCTTCAGTTTATACCGATGATCTGCATCAAGATGATGCTCGTCATAGTTAGTTTGTAATGCAAGGCGTTCTTCCAGAGTTACAGACTCTTTGAGTTTGATAACATATCCATCACATGTGTCACATGTATTATTACCTGGTTCTTTGAAAGATAAATTTAATTCCGAATTGAAAATATAACTATATAACCATTGCTTAAGAATATCTTCGTTAGGAATTTGGTTCTCAACACAATCTTCATAAAAGCACCGATTCATTACTGAAATATTGAGATGGCTGCCTAAATACTTTCTCTGGGATTTATTCCTGGAATAATGTGACTCTATACACGGGAACTTCTGTATGTGCTCTCTGATATTGTTTCCAACATTTGAGGAAATTTTGTTTGAGGGTTCATGTTTACCCCTTTGATCAGGTATTACGATTCCACCATGTGGTCTTTTCGATAATGCATTACGTACAGAGGTTTGGGATATATTTAAGGTGTTAAGAAAATAAGTACAAGACACACTAAACTTTGTACAATTTACACAAAAAATTTTTTTCAACGACGTTATTCTTTTTCCAGCACGAGATCCCGATCTAGCACGTACACGCTCAACTGGAACTTCTTCGATGCAGCTAGCTATGGATTGTCTTTTCTGGTCAAGTTCGATGCTACCATTCCTAAATTGTGAGTGAATTAGAGCACGACTTTTAACTGATGTGTTCTGTTTGCACTACTTTTTATATTCATGAGGATAAGGTGCTTTCATTTATTTTTTCCCCATAAGCTCATTGGTGGCTGACAGATATTCTTCACAAGCAGCACTCCTTTGTTTTCTAATGTTTTTTTCTTCCAAATAACAGTTTTTTTTCTTTTCTTTCCTTTAGTTTCTCGGATTTCTACAGCTTCTTCCTCTTGTTCTTCTTCCAGTTCGTTTGAATCATTACTTTCCTCAGGTAGATAATGTGGGTCCTCAGATTCAGTACAGTCTTCTTTATGTTGTAAATTATTTGCGTCTACTTCATCCGCTTTATAGTGAGGTCCATCGTCATTATTTTGAATAATAACATCTTGTAAAATATTAATTTTAGAAGTTCTCTCGAATTTGTTATTTTTATCTTCATTTCCATTGCTTTGAACAAAATGCTCTGATGAACTTTCTGGTACCTGAGACTTGTCTGTATTATCTCTGAGAATTTCTTCGGTTTTAGAAAAAGGCACGTTGCTTTTACTAACAAATATGGTTTTGTACACAAAATTATTCAAAGAAATAACATCCCTTGAAGCATTGCCATGATCGATGTCATTATGTTGATCCTAATCACTTTTTAAATATTAAAACAACGAAATTATCAAGTATTTCTATTAACTTCACGAACAAAATAATGTGACTTAATATTATGATAACTGATGTACAATAAAACAACACAGTATTCAGTCCACTCACCTAATCTCACATTTGGACTTAATACCATATTATCGAAAACCTTTAATACTGTTCGGTTCTATGTTATAGAGGACCTAATATCAATAATCTCCACCTATCCCGTAAACGGAAAGAAACTGGACTTAATATGCATCGCCGTTGGAAAGACCGGAAAAATATATTAAAGGAACAATCAGAACCTCAAAAAACGAAAAAGTGGACTTAATACTGTTTGGCTCAGAGGTCCAGATATACAAATAAATGTCACCCTTAGGTTGACAATTGGATATTCCTTGAGTATTTCTGTTTTTATTACATTTTTTGCATTATATTGCATTTTTGATTTTCTACGATTGAATGTGTTGCGGTGTAAGTTTCTAATTGAAAAGTAGTCGATTTCTTTGAGAAAAGTTTGTGATAAAGATTCGTTCGTGGATTTGTTCAACAAAAGACCATTGGATTTTGCATGGTGCACTGCACGGCCATGTACGTGGGTACGTACATGGTGCAGATTGCACACGCACGCAGGCAGCCACCTCGATCCGCGTGTGTGCATGAGCCCGGATCTGTCGTTCGGGCGTACATCTGCCTGGGAACGCACACAATAATAACAGCCTGAAGTACAAAAAAACGACGAAGAGAGGAAAACGCGAAATCTCGGCCCCGGTGTGTGTCGCACACCGCGGCCATATTTTCGAACGTCGAAACCATCCATCCATTCCATTCCCCTCGTCACTAATTGAGAACCGCCGCGGGCGATACGCCGAGCCCCGCCGCGTTATAATTATTCGCGAACGCGTATGAGCGAAACACGCGAGGACGTGATTTTAATTTCCAGCGGACGTTGAAAAACTCCAGGAGGCCCCTATGCGCGCGAGTGAGAAGAGTAGAACCCGCCGGAGCGCCAAAAGATCCAAGGGCACGAACGCGAAACTCCGCGCCACGAATCGCAATTTCTATACCCACCCGACATTCCCTCCCGAAAACAGATTAATTCCAGTTTATACTTGCCAGCCGCTCCCGCTGGCGATAATTGTTTTTAATTTTTTTCTACCGCGCAATCTTAACAATAAGCAAACCGAAGCGATTTCAGCTAATTCCGCTAATTAGGATTTCGAACCCACATCCTCTGCCACGTGGCACGCATCATTAAAATTACTTGACGAGGAATAAGTTGTAAAAAGAGTGGTTAAAAGTAGCATTTGTAGGACAAAGCGATTTACGAGGCATAAACACAAGACCAGTTATACGCAATACAATATATCAAAAGCTCCACACTCCACACTTTACTAGCTCATAATGATGAATGAAATAATCGTTGTTAGGCGTAATGCATTTAAGTAGTTTATTCTCTACATTCGTTAAACAGGTTTGTGATTAATTGCTTAGTTTTGATACAAGCAATTTGCGGAGATGAATCGTTGTTTTTACGAAATACAATTGGCAAAGCGGCTGCTTTCATCGCTGTTATATATCATTCAACTAATAATCCTAGGCATAAATCCGTACTACGGATTTCAGGTACTGTTTACATTATATTCAACAGTTTTTTCTTTAAATTTAATTATTCTTCATACGCTAATGTGGTTCAATTATATTACCACATGCTAATTATCGAAATTATGCCAATTTAGTGTTTAAACATTGTATTTCATGAATATTATAATAATATGACTTCATCAAATGCGTGTCCTGAAATATCACGATATTTGAGTTATGACATTTTTATAATTAAATTCGTGTGCCAATTTTGATCGATTTTTCACCTAATAACAAATTAAAATTTCGAAAAAAATCTTGCGCTATTCTTAACAATTAGCTTGTTATAATCGTCATGTTTATGATTGCTTCTTTACAGAATCGTATTTATCGTGTTTTGTTAAGTGTGATACACTGTTGGTCCTGGTTGTCTGAAAAAGGAAACTACGGGGGACGTCGATGTACTACGGCCACTAGAGTTAGCGAATAGCGACGTCCGAGGCTATTGGCCACAAGGGACTGATTCGCATCAACACGAGTCACAGAAAATATTTCGAGACCTGATGTTAAAGTTTTGAATGGAGATTGAATATTACCGTATTCGGTCTATTGAACTAAGTTCCTGTCATTCGTTTTTAAGACTTCCAATTAGGCTACAATGATCAAGAATGGCATCATGTTATTTTTTTTATGAGCCCATGCTGGTCGGAGACGGGCCAGGAGACTATGTAAAGAACATACTCATATAGGGCCATACTACCCTTACAGAGGGGGACCTTTGCTTTGGTCTTCATTGATAGCAATTTGTAACCAAAGTATTAAATTCAATTAGAAGCACTTATATAGAAATTCAAAAACTTCGGGCCGCGCTGGGTGAACATGAACACTGTAACTGTCCCAAAATGATCGTGGATCATTTTGATTCGGGGCTTTATGTTGGCGCGGGTTGGCGGCACTGCTTACTGATATTCAGGTAACATACGATCACCTATACGGCGCGTCGTCCCATTCAATCTCCATCTACACCGTAAAAGTGGAGTGCCACGTTTTGCTGGTTTAATACCGTAGCCGAGTTTTCGGGATAATCGTGGGCCCCCACACATACTCCATAGGAGGATAATATGCTGAGTACGAAGCTAAGAGAGAATTGATTAGTCGCAAACATCTTGACGAGCGTTTAGGCAGAGGCTAACTAATAACATCGGCACAGCCCTGCTAATAATTACGACAGGGAGTTTTGAGTACGAGCGCCAGGCCGATCCACGTGACGAAAGCTGGGTGATTGAAGCGTGGAGACAGGCATACCAGGGTCGTTGGTGAAGTTGTGGCGGACCAGCGGATTTCACCAAGAACTTCTAAATCAGGCCATAACTTCTTTTATTTAACATAATTTATTTTATTTAACATAATCATATAATCTTCATTAAGTACAAGTCACTCAAAAATAATCAGTAAATAATCAGTACAAATGTCTACTGAAGATGACCACGTAGTGGTTGAAATGTACATTTAGAAAAATAAATGTTAATTTAGGATAATTTGTTATTTTTCTTTAATTCTTACAAGTCACTCTTCAAGCTTTTCAGTTCAAATTTTATATTATTACTTATTATATTTCTCTTTGTGTGTATATATTTTTGTGGCACGGCGTTATTGTATTGTACGTGTTCTTGCGCCATTGTGAAAGAGATATTTCCTTAGGTAGTTCACATTACTCGATACGTGTCGGACGGGATTTGGCCAAATTCGGTTGATGCGGTGTAATTATCTACAGAGCGGAGATATTTTCTTACAGGTGATAACGGAACACGGTGTCCGCCATTTTGGGTGAATAAACGTAATTTACGGAAAGCGCAAAACTCAGAACTTTTCATTACCCCAAATTTTCTTAATCTATTTCTTTATAACAATATCATTCTCACTTTGAGACACTTCGGATCTGTTGGTGTGGGCGTTAGATAGTCAGCTGTTACGATATTTTCGTAGTTTTGAGTATCGCTGAGTATCTTCCGTCAACCCATACGGATAACGTGGAGACCCTTATAATGAAGTAGCGACGAGGTAAAATTCTGTGGAGCCTTTTTCATAACCCCCCTACTCTCCGGCATCGAGAGCCCGGTCCTCTACGTTGCTTCAAAGGTAACCTCAAATTGCTCCGCGGCCTAACGCGTTGAAAGCTCAACAGGCACGTCACAACACTCAAACAGGTCTTGCAGAATTAATTAGAAGAATTCGAAATGTGGATAACAGACGCCTAATCCGCATCTCATGACCCAATAAAATGGCATACGTGACATACGTCGAAGCGTTACACCGTATGATTACACATATTAAGTAGGTACGTATTATTCAAAAACTGCACAGCAACTGCCGGATATGTTGATGCAAAGAAAGATAATAAAAGGAAACGCTTAAAAACCATCGAATGTAGTATGGGCAAAGTACCGGTTCAATCTTTCGAGCAGCACTTCCAAAATTATGAATGCCATCCATGATGGTCGCAAACCTTCGATAGGCACTTGAACGAAGACTTATAATGTATGTATATTTACTTCGTGTTTAACTTCGTGTGTTTCGTGTTTTTTAATTTTTGTTTTTTCTCCTTTCTTACCGACTGCTTAATGTTTTTAGATTTCACTATCTCATTTCACTCTTACAATTTGACGCACATGTCATGGGTCATAAGAAAATGTTGGAGCTCGACCTAGGTGAAATATTTTTATACGAATAATGTACAGAACCAGCTCAGAAATACTTAATAATTTCAACAACTGCATTTATTTTGTTTATTACAATTTCTGCTGAATAAACGCCGTTATTTTTTAAATATTTAGTTTTAAGCGTAGTTTATCATCTTCAAGTGACTACTTGTGAAGGTTATTAATCTATAGAGATGGTCTTGGTAGTTTTCATACTGACATACGTTGTATAAATCGCTTTTCAGCACGTTCTGGACGGCTTATTCCAATAAAAGTAAAAATAGTACCCCCACCACTGTCTTGTGGATGTAATTTAAGTCGCCTCGCCTTGCCTACCTTGCCTTCAAACGCAACCATGTAGTGCCTCTGCTTGACTCTACAGTTTCAGTGCCCTTCGGCGCTTATATTCTTCAGCATACCCCTGATCTGCTGGGTATGGGCCGTTGGCCATTTTAACGGCGAGCTAATTGTGAAGGTGAGGCTAAACTCAAATTTTCCTTGAAAGGTCCACCATCAATATTCTCCTCCTCTGTCCTAGTCCTTCGAAAGGACATGTTGATACATCAATGTCCAATTAGGTCCCTCCAAACATCTCGAGCATGCGCCAGCTGTTCCGTCTCATGTAGGCCCTTGTGCATCTTTGCCGGTCTACCTACCTGGTTGGCGATGTTACCCATAGACGCGCTTCCCTTCTACCTTTCTTTCGATAAATACATGGCTCCTGTTTCATGGCAGCCTGGTCTTACATGAATATAAAATCGGCTTATTACATATATTTTTGTTTATAAAGGATTATTTAAATAGATGATGGATGGTCGGCAAGAGAATAGGCACACATGCGTATCTGGCATCCCTGTCACGCGGATCATACGATTCAAAAGAGCGTATTTTTTCTTCAAATTCAGATATAAAACTTACGGAGTTGACTGTTTCAGGGGGATGGAGACAACGTCATCTCGTGGCTTTGAGGGTCTGCCTATCTGGTTGGCGATGTTGCCCGTAGACGCTTCCATTCTACCTTTTTTTCGATAAATACATGGCTGCTGTTTTATGACAGCCTGGACTTACATGAATATAAGATCGGCTTATTACATCTTGTTGTTTATAAAGGATTGTTTAAATAGATGATGCATTGTCGACAAGAGAATAAGCACACGTCCCTGCGCGTCTGGCATCCCTGTCACGCCGATCATAGCATCTCAAATCAGAGCACTGTCTCCCAGGTCACTGGTCGACATCATCAAAGAAGAATATTTCCTGGGAAGTTACTATTAATAGGGTATTAGACACTGGCGTAGCTACCGTAAAGCAAGACATTGCAGTGCATATGGACCCAAAGCCTGCAGGAGACCCACCTGACAAGGGTGATACTTGTCCTTGTACCGGTAGGGTGGTACTTATTTTTGAAATTTCGAAAAACGAATGCCCCAGGCGCGGATTTTCTTCCTTTTGTTACCAAAAGGCTGCAGATTTTTTTTAGTGTGATCGGACAATATTTAGGAGTGTCGCATCGCAATTGAATTTTTCTTTTGTTAATATTGCTACTAACAGATTATGAGATCAATAATTGCTTCTAAACAGTTCTGTAAAAGCCATATATTTCTTAAAATGGAAGAAATGTAGATTGCTAAGCTATTCTTGTTTAGACATCACATGTAGGAACTTGTCCTAGGCGCTGCTTTTGAACCTACTATTGGGTCATCTACAATCCCTGTAGTTAGTATATTTAAAAAGTGTCGTGGTGCTTGGTAAAATCTTAATGCAAATGAATATGTACCTGGCTCAGCTGATAAAATTGTTGAAAGAGCTGGGGCTGGCGATAAAGGCATCATTTTAGCTTATGTCAAAGAACAGTTGCAGCTCAAACACTACAGAGAAGACTATCGCGAATTGCTAGAACTTATACCTGTGTTTCTTGGTGCTATTTAGTATGAAGAGTACCACTTTCGCATTCCGGGCGCACTTTATCATGCAAGATGGATGACCAAAGCCCTTTATTCTCTGAAAATCTTCATATTGCGAAAGCAGTTTATTCTGTCATCAAGTGAACTAGATGGCATCAGAAACTTGTGTATTTTGATTGTAAAGTTTTATGTCAGGGAATGGTTTTCCACATGCTTGCCAATCTCTGCCTCGAACAATGATTTGAATTTTTTGAAGTCCTAAATTGATTATGCCCGTGTCAACCGCACCATATCTGATGCCACAAAGGAGAAGTTTGCTGGTCACTTATAGTATCTCAATGAAAAGCTTGTGGCCTTGTCTTTACGAGTCTTTAAACTAATTCCCGCCGTGTCAGCCAGTTTGGGCGCCAAACATTTGCAAGTTCCTACAATAGGCGAGCCACGGTTGACTTAAAATGCCGAATCGAGACAAAACTATGGAAAGAGAAGGACTTATCCAATTTTCTCATAGCCGGGACATCTTACTTCTTCACCCGGTATGGTCTCTCAACAGCTTTCATGGATGTTGAACCAGAGCACTGGTCTGATCACGATGATTTCATCCATGCCCACAACATTGCCAGTAAACTAAGCGTCGTAAATGACTTGGCTGAGTGCAGTGTTGCTTTAATGACGCTATGTAATAAGTGCATAACAAAAAGAGAGGATATGAAGCAGGATCTTCTGCTGTAATTCAGAGTCGTCGATACTTAATTCCAGATATGAAGAAAACCACAATTGTAGCTGCCAAAATTCCAGAACATGGGGCTTGATATGTGAAAATCATAATGCAAGTTGAATAATTTATAGATATTTATGTATACTAGATATAATAAAAAGACACGAAAGTAAAATGTATATTTTCGAAGTGAACCCCTTTTTGTTTAAATTTTCCTTCGATGCGACACCCTTAAATATTATTCAATCAAGTAAAAATTTTGCTCGTCTATTTTACACATCAAAAGGAAAAATATCCGCGGGTGGGAGCTATAAAATTTAAAAAACATAGATTTTGCTCGTTAATAAAGGCCACCCTATTGTACCGGGTAGCGACACGGCACTTTTTTGAGAGTAATAGCATTAAAAGCCAAAATTTCTCGAGAACTATATTTATGTATTGTGTTATACCTGCTTTTTTATATGGACCACTGGTTCGGCCATTTCATAGTTTTTGAGGAATATAATCCCACTGCTGCCGGAGCCCCATGATTAGGTTTGCTTTGTCGCCTACACATTCTTGATACGCCTCGGGTATGAGTACACAAAATCCGCATAGGTTGCAGTACTGAAAGGTTGCATCAAGCCATTACACCCCCCTCTAATCTAATCTAATCTAATAAACTTCCGGACAAAATTAAGGGACCACTAGTAAAATTCAAAATAAATTAAAAACCAGATAACGAAATTTAATGAAACGAATAAATATATAAATCCAAGTGTTTCCTAGCAGTTTAGTTGACTCAAGAGCTAATAAAATTAACAAACTTTACTTTTAAGGACTTGATGAAATAAAGTTAACAAGTAGACAAAAATACCTATGGTCTTCTTACAAACTAGAAGGAACAATAAAAGATAATCAGGGGGGTTCAGAAGAGGGAGATATACTCAAGACCAGATCTTCATATGAAGACAAATAAGCGAGAAATAAATAAAAAAGAACAGAAAAATCCACATTTGCTTTGTAGACCTGGAAAAGGCATTCGACGGGATTAACAGAGAGGACATTTGGAAAGAACTGGAAGAGAAGGAGCGGAAGAGGTAATGATAAATGTAATAAAAAACATGTATAGTGAAAACAAAAACAAAGTAAGAACAAACAATGAAGAATCAAGACCATTCGCCACAAAAAAAAAGGACTAAAACAGGGATGCGTGCTGAGCCCATCGCTATTTACAATAGTACTGGACAAGGCAATGAAAAAAGCAAAAAATAATATGGGGCCGCTACAGATCGGATTCTGGAAAATGGAAAGGATACGGCTAACAGAGTTATTATTCGCTGACGACATGGCTATAATTGCAGAAACAGAGGAGGACCTTCAACACAACATGGAAATATTGCACAAAGAACTAACGGAAATTAACATGAGGGTAAACCTCGACAAAACGAAGACCATGATAATAACTAAGGAGAAGGTAAAACACGAAATAAAGTTACAAGGAAAGAAATTAGAACAAGTTGAACACTACAGATATCTAAGGACTATAATAGAGAGTAACGGAAAAATAGAAAAAGAAATTGACGACAAAGTAAGCAAAACAGGAAAGATTTTTCATATGCTGAAATAGTTATTTGTATATCAAGGCCGAGAAATCTCATTTTAGGGACCGAGAGAAAGTTTGTCGCCGAGGCCGTTTGCGGCCGAGGCAATACAATCTCGAGGACGCTAAAAGATTTCGCGGCCGAGGTGTACACAACGTTTTGCGTGCAATTGATGCACGCTGCAATGAGTCTCTTAGGTTGAGAACAAGCGACTGTCAATTTTGACAAAATAATAAACGTCAAAAAAATTAATCGATAATTCAGTTAAACGAAGAAGAAATGAATACTAGTGATAGTGATGATTTAGAGTGTACACCTACGGAGTTGAGAAAAATACGCTGCCACAGATCATTTAATTCCAGAGAAAAGTAGACGGCTATACGAGAATGCATACGTTAAATTTAAAACTTGGTGTGAAGAACAAAAATCTGCGAACATATCGGAAAATGTTATATATATATATATATATATATATATATATATATATAAAGAGTGTATCAGCCAAATGGAATAAATTCAATAATAAATAAATGGGGGCGTGTTAGAAAAAACGCTCGGACACGTCGATTGTTATTTTTAGTTGCGCATTTTTTTCATCAAAAACTTTTTATACAGGGTGTGTCATGTGACCGTGGCCAATACCAACTTTCTTATTTTAAATGCAACACCTGGTATATTATTCAATTTTAGGATTCTTCAGAAAATTCTAGACATATTTCATGTACAATGTCCTATACCTATCTTCAACTGTTTCGGAAATATTAAGTGATTTCAGATTTATTGCAAAAATTAACATTAAAAAAAGAAAAAATAATGTTGTGCCAACTTTGACAAACTTATATCCTGATCCAGCAAACCCACAAGTTCCAGCGAATATGATATGGTTTCAGCAAGATGGAGCACCGCCCCATTACCAAATCAATGTCCGGAACTACCTCAACCGAATATTTCCAAATCGGTGGACAGGGAGGCGAGGATCGATGGAATGGCCAGCACGATCCCCTGATCTGACGTCATTAGACTTCTTCTTATGGGGATATGTCAAAAGTATTGTATACAAAACTAAACCCCTCGACTTAGCTGACTTAAGAAGACGAATAATGCTTGCGATTAAATCGGTCACGCCTCAGATGTTGAGTAACGTTAGAGGAAATTTCTATTTAAGATTAGGATGTTGCCAAGACGTTCACGGAGAGCATTTTGAACATCTCCTCCATTGAAATTTATTGTTTTGTTTTTGTTTTTTTACATTATCAAGAAATAAACAGTATTACTTATTAGTTTTTGAGTGTGTTGTAACGAATTTCTGAAATCAAATAATTTTCTTTTTTTAATGTTAATTTTTGCAATAAATCTGAAAACACTTAATATTTCCGAAACAGTTGAAGATAGGTATAGGACATTGTACATGAAATATGTCTAGAATTTTCTGAAGAATCCAAAAATTGAATAATATACCAGGTGTTGCATTTAAAATAAGAAAGTTGGTATTGGCCACGGTCACATGACACACCCTGTATAACAAGTTTTTGTTGAAAAAAATGCGTAACTAAAAATAACAATCGAAGTGTCCGAGCGTTTTTTTGAACACGCCCCCATTTATTTATTATTGAATTTATTCCATTTGGCTGATACACCCTTTATATAATAATTTTAGGTTGCTTGGCAACCTTTTGTGGCCATAGCTGAGAAATTGCACTTCTCGGTCTGTTGTGTCGCTGAGAAGTTACCATTTCTCGTCCAATTGCACGAAAAATATATTTTTCAACAGGAAAGAAATAGTAAGCAACACAAAAATAGAAATCGTCAAAAAAGTTATAAGACCAACACTAACGTACAGCAGCGAATCGTGGACTATGGCAGGAAAGCAAAAAATAGGATTAACGCCATGGAAATGAGATCTCTCAGAAAAATTTAAAGTAAGACCCGAAGGGACAGAATAAGAAATGAGACATACAGAAATAACCTAAAGATAAGACCAATCAATGATAAAATAAAAGAAGGACAGATGAGATGGTTTGGACATATCTGCAGAATGATCGAGGAAATAATTACTAAGCGAGTATATGAGGCAAGAGCAACAGGGAGAAATCATAGAGGAAGACCAAGAAAAGAGTGGAATAACACAATAAGAGAAGAGGCGAGGAGAAAAGGGAGTTCCTGAGAAGAGCTAAAGGAACGGACAAAAGATAGAGAGAAGTGGAGGGAATACTATCGATCAGAATAAATATAATGTAAATACTATGATGTAAAAGAAAGCCTTGACCGAAAGGTATAAAGGTGGCTGATTAAATAAAAACCAATGGTCTTCTTATGAACTGAAACGATAATTCGTAATAAAAGGTAACATTATTAATAGTGTGTATCTCTTGCTACCTGCTACCTCTTGCAGCAGTACAAGCTTCTAATCTTCTCGGCATGCTTGACATTAAGTTTCGTATTCTTTCGTGGGGTATCTGTTCCCATTCTTGAACAAGCATATTAGAGCTTGTTCATCAAGAATTAATTATTTTGCCCAATTGATCCCAGAGATGCTAAATACGATTGAGGTCAGGGCTTTTGAAGGGCCACTCCAATCATTGGATATTTGCATTTCTCGAAGCAATTGTGACAAACTTAACTGCATGAGGTTTGGCATTGTCTTGCATAAAATGAATCCATTGCCGAAACTTTCGACAAATTGTTGAACATGGGGTACAATAATCTCGTCTGTATATAGTCTTGCTGTTAGCGACCCATTTCGTATAAAAATTAATTTTGTACGACCATCATAGGCGCCGATTTAAGGGGGGTGGGGGGGCAGCGGGACAGATGAACTTGTGAAGTTCCAAGGGGGGCATCGCCCCCCCTTGGTAATTTTGGTAGGGCATACTTTTTGAGGGTGAATTTTAACGTGGACGGCGCACAGTGGTAGAAAGAGCGGATATAATAGGACATTTCGAATTGTTTAGAATTGCCAATTGCAAACTGCAGAGGACAGTGTTATGATGGTACAATAAATATAAGTGGAATTAAAAGTGGAATGCAAGCTAGAATTCGACAGTCCGAAATAAGAGCCGTTTTTGTCCAATGCATGGCGCATACATTAAATTTGGTAGTGCAAAATGGTATGCAAGAATAGAATGAAGAATGATAGACCTCATACATTTTGTTAATAAATCTCCAAAACGAATCGAAATATTTAAGAGATTAAAATTAAATACAGAATGGGAGTCAAGTTCTCTGCGCCCAACATTTGATAAACATGGAACAGTTTATTTTGGAAAAAGTTGATAATGAGATTTGCACATTTTATGGAGATGATTTTAATGTAGAGCGATTAAAGCTTTACAGGGACATGCTCTAGATTTGGCTTCGACTGAAGCAGTGATTAAATTCAATTACTGATGTATGTACATTTCTAAAAAGTCGTCGACATATCATGGAAATGTTGCCGGAAATTCATAAATTTGTTAAGATATTTTTAATTATACCTGCGACAACATGTACGACTGAAAGAACATTATCTAGTCTTCGACGTTTAAAATCCTATTTAAGATCAACAATGGGACAGGAGAGGTTAAATCACATTTCACTTTTAAATATTTACCGAGATCTATTGCACTCAATAAATATTGACGACATTGCCAACGGGTTGATTTCGTGGGCAACTGTGAGACAAAACACATTTCCTCGGGAATTATAAATTTTATTAGATTTTATATTACATGATTTATATTTTATTTATATTATATGTTTATTATTAGTTTTAAGAATTTTTATTTTTTCATTATTAGTTTTAAGAATTACCACTTTATTTGCCTAATAAATCCCCCCTTGAAATTCTGAAAAGTCGGCGCCTATCACGACCATTAGATTGTATCCCACCCCAAACCATTACAGATCGCCCACCAAATTTGTCAAATTCTCGAATGGTACATGGTGCAAATCGCTCACATGGTTTTCGTAAGACAAAAACACGGCTATCATTCTTGTTTAGGAGGAATCTGGACTCATCCGAGAATAAAACGGAGTTCCACAGCCCCTCGTTCCTACCTTTACGATTTTGATTTTGACAAAATTTTAAGCGATTTATTTTGTGCGTACCTGTGAGAATTGGACCAGTTGCTGGTTTTCTAGCAGACAAATTGACTTCTTTCGGTCTTCTTCTTACTATTATGGTTGAAATTTTTGTTGTAGTGTCTAATCTAAGATCAATTTTTAATTCACTAGATGCTAGATGTTACAAATCGCTATCTTAAACCCTGAAGTTCGATAAAAAACAATCTTCTCGGCATGTTGCTATTTCTTTTAGCACCTTGTCCGCATCTTCTTTTGAAACTATTAGTTCCTCTGAACCGTGCTGCGGCCATCTGTACCACAGATTTGTTGATATTTAGAATTCCAGCAACTTCTCTTCGTGAATATCCTTCACGAAGAAGAAT
This sequence comes from Othius punctulatus, assembly GCA_951805005.1. Classification (NCBI taxonomy): domain Eukaryota; kingdom Metazoa; phylum Arthropoda; class Insecta; order Coleoptera; family Staphylinidae; genus Othius; species Othius punctulatus. The sequence continues at coordinate 79,383,285 of OX638139.1, forward strand.
AATCATTTGGGATACTTATTCTGGTCTGCAATGTCGTCTAGGAATATTTAATTAACTTAATGCAAACAAATTCACCAATTTTTGAAACATAAGGGACACTTTATTAAATAAAGTAGTTAATAAGGTGAGTCTACAATTAGGGCTTTTTGTTGACTTTTCGTTTCCTAGCAGAGAATATACTGATATTGTTAATTGTTTCATGGCACACTATTTGAAAAGTACTTAGTAAATGTCAATTTATGACATTTGAAAAGTCTATTCACAAAACTTGTAAATTGGAAAAGTTATTTCAAGTTTATTTGGTGGTCCCTTAATTTTGTCCAGAAGTGTAGTTACAGTAACGAGCATAATTTTGCTGTAAATTTAAATGTTGTAATAAAGTTTAAAAAAATGTTGAAAGGCTCTTGGACAATAATAACATCGAAATGATGAAATGAACTTTGAAATTGATAATAAACACAGAATGAAATTTATTTTCCCGTACCTTTTGATTGATTTTACTCAATAAGAGTGCGTGTCTACAAGACATGTGCTTTACGACATATTATTTTTTTGTTTGCATCAAATTTCGAAAACAATTTCTATTTGTTGAATGGGACTGTACTAAATAATAAATCTATTTTTATGAATACTAATACAAAATCAAAATAAAACAAATAGTAATTGGGCAATACCTACTTCTGCTCTCAAGGAATCAAGTCAGTCTGGTGACGTCTGCAGAGCTTTTCCCAGTATCTCGCTGGCGCAATCAGAATTATGTCGTTTCATTCGCTCTCATGTTTGAAGTATCCGACACTTGTTGGTTAACAAGCTGTGTGTATTGTTAATAGTGTATGGCGATGTGCAGTCACCATGTGAACATAATAGTATTTGTGGAAAGCACTGAAATGCTTACAATTATAATAATCCATATTGTAATTGTAATTAAGTTGTAATTATTTGTTGCCAAAGTGCAAAATTGATCTTGCGCAGTTTGAAAACTATAAAGTTCAACTGCTTGTGGGTCTCGTTAGCAGTTATTTAGTTAATTACGCTATTAATAATAATGCTAAACCTATAAAACGATGAAGCGATTTGCATATGCGTGACAGTAGTGAAGCGATCTGCGGCTAATTGTTCAATGTAGTAAGTTTGTTGTCGAGTTGACTTATTATTCACATTGCGTAATCCAGTGTAGTTATTGCATCGGAGGTTATTAGACGCTACAAAGTCAATTTTCGACGTCTGGATGCGCGAGCGTCAGATATTTATTTTCATTGGGATTCCGTGTTATTGTTTTCAATAAAAAGGGAATCGTTCCGGAGTGGTTTATTGCCGTCCGGAATTTCAATGGTAGATGTTTTGATTTTGCATAATGCGGCTCGTTCGGCGGCGATAATTGCGGCGATTATCGTTAGTGTAGCGTCCGATTATTTTTGACGGCACTAATTCGGCGGGGGTCATGGTGGCGGAGGAGGTGGAGTAGGAGGACCGGCTTAAAATCAATCGCGGGGGATCGCCATGGTGCGATATTGATTATCCGGCGTAATTATGGTGAGGCCAGAACAAAGGGGAACTCGAGGATCCGCAGTGTCGTAACGGCCTAGAGAGAGAGTATATCGACTGGATGTCGAAGAAAGGAGAGAGCGCGGCGACGGTGGAGAGCCAGGGAGAGAACGCGACCCTCGTCAGGAGGCGCGCGACCCCGCCGAGCGTGTCGACGACGGCCCGTCAAGCTGGTGCGCGGATATCGGCCGCGTTTCCGGCGGGAGTGCGGCCCTGCGAGAGAGGGGTCCGCGACAGCTGCTGCTGCTGCTTCTGCTGCTGCTGCTCTGCTGCGGGTGGACGGAGGACGGCAAAGGGGGGACGCGAGAGGACGGCGGCCATCGCGCGACCCCGCGCTCCCTTATCTACCTACACAAAGAGAAATCTCCACCGCATCACAGGATGGAACTAAAGCCGCCTCTCTCTACACACACAAACACACACACACACACACACACACACACACACACACACACACACACACACACACACACACACACACACACACAGGCACGCACACATGCATGCACACAACGGTGACGCACACAATACATGCTCACACGTACACGCAGGGCCGGTTTTAGGCGTGGGCAACGTGGCTCATCGCCTGGGGTGCTAAATGTTAGGGCAGCCGACCCAAGAAGCGAATAAAGAGCACCCAGTCAATAGAAATTAGTAATTAGCCGACAAACGTAATATCATACTTTCTACTATTGGCACAATGCCAAATAAAATTCGTCGACGTAGTATGCAACTGACATTTTTCGCTTTTGCGCATGCCACGCTTATTTTCTACGAGTCGCCAGATGCGAATTATTTTATACTAACACCAGATTATGTGCTAAATAGATTGTGTCACCTCAGTCAATATCATCCTCATTCCTTCATTCCTCAATCCTCAATATAACTATGTTATCTCACCTTAATGCCATAATGCTTCGAAATTACCGATCATAAATTTTCGCAAACTGACCTTCGAACATCAAGCCTGTGAAGTACTGGATTAGGGCATCTAACTATAAATTTGTCACAGTTCTCTAGAACGCCGCTAATAAGGACCCAACAGCAGTATAAATTCGCAGTATAAATATTGAGTATTGCATCCAACCCCGAAATTCTTATGTGGGGTGACTATATGTACTTATTTTAATAGGACACTACTTACTTTCATGTAAACTATCGGTAATTTTTAAGCACGCGTGGTATTACCATACGTAATATAACAAGTGGTGTTTATCTGATCGATAATGACTTTATAAATACAACGAATTCCAACCCCAACGACGAAAATGCACCGAGCCCGAAGAGCGAGGTGCATTTTCCAAAGTTTGGGGTTGAAATAAGTTGTATTTTTCAAATCATTGTCGATTTTTGAGAACACCGCGAATTATATTTAGTAAGGGAATATAATGAATTGATTGAGTCATCTAGTAAAGCAGAATAAACAACAAGCTAAATATACAGTTTAAATACATATATATATATATATATATATATTTTTACTTTATTATTATTATTACTTTACTTTTATTTTACGCCAAAACTTCAAAGGAATAAGATTTTTTGCTTGTCCTGAAACCAGCAAATCTCTAATTAAAACTTAATTATTCTGACTCAGTGGAAAGAAAAGTTCATTTTTCTTTTGATATCGGACTTTCTCTGCTTATTAAAACCCATCACATTGGCCGTTTTATTTTGACGATGTCACTTTGACAAATGAGTTAACGCAAGTTAAATAACAAAAATGTTTGTGAAAAACATAATTTTAATAAACAGCAACTAAAAGAAACATCTTTAAGATAAAAACGTAATTTTTAACAAGAACAATCATTATTCAATTAACCCCCCACCCAATTCTGCGCACAATACTACTCTAAAACAAAGCTCCTTGAAACTTCATTGAATTTCCTTGATGGACAACGATGCCACGGCGTCTCTTATTCGTTTTTTTTAATTCTTCAGCATTATTAGGTAGGTTGTCCATATACGTCCCCACAAATAAAAATCCAAAATAGTTAAATCGGGACTTCTGGCAGGCCACAATACTGGACCATTTCTTCCAATCCACTGATCTCCAAATTTAACATTTAACCAGTTAGTAACAATGCGTGAATAATGTGCAGGACAACCATCCTGCTGACAAACATTGTACGTCTGTAATTCATTTCTAAAGCATGAATCCCAACGCTAAGAAAATTTTCTAACATATCTAAATATGTGTGCTGATTAACGTTGTTATCAAAAAAGTATGAACCTATTATCACGTGATAATCAACGGCACACCACACATTTACTTTGGTAAAATACAGGCGACCTTTTAAAATTCTGAAATGTGGATTATTATCGCTCCAATATCTTACATGCTGTGAGGCAACTGTCCCATTGGTAGAAAATGTTGCCTCATCAGAAAACATTATTCTGCGATAAAAATTTCGGTCTCTAGATATGTGATCTCCCAGCCACAAACAAAAATTTCGGAAATTTCTCATTGAACTTTTCAAAAACAGAACGATAACAGTGCTCACCGGTACCATAACATTGAATCAAATAAATTCCCTGCTTCAATGTCAACATTTTGTAAACTTTTATGACAGTAAGCTTTAACGGAGTTGTCAAAACAAGGCAAGCCCGCCTACATGATAAGAAATCTTATAAATTAAAATTTATAATTGATAAGTCCAAAATCAAGAGGAAAAATGTACTTTTCTTTCTACCGAGTCAGAATAATGAAGTTTTAATTAGAGATTTGCTGGTTTCAGGACAAGCAAAAAATCTTATTCCTTTGAAGTTTTGGCGTAAAATAAAAGAAAAAAAAGTTTTTCCTCTTGTAAACTCAATCCGGGGACATACTGTATATTTAGATCACTTCATGTTTCAAACAGCAAGCCACATTTATTACCACATTTTACTATTTTACTTGTACTTGAAACACACTGACATTTCGGGTTATGTTTTTATTAGCGGCCGACTAGATTGTGGGTGCAACCGATAAATAACACCATCGCAACGATCGTCGCTACGATTTGTGTTTAACCAAAAATTGTGACAGCGACCGACATTTGTTCGTGGTATTACCATGAGAATATAACTTATACGTAAAACGTGACGTCATAACAATGCAGTTTCTATAGTTACGCATGTATTAATAACTGAGAATGTTGATAATACCACGGTTGTATTTTCAGGATGAAACAACAAATGTCAGTCGCTGTTACAATTTTTGGTTAAGCACAAATTGCAGCGAAGATCGTTGCGATGGTGTTATTTATCGGTTGCGCCCACAATCTAGTCGTGACAACATGACCCGAAATGTCAGTGTGCCTCAAGTACAAGTAAAATAGTAAAATGTGGTAATAAATGCGGTTTGCCGTTTGAAAGATGAAGTGATCTAAATAAATATAGGTACTTAAACTGTATATTTAGCTTCTTGTTTATTCTGCTTTACTAGATGACTCAATCAATTCATTATATTCTCTTCCTAAATATAAGTCGTGGTGATCTCAAAAATCGATAATGATTTTAAAAATACAACTTATTTCGACCCCAATCTTTGAAAATGATCATTTTCCTCGTTGGGGTTGAAATTCGTTGTATTTATAAAATCATTATCGATAATGAGAACACCACTTGTTATATTATCCCTGAAAATACAACCGTTGAATTATCAGCATTGTAAGTTATTAATTCATGCGTAACTATAGAAACCGTATTGTTATGACGTCACTGTTTTGCGTATGAGTAATATTCCCCCCGAAAGCACCACACGTGGCATTTTCACTGTGGTGTTTTCACTTATGTCAATGTCAGTCTGAGCCAACTTACACAATGAAACGATTCAGTAACTTCCAGGCAGAATAAATAGAAGAAAAGATGGAGGAAAGTCGCCCAAAAAATATCGAAAAGAAGTTCGTCTTTCGTTTGGAAACAGTTCAGCGAATTTTGTAGCATAAGAAATTATAAATATGAAATTCCAAACGTGTGAAATATTCACTTACGTCAGTATCAGTCTGACAATTATTATTTCATAAATGATAGCAAATACCACTCGAGGTAAATCTTTTTTTCTTCAAACACCTATAAAAGTTGATTTTTTAACATGGCATACTCGAACTTAAAATGGTATCTTTTTTCACTAGTGTCAAAAGCAATCACTTTTACTACTAGCGTTAAAAGTAAACTATAGTCCGTCCAATTTCAAGACTAATGCCTGCCATACACGCTCCGGAAAATCTGTAAGGAAAAACTGTTCAGATAAATCTGTCAGGATTTCCGGAGCCGGTCTGAATACCCTGTCGCACACACACGCTCCGATCTCGATCGCATCGCGTCTCAGTTTGACAGCCATGGCGACGTCAGACGATGCAATTCTGTCGTGATATTCTTTGCTTTTCACCAGCCAAAGGCAAGGTGCGGATTCATAGGGTTTTAAAACTCTTCCAAATTCTCACGAGACATAATCGTTGCTCTAAAGCTTCCTCACAACGGAACGGAACTGACAGACTTCACACGCAGAACTGTCAGAACTGACACACGTTCAGTATTATCTGAACAGTCCAGATCTGTACAGATTTATCGTTTGCGATTTCAATTCTACTTCGACGGCCTGAACAGTCCGTTCAGTTCAGTTCAAACTGTTCAGTTTTTCCCCACACACGCTCCGGAAATCGTTAAGGCCAGGTCTGAACAGTTTTTCCTTACAGATTTTCCGGAGCGTGTATGGCAGGCATAAGCTTATATAAAAATCTTACATGCGCGTTCCCCGCGTGAACACTTCATCACAAGCATACGATTGGTCGTGCTGCCGTCTCCGATCTACCGAACTAAGGTTATTTTCTTACTGCGATAGCTACACTCGTATTGAACGTGTGTTGTGTAGAATAGGCCCTATAAATAGTCGTCGATCACGTGAACACGTTTATATTAGATTTGTCTTGAGATTGGACAGATTACAACAGGATTTGTCAAAGTCACAAATATTTGATTAAAATATTACAAACATAATACATGGATACAATTAATATTATCTTTCAATATTTGGTAGGCAATAGATTTCAGGTTGCCCTAGGTTTGCTTCATTTTTTTTCGGTAACTCTTCATGCATAGTTATTGCCGAGACTTTATTATTTGACACATGTGCAAAACATAACCTGATTTACTTCATAAATTCCACAACTGACATATTGATTGAAAGCTGATTGCAACATTTTAAAGAGCTTTATGTTGCATTTAAATGTGTTATAAAAAACTAATGTATGATATACGTGTTAAAAGGATTTTATTTTGTGAGTGGGGATGTTTGCGTCATGAGCGAAACGAATAAAGCAACCTCACGAACTTTTACCACTTATATCTTCTGTACCATGTGATGGACCAAAAAATGAAAGAAAAGAAAAATATTTTACTTACTTACTATCTACTTTAAAGCATGCTACCTCTATAGTTACATTATAATTTTAATGGTTCACCTGTTGAAATGCACAGACCGGGCAAATACAATGATTGATTTAAAAAAATCAAATTTGATTTAAATCAATGATTTATTTACAAAATCATTTGATTTAACTCACACCAACCCTGCTTATATCATAAATAACTATATTTAGAAAACAGCTTAACTTTTCTATGGATATTTCTTGCAAAATTCCACTCCACCAAATTGCGCCTTAAAAATACACTTCCAGCTTAAACATACACCTCGCGCAACCAAGAGTTTCTACAGAGACGCCAAGGTGCTTAAAAAAAGTGTACCTCTTATGGTATTACTATGGACTATTGCCCTCAGAATCAATCCAGTAATAGATTTTTTTTAAATTTAGTTAATCAGTAAGAATATCATCGAGTATTCATGCACATGTCCAATACCAGGGTATATGCACTTGTGCAAATGCCCAAATATGAAACATTAATAAATAATCCAAAATTTAAACCTAAAATTAGAATTAGTCCATTGGCAATTTGTCACTGAAACCATGTCTACCTTTTCAGGTTGTTCCACTTGCTGCCCTTCATATTCTTCCAATGATGTAAATAGAGTGCCAATAATAAGATCATAATCTCAATAACCTGAAGTACATCACCATTGCCATATATCACGCATCGACACCAAACGGTAATTACGTAATTTTCGTTAAAAAACTGTACGAGGTATTACATTATTGTTTAAGAACTTCTGCTAACTTATTCTCATGTGGAGAATTACATTGATTATCTAAAAGATTCTTCTCACAGAGACTCACTGAATGATATTTTCACTTGTTTTATTCTAAACTGTACTTCGAATAAACCGACCAGAATACATACAGACATTAAAGGCAAAACATCCATTTCAAAACTATTATTATATAGCAACTAATTTAGAAAACTCAAGTCAGTATACAAACATTATCCAAGCGAATTCAGGCGATCATCTAACTATGATATATTCTATGACATTGGCTAAACGTGGTAACATACAGGATCATAATAGGAATGGTTATAGAAAAGTTAGTAAGGGTAACCTAGAGAGACTCTTTTTGTATTTGTTCAATTCAATCTTAACAACATTTTTAACAGTTGTAACGATAATAATAAAGATATTGATTCTAGATTCAGTGAAATCATTAACACTCTGGTGTGGGCAATAAACATTAACTGTCCCATCAGTCAGTCTAATACAAAGAGATCTAAAGATAATTCATGGATCACTAATAGTCTAATCGAAACCGGAAGCCGTTAAATCAGTACTGGGCGACGCTTCATAGTAACGACGCTTCATAGTAAAACACTGATAAGTGCCCGCAAAAGAGAATATTACTCTTACAGAATTGCACAAGCCGAAAACATATCTAAACATGTATGGAAAATTATCATCGCAACATTAGGAAAAACAAAAAGGAACCGAGGCACTAAATTAAAACACAATAATGAAATAGTTCAAGACCCTCGAATGGTCGCAGAACATTTCGCAGTGCACTTTGCATATAAAACTCAAAGAGCACTAGCGGATTGCGTTGGGCCAGGTAAGTCTGCAGAGAGCATACTGTCTACCAGCAATCCGAATAGCTGCTTCTTTGCTTTCGTTGAGACATATGAAATTCTCAAGGTTATCAAAATTTATAAAAACGCAAATTGCACCGACATAATTGACATATTGTTACATTCAAAATACGCGGGGAATGGATTGATGGATTGTGCTGCCTCGGTGCATTAGCGGTACTGGACACTTTCCGATCAGAGTTCAATTGACGCGGACGAGAAGTTGTATCTTCACGATAATCGCTTGATAGCGACCGCGTGTTAGCGGGATTTAGTGAGTACAACTATAGGGATTGCCCCAGTGAGGGAACGCCTAAAACGGCAGTGCCGGATATTCGTTTCGTGAGCTCTAAAGGGTAAGCCTAATCAATTCCTCGTCGTTCGAATGCTTATCTTCGATTCGTAGGTTCTATTCTATTATCTACTGTCTTGTGCTTCGTCTCCTTCCTGTTGTTCGTCTGGGTTCATCTGTCCGTAATTCGAGGACAACCCTCGACCGAAACCCTACAGCCCCGACGGCGTGACCAGCTCGACGGTGTACTTCCGCCGCCCGGAAATCCTGGACCATTCGGATTCATCATCAGATAAGCTCCACCCAGTATATACGTACTAACATACTTATCTCGGGATAGTACGCCTCGTGGCCGCAACGCACTTCGGGCTTAAGTTAAGCCGGTGCGCGCGCCATCACGTGTAGCGTGACGTCGGCGGTCTTAGGATCTCGTCGGTTTAGGCTATTGTGCCTATCACTGTTAATCACCCCATCCATTTAATCATCTAGCATTTAAGAGTTAAGCGTAATCGCGTTCGCGTGGCCACCGGACGACGTAATCCTGTAATTCCGCTTAGGAGCGTATCAATAAACGCTGTTTTGTGTACCCTTTGTTTTCTTGTTTTGTCGAGTAGCGACACCAGCTGTCATCGCAGCGACAGTCTATTCACCAGGGGAGGAGATATCTGCGTGGCGCCCTTAACCCCCCCCCCCCCTCTCCACTGGACTAGCCAGGTCCGCCCTTGGTGAAGGTGTTGGCGAGCCAGTTCGCTCGCCCTGTCAGGATAGAGGCCCATCTGGCCCTGTCCTCATTTAACTGCCCTGCCCACCGTGCAGGTGAAATATTGGTGTGGCAGATTTGGCGCCCAACGTGGGGCCCTCCTTTTTTTAAATAAGCCCTTTTTGAAATAAGCCCTTCAAGTACATATTATGTTTTATGGCCTATATCAAGGTAACTCGTTTTTTGTGTGTATACCGGCGTTCAGCGTAAAACCCTTCAGGCATATTGAAATTGTGATGTGTAATTGTATAAATTGTATGTATTGCCTATGCGCTACTTTATTGTAAAGTTAGTACGGATGTTGCTGACGCGAGTCGACTATCATAAGATAAGAACCCTTTAGAGTGGAGGTCGCACTTCGGAGTTTATTAATGAATTGGGAATACAATTCATTCAGTAAATGTTTTTGTTACTGCCGAGAGTGCAGGAATTTGGTTTAAAACTCGTGCGAGATTAGTTAAATTCTAGAGATTTTTTAAATTCCGTGGATTTCATTATACTTCCTTCTATTATACTTAGTGCAAATTGTGTTGAGGAATTCCACGCAAGTGCATTCAGTTTGTCGCGTTGTACTGCGGAACGCTTAAAAACCGCAACGCGTAATTGTTATTGTTGTGTATCGCAACGTTGCTGGAACGCGGATGGTCCTGCTGGTCACATTCGGTCCAAGTTTTCTTTTCTCTTATTGTTATTATTGTGGTCGTTGATATCCAAAACGTAGTCGTATTGGCATTAAGTAATTATTCTTGGTAATTATATTGTTTTGTGTTGCGAAAGCGACACTACAGTCATGTCGACGCCTCGTATCGAAGTGGGTCGTCTTAGCAAGGACGAACTCACCTATGAATTGTTGTGTTGGGGTATTAAGGAAGATGCTCCAGTGGAGCGATTGCGACAGTCCCTTCGTGGATTTGTTCGCGCTGAGCGCGAGGGTCACGCAATCTCTCGCCCGACTTACACTGTAGAGTTCGCGACCGACGCGACTGCGCTGATTGATAAAATTAAAGAGTTGCGTAAGGCGGTGGGCGAATTTTCAGATAGCTCGAGTAGTCCTGACTACCGGAGACTTATCGCAAAATTGACGTGCGCCGTGAATCGCGCCAACAGATGTTTACCGACAAAAAGCGAGGAGACCGCGCGACGCGCCATGTTTTTGTCGGACTTGATGGCTTTATCGACTGAACTCCGCTCTAAGGCTCGATCGTTCGTTCGCCAGTCCACGAGAATTGACGCCGGTGTTTTAGACTTATCGGCGCTGAATGTCGACAATGACTCGGACGGTAGCTCGAGTTCTGATGATGACGCAAGCGGCTTAAGTACCGACCGATCACACGCCGTGGTTGCTGAACGTCCTCGTCAGGAACGACCCGCGCCGGTGAATACGTGGGGTCTCCACTTCTCGGGCGGAACAGGGAGTTCACTTAACGCGTTTTTAGAACGGGCCGATGAACTGTGCGTTGCAAGAAATGTGTCCCGCGAGGCATTGTATCGGTCGGCGGTGGATTTATTTACGGGAAACGCGCTTATCTGGTACCGCGCGATCCGCGATTCAATCTCTACCTGGGGCGAGCTATGTCAGGCTCTCCGACAGGAATACCTCCCACACGACTACGACGATAGTCTGTTCGAGGAGATTAAGCGTCGTACACAGGGTCCTGGCGAGACAATAGGGACCTATCTGGCGTGTATGGCAAACTTATTTCGACGCCTTAATCAGCAACTACCAGCGGCGACGCGTCTAAAAATCTTAATGCGTAATATTGCGCCCTACTATCAGCAGCAGCTAGCACTGATAGACGTTACAAGTGAGACTCATGTACGCACTATGTGTCGAACATTAGAAGCACGACGTGCGACACTGGAGGCATTTGAGCCACCTCCGAGACGTGGAAAGTTGTTGGAGCCTGATTTGGCTTATGTAAGCACATCGGCGAGTTGCAGTTTAGCGGCAACGACCGACATCATTTGTTGGCAGTGTCGTTCGCCTGGGCATATGGCCGCGAACTGTCGAGAGCGCTCATCTAGTAAACGTTGCTATAAATGTGGGAAGCAAAACGTGACTTTGAGAACCTGCCCCCGCTGTAATTCGGGAAACGCTACCGCGAGGCGATAACTGATTGCGCATTGCCCGCGCGATTTCCGAACGCAATCGTACAGAACCATAAGGTTCTCCTGGACTATGTTCTCGCCCACGCACAAGGTGATGAACGGCCTTTTCTGGAAGTATCAATTTTTAATCGTAAACTCCTGGGTCTTTTGGATTCTGGCGCTTCACGTACGATTATAGGTGGCCCAGGATGGGATATGATTCGTAGCCCAGACTTAGCCCTTCAGGAAAATTCGATTCGGTGTACAGTGGCCAATGGTCAAGCGTGTATGAGTCTAGGGACGGTAGCCCTACCTGTGACATTAAGGGATAGGACTGTGGTTGTAGAAATATTGATAGTCCCGGACATTCCACACGCGCTGATATTGGGGATCGATTTCTGGACAGCCATGGGGGTTGTTCCCGATCTGCGGGCCGGTGAATGGCGTTTTGCGGGAGCAAATGTAAACGTGAGTGCAATAGTGCACGTATGTGCTCAATCGGATTTGTCGAAGGAGCAGCAGCATGAGCTGAATGCTCTAGTGGGCCGCGCCTTTTGTCAAATTGGGGAGACGTTAGGGTGTACTAGCCTCGTCGAACACGTTATCTCTACGGAAGCGGAAGCTGTTAAACAACGGTACTATCCAGTGTCCCCAATTATGCAACGACACATCGATACAGAGCTTCAGACTATGCTGAAAAATGGCATCGTCGAGCGTTCTAGCAGCGACTGGTCGTCTCCAGTCGTAATGTTGAAGAAAAAAGATGGCACTTATAGATTTTGTGTGGACTACCGTCCATTGAATAAGGTTACCCGCCGCGATGCGTACCCACTACCTTACGTAACCCACACGCTCGATAAATTGCGTGACGCTCGTTTCCTTTCGTCACTTGATATTAAATCTGCATATTGGCAAGTTCCGGTGGCAGAGGCATCTCGCCCTTTTACGGCTTTTACGGTACCCAATAGAGGCCTTTTTCAGTTCCGACGTATGCCCTTCGGACTTCACAACGCACCAGCTACCTGGCAACGTCTCATTGATCGAGTGTTAGGACCTGAGTTGGATCCACACGTATTCGTTTACCTGGATGATATATTGGTTGTTACGCAAACGTTTGACGAGCATGTTCGCGTATTAGGGATAGTATTTGAGCGGTTGGTAAATGCAGGACTCACGCTTAATCGGGAAAAATGCCAGTTCTGTCGTCCCGAGTTACGATACTTAGGCTACGTAGTTAACAGGCATGGCCTGCAAGTAGACCCCGATAAGGTGGCAGCTATTCTCAATATGCCAACACCGAAGGGAGTAGCGGACATTAGACGTATTATAGGAATGGCGTCATGGTATAGACGTTTTGTTCCCAATTTTTCTTCATTGGTATCGCCGCTGACCGGGTTACTAAAGAAGCACCGGCCATTCGTGTGGTCCGCCGAGTGCGAGGAAGCCTTTGTGAAGGTAAAAAAGTGTTTGATTACTGCGCCGGTACTAACCTGTCCGAATTACGAGTTGCCGTTCGTAGTTCAATGTGACGCCTCACAGTTTGGGGTTGGAGCTGAGCTCACCCAGGATCACCCTGAGGGTGAGAAAGTAGTTTGTTACTTGAGTCGCTCACTTAATCGTGCAGAGCAGAACTACAGCACCACAGAGCGGGAATGTTTGGCCGTATTGTGGGCTGTGGAGAAGCTGCGTCCGTACCTGGAGGGTGCGCATTTTAGGATCATCACCGACCACTACTCCCTCGTGTGGTTAAACAACCTCAAAGATCCCACCGGACGGCTAGCTCGTTGGTCACTGCGCTTACAACAGTATAACTTCACAATAGAGCACCGCAAGGGCAAGGATCACGTGATCCCTGACGGACTCTCTCGTGCTGTGCCAGTGTCGGCGAGCGTAACGGTGATTAGCTTAGGGGATGGGTCCGTTCGCGATAGCTGGTACCTACGTATGTGTAAGGGGGTGGTGAAGTCGCCTTTCCGATATCCGCAGTGGCGGATTGACGAGGGACGTCTGTACAAGCACGTCAAACACAGGTACTCTGCCTTAGCACCTGATGTAGACCAGTGGAAGCGTGTTGTGGCTAAGGACGAACGCGAGGGTATCCTTCAACAGTGCCACGATACCCCAACGTCGGGCCACACGGGAGCCTATAAAACGTACCATAGGGTGACTGAAAAGTATTACTGGCCTATGATGAGGTCGGATGTGGCGAGGTATGTCCGACAATGTCGGGTATGCGTGGCAACCAAACCTGTCCAAAAACGACCCACCGGGTTTATGGTCAGTCGGCCACACGTGACGCGACCATGGGAGGTTATTTGTACCGACATTATGGGTCCCTTGCCGCGTTCATCTCGTGGTTACCGGTTTATTTTAGTAGTATGTGACGTATTCAGCAAATTTTGTATCACTTTTCCCCTACGTGCTGCGACTGCAAATGCCGTGGTAAGATGCATCGAAGAACAGGTCATTTTGATGTTTGGCGCACCTACTCAAATCATATGCGATAATGGAGTCCAATTCCGGAGCAGGGAGTTCCGAAGGCTGGCTGAGTCGTATACCTGCCAGATAGCGTTTACGGCAAATTACCATCCACAAGCAAATCCCACGGAAAGGGTGAATCGCGTCCTCAAGACAATGTTGTCCTCGTTTGTGTCGGACAATCATAGGGATTGGGATAAATTATTACCAAAAGTCACGTGTTGCATCCGCACTTCAAAACATGAGGTAACCGAGTTGACCCCATATTTTATAAATTTCGGTCGGGATATGGAATTAGTCGGCACGCCGCGGGCGAAACCCAGTGATTTGGATTCCGTGCCTGAACCGTCGGAAGACCCAACGCACAGATCCCGGGAGCTGGCGAAAATGTTCGCGGATGTACGCGCTCGGCTGCGGAAAGCCAGCCAGCGAGGTAAACACTATTACGACTTACGTCGTAGACCCGCCGAGTATTTTCCGAATCAGCCTGTATGGCGAAAGAACTTCGCATTGTCGGACGCGTCCCGTTATTTCGCCGCCAAGCTTGCTCCGAAATATATCGGACCATTTATTATTCATAAGCGGATGTCGCCGTGGGTGTACCAACTGAAGCATCCTGATGATGGTCGGCTGCTAGGATGCTGGCATACTAAAGATTTGAAACCTGATCCTTCAGACGCCAATGACCAGCGCTAAATTTTGAATTAGATTTTTGTTACTTGGATATCAACGCACGATCACTTGTTCTTTAACTGTCTTTTTTTTTTTATCTTCTTCGTGTATTCGTTCCTAGTTCTTCTGTCCCTCTTCTGCATGTTTACCTTCCTATACCTCTGCTCGGAAATTTTCTTCGAAAATTTCCTCGGGGAGGAAAGGGTGGAATCTGTTACATTCAAAATACGCGGGGAATGGATTGATGGATTGTGCTGCCTCGGTGCATTAGCGGTACTGGACACTTTCCGATTAGAGTTCAATTGACGCGGACGAGAAGTTGTATCTTCACGATAATCGCTTGATAGCGACCGCGTGTTAGCGGGATTTAGTGAGTACAACTATAGGGATTGCCCCAGTGAGGGAACGCCTAAAACGGCAGTGCCGGATATTCGTTTCGTGAGCTCTAAAGGGTAAGCCTAATCAATTCCTCGTCGTTCGAATGCTTATCTTCGATTCGTAGGTTCTATTCTATTATCTACTGTCTTGTGCTTCGTCTCCTTCCTGTTGTTCGTCTGGGTTCATCTGTCCGTAATTCGAGGACAACCCTCGACCGAAACCCTACAGCCCCGACGGCGTGACCAGCTCGACGGTGTACTTCCGCCGCCCGGAAATCCTGGACCATTCGGATTCATCATCAGATAAGCTCCACCCAGTATATACGTACTAACATACTTATCTCGGGATAGTACGCCTCGTGGCCGCAACGCACTTCCGGCTTAAGTTAAGCCGGTGCGCGCGCCATCACGTGTAGCGTGACGTCGGCGGTCTTAGGATCTCGTCGGTTTAGGCTATTGTGCCTATCACTGTTAATCACCCCATCCATTTAATCATGTAGCATTTAAGAGTTAAGCGTAATCGCGTTCGCGTGGCCACCGGACGACGTAATCCTGTAATTCCGCTTAGGAGCGTATCAATAAACGCTGTTTTGTGTACCCTTTGTTTTCTTGTTTTGTCGAGTAGCGACACCAGCTGTCATCGCAGCGACAGTCTATTCACCAGGGGAGGAGATATCTGCGTGGTGCCCTTAACCCCCCCCCCTCTCCACTGGACTAGCCAGGTCCGCCCTTGGTGAAGGTGTTGGCGAGCCAGTTCGCTCGCCCTGTCAGGATAGAGGCCCATCTGGCCCTGTCCTCATTTAACTGCCCTGCCCACCGTGCAGGTGAAATATTGGTGTGGCAATATCAACCAAAATAGTGAAATATGTTGCCCCTGTTATTATAGAGCCACTAGTGCTTCTCAATGACATACTTGAAACTGGTATTTTTCCATCGATTCTCAAAAATGCATTAGTAGTCTTCTTCAAGAAACGTGATCTACAAAACGTTGTACATCACGTCAGAACTACAGACCTATTGCAGGATTAAACGTAACTTCTTAAATTAGTTCAATCTAATTCAAAATGCGCAACACGGTTTTCGGGAAGGCTGGTCTACTTAAACTGCAGCGACTGCACGTACACGCGTGTGTAAGCCGGCCGACCCAAGAAGGGAATAAAGAGCACCCATTCAATAGAAATTAGTAATTAGCTGACAAACGTAATATCATACTTTCTACTATTGGCACAATGCCAAATAAAATTCGTCGACGTAGCATGCAACTGACATTTTTCGCTTTTGCGCATACCACGCTTATCTTCTACGAATCGCCAGATGCGAATTATTTTGTACTATCACCAGATTATATGCTAACTAGATTGTGTCACCTCAGTCAATATCATCCTCATTCCTCAATCCTCGATATAACAATGTTATGTCACCTTAATGCCATAATGCTTCGAAATTGCCGATCATAAATTTTCGCAAACTGACTTTCGAACAACAAGCCTGTGAAGTACTGGATTAGGACATGTAACTATAAAATTGTCACAGTTCTCTAGAACGCCGCTAATGAGGACCCAGCAGCAGTATAAATTCGCAGTATAAATATTGAGTATTGAATCCAACCCAGAAATTCTTATGTGGGGTGACTATATGTACTTATTTTAATAGGACAGTACGTACTTTTTTATTGCTGTCCTATTATATTTTAAAGGTTCATTAAGTACACCTAAATGTACTTTTTTAGAACAGTAGTTTGTAGTTCATAGAAGAAGTTTAATTGTCGAAACAAACTTAACGTACTTCTCAGCTATTTGTATATTCGTCGCGTCAAACAGTGTGTCATTTTCACAATCTAGCGGTACTTTATTATTCGCAGTGGCGGATTTATACTTCTGCCGCTTAGGTGCTACCGGCAACTTGCAGCCCCCCCACCGTCCGCGGCATATAAAAAGTTAAAAAGTTATTCATTTAGACATAGGCCTATCGGCAATCAGCAAAACAACTCTTACCAATCTGGAAGTTTACTATATTAAGGACTACACGATTGACTACATTATAATTGTAGTTATAATGAAATTAAAAAAAAAAAAAAAATTCAATTAATAGTATACAAAGTATACTACATTCATAGTACATACATGTACTACATACATAGTAATATGATAGTAATACAAACTAATGTGAAATTTTTAAAACAACGTCTTTCACGAACTATGTGACGTGCCTGAAGGGCAATCAGCGCGTTAGGCCGCGGAGCGAGTGGAGGGTCCCTTCGAAGCAGTGATGAGGGCCAGGCTCTCCTTGTCAGAGAGTGGGGGGGTTAAAAAAGGCTCCACGTAAATTTAACCTCGCCGCTACTTCGTCGTAAAGGGGGGCTCCACTCTACCTGCGTGGGTTGACGGTAGACAGTCAGCGAAGTTCAGAAATTACGAACTGTCGCAACGGCTGACCTTCTGGCGCCCACACCACCAGATTTAAATCTCGCAATGAGAATAGAAACTGAAAACTGAAAAGAATGCCCGATTGAGAAAACGTGGGGGGAACAAAATATAACAGGTGTGAATTTTGTGGTGTAAAATATCTGCGTTTATTCACACAAAAGACAGGACACCGTGCCTACGCTTCCTGAAATAAATACCTCCTCCCACAACTTTATCACGCCGCCTTCACTAGATTCGGCCGAATCCCGCGAATTCGTAACGCGCGATTCAAAGGGCCGTCGGAGCGACATTTTCTTACAAAAGCGCAAAACACGTGCGGCACGAAACACGTAACGCAAATTTTACACAAAAGAAAAAAACGATATATCAAATGAAATTATAATAGGTGAGAACAAGAAAAAAATATATAGATCTGGCCTGTGTTCCTCGTGTGTGACTTCGCTGATGGTTCTGGACTCGGCTCTCGAACCTGGATGCCGCCATTAGCTGCGGTCTTCAGATAACTCTGGCAGGATGGTCGCTGCCCCTAGCCAAGACCTGGCTGGCTGGGTTACTTAGCCCTTACCCAAAAAAACGCCTGCAAAGCACATGGCCTTAGTAACAATGGCCGGACACGTGGCTTTATGAAAAGAAACAAATGTCGGGTTTCATTACTTACTCTGATGTTGTGAGCGTATGGAGTTGAGTCGTATAGTACCCTCCCTTGCCTTGTACTTGGTGCCGTCAATCCCCTTAAGGGTGGTTAAATGAGTTCACGTTTTATATCCCGGAAACCGGTTGGTGATATCCCAAAGAAAAACTGTGACCTCGTGGCACGTCCGCACTATAGGAAAGGTAACTAGTTTCTATGATCATGGCGGCGCCTCGCCGACGATTTTAAAAATCACACGCATATAGGAAACACGTCACGTCAAAAAAACGTGTGAGTATGGTTGCCTACGGTGGAGGTCTGTGCGCGAAATTAATAATTAAAAGGCAGTTTCCGTCGGAGGCGATACCGGACCGTTACAAATTCCCCCCCAACAAAATTAAAAACTCCGGGAAGCAGATGTTTTTTTTTTTTGGAAGACTCGCGTCCCACACGCGGTGGTTATCGCTCACATACGATGCGATCATAGTCTTAAGGACCCGATTAATGCGTTCCGCCGGATTGGCCTGCGGATGATACCGAGCAGTATACAATACCCGAGTGCGATAGGAGTCGCACGTCTTAGTGAACTCTTTACTACGAAATTGAACACCGTTGTCCGAAATGATGTATTGAGGGGTTCCAAATACAAGGAAAACTTGTTCTTCTATGGCTTTCGTGACAGCTGAAGCAGTAGCTCGTCTCAACGGGAAAAACATACTAAATTTTGTGAAGGTGTCGGCCACAACCAAAATATAACAATTACCCTTGGTTGAACGCGGCAAAGGTCCCACCAAATCAGTACACAAAATTTGCCAGGGTCTCGTCGCTCGAGCCCTAGGCGCCAAAAAGCCAGGTGGAGCCTTTTGTTCAACCTTGTGCGCCGAACACACCTCACACTCACGAACATACCGAGCTATATCTGCTTTCAGCTTCGGCCAGTAATATCGTGTCTTAAGCCTTTGACAGGTCTTATACACGCCTCCATGACCAGCAGTTGGTAAATCATGGTTTTCCGAAATAAGGGCACGCCGACGCGGTTTCGCTACTACTATCTTCCACGAGTCTTGGGGTTCCTCAAGGTCCCCAAACCTGGGAGGCAAAAACTTATATATGACACCAGCGTCGACTTTCCAAAGAGGATACTTCCGCGGTCTCTTCGCGATCGCGTCACGCATCTAAACTGACTACGCGTCGCCCTCAGAATGATTAACGACGTTTACCGCGTCTACAACCGGTACTGAACGTGATAAAGCATCAGGAACCACGTGGTCCTTCCCCTTACGATGAATGATATCAAAGTTAAATTGTTGAAGCCGTACACTCTAACGCGCTAAACGACCAGAAGGACTCTGCAAACGGTTAAGCCACAACAAGGAATAGTGATCAGTGATAACGGTGAACTTATCACCCTCAATGTAAGGTCGAAATTTCTCTACGGCCCATACTACGGCAAAACATTCTTTCTTAGTAGCACTATAACGCCTCTCTGGTCCTTTCAATGAACAACTATTATAACTTATTACTTTCTCTCCCTCATCAGTAACTTGCGTCAATACGGCGCCTAGCCCAAAATCGCTAGCGTCGGTCTGAATGACGAAAGGTAAAGTAAAATCAGGACAAGACAAAATAGGAGCGCTAACAAGACAATCTTTAATAGTATTGAATGCCAATTCACATTCTTCCGACCACATAAAATTAGTATCTTTCCTGACCAATGCTGACATGGGTGCAGTGACTGTGGAAAAATTCGGAATAAACCTACGGTACCAACTAGCCATACCGATAACTCTACGTACACCTGTGACATTAGTGGGTGCTGGCATGTTAAGAATCGCTGAAACCTTTTCTGGATCGACATCTAACCCTCCCGGATCAACAATATAACCCAAGTAGCGTAACTGTGGCCTACAGAAATGACATTTATCGCGACGCAGCGTTAAACCTGCTTCCGTCAGACGACTCAAAACAGTTTCCAAACTCTAATGTACTCCTCGAATGTCGAAGTTACGACCACGATGTCGTCTAAATATGCAAAACATGACGGCTCGAGATCAGCACCTATCACTCTATCAATGAGTCGCTGAAAAGTAGCTGGCGCATTATGAAGACCAAATGGCATACGTCGAAATTGACATAGACCTCGGTTCGGAACGGTAAAAGCTGTTAGTTGCCTCGATTCTTCCTGAACAGGGATCTTCCAGTAAGCCGATCGAATGTCCAAACTCGACAAATATTTCGCGTCCCTTAACCGATCTAATATATGAGAAATATACGGTAGAGGATACGCGTCTCTTTCGGTTACACTATTGACTCGCCTAAAATCGACACAAAAACGGTATGTGTCATCCTTCTTTTTCACCATCACAATCGGTGAACACCACGGCGATTTAGAAGGTTCAACTACCCCTAAACTTAACATCGTATCTAACTCCGCGTTTACATGACGTTGTAGTGTGGGAGACATAGGATAGTAGCGCTGCTTAATTGGTGTAGCTTTAGTGCTGATGATATGCTCTACCAAATTGGTTCACCCGAGAGTATCGCTCATCTTCTCGAAAGCACTCGTTAATGATGACTGAAGTTGAACGTGTTGGTGTGAAGTTAACCCATCACTGGTGTTTAACTCATCTACAGCCATATCTTTCAAACCCGAAAACTCCCAATGACCACTACGTAGGTCTAAAATCGGTTCCCAAAATTTCAAAATTCCAAAATTAACGGCCTCGTAATTTCCGGAATCACTAACACATCCAACGTTCTCGTCACGCCTTCAACCATCATCGGAAGTGTAGCCACTCCAATTACCTCGCAACTACGTCCATTCGCCACCGTACAATATTTCACCGACGAAGGTTTCAATCGTACCGAGAAATTTTTAAACATCTGCCACCCTGGGCCGCCAAGTACAGTCTGGTTTGCTCCTGAATCTAATAACCCTAACAATGACACCCCATAAACTACTACATTCAAATATGGACGCTCATCGCCCCGCGAACTAGACAACACAAAATCTAAACAAATACGCGTACGTTCACTAAGTCCCTTAAAATTATCTGCCGAAATTCCCAAACCCTCGGAGCAACACATTCGGCTCATGTTCTCCTCGACTGGTTTAAAGAATTTGATCGAGTACAAGTTGGGCACCTTGGTTTCGTTACTCCCAGTTTCCCACAACCAAAACAATATAAGCGTCTCGGCGCACGACAATCCTGACTTGAATGTCCCGGTCGTTGACAATTATAGCAACGCGACTGAGAGGGCGGACGAATATTTGCAGGAGTAGTGACTTCGTGGCAAGACACACTCGGCACAGCCTCCACATACGCCAAGTCTGGCTCTAACACACGACCTTTCCCTGGTGGGGGTGTGTACGATTCGTTCGCGACCGTACTAGCCTCCAGCCTACGTCCTAATCTAAGTAGATCAGCAAAAGTAACAATGTCTAGTGACCACAAAGCCATTCTGTATCTAGGATGCAGATTTTTGGTTACGGTTCTGAGCTGAATATCTTCAGGGAGAGGATTAGGCAATCGCATGAACAGATTTTTCATAACAGAGACATAGAGACTGATGGTCTCATTAGGTCCCTGTGTGCGAGATTTGATCTCTTCGAAGAGACGTTCTTCGTAATCAGGAGATTGGAATGCCTCTCTCAGCCCTAGGACTAACTCATCCCAGTCCCCAAAAAATCTACGATTCGCTCGATACCAAATAAGGGCGTTCCCCGTGAACAAATCTAACGCCGACGCAAACAATAATGCAGAAGATACGTTACGCGCAACGCGTAGTTCTTCTACTCGCTCTCAAAATGAGGACAACGAAACTTTGCCCTGCTCTCCTCCAAAAGTGAGATTCCAAAACCTAACCGCGACAGATTTTACATCTGTAGAAGCCAGATTAGCATGTTCATTTTCTGAATCAGAATCTGAACCAGAACTATCCGATTCAGCAACTACTCGCGATGAATGAGCGACAGCTTGGATTACGGACAAATTAAGCAACGAACTCTGAGTTGCAGTGGTTTTGCGCTTAGCTAATTTAGCTCCGGAACGCATTGTAGCGGCGCACGTTGCTAACCGTACTAAAAGTCTGGAGACCTTAACTCGTTCCTCGTCAGTCGTAACGATACAACGATTAATGCGCCCGTGTGCGTGTCCACACTTAGTGGCGAGCTGCAAGTAGGTCGAAGAGGTAGCAGGCTCCTCGAAGTCCTTTACTAACCCCTCGATCTCCGCCAACTTCAATTCTAGTGCCGCAAGGTCGTCAGTTATCTTAAAGGGATTAGGCACCGGCACATAGGAGGCAGAAGACTCCAATCTAATTAGAGTTCGTAAGGTGCTACGCTGCGCATCAGCAGTAGTTACCCCTATAACTCCTCGACGTTCAAGCTCATACACCCGCTCATCGGCTGATAGCCTATTAACTTCTACTTTGAAATCCATCACAACTACTGGACTAGTGAACAAAAAAGAAAAGATTCAAATTTCAATTCAAATTGGAAGAAAAATATACGGTATACGTGTACCGAGCGAGAACAAAAATTTAAACTAACTTATCGTAATTATTACGATTACATTAAAAATCCAAAAAAAATTAACCTCGTCGTAGTGAGCTCGAACCCACAAAATCATACGCCAAAAATCAAAATATAAATCAACCAATCAAATATGTACGATACGTGGACGCCCGTTCACTATCTCACCAAGTTTCTACAAAAACCAACAATAAATTTATAACCAGCGAATATTAAAATAATTTCTACACTATAGTAGAAATTATGCCAACAAAACTAAAAACAGGCCAGAATATTCTCTAAATTAAAAATATTTAAATTTAAAGTTAACGTTAAAGTCAAAATATTTTCTTGTGTGTACACTATATTACCCACAAAACTCACAAAAATTCTCAACAACTCACAAAACAAACACCCCAAATTTTCTCAATATTCTAAATTATGAAGGCTGAAGGCTCCAACTCCCGGTTTAGTTTCCTTGGCCTAAACTTACCACAAGGCCTACCACAAAAATGTATTCCCAATCAAAAGGGCACAAAAATAAACCAACGGGCCAAAAAGTGTTCGCGAAGGGCTGAAGGGTCAAAATGAAGATTAGTGCCAAAACTACTAAAACGCATAAAATTGAAAAAGGGCACTAAATTTTCTAAAGGGCAAAAGGGCCAAAACAAAAATTGAAAAAGGGCTGCAAAATTAATTATATGAGGTCTATTTAAAATGAAAAATATAAAATCCTGAAGGGCTAGAAAAATTTACAAAGGGCTGACAAAACCCTTAAGCCTCTAATGATATTAATGAGCTAAATATGATACCAACGATAGCTATTGTTGCCATTGCCCAATACGTTGGGCTCCAAAAACGTGTGACGTGCCTGAAGGGCAATCAGCGCGTTAGGCCTCGGAGCGAGTGGAGGGTCCCTTCGAAGCAGTGACGAGGGCCAGGCTCTCGGTGTCAGAGAGTGGGGGGGTTAAAAAAGGCTCCTCGTGATTTTCACCTCGCCGCTACTTCGTCGCAAAGGGGGGCTCCACTCTACCTGCGTGGGTTGACGGCAGACAGTCAGCGAAGTTCAGAAATTACGAACTGTCGCAACGGCTGACCATCTGGCGCCCACACCACCAGATTTAAATCTCGCAAAGAAAATAGAAACTGAAAACTGAAAAGAATGCCCGATTGAGAAAACGTGGGGGAACAAAAAATAACAGGTGTGAATTTTGTGGTGTAAAATATCTGCGTTTATTCACACAAAAGACAGGACACCGTGCCTACGCTTCCTGAAATAAATACCTCCTCCCACAACTTTATCACGCCGCCTTGACTAGATCCGGCCGAATCCCGCGAATTCGTAACGCGCGATTTAAAGGGCCGTCGGAGCAACTTTTTCTTACAAAAGCGCAAAACACGTACGGCACGAAACACCTAACGCAAATTTTACACAAAAGAAAAAAACGATATATCAAATGAAATTATAATAGGTGAGAACAAGAAAAAAAATATATAGATCTGGCCTGTGTTCCTCGTGTGAGACTTCGCTGATGGTTCTGGACTCGGCTCTCGAACCTGGATGCCGCCACTAGCTGCGGTCTTCAGATAACTCTGGCAGGATGGTCGCTGCCCTTAGCCAAGACCTGGCTGGCTGGGTTACTTAGCCCTTACCCAAAAAAAGCGCCTGCAAAGAACATGGCCTTAGTAACAATGGCCGGACACGTGGCTTTACGAAAAGAAAAAAAATGTCGGGTTTAATTACTTACTCTGATGTTGTGAGCGTATGGAGTTGAGTCGTATCCTCTTATGGGTGGTTAAATGAGTTCACGTTTTATATCCCGGAAACCGGTTGGTGATATCCCAAAGAAAAACTGTGACCTCGTGGCACGTCCACACTATAGGAAAGGTAACTAGTTTCTGTGATCAAGGCGGCGCCTCGCCGACGATTTTAAAAATCACACGCATATAGGAAACACGTCACGTCAAAAAAAACGTGTGTGTATGGTTGCCTACGGTGGAGGTCTGTGCGCGCAATTAATAATTATAAGGCAGTTTCCGTCGGAGGCGATACCGAACCATTACAACTAGAGATTGAAAATGAATCTATAATATCGTCATAAAAGTTTCAATGCGAGTCAACATAACGGTAGTTTGTTATCATGTAGCACTGAGCAAATATTTAAGTATATTCTAATTTTTCTAAACTGGCGTTCACGTCATCGAACAGCTGTATGATGAGGTTTTTTCGTACCAACGTGATTTTTTTCGAGAATATGCATAACAATAGTTTAAGAATCGAATTTAATATGAGGATCATTTGTTACATAACACTGATCACCAGTGGTTATAAATTGGTAACCGGTGTATTAAATATTGACGATAATGAAGTGAATTTAATAAAAGTGAAGAAGTGTAAATGGAAACAACAAGCAGAAAGGCATAAAGTGAAGATAACAGAAAGTCTAAAGAATATAACCTATAAACCAGGCGGCAACTGTTATAGCGGCCCCTAGGAGTTGATCCGGCGGCTATTACCGCGGAGCTGCAAAGCATAGGAGAGGCTGATGAATGAACGAAATAAAAGAGGCCGTGCTGATTTAGACTCCTGTGGAGAACAAGATAAGTTAAACCTAAAGAAGACAACTACCAAAATGGGCAATGAGATGGATGAAATCAAGGAAATGATAAAACAAATGCTAACAGCACAACAAGCTATAAAAGAGTAAATTACACAACTAAGAACAGACATAAGAACAACAGAGGGGAATGGAAGCAGGAGAAAAAGGAGCTAACGAGAAGAATATATAGCCAGGAAAACGATTTGGAAAGATGAGAAAGATTAAGACGAAATAATGACATAGTGGCAAAAGGACCGGCAGAAGAAATTCAAAAATTAATAACAGAAGATATGGAAACTGATGCACAAATAAGTAAAACCTACAAGCTGAGAAATGTAAATACAGATATGGTTATTGTAGAACTGGAGTCAATGGACGATAAAATAAAGGTAATGAGAAACAAAAATAAGTTAAAGAATCTGAGAAGGAAAGTATACATTGATGACGACCTAACTACCAACGAACAAGAAATACAAAGGAAGATAAGAGAAAAGGCTAAAGCAGAAAGGGAAACACAACAAAAGTGGGTTACAAAAAGCTGATAATAAATAGTAGAGTGTGGCGGAGGGATGAAAGAGAAGACGAATTAATAGCAAAAAAGTGACTGACAGACTAAAAACAAAAGACACTTCCAAGAATACAGACAAAAGAAAACACTGAACATGGAAGGTAGCAACATGGAACATCAGAAGCATGGCTGGGAAGGAACATGAATTGAAGGAGAGTTTGAAAAAGCCAAAGTGCAGATGCTAGCAATAACTGAAACCAAGAAAAGAGTCAAGGGTATGTACAAAACAAGCAATAATCACACTATATTTTTTAGTGGAGTCGAACAAGATAAAAGAGCACGAGAAGGTGATTAGTAAATGATCGGAAGGCAGTTACATCAAGAATACTGAATATTACACTGAAAGATGATAACAAGAGAAGAAAGAAACAAGTGTATGGACCAAATGAAGATGAAAAAGCAGTAAACACTGAAGCATTTTGGATTACGTTAACGGAGACGACATAAACAGCGGAAGGTGATCTATATGTACTAGGAGATTTGAACAGTAGGGTAGGTAAGAATCGAAGCAACGATGAAGTGAGGGGAAAATATGGTGAAGAAACAGTAAACAACAACAGCAAAAGAATGATTGAATACTGCAGACTGAATAACTCAATCACTAACAAAATGTTTAAGCATAAATAAATACACACATACATAAGAGAAGCAGTAACAAGAAACGAAAAGTCCATTATTGATTACATATTAGTAGAGCAAAACAGAAAAGCCAAAATCAGGGACACAAAAGTAAGACGAAGCGTTGAAATAGGAAGTGACCTTTACCTACTTATGACAACAGTGTGACAGAAACATGAATGCAATAGAAGAGAACGAACGAGTCAGGAAGCGATCACATAAAACAAGATAAGAACACACAAACTTAGGAACCCAGAAATAGCTGTACAATACATGGTAAAACTAGAAGACAAACTATCGCAAATGAGGACGGAAGGTGATGTAGATCAAATGTGGAATGAACTTAAAAGAAATATGTTAGAAGTAGCTCGAAATGTATGTGGACAACAGAAAAGATCAAATAAGAAGCACCAAACATCGTGGTGGTCAGAGGAAATAAAACAAATGATACAGGACAAGAAGACGGCATGGCAAAGATACGTGTTGGGCAGAAATAGCAATAATTACCAGATATATAAGGAGAGAAGGACGATAGTCAAAGCGGCAATTAAGAAACCCAAAGCAAGAGAATGGGAAGTATTTGGTGAAAAGATGGAGGAAGACGCAAAGAAAACCTGAAACTCATTTATAGAGTATTAAAAACGTGCAGGAAAGGGAAAAACCAAGAAACAACATTTATAGACGATAAAGATGGAAGAGTGATAAGAAACAAAGAAGAGATAATGACACCCTGGAAAGAGTATTTTGAAGTACTACTAACAGCAGAGAGGCAGAGTAGTAAGGAGGAAAAGAATAACGATAACCAGAACTTAGAGAAGCCATAAAGGACATGAAGACGGGAAAGGCACCAGGACAAGATCAAATAACTACAGAAATGGTTTAGTATATGCGAAGGATAGGCAATGAAACATAACTAAAACTAATGAATGCAGCATGGGAACAGGAAACAATACCCACAGACTGGCAAGTGGCACTAATAGTGCCAATATTTAAAAAAGAAAACAGAATGGACTGTAGTAATTACAGAGGGATTACGTTGATTAGTACTGGGATGAAATTATTAGAGAAAATTATAAATAAACGTATAACAGCAATAGTAGCGAACAACTTAGAAGAGACACAAAGTGGTTTCAGAAAAGGCAGATCGACACAGGACCATATTTTTACAATAAAGCAAATAGCAGAAAATAGACAGAAATTCCACAAAAGTACATATTTGGGATTTATAGATCTAAAAAAAGCATTTGATATGGGAACAAGAGACGAGGTATGGAAAATATTAAGGACAATAGGTGTTAAGAACAGAACGATTAGAATCATACAGGAAATATACGACAGAAATACAAACGCAATTATATACAAAGGCCTAACTTCTGAAACATTCAAACCAAGTAACGGGCTAATACACGGCGGAGGGCTGAGCCCGACACTATTCACCATCTATATGGATGAGATAATGAAATGTACAAAGATGGAAATGGTACAAGCAAACAGCAAACATAGGATTCAAAAACATGCAGAAAATCAAAATATCGGACGGAGCTTTTGCAGACGACGTAGTAGTAATAGCTGACAATGCAAGAAATCTACAACATAATTTGAAAATTTGGAATGAGAATGTAATACGAAATGAAAATGAATTACAATAAGACAAAAGTTATGGTGATAGTAAGTATGGAAAAGTTAGACATAAAAATTGAACAGCATAAAATGGAACAGGTACAAGAATTTAAGTATCTAGGAATAGAAATAACAGATGATAAAAGAGTGGAAAGATAAATAAGCTCCAGAATAAATAGTGCCATCAAAACGTATTATGCTATGAACAAGAGCTTCATAAACAAAAAGGAAATAAGTAAGAGAACTAAAATGATAATTTACAAAACAATCTACAGACCGAAAATGACGTATGGGTGTGAAACGTGGGTGCTAACAAATAGAGACAAGAGCGGGATACGGTCTACAGAGATGAAATATCTACGGATAGTTATGAGAGTAACGAGAAAGGATAGTATAAGAAATGCAGATATAAGAAGCGAACTAGATATTGAAGAAATTGAAAGGTACATTGAAAGACGACAACTGAGCTGGTGGGGATATCTGATAAGAATGGAAGAGAATAAACAGGTCAAAAAAGTATGGGATGAGGGTATAAAACAAATATTAGAGAAAAGAAGTAAAACGATTATAGAGGCAAAGAGATTAGCGAAGAACAGAAAAGAATGGAGAGACTTCATCTACCAAAATTGAAATTTATTTTTTGCACTTTCATCTTAAAAGTTGACACTTTACAAACTCTAATCAATGTCAAAAGGTGGCATTTACCAAATGTTACATTGTTTATTTGTATCCAACCATAAAAGTGGTATCAAATGCATAAAGGAATTTCATGATACGCTGTCATCGAAATACCTGCTGTCAGAACAATCAATCAAATTTTCGCGACACGAGTACATCGATAGTAGTTCATCATGGAAGTGGATGATACATCCGACGCGGAAAGCTGCACACCACCAGATGTAGTAAAGGAAGCAGAGATAGCGAGTTTAGAACTACTACCGAAAAATTCAAGGGTAATATATGAAAAACGCTTCCAGGAATTTATCAAGTGGTGTGAATCTAGAACCGTTAGAAGGTATTCAGAGAATACTTTATTAGCATATTTTGCCGATCTTTGCAGAAAATATAAGCCCTCTAGCATTTAGTCTATATTTTCAATGTTAAAATGCACCCTCGCTACAAAACATAATGTGCAATTTGGAAAATATAGCAAATTAATAGCTTTCATCAAACAGAATGGCGTAGGATTTAAGGCAAAAAAATCTAAAACTCTCTCGAAATCCGAAATATTGGCATTTTTGAAGGAAGCCCCAGATGACAGTTTTCTTATGATTAAGGTTGGTTATTTTTAATTAAACCATTTTAACAATATATTGAAATAGGCATTTCAGGTGGCATTAATATTTGGGATTTTTGGGGCATGCCGCAGACACGAATTGTACAATATCAAGAAAGAGGATATAAAAGAAATTGACAATATGTTAATTATTAGCATTCCTGATACGAAAACTCACAATCCAAGAACCTTTACTATTGTCAACGATAATGAATCTGATATAGATTATATCTCTTTTTACCAAAAGTATTCAAGATTGCGGACAAAAAAAAGTGCGGCAGATAGAAAATTCTTTATAAAATATGCAAACGGACGATGCACCAATCAAGTAGTTGGCATTAACACGTTTGGAAGCTTTCCTTCTATTATTGCGTCATTGTTTTCGACGCTCATCCGCAGCATTATTGGCCAATACTGGAGCTAACTTAGTACAAATTAAGAAACATGGTGGATGGAAATCGTCCGCTGTAGCCGAAGGCTACATTGATGATTCCCTTAATAATAAAATCAAAACAGCGGTCGCAATTATGAAAAATCCATCTGTAGCAGGTCCAAGTTCAAGTAATTATGTAGAACCGAGAATAGAAAATTTGCCTACAAATGATAATATAGAATATATAGAACCCAATAAGGCAAAAGAAAGCACTATAATCTCACATAGTAGTTCTATTAAGGATTGCCAAAACCAATTATAAATAAAACAATTAAAAATAATGAATTACGATGTCAAAATGAACAAGT
Organism: Othius punctulatus; assembly: GCA_951805005.1. Taxonomy (NCBI): domain Eukaryota; kingdom Metazoa; phylum Arthropoda; class Insecta; order Coleoptera; family Staphylinidae; genus Othius; species Othius punctulatus. The sequence continues at coordinate 79,413,483 of OX638139.1, forward strand.
TAATTTGAATTTCGCGCCCTTATACCAATACTTATTACCAACATAAAATGTAAAACATCCTATGGATTGTACACGCATGCACAACACAAAAACAACTAATCTCACATCAACATTTGAAACGGTGCAGTAAACACCCATAGAACTGTATTATATTAATCTTATAAATCCCAGAACATCATGGGATACACAAAATAATACAAACTCCATATTTACAGTTCAATGAGTGTGCAATCTAGTGGGTATGTTATTTAATTAATGATTAGCGCTACCTCATAATAATTTTCTATAATATCTTTTGCAGTCCAATCACATTTACAACTTCAAAAGTTCACATGGATTGACACAATATACAAGCGATTTTAAAGTTCACTGTGAATTAATCTTAAAAACTTAAAAAACACTCAATTTATAAACTATAAACACTTTACTTTTTCCAAAATTACTCATAAGATTTTACGCATAATTATACTTAGGTCGCCAGATTTTAACAAATACAATACACTATTACTCACTATTCATATAATCATCTTTATCATAAGAAATTATTTTCTAAATTTATAACAAACGTTACACTTTCAAATATTTTACCTTTATTTACCTTTATTTAACTTCAATAACACAATTTACATAATTAGACATTAGTCGCTGAATTTAACTATAATAATTAATTAAGCCGGACATGATATTTATACTATACGAGAATCTATATAAAACAACCTTCGACTCTTACAACACATCTCCGAATCAAAATAACAACATGAAATTGTTGATGCAGATAGTAACTCAATAATCTGACTGTAACTTGAATAACATGAATAATGCATGTATACTCATACTAATTATATATTGTTGCTCTGTTTATTTTCCGATTTGTTTCCGATGTATAACATGATATGAAAATTTTAATAAAATCAGATTTGGACATGCTGAAGAAGGCCCAGAGGCCGAAACTAGTTCATGTATAAACATCGATAAATTCGTTTATTTATAACCGGAAGTGCATAATCAACATCACCTATTAACAAAAATGTCCTTTTTAATGTCCTTTTCATTTTGACTGGTCATTAAAAATTATGTATAGCATACTCGCTCAAAATCCGCTCCTTAGTATTTAATAAATTAATAGATTAGGCCGCTATTTTAGAAAGTCCAAATTGATTACTTTAGTAATATTTTCTTATTACTTTCAAAACTTTATCAATTTTTTATTTTCCACTACAATGTTTTGCTAAACTCTTGATATTGATTAAATTACGTATATGTTTGTTGTTTTTTTATATATTTTTTTTGGCTCAAAAAATCAAAAATAACCGTCAACCTTAGTAATTAGTCATGCCAGCAAAAATAAGTTGTCGTTAAAAGAACATAAACATATTCTTTTCGGTCTTCATGCATGCAAGGGTAGAATTCCAAGTTATCGCCCAAAATGGTGTCTAAATTGGTTTTTTCAATGGCATTTAAAAAAAAATTGTTTGAAATATTATGTATTATCTGATTTTATCACACCACTTTATGCAATTAATAAATTAGTCATAATATTAACGGCATTCCACTATACCGTTTTGTTATAAATTTATAATTGAACGATTGAGCAAAGTGTATTTAATATTCCGACTGAACCTACTGAATAAAAAGGGAGATAATTGGTCCGTTTAACGCTACAATAAAATACACCAAGTTCACAAAATATTTATCAAATAATAAAGGATAACAGAAAACAAATTATGTAACGCGTGTTCATTCACCACGAAACTCGCAGCTGATCGCCGAGATATATAAAATACCGATAATAAAACATGTGGGGGACCCTAATAGACATGTGTGTATTCAATAAAAGTTTGAAAGGCTTATCGCATTTCGGTCTATTGCTGTGATTCCATTCTAAACAAGTACAATACATTAACTCTAATCAAAACAATTTAAAGCGCATTAGAGTTTTTATTAATTGGTCTATCAGCTACAGAAAAAGGAACTGGATTATTAGAAACAGAACACTAATGATGCATAATAAAATGTTGAACTAAAATGTTTCACGTAATATATCATTTAGTCTGGTTGTCCTGTTTTTTTTTAAATATTTTTTATATGGCGCGTCGACTGCTGTGATCATCGGCCGCACCCTAGCAGAAGGATCCTTCTGCCAGGGCCTCAAATGGTATTAAGAACACTAGAGTAAACTCTGTCTTAGAATATAACACAAAGTATCACATAATTTTTAGATATACATAACAGCATTTACAAAATTATTGCGGGTTGATACATAATAAAATTAAAGAAAAGGCCGGTCTTCATTTCGTAATATGCGGTGAAATAAGTCAATTTCTCTCAAAAGGAAATGTTATTAACAATACAGTGTTGTAGTTGTTGCAACAGTGTTGAGTAATTTAAATTATAATTCAAAACTATTTTAGTTTAAATAACTAAAATTATGAATAAAATTATTTAAATAGAAGTAATAGTCATATATATTTAAATATGATTTAATTGTACATTGGTATCTCCTTCAGCAATATGTTATCACTTTATATTTCAGGTTTATATCAGGTTATGCAAATTGCATATTTTACCTATGAATGTAGCAATCTTACAATCCTACAATACGGAACAATATGTTAAAACCTGAAAACCATTCTGGTTCAGTTAGTTGCATTAATTGCAGAGTACGAAGTATCTTACGAAGTGACGAATCTTATTTTATTATAAGCTATTTTTGACTAAATTCAAATAGTCATATAAATCCTTTCCTCCTATCAGTCGATGGTTCGATTGTGGCCTAATGTAAATCTTTTCACCTTTCCATAAATGTGACTTAGCTACATTCTAAGAAATTCTAAAAAAAGCGATCCTGTATTAAATACAAGTCATAATTTTGTAAGACTGTGCGGAGTACCTACAATTTAATTTCAAGAACCTTAATAAGAGAGATTTTATTAAGCAGTCTGCAATACACAACATATAATAGTTACAGTTTAAATTAAAATTGTTATATCACATCTTCAACTCAACGCAAAATGCCCGTCAATTAACCCCTGTGTTTATTACTTTAATAGACTGTAAAATGAAACCCTCTTCCTAACTTAATAACGTAATAATCTGCATTTTAAAACTTTTCATTTCATAACGCGGTTTTCAGATATGTTAAAATAGCGGAAACGTTTTTATTTAAATCTGTTTTACTGGGAGGCGCCGAGATTAGGGAGTACAAAAGGGGTGCCGTAATATTGCCGATGATGGGACGCTCGAGAAGATTTATAAATTCTGACGTTCGTATGTTGGTCAAGTGCTGCTTTAAACATGTGCGGAGAGATTGCATGAAGGATTGCCCCCAGTTAATTGATCTTGATTTATTATCAGTGTCTCCCTATTAATAACTAATTTTGTAATTATAATCTGTAAATCCACAAAGAAAATCGGTTGCTCAATTAAGGGGTTAATTTCGGGTAATTTTAAGTAATTTTAGTTGATGAAATATACGCACATTACAGACTCCTTTACCTCTATTTAATAATTTTCTACTAATTAACTCGGAACAATTAACAAGTCTCTAATACGCTCAAAATGATCCCTTTACTACGTCTGTTATGGTTCAAGCGAAACATTACATCAAAATGCGATAAGGTTTCCGAAGTTTTAGTCAATATAAAAGTGTCTATTAGGAGCCCCTACCTTCACTCTCCTTGTTTTATATTTCTCGACTGTTAGCTGTTGAAAATGGTCGATTTGAAGGGTGGTCAAGCATTATTATGGAAGTGATGAATGCATTTGTGCACTTGCACAGTTGAATAGTGTCGAACAGGTTTTCCCAACAGGCACAAAACCACGCAAATTGATCTATGAAGATACATGCCTGATTTATTAGAGTTAGTTAACGAACTAGTGTATTAATAAAGACGATTAATAATCAAGACTTTTAACATTAATGACGTTAACGGTGAGATTATGAATCCCTTTCTAATATACCAGTTAGTTAAAAAAAAAAACTTCCGAGACAATCTAATTTTTAATTCTTATTTAATCATGTGATTCTTGTTTATAAACGTTTTATACTGATTTTTTTCTTAATCATCAATTCTTGATCAAATTCAGGAATTTATTTTAAAACAAATTATTTGTTTCGTGATGTAAATCAATTGATTTAAATCACATCTAAACTGGCAAAAACAGATCAGAAATATATATATATATATATATATATACATATATAATTTTTTTTAAGTCATTGTTTTTTTTATATCATTATTTATTCTAACCCTGGTTACTAGTGAGAGGAGCGGCTTCTCTTAGCGTAGGTTAAGCGGCGATTATTCTATAAATTGTATCTGGGCATTTATCGCTCCTCACCCCTCGCATGACAGCAGGTAACTAGTGAGGGTATCTACCTTAATTAAACTTCTCCAAAAAATGGTTAGATTGAATTAGTGGAAGTTTGAATTGAATTGGATGTTTAATTTAAATGATTGCACATTTCCTATGTATTTAAAATTATTTTCCTAAAACTAGAGTTTTGCTAAATTATAATAAAAAATAGTTAACTCTTATCATATTATCATTAACTTCGTTTACTTCTACGTATACTTCTAGGTATGTGTTTGGGCCCATCATGGTACACTTTCAAGGTACGATGAACACCCTTCCTACTCTGAAAGTGCACCAACCCTCACCACACATTCCTTTACTTCGTTTTAAAAGTATCGGATTACTGTTAGGGGAACTAAGAAAATCGCTTTAACGGATTATTGTTATCGTAGTTAACTTTTTGATTAACGATACCTATCACTGTAAATGGCAGAATAGCATATTCACGATGAAAGTACAGAGACGGATTCCTCGGTAACAAAAGATAAGGTGGCCTATGCTTTCAGCAAAATGAAAAAAGAAACAGCATCCGGCAAGGATGAAATACCACTAAACTAATAAAACTATTAGAAGATCAAATTAAAACATCCATCGAATTTCTAAACGCCATATATAGGGTGGGGTAGAATGGAGTACCACATTTCGAAGGCAAATTCTGAAAAACAAGATAGGATAAAAATCTTTTTTATTTATTAAAAACACATATAATGCAGTTTTTTTGTTAGGTTTCAAAAAGTATATCGTCCAAATGATGGCCTTGGCGAGTGATGCACATATTCAGTCGTTTGTGGAATTTTCATTACTCTGGCCGGTGGGATCATAACTCTGGACCAAGTTACGACATTTTTTCTTGGATAGCGCGCCACAAAGATGGATGGGTGAAATTTTAGGAGAATAGGCAAAATTCGCCGCACCGTTCGTACCAATATGCCATTAGCAGCAACATATTTCCAAGCATAATACCAACAGACAGAATGGATTACTTCAATGTTCATAACAATCCTTAAACTTATTTACGGATTTAGGGATAACTATTATTAGCTGTAGTAAATCGTATCACTCCTGATTCCCCAACACATCTCTGAAATACTCTGGCTTACGTGCTTTCATAGTGTTGCTGTAACATGGTCCTTCCTAGAAATTGGAACGAAAAAAAGGCGTTCATTTTCTTACAACTATTTCAGATACGGCCTATGTTTCCATGTATTCCATAAGATAACCGAGTATACATAACATCTGACTAATCTCATTTAAATTTTTTACTTTAAATCATGGCTACAAAATAATTCCCGCATTTTTGTAAAGGCCCCTCTGGCTTTTATGTATTTCCGTATATGTCAAAACTGAGTATTATTGTATTGCAGTATTCTGAATTTAATTTAATTTATCAGTTACAAGTGTGAATCAGTTTCGTTGAAAATTCTGCAACTTTGCTAAACAATTCTACCGCTATATTATGCTAAATAAATTTACAATTTCTTGATCTGTATTCAAAAATACTGAGACTCTTCATCAATTTTTCGAGAATCAATGACCATTTGACAATTGTTACAAGTCACAATAGCCTAATATGGAGCACATCGGAGTGGTTACGGTGGAAATAAATGGTGCAGAAATTCTTTGGCCCCATAACTATGACACTCTGTATGTACTCCTAGATTGATGTTTATGCTGTTGAGATGTTCTATCTGACTGAATCTTTTTTTCCAGGCATTTTTGATATTCTTGTTCTTTAAGCTTTAGTTTTAGTATTATGAGGATAATAGACTGCATGTACATTGTACTTTTGTAATAAAAGAGATTTTTTTGAATATATACAGGGTGGATATGCAGGATATATGCAGAATGGGGTACACATGTTCAAGATGAATTCTGAAAAAGCGGTACTAGATACGAAAAAAACCTTTTTATTATAACAGAAGCATTAAGTGCCACCTTGTGGTGAAATCCTTTTACTACTGAGACAACGTAGTAAATATGAGGTCCGCACTTAAGGATGTGATGTAGGTTGCCAGAGGAAGCAAAAACTGTTAATAAACGTATTTCATATTTCCAGCATTTATTTATTTAGAGCCGATTTATTCGTTTTTATCATTGTTCTGTTAAATCAAGTCATAATAGGATATAAGTAAAACAAATACTAATTTATTAAACAAAAAGTGTTTCAAGCTTGAGTTATTGTTGTTTTCTAGGTGTGGTAATGATGGAGCTTTTTTCTGCATTACTGCCTGACCACCGAAATTTGTGTGAAACAGGTATAGTTAGATGCTGACATTTTTGACGCAGCAAAACCATCGACGAGTAGTAGAAGAATAAGTTAGTAATTAGGTATTATTCAGTCGACGTTCTGTCGACCTGTTTCACACAAATTTCGGTGGTATAGTTCATATCTTTGGTGGTCTGGTGGTCCGTCGCCGGTGGGATACCTTCTCCGATAACCTACCACAACAGCACGACATTTTTTGTTAGTTTGATTTAGTATGGTAGAAATTTCATCAAATTTCAACGAATGTATCAGACGTCAATAATATTTTTTTGTTAGTTAATTTATTTTGTTTGGGAGAAATGCGATTCACACAATTAGAAAAAATGTGATCTGCTACAGATATATCTGCCTTGCAGAAAAAAATCTGTAAAAGCATAATAAATAATATCATGTTACATTTCCGGATCATTAAGTACCAACTACGAGATATTTTCTGAGATAATCCAAAATAATACGAACGAATAAAGCTACATTTAAAAGAAAAATAAAGAATTTGATAATTCAGGAAGAAATAAAAAACAGTAAACTGTATCTTTTTAATTATCCTGAAACCTCCTCAATCAGCTGTCTTGCTGGATAATTGAACTTAAATACTACCACAATTCAAATAAATATAAATTAGGTCCGTTTACGCCAACAAAAATATCTACTTTCAGATCCATTAAGGAGAACAGTTGTCTGCAACTGACTATTAAAGTTTAGCAACAAAAATCGAGATAATTTTAATTTTATTTTATGGTCCAGCAAAACTAACTTCTCCAATTCCGATATGTGTAGCAAAAATTAACCAATATTATTGGTATAGAGATAATTCTCTTGTATGGTGCGGTCATTGAAGGATATTTAGACACTATTGCATGTATTACCACAGTGTTCTCATTTAGCAGGAACAATATTTTAGGTTAGTAGAATATAGTATTTGCAATAAAATGTCAAATACATTTTAGTAGACATAAAATATATATTTTTGCTAATAACTACTGATAACTTCAACCCGCCTAAAGGCGGACCTGAAGGTTTATGGAATCTATGAGCAACACTAGAGAACTGTATGACTTATCTAAACTCACGTCCGATGAAGTATTACATCTTCTTGACTCTATATCAGTGGACCCAAATATAATGATGATGATGAATTGGAAAGTGATTTTGACGATGGTGATAGTGTTGGAGATCCGGATTTCTATTTGCCAAATTATCAAATAAATGAATATCATGAGATGATAGATCTATCTTTATTTGGAATTCCCAACGCTGATGTAGAACCTTCTAAACCTATTTCACCAGAATTAATTTCGTCAATTCCGGTGTCATCAAAATCAACAGCCACAAATTCAGAATTTGAACCAACTTTATTCGCACCAACACTACCTAATCCGCAAGAAAGTGTTACATCTATGCCACCTGCTACATTTTATCGGGGCAAGAAGCGGCCTCGTCCTCCGCTACCGGATTTTGAAGAAGTGGCTGATATTCCGCAGCCCAATGCTAGTGGATTTACTTAAGACGAGCTTCCATTTACGGCAAAGAATTGTAAAGAGATACTTTCTAGGAAGAACCATTTACAACTGAATAAAAATGAAGAGGCATTTCGGGGAAGTTAAAATCTTCAACAAAGTTTTGTCGATGTGAAAACTCCTTACCAATGCTTCACTCATTTATTAACTATTGAACTTCTTGAAGATATTGCACATCATACGAACTTATATGCCTGTCAGCAGGATATCAATAAAAATTATGAGAACTTATTTGCCTGTCAGCAGAATATCAACAAAGATTATGAGAACTTATATGCCTGTCAGCAGGATATCAACAAAAATTATAATGTCACTGCTATCGAAATTCGAAAATACATCGGCATATTGACCTTCATGACAATATATCGGTGCAGAATACTGGGGTCGGTATTCCTTTGAACCAATTCGCTCAGCAATGCAGTCGAAACGATTTTATATGATCCGTAAGTATATTCATTTTAATGATAACTCAAAACAAATGAAACGAGCCTGGGTTTGATCCATTATATAAAGTTCGATCATTAGTGCCACATTTCAATGCACAATTTGAAACAGTGACAAAGCTACCTCGCTTGTGCGTAGATGAGCAAATGTGCTCAACGAAAAGAAATCTTCTTGCGACAATACATGCCAGCCAAACCCGATAAATGGGGATTCATGCTTTTTGTTCTCTGCGATAGTGGTGGATATAATTATATTGTCTACTTTGATAATTTTTATACAAAACTGCCACTGCTGGTTTATCTTTGAAGTAGAGGAAGTTATACATTGGGGACAATTAGGTCCGGTCGCATTCCAAATTGTAAGCTGCCCAGTGATAACGATAAAGAGGTAGAAGCAAAAAAGGGGGTTTCCGTTGAATATAGTGAAAATGTACGTGATGTAGATCTGACAACTGTTCTGTGGAAGAACAACAAAAATTTGCGTTTGGCATCTATATAGTATTACCGTCCAAAGACATCTTGCATGATGTGGAGCCGTTAAAAGCTAATAGATTTGATCGAGCTACAAAAAAGTAGAAGGAAATTGATTGTCCCAATATTATACGGGAATAGAACTATAATATGGGCGGAGTCGATCTAATGGATGGATTACTTGAAAGGTATTACATTCGCCTGAAGACCCGCAAGTGGACATTATGCCTGTTTTGCCACATAGTGGATATGGTAATTGTAAATGGTTACCTTCTACATAAACGCATTCACAACGAATCACCTACGCTACTGAATTTTCGAGCACCAGTAGCCTCTGTACTCTGACTTGCAAGACGTGCCAGATATAATGGTGTCAGAAATGAGATTAGCTCTAAAAGAAATAAAATTTAGGAAATATCCCGAGAAAGATCGCATAACATTATAAATGTTACTGACAAAGGGGAAAGCAGTGAAATGAGTAGTCCAAAGTACTACTAAATAAATGTATAGGTAGGCACACACGAAGGGGATTTTCAACCGATCTGCCGAGAAATACCAGATACGGACGGCCCACAGTGGGACAGGAGCGATTTTGGCCGGACAAAAATCTGAAATCTTGTATTTGGCTTTTTGACACTTAAAGTCGACAAAAAAACCAAAGTGTAGATTCAATTATTTAAAATGTAGGAAGGGGAGCCTTTTTTATAATTAAACGTAAAAATCGCGTAAAGCATGAATGTATGTCAGTTTTTTGAAAGAAAATCAACAGTGATGTTATTAAATAAAATTTTAAATGAAATTGACATTCCAGAATAATTTAATAAAAATTAAAAAAAATATATGTAAGTAGAAAAGTGACTTTGTTTCATTTTTGATAGGACGCGCCCTACATTCATACTATTAACTCCGAAGGTGGCAAAAGGTGGCAGATGAACGAAATGGCATATGATAGATGAAGGTTGAGAGTATACTATTCCATACTATTTGAACCCCTGCGAACTCCTGCATAATTTGTGCACCCTATTTCATAAAATATATAGCCTATTTATTTGCATATCTTATAGAAAAATAAACAAGATGAAATAATTTTGTTATAATTTAGCAAGTATATATCGTACAAAATAACTGATTACTAAAAACAAATACTAAGCAAGTATAATAATCAAGACCAAAAAAACGCGTGGATATAAAGGCCCCAGAATTATTCACGACACGCGACTCGTTTCGGGGTAACACTGGCTTTCAAACTCTTCTTAAAGAGAAACCCTTTGTACCATGGGTGCATTAGACTATAATTAAAATCCTGGCACTAGTTTTACCGGCATTGATGATGTTTCTGCTTTTCTGTGGATTTTTGTGCGGCTAGCGGCCAAAGCTGTCCCATTGTGCGGCGGGACATATCGGCCGAAATCCCCTTCGTGCGTGCCCGACAATTGTACGAAGATAAGGTATTTGAAGAATGGTACAATGTGGAGATTAGAATAATTTAAAAAAAGGGTGAATCACAACAGTAGAAAACTATCGAACGACTAATATTATCCCAATTGTATACTCTATACAGAGAGCGCATAATGTATTAAGACCTGGCTTTATTTTTTCCCCTGTACAAATTTTTGAAAAATGCTTCAACAAGTCAAAATGATTTTTTGTTCAAACAAATATTTTGAGACCATTTTTATTTTTCCGTCTCTCTCCGTTTTGAAGTTATGACGTCGAGCTTTTGTTTTTTAATGACATCTATATTTTTTATTACTGATTTTGATAGTACTTTTTATTATGTTTTCAACAACATGATATTTTCAATATGTAATATTTGAAAAACATTGAGAAAAAGTTGTAACGGGCCTGTTCTGACTCCGGTCGTTTAAGGCGAACGTTTTAATTTTTAATTTCGCTCACGGACCGCCAACGTAGGCAACCGCTACGCACACGTTCTTTTAAACGTTGACGTGTTTCCGATATGCGTATAATTGTAATTCGGCTGCGAGGCGCTGCGATGAAGCAGAAGCAAGTCAACTCTCTTGGAGTGCAGAAGTGTCAAGAGGTCACAGTTTTTCTCTGGGCTTATCGCCTACCGGTTTCCGGGATTTAAAACGTGTCCTCCATTAACCGCCCTATGAGGGATTGACGACACCGGCACAAGGCAATGGTGGGTACTGCTGTAATCAACTATTCACGCTCGAAACACCAGAGTAAGTGATTAAAACCGACACCTCTATTTTTTGTAAAGACACGTGTCCGGCCATTGTTAATAAGTCCATGTGCTTTACAGGCGTTTTTTTTGGGTAGGGGCTGAAGCAACCCAGCCAGCCAGGTTCTCGGCTAGGGGCGACGACCACCCTGCCAGAGTTTTTCTGAGGACCGCAATTTAGCGACGGCATCCCCACGATTGCCGGCCGCAAGCCGTCCGAGAGCCGAGCCCCGAACCGCCAGCGAAGTCGCCGCGAGGAACGCAGGCTAGATCTATAACTTTTTTTGTTCTCCTTTACTATTTTAATTTTCTTTGATATATCGTTTTTTTTCTATTGTGTAAATTTGCGTTGCGTGTTTCGTGCCGTACGTGTTTTGCGCCTTTGTAAGAAAAAAGTGGCTCCGATTACAGCCCTTCGTATCGCGCGAAAGCGTTGCGCGAGATTCGGCCGAATTTCGGTAAATGCGATAGATCTGCGAGCGGAGGCATTTTCTTTCAGGGAGCGCAGACACGGTGTCCCGTGTAAGAAAAAAGTGGCTCCGATTACAGCCCTTCGTATCGCGCGAAAGCGTTGCGCGAGATTCGGCCGAATTTCGGTAAATGCGATAGATCTGCGAGCGGAGGCATTTTCTTTCAGGGAGCGCAGACACGGTGTCCCGTGTGTTTGTGTTGGTGAATAAACGCAGATAGTTAAAACCACAAAATTCACATGTGTTATTTTTTTGTTCCCCCACGTTTTCTCAATCGGGCATTCTTTACAATTTCACTTATTTTTCTCCTTGCGAGATTTAAATCTGGTGGTGTGGGTGCCAGATGGTCAGCCGTTGCGACAGTTCGTAATTTCTGAACTTCGCTGACGGTCTGCCGTCAAACCACGCAGATAGGGTGGAGCCCCCTTTGTGACGAAGTAGTGGCGAGGTTAAAATTACGTGTAGCCTTTTTTACCCCCCCCCCGCGCTCTCCGACACCGAGAGGCTGGCCCTCGTCGCTGCTTCGAAGGGACCCTCCACTCGCTCCGCGGCCTAACGCGTGATAGCCCTTCGGGCACGTCACACGTTTTTGGAGCCCAACGTGGGGCAAGGCAACGATAGCATACGTTGGTATCATATTTAAGCTCATTAACCTCATTAGAAACTTAAGGGTTTTGTCAGCCCTTTGTAAAAATTTTCTAGCCCTTCAGGATTTTGTTTTTTTCATTTTAAATAGACCTTATATAGTTCATTTTACAGCCATTTTTCAATTTTTTGTTTGGCCCTTTTAGCTCTTTAGAAAATTTTAGTGCCCTTTTTCAATTTTATGCGTTTTTAGTAAGGGTTTTTTTAGTTTTTGTGAAAAGTTTTTGGCTCTTTGGTTTATTTTTGTGCACTTTTGATTGGGAATACATTTTCGTGGTAGGTCTTTAGTTTGCGCCAAGGAAACTGAACGGGGAGTTGGAAAATTTGACAGTATTTCAAATTTTGGATCAGCCTTCACCATTTAGTATATTGAGAAAACTTGGGGTTTTTGTTTTGTGAGGTTTTGAGAGTTTTTGTGAGTTTTGTGGGTAACTTAGTGTACACACAAAATAATGTTTTCCCTTTAACTTTAACGTTAACTTTGACTTTAAATATTGTGATTTGGAAATTTTGATATCTTGACTTGAACTTAAATTTAAATATTTTGAATTTGGAGATTTTTCTGGCCTGTGTTTAGTATTTTGTTGGCATAGTTTCTACCATAGTGTAGAAACCATTTTAATATTCATTGGTTATAGATTTATTGTTGGTTTTTGTAGAAACTAGTGAGATAGTGAACGGGCGACCACGAATCATACATATTTGGTTGATTGGTAGTTAGATTTTTGGGTATGATTTTGTGGGTTCGAGCTTATTACGGCTAGGATTTCTATTTTTGGTACTATTAGTAAAGGTGGGCAGATACAAGTTAATTTTTAAAAATGCAATAAAATGAACAAAATTATTTTTTTCCCATGTATTATGGCTTTATTAATAAGAGCAAACATTCCCATTAATGATGGAACACAACTTCGTTCAAGTGGCTGCCTCAGCTGGCTTCACAGTAGCGCATTCTGTCACTCCAATTTTCCAAGACCCTGTTGATGGTTTCGGGCTATAGCTCACGGATTGTTTGGATGATATTGTCCTGAAGTGCTTGAATCATTTCTGGATTGTTGGCATAACATTGGTCATTCACGGTTGTCCACAAAAAAAAATTCAAACGGGTCAAATTGCAGCTCCGAGGCGGCCAATTGACATCGCCAAGATGGCTGATAACACGATTTGGGAATTTTGTGCGAAAAGGATCGATTGTGGCATGGGCTGTGTGGCATGATGCGCCATCCTGCACGAAGACATGTGCAAATACATGTCTTCAATTTCAGTAAAAAAAAGTCGGATAAGATAGCTCTGTAACGCTCACCGTTGACCGAAACGTTGTTCCCAGCCTCATTTTCGAAGAAAAATGGCCCAATGATGCTCTGTGGATGCATTGGTTTCTCGATGCGGGTTTTCCGAGCAGCAGTTGCGACAATTTTGTTTGTTAACGTAGCCGTAAAGATGCAAATGCGTCTCGTCAGAAAATATGATTTTTCCCCCAAAATCGTTGTCCATTTCAAGCTGCTCTAAGGCCAAAACTGCGTAGCGATAACGAAGCGGATGGTCGTGCGCCTTCAATAGCTGAGTCAATTGGACCTTGTAAGCGAATAATCCGAGATCATTGTCCAGAATTCTCCTCAGGCTAGTGCGTGAAATGTTTGGCTGTTGAAATCGACGGCGAGTTGATGTTCGTGGATTAAGTTTCACACTCTTGCCTACAGCAGCCACATTCTCGTCTGTGCGCACCGTACAAGAACGAGGACCACGAGTGTTGTCCACTAGCATGCCAGTCTCACGAACTTTTTGCACAAACTTGCGTACAGCAGGCGCGATAGGTGATTCATTTCGGCCAAAACTTATTTTTAACAAACGCACTGTTTGGGCTACACAGCACTCACTTTGGAAATAAATTTACAATATTTCCCAACGTTGTTCAAGGGTAAAGCGACTCATTTCGTACCGCGGAGGTATGACACTGACTTTCTGTTAAGATTTCGAGCGGGAAAAAGCTGCCAGTGTCAAAATAACCTATGATTTAAAAAGAAACCTCTAAATGGCCCACCCTTTAGTTGTTTTTGATAAATACATTGAATATAACCAACGCATTCCGAAATGCTTCGTAATCTCCTTACTCTGGTGAGAATTTGGCGTATCGCGTCGTGCCGTAGGCGATGACGCGATTTTAATGTGTTCCTTCTGGTTTTGTTCGGTTGCGTCTAAGGGAAATTATGCAGCTGTGTTCAATTCTTTTCCTAGGTAACCATCTTTTCAGTTTTCTTTTGTTGACTATCTAGTCATGTCCTTGGTGTCGATTCGTTTCAAACCACCTGAGCTTCGCGATTGCTCGTGGGTGCGGGGATCGATTGTTGTTAGTCGTAGACTATCCGTCTAGTTACGGGATTTTTGTATGACGATTCCTTAGAGACCACGACAATTAGTTTATACATGGTGCGTTGCGATTCGATATCTTTCCTTCTTCTTCATTTCGTTAGAGAGCTCGCGGTAGCGCGTGTGTGATTTTTTTTTTTTGTAGTTTGTGTGGATTCGGATCAAACGATTCCGAGATCCTGACGACGGCCATTATTTGTTCGCACTCGGCTCGTCCTTTTAAACAGTATATTATGTAGGTTTTGTAACTTGTTAGTTATCGCGTACTGTTTTGTTTTGCGTATTTGTATAACGTGAGTTAGTTATTTTTGTTCCGGCTACCCATAGCGGTGAGTCGATGATTTTACTTTACTATAGTTGGCGCGTATGCTGTTTTGACTTATTGTTGGTTCCGACTCCCTGTAGCGGTGAGTCGACGATTTAGTTAGTTAGTTTGTCTTACGGATACGTTGCTTAAACTTTTGTTTGTTGTCATTTTCGTGTCGCGTTCAGCCCTGCTGGCATTAGGATTGTAACTTTTGGTAATTAATAGTAATTGTAGTTTTGAATTCATGTCCTTATGACTTGTTTGTAATTTGCTAACGCTCATTAGCTGTCACAAACTTTCTAGCACACTCTTGTAGTCCAGACTTTGTTATTTGGTAGTGATGGTATCGATGCTAGAACCTGTGGGATCGTGCATCGGGAGATCCGTCGTGTTGGTTCTTTGTAACCATCCGCTTGCGGGATTTTAGCGACAATCTTCTGAGACACGCTAACAGAGTTTAAGGTGCACCGGACTTTCGAAAATAGTATCATCGCTTCTCGATAGGGTTTTTGTGATTTTGATTTTTGGTTAACTTTTTTTGATTTGTGGGTCGACGGCTGTTGGACCTAGTTTCTGCGTGTATCAGGGGATTCGCCATTTGTTGGGTCATAGTAGTTAGTTGTTGGATTTTTGGGACCAGCCGCATAGCGGGATTAGAATGGCAATCTCGAAGCATATGGGTTTTTTTTTTTTTTTTGGGTACATGTCTGCAAGGTGCCAGACACATTGACCAGTCAAATTATAGTTGTTGTTGGTATAGTGGTAGTTAGTTGAGTCGACAATCGAACACCTACGTCTAAGTGTGTTTTGGGTGTTGTCGTCGTATGTTCGGATAGGTCCTGCCACTGAATGGGGGTGGTATTATGGCGACAATCGTATATCCGTTAGGAGGATTTTGTCCACTACGTATGAAGTGTTTTGAGTAGGTCGAATTGTTGATTAGTAATTTTTATTGTTATTCAGTTTAGGATCAGGATAGTTGTGACAAGCTATTAGTTGTGTTAGTTTTGTTAGTTTTAATTGGTGGTATTTAGTGGCTGTCACTTGTCTAAAATCATACGGTGTGAGTAAACTTTTATATTCTATGGGATTGTTCGTGCTTTGTCCTTGTGTGACATGCCGCATTGCGGAATTTTTCGACGGCTCCCTAG
This sequence comes from Othius punctulatus, assembly GCA_951805005.1. Lineage (NCBI taxonomy): Eukaryota > Metazoa > Arthropoda > Insecta > Coleoptera > Staphylinidae > Othius > Othius punctulatus. Next base: position 79,429,667 of record OX638139.1, read on the forward strand.
TTTAGCTGTTTCGCTTTGCTCTTTGGGGGATTTAATGAATGTGACTGTGGTTACGCATCGAATGTGTCGGGACATTGTTACTCCCTCTATTACCGCCTTTCTTTTTTGTCATTTTTCTAAGTTAGGTAAGAAGAGACTAACCTACTCTTCTTTTAGGTTTTTCGTTTTTGGGGTTTATCTGGCGTTGAAAAAAAAACATCTGCTTCCCGGAGTTTTTAATTTTGTTGGGGGGGGGGGGGGGGAATATGTAACGGGCCTGTTCTGACTCCGGTCGTTTAAGGCGAACGTTTTAATTTTTAATTGCGCTCACGGACCGCCAACGTAGGCAACCGCTACGCACACGTTTTTTTAAACGCTGACGTGTTTCCGATATGCGTATAATTGTAATTCGGCTGCGAGGAGCTGCGATGAAGCAGAAGCAAGTCAACTCTCTTGGAGTGCAGAAGTGTCAAGAGGTCACAGTTTTTCTCTGGGCTTATCGCCGACCGGTTTCCGGGATTTAAAACGTGTCCTCCATTAACCGCCCTATGAGGAATTGACGACACCGGCACAAGGCAAGGGAGGGTACTGCAGTAATCAACTATACACGCTCGAAACACCAGAGTAAGTGATTTAAACCGACACCTTTTTTTTTTGCAAATACACGTGTCCGGCCATTGTTAATAAGGCCATGTGCTTTACAGGCGTTTTTTGGGTAGGGGCTGAAACAACCCAGCCAGCCAGGTTCTCGGCTAGGGGCGACGACCACCCTGCCAGAGTATTTCTGAGGACCGCAATTTAGCGACGGCATCCCCACGATTGCCGGCCGCAAGGCGTCCGAGAGCCGAGCCCCGAACCGCCAGCGAAGTCCCCGCGAGGAACGCAGGCCAGATCTATAACTTTTTTTGTTCTCCATTACTGTTTTAATATTCTTTGATATGTCGTGTTTTCTTCTTTTGTGTAAATTTGCGCCTTTGTAAGGAAAAAGTGGCTCCGATTACAGCCCTTCGTATCGCGCAATTCGGCCGAATTTCGGTAAATGCGCCGTGATAGATCTGCGAGCGGAAGCATTTTCTTTCAGGGAGCGCAGACACGGTGTCCCGTGTGTTTGTGTTGGTGAATAAACGCAGATAGTTAAAACCACAAAATTCACATCTGGTGGTGTGGGCGCCAGATGGTCAGTCGTTGTGACAGTTCGTAATTTCTGAACTTCGCTGACTGTCTGCCGTCAACCAACGCAGATAGGGTGGAGCCCCCTTTGTGACGAAGTAGTGGCGAGGTTAAAATTACGTGGAGCCTTTTTTTAACCATATTGAAATAAATCAAAATTGATTAACCTGAAAAACAATCTAGTACAATTATGTGAAACAAATTATTACCTACTTACAGTCAGATTGACGTTTCGTTCGATTAATCGTGTCACAAGTTAATTTTAAAATGGTTCGACGTTTTCGACGTTAGAGGTTGTGGTGATAGAATACGTACCTATGAAGAAGTGTGTATTTATTTTAATAATAAATATCCGCTTAAAGAACCTCTTCTTAAAACGTCTGTTAGTGTAATCATAAGAAAGTATGAGCAGGTGGTGCATATTAGAGATCGCCCAAAAAGTGGACGACCGTCAGTTTCGGAAGATGTTAAGCTAAACGTGCCGTTAGAGTTAAAAAAACGCTCATTTTCCGTCCAGAGCGACTGCGGGAAATAGTGAGTTTTCACAAACATTTGTTTTGAAAAATTGAAACGGCAGAAATGGCATCCTTACAAAATAAATTTGGTCCACGAACTGAACGAAGATGATTTTTATCGTAGGGTTCAGTTTTGCGAACAAATGATGAATCTCTGTAACGTCGATGAAGGGTTTGCTACCAGAATTTTATTTAGTGACGAAGCAAATTTTTATTTGGATGGAACGGTGAATAAACAAAATTGTCGCAATCAGTCCGAGCGCAACCCTCAGTGGATAATGGAAGCCCATACCCAATTTCCGGAAAAATTAAACATTTGGGCAGGAATAGTAGGTGATATTATTATTGGGCCCTTCTTCATTGATGGCTCGTTGACAAGCCAAACATAGTTGGAGCTATTGAGAGATTACCTCGTTCCAGCTTTGGCGGTTCTATTCCCAAATCAACGCGATCCCGACATTCCAAATGAAGACTTAGGGTTCCAGCAAGATGGGACTCCACCTCATTATAGCCAAAGGGTACGCGACTATCTCAACGAAGTCTTCCAAGGCAGGTGGATTGGCAGAAGGGGTTTTGTTGAATGGCCAGCGCGTTCCCCTGACCTGACGCCTTTAGATTTTTTTCTTATGGGGTTACATCAAAAGTAAAGTATACTTTAATCGGCCAACCACAATTGAACAATTGAAAGAACAGATCCAAGTCGAAATGAGACAAATACAGCCAGAAGTACTCCTCAATGTCTGTGCGGCCTTTCGACATCTATTGGCACACTGTCAAGAACAATATTGTCAACAATTTGAACATCTAGTTTGATTTTTTCCCTAACCAATATTCTTCGTAATTTTAATTGTCTTTGTGACTTCATATTATTTTAAAACTTATCTTAAAACAAGTCATTAGTATTTTTTTTTTCTCGATAAAATAATATTTTGGTTTTTCTGTTCTTATTTTTGTAATTGATGATATTTAAGAATGTTTTTCAGGTTGATCAATTTTGTTTTATTCCAATATTTAAAATCCAAGCCTGTTTTCCTAATTTTGTTTTAACTGACGTTGTTTTGAATGGTAACTAGATGCGTTCTGCACATTGAAATAATAATTTAATAGTTTTACTTTAACGCACTCTTTCTCAATTTTTTTCAAATGTTACATATTGAAAATGTCATGTTGTTGAAAATATAATAAAAAGTACTATCAAAATCAATAATAAAAAATAAAAACAAATGGTCTCAAAATGTTTGTTTGAAAAAATGAGATCATGTACAGACTATAAGCTTATCAATAGAGAAAATACAAAATACAATATCTGCTTATATCTGGTGTTTATAGCCTTCCAAAAATCCTTCCAATCAATAGAAACATGGGAAATTTTAAGAGCTCTGGATGAAGCTAGAATATACTCATGATATTCCTAGATACTAAAACGTACATATAAGAACGAGCTTTCCACGTGAAAATCGTCTTCGAGGTGAACCTCGAGGTGAACATCGAGGTGAACACTCACATCTTGTGAGAGAAAACGAAGGTATAAAATTATAGACGCATTTTACTTGAGTCACCTACGGTTCGCGGACGAGTTGATCCAGGTGATAGAACAACTGAAGAGCATGATATAAGAACTACAAGAAGAAAACAAACCTGGAACTACAAATGAATGTGGATAAGAGCAAAATTATGAGCGATAGGGAAATAATGGTTCAAGTGTTCAACTACACAATAAAAACATGGATCAGGATGTGCACCTGGGTCACAACTTCAAACTGGGCAAAGCAAATCAAATGGCAGAGGTAAATAGACGAATAGGGCTATCATGAGCAGTGTTTGGAAAATTAAGTTATATTTTAAAACACCGTACCATAGCAATAAACCCAAAGAGAAACGTAGATGAGGCATGCATGCCGCCAGTAACCATATATGGTCTCGACAAGGACACTGGTAAAACACATCGCAAATGGGTTAAGAGTTACACAGAGAACGCTGGAGGGAGTTATGTTGGGTATCACTCTGAGGAACATTCCAAGACAGGAATCACATATGTTATTGAGCGTGTATCAATGACTTGGGGATATTGTAAGATAACTAAAAGTTAGATGGACATCAGAAATAACAACATGGAGATCAGGAGAGGCGAAGTCTGGGATGCCTAAAAAAAGATGGACCAATGGCGGCAAACACATAGCGGGCCTTCACTTATTACGTGATAACTGATAACTGCCGTATGAAATAGGATGTTCTAATATTTTTTGTGCACCCTGCACTAATTTAATAGTTTTGAAGTTAGTTATTGTATTATAAATATTATATTCTTTTTGGTGCTGTAGTTTACCTTTTAAGGAGAAGTAGATGATTATATTTTCGCCATTGTTATGAGTCTATGGGAAGGTTTAAGTAATTTGAATTGGACTTTCATCGAAATGCTTTAATTTGATCTCGTTAATTTATTCATTTTTCGTCCCCGTCGCGCCTTTATTTATTACTAAACAACCCCCCATGAGGCACGGCTCCCGTCCGGATGTTTCATATATTACTAGTTTTTTTTTTGTTCCCCGTAGACGTGGGAGTTGATTTTGGTTTGAAGCCTGAATTTCCGTTGGATTTTAACGTGAAAAGCGTTTTGGTCCACGTCATGTCGTTCCGGGCTGAAATCCCGATCGCTGATTGATTAGAATCGATGGCGCGAGATTGCCGCGAGATCGTCCTTCGACCCTCCCCCGCATCCTGCCCGCCCGCACCCCCCAGCTGCCCCGATGACAGCGTGGGGCTCCCGGGGGTGTAGGCGGCGGGGTGAATTCGGGTGTGGGGAGCGGCGGCGGACGGCGGGCGGGGACGGTCGTCCGTAATGGATAGATGGACATGCAGTGGACGTGACGTATATATCGCTCCGGTCCCGACACGCTACTTGGAAAGGGGTAGATTCACACCGCGCGCACCCCCCCGCGCCGAAAGGTGGTGGGTGTTGTTGGCGGCTGAGGGGGCGGCGTGGGACGCGGGGCCGAAGGGAGGCGTGGGTGGTTTAGGGGGTAGGTTCGGCCCTCGTGACAGATAAAGATAAATGTCGCGCTTTTCGGGTCGCCGTTTTGTTTTCGAGCGCGCGAGCGTTTGTTTTATATATCGCCGCATCATCCGGTGCTTATGCATCATTCTGCTGCTTAGGAACCCACTCTTTCTGCTTCTTGGTCTCTCAGATGGCCGGGAAGATCGGGGGCGGATGAACCTCTGCAGGCGCCCGGAGTATTAATATAGAATATGCCATAGGCCTGTAAAACAGATGAAATGTAAATATCAAGGGCTCATTAGCGCTGCTCAATGGAAAGAAAAATTCAGGAACTTCCCCGGTGCAGTAATTCATTTCCGATGCGCCGTTGCACCAGGCCGAATTCCATTAATTATGCCCCGCATCGGCCTCACGTTTCTTCACTAACCCTCAAAAGACGTTCGTGATTTGCTCGTGTTATCATTTCCTTTCGAGTAGGAAGCAATTGAATAAAAATGCCTCCAAAGTGGCAATTCTACTAAATTTAGTAAGCCATCATCCGGGTTTCGGATATTTAGTTCAAAATTATTGTTCAGAGTTTCCTAACGTCTTCAAACCTCGAATGCTTTAATTACCTACTTAATAGTCATAATTTACAGAGGGAATACGTTCCTTCTGAGATATGATTTTAATTTGAATTCGAATTTATACCCAATCAGGTGGAAAACGAATATACACAAGCTTAGAGAATTAATAAGTTAATAGTGTTTGAAAGCAGTGGTTTCAGACCGCGCTAGAGATTCCAGCGCGAGCACAGTTATACTCTACTTAAAAACTAGGAGGAGCGATTTAAATTTGGCGCGCGAATGCCTACACCTGTGATTAGCTGAAAGCACGCCCGTTTTACAAGGCACAAAAACGACCTTTTTAACGCATATAACCTCAATTCGAAGCGTCAGCGAGTTGCAGCTGTCAGTCTTATTTTCTTACTATCCCGTGAAATTTTGCAAGTATACAAAATCAGTTCTTTTCAGAAGTTACGTTCGCAGTGTTAATAGTTAGTTTTCCGTTTATTATTGTAATGCATTCTGAACCCAGTACAATCGCAGCTATGTTCCAAACTTTATCTTTTCAATAGTTAATCAAGTGATAACCTACAGTATCAGCAATCACAGCTACAGCATGCTCAAACTCAGTACTTTGAATACTAAGGTAACCTATAAATCCACTATATTTGAATATCATAATAATATCTTATATCTTTAGCAGCTCACAGAACAACTTTTACGAATCGCAGTGGTCAAACACTAAGTGATGTTGTAGACAGACCAGGCGACCCGGATATTAAAATACCCATGTACGAGAGGCGCACAATAGCTAATTATTAAGCACTAGCGCGCCATAAGTCCAAATTTAGAAACATTTTTTTTGACATCTTTTTAAATTCTGTTAATTTCTGATGTATGAAGTATGGACAGGAGTGTCAATAACATTCACAATCTTCGTTGACGAAACGCTATCGAGCAATAAAATAACCTAAAGTTATTTTTAAAATTTATATCGCTATACTACACCATTGGAAGAAAAGTTGTTATTTATATTCTCGGAAGAGCGTTTTCAATAGTTGAAACATGAACATGTCCTCCATCGATTGTAATAGTCAAAGTAAATGTTAACGTTTGTTATATTATTAATAAAATTAAATTAAATTAAATGAACCATTTCATCACTTTTATAGCGATTAAAAAAAAGTTTCAATTTGTATCACACCTTTATTTTGTTAGATATTTAGATCGGTATATAGTCTAAATATACACCTATGTTTTTTCGTCTCCTTGAGTCTCTTTTGAACATTTTTTTTTTTTTTAAGATCTACCGCCCGATCCTAGTCGTATGAATATGTTCCAATTAATGCGATCTGAAAATTTATTAAGATATATAGCTTCAAACAAAGTTATTTATCGCTTAAAGATGTTTATAATGGACACTATTTAAGCACTTACATGTCTTTTTTTTAGGTGGTCTTGTACAAGATTGCGTATATTTTGATACTTGAATTGTTTCCTCTAGCTACTTGCGTTGTTTTTCAAACAGACTTCAAACAAAGATATTTATCGCTTAAAGATATATATATATATATATATATATATATATATATATATATATATATATATATATATATATATAGTGGACACTATTAAGCACTTACATGTCGATTTTAGCGATGCCGTTATATCGGAAGATATTAAAATCATTGTATGGAAACGCTGAAAAAAAATCACATACGATAATTTTAATGTAAAACAACGCATGTGGTTAGAGAAAACAATTCAAGTATCAAAATATATGCAATCTTGTACAAGATCACCTAAAAAAAGAGGTTGTATCTTTGTTGAAATAAAATTAACATAAATTGACATATTTTCAAATATTTCTTCATTTTACGTATTGTGCTTGCAAACTATATTAAATAGTTATAATCTATACCAATAATATAGTTCATGCTAAAAAGTAAAATTTTGGTGTGATGTAATCTACTGATTTTCGCTGTATTTGAGAATATTAGCTCAGCTGCGTGGGCGTACACGCTTAACTTTTATGCCAGTACCAGATCAAGAGTTTTTGAACAACATTATTTTCGTCCCTTCCTAAAAACCACCCCTTAGTGTTTAGAATTTTATTATTATTTTATGTAACTTCACAAGTGTAATATTAATATTTTTACAAAGTTTCAGAATTATTGGAAAAGATATATTTTCATCACCCCCCCTCTAAAAATCCCCCCTAGTGCTTAGATTTTTTTCACTATTTTCTCGTTATCTTACTAATATTTGGGGTTGTCGAAACCATCGAAACAACTAAGGTTAGATACGTATTCGCTGAAGAGTTTGTAGCGAATTAATTATCGCTGGGAATTTTTAGATTGATCTATCAGTCTTGTAAGCGTGGCATGTTGGAGAATAATCTACTGTTGAGCACGTTTGTGAGCAAATATCTTAAAGGGATGGCCGATAAGCAAGTCAAGCAGTATGATATCTACGTTGAAAATGAAACTACGTATTTCAATAATCCTGTGGTCTTTTAATTTTGAGATTACATAATTAAGTATTAATATACTATACACTAACTCTATCACATATTTTAGATAAATAAACAATCCATCCTATGAATGAAACATCTACTACTAGGGGGCCGAGCAAGAAACCAATACCCGAGGAATACAATAATGAGATTATGAAATTTTCTGCGATCACGTCAAGAATGTTCATATGGAGGACATAACACGGATGCAAGCTCAGCAAATTGTATTGAGGTTACCACCATATCATTGCGAATTGAAGAATTGAACCCAATTGAACTGATATGGGCCCAAATAAAAAATGAAGTGGCTTCTATAAACCAAACTTTTAAATTTGTAGATTTAAAAGACTATTACTACAAGCGCTACAAAAGTTACTAATACGCATTGGAAAAATTGTGTCGAGCATGTCATCAAAGACGAATTAAAAGTGTACAAATGAGATGGATGCATGGACAATTGAATAGAACCATTTGTAATTTCTCTTGGAGATGATAGTAACTCGCCTGAGAGTGATGATGAGTGATGATGAGGTTTAAATCCTCAACACCACAAAAAAAAACGAATTTTGTACCAGCTTTCTTGATATTGTTACCTAGAGTCGGGCAACTAAACAAGCTCAACTTAAATCTGCGGAAGTAACATACGTTCCCACCACCAGCGTAACCTTTACCGGGCTTTTTTTTCCTTATTATACATATCATTGACAATGTATAACTGGTTGCCTGCATCTACCCACAAGGAATTCCCTGTGTAATTCTAAAAAAAAAAAAAAATCATCTCATTAGCGGCGTCGTTGCAGGCAACCTACACTGTCAATTTTGGCATATGTTATACAGAGAGGTTATGTCTTTATAAATACGGAAATCACAAAAAATCTGTGTTAAATGAAGATATTAATTTATTGAAACAATTCTAACGGTAAACAAAACAACATAAAAAGTAAAGTGTGGGTGAAGTCTAATGTCCCAGCAAGTTTTCAAAATGCCCTCCCTGTCGTTCAAGGCAATGCGCAAGGCGGTTTTTGAAGCTACGCAGAGTATTACTAATGTATTGTTGATTTATGCCATTACATGCAGTTCGTATACGGCCTTTCAATTCATCTGCGTTATGTATTTGCACTTCATTATAAATTTTACTTTTCAGGTAACCCCAAAGAAAATAATCATTTGGTGACATATCAGCTGATCTTGGGGGCCATACTATGGGGCCAAACCTACCAATCCAGCGTCTTCCAAATGTATTGTCAAATAAATTCGTGACGGCATTAGTAGAATGTGCTGGAGCCCCATCCATTTGGAACCAACGTTCATCAACGTTCAGCGTCTCAATTGATGGAATGATGTGGTCTCGCAACAAGTCCAGAAATTTTGCTGCACTGAGATTTCCATCAATAAAAAATGGGCCAATAAGTCTCGTATTAATTATTCCAACCCAGATATTTACTTTTTGAGGGTACTGTGTGCGGGTTAGATTTTGGGTATGGTTTCGCATCGCAGTTTCGGATCGTTACGTTGGTCGGAAAGAGTCTACTTTCGGTCAAATGACGCCAAAAAAGCCAATTTTTTCTACTGGGCGTAGAAAAATTATATGGATTGTAATTTATTTGTAATATGACAAGGATTACAAAGAACTTGTCAGACTATTCCTATTAGCAATGGTCCGAAATGAGTTTTGGTCGACCAACGTCTACTTTCTGTCAGGAAATGACCTCTGAAAAGCCTATTTTTTTACAGGCCGTAGAAATAAGTAATTGTTACTGTTTTAATTAGCCAAAATTTAAAACGTAATTGTTACCTTTTTAATTTAATTTTAGCTAACACATACTAACAAAAATACCATAAAGTATGAGTTACTTGAAAATAAAAATTAATTAATAGTATATTGGAGCATTCAGTGATATTTAGGCATTTCAGGCATGCTCTAGTTCGCAAGGATAACCACACATACTTTACGCTATTTCTTTATTGGTGCATTTTAATACCATTAATAGGCCCGAAAAGTTGAAATTGTTAGCATGTTTGTTATAACGCAACCATGGTAGCTTTGGTTATCAAGGGGTTGAATAACAAGAAGTAAACAATCTGTCAACTTTGCATTAGCTTGTAAAAAATCAAAATGTAATACGTTAATTGCCAAAGCCGAGCGTAGATTTATTCCGCAGAAGTTGCATATAAAAAGTAATACAACGGATTTATTTAACGGATGAAAGAACAACAGGCGAATAGCAAAGTTTGTAGACATTTAGGTATGACATTAATTTTGAGGTCGTTTTTGTCCTTATTGTCCTTAGCAACTTTAAAGAAAACACGCATTTTTTTTAAATTTTGATTCTAAACACGCCGTGTCGGATTTGAAACAAGCAATAGACGAAATAAAAAAGTAGTGTACAATTTATACTTTTTAATTTGTATACTGTACATATTATAATACAAGTCAATGAGAGAGCCTTTAAAGCACGCGCGCCAGGTCTTAGAGCACGACGCAAAGCGGAGCTTATACACGTGTATAATACATTATTTTATCTATGTCTCATTAGTAATACATTCATTACGTACGTGACCATGGCAACAATGTACCTACTTCCATAATACATGGTGCAGCCTCTTCAATGAAACTATGTGTAACACTTTTCACACCTCTTTAGTTTTCCCTTTCCTATGTACGCTGTCATTATTACCTTTGTTCCGAAAAAATAATTCAGATGATTATACACTCGCCTTCGGCTCGTGTATAAAATTCATCCCCGTGAATTGAAGGGCTACGGGAAAAACGATCAGAGTCCATTTTGATTGTTTTCCAGAAAACTAAATTGAAAGTTTCAAGTCTGAGGACAGAAAGAATGAATAAAGAACTAAATGATTATAATATATCTACTTTGACAACAGGTGAATTGAAATATTGAGCAAAACATGAAATACTCATAAGTAAAACTATTAAACAAAAATATTTTTACTAACAAGTTATGGACTCTAATCATGTTTTACAGATTTTCTATAGGTAAATATAATACCAATTTGTATTACAAGGGGGCAGAGTGCATCATTTCATCCCGCGGATATTTCTCCGCTTCGCGTCGGGCATCAAAATCTAAGGGAGGAAGTGGAACTTTGCTCCCGAGTAATATGTCGTAGTTTTCTACGACATAGAAGTGTTTTGCATAAATATTTAAATATTATATTTTCTTGTGTATGACAATTAAAAAACCAAATGTTAAAATATAATATTTAGAATAAGTATAATGTTAAAAATCAAAGTATACAAGGTACGTACGAATTTTATAGTTAAAAATAGTACGATTCTTATGTCGCACATTGAATGGATTACGGCTACTGGTCCGGTTGAAAAAAATACGTAATGGATTGAATACGGTTATTTGCCCGGGTGCGTGGTTCGTAGGAGATTATGTTGAACGTTTTGAGCTGACTAAAATAAATGTGAATACATACTTTGCAACGGGGTATGTAGGTGTTCAAGTTTTCGTTCTTCGGGGAATTTTTTGTAGTTCTCGCGTGCTAAGTATATGTACCACAATTAGACGGGCTTAGCTGGCCGCATTTTCACTATGTTCGTTGAATACATCAATGTCAAATTTTGATTGATGTAATGACAGATGTTTGTTGTATATTAATATTTTATTTTGAATTATAGTAATAATTGTTCTAGTAGTGAAAAAATAGTATATACAATACGGTTGTGAATACTATTACAGCCTCGGGTCATGGAACCCTCAGCGCTATCAATAAAAGGCAACCATACACTATTATTACAGCTATACAATGTTTCTATTCTAAGTATTATTCTAGGGATAAGTAGAACTTTCCTCCCTCATATAAGGGACGAAAGTGTGTACTTTCTATCACGGGAGTAGGAAAAAAAAATTTTAACTGAAATACAAATTATTGATCAAATATTATTATGATTATTATCAATTATTGACCATGGGGGGGGGGGGGGGTCTATAAATTATTCTTCTTTATCTTGATCTCTGATCATTTTTAGTGAAATCGTATTCTATTTCTTCGCGTTTGAAGCGAACGGTGATCGTTTTTCACTGTTTTACTTCACGTGTCGAAACTACTTGTCCCATGCTACAACATGGCACCATCAGCTCGATTTCGATAACTACTTTGTTATACCTGCATTATAATGTGGAAATTAGAGAAAAAAGGAACAATAGGTCCATTTTAGAAGCGTGGATATCTTTTTTGATCGTTGACATACAGACGACAGGAGATGGTTAACATTTGTTGCATCAACTTCATCTGCAATAAACGGCAACGTCATTAACGAAAATCTGAACGAAGAAACTGCTTCTCGTTTCGAAAATTTCAGCAATAGTAAGTGTGCATTTAATACTTTTTTTTAAATCAAAAATAGTACTATCTATTTATTATTGTCGTTCAAAGTTGGTCAATAAACAAAATCGTTGTCACCAAGACAACTTAAAAGCATTGTTTTAAAGATGCTTTCATGCACTTTTAATAGTAAGGGAAAATTATAAACATTTAGATTCATTTTACAAGGTAGTGCGTGGATGTCATTTTTAATCTTTAACATGGAGATGGTTAGCATTTGTTGAATCAATGTCATCTGCTATAGACATGAACGTTATCAACGAAGTTCGGAAGGATGAAACTGCTAGTTTCTAAATAATCAATCATACACACTGAACCAAAATAGTTCATAAATACATCAATTTTGCTCCGATGTTCATTACTATAATGATGTGTCGTTCATATACCAATGACTGAGTTCATCATGGTTCAGTGCGGAGTTTGAAGCTTCTGGTTTTCGGATTTCCAGCTGTAGTAAGTATACATTTAATTTTTATTTGAATAAAAATATGTAATGCCTGACGTTTATTGTCGATCAAAGTTGGTCAATACATTTGTTGTTGGCAACTTTAAAACAGGCCGTGCTTGAAAGGCGCATTTTCGCACGCTTATTAGTTTTATAACTGAAGATTATGATGACGATAAAATAAAAAATATTTATTAATCCCAGCATTTGAGCATAATTGTTTGATTTTTTTATGACAGATAAATTACAAAGGGCTGAAGAAGAAAACGGTCAATGCATTTCCCGAGACATGAAGAGATATATTCTACATTCAGGTACAAAATATTATATTGAGGCATAAAAATAATTAAATTAAATGTATGTGTGGTTTAACACTTGGTGACACATGTTAAAATATATATAAATAAAAACACTTTGTTGAATAATAAAAGAAACAAAATACGGCATAAAAATAGTTGACAATTCACAACTGATATTCCTGCATCTCTTTTAACGCTAACAAATTAGGTGATTAAATAACCCCGAACATTTAATTCATGTTTGTGTGCACGACAATCTTTGGAGCGAACTGTTGGCTATACGCAAACAATTACACTGTGATTGCCAGTTGAACTTGTACTTAACCGCCTATAATTATATTCTATATCAACACAATTATAATTCATTGATCATAATAACGGGCCCATTGAATGTCAATGCCGACTAAATTAGTTAATTTTAGTTAGTGTAGTTCATGTAAATGGCGAATGCGTGTCACGTGAATGCGTGCAATGCAAATAAAACATGCAACGAAATTGTTTCATGAAGAACCAGTCTTTACAAGAAATATTCTGAATATTGGATATCAGTGCGTATTAAATTATTTACGCAAATTTTGCACCTCGCGTAAAGTTAATCATTGCTGCGGTGATCGACCCAATTGCGTCGAATAAGTGAATATTCAGCGGGGCCGACTTCAGGTCTCTTCCTCATATAACGGCACTCCATTATGTATTTCGACCGTCGAGAAAGTGTTTTTTCCTGCTGCTCGATGTTCGTCCGCGTCAGACAAGTCTTGCCCATCCGCTCTTCAGAACTGCCGTCGGCCGTCTACTCCGTTTCCGACGTCTGTGGAGCGTTCCTTGTGGCTCGAATCGTAAATTTAAACTAATAAAAACTTTCGTGTTGCTCTTTTTTGCGCTCTTTAAAGCCGTTTAAAGCCGGTTTTATTATGTCATCGCTGCTTTATATTTTATTGCGGCCCATTTATATTTAATAAAGACCGCCGAACATTCCGAATTATTCCTGTAATAAATTGACTTGCGTACATTGTTTTCTCCATAACGATGATCCGATTTTGATTTACTGCGCGAGAAACTGTCGAGATTGCTAGGTAAAGAACGGCGGCTCTCAATGAGAGCGATGGAACGCCACGATAACTTTATTGTGATAAGTTAATTGTGTGTGTTATAGCGGGGTTAAATGTGAAACAGACTCGCTCGAATTATCGGTTATTGTTACGTTGCGGCGTCAAATCTGGATGTTCATTCAGAAACTCTAGACGCCTGAAACGAGCCAATTACATCCTTCTCTCAATGAATATTTCATTTTATTCTTACAAAGCTTGCGCGCAATATGCACGTTCATTCATAACTACTACTTTACAGTCCATACACTTTAAAATCACTTCACCGCACAAACTTTTGATTTAATTTTAATCAAATAATTTAAGGCCGCAATTAAAGCCATGCTGATATTCCAATTAATTATTTTCTCGATATGAATATTTGACTAGATCTCACACTGCAGTTTATTACACATGTAATGCGATTAGTACTTATAAATAAACGTTTAAGCGAAATTTTAATCGGCGCGCTATATTTCAGTAATTTATTGTCGACGATGTGTATATATTAACCGCTTTATTGATTACAAATCGAGTATTAATTCCAGTAAGTTTTTTTCCGGTGCGCCGCAGAGCAGGGCATCATTTATCAAATCGTATTGTTATTGATAGTAGCTGCGAAGCCGGTTCGAGTTAAAGAGTAGTAAAGTGGTTAATGTAATATACGGGACCATTGAGTTATTTCTGTGTAATGAATGAAGTTATATCTCTTTCCGCGTTAATCGGGACGGGTTTAATAATTAACCCTTTAATACAGTATCCTGAGTCGCTATATAAAAGGTTGTTTGGCTTGCTACACAGAGTTACTACATAGTTTATTACTTATAAGTCACAAAAAATGGTTAAAAACAAACAATTGAAGACTTGAAATGAAACAGGGATAAGTGCCAATAATTAAAAATTAAGATTATTCTCTTAAAACCGTTCTAAGTTCCATCGACAATAGCCTGAAAAATGGCCATGTGCTAGCTCCAATGCATTAATTTACATTGTAATTTATTGTTAGTTTAATGTGGGCATGTAAACTGCGTTAAATTTATAAATAGCGGATAGCTCAAAACTATGATTTTGGCAGTTATCCCGGGTTTCAATTCAATTCTTCAATTGTAAATAAATTATATAAAATAATATGTAATATGAACTTATTATATTATATTTATACGTAGTATGTAGTATGAAGTCATCATGTTAGTATTCTTGAATTTAGTTTAAACTCGTATAGTAAGTATAATTATATTATTTTTTCCGTCGACTTGGTGCACAAAATTGATCATTAATGTAGATTCATTTTAACATTTGAAGGGTGTTTGAATGCTTGTTTGTGTGTGTATGTGTGTTTGTGTGTTTGCATATTTGAATGTATGTTAATATATTTGTATGTGTGTATGTATGCATGCATGTTTGTATGTATGTATGCAAGTTTGTATGTGTGTATGCATGTTTGTGTGCATGTATGCATGTTTTCATGTTTGTATATTTGTATGTTTGGCTTGTATGTGTGTGTTTATATACATGTTTGTATATTTGTTTGTATATTTGTATGCTTGTATATTTGCATGTGTGTATGTTTGTATATTTGTTTGTGTGTTTGTATGCATGTTTATATGTTTGTATATTTGTTTGTATGTATGTGTGTATGTTTGTATGTTTGTGTATTTGTATGTTTGTCTCTAAACGGTCGGTAGCCGTGGGGTGAAGAGTATTAACACAAGTATACTCTAATTTTTCTAAACTGGCGTTCACGTCATCAAAATAATAATCATAATAATGATGATACAATTTTACAAGGTTGCCAGCTGTCCTGGGTATTTAAAAATGGCTGCAATCAGCTGTTGCGCCAGTGCAATCTTGTGCGACAGTGCGCGGTTCGTATCAAATTCGTCGACTGCTCTGTCGTTTATCATACAAACATCAATCTTGTGGTTATGTTTTAACATCTACAATGGCAAAATACGCATTGTAATAATCGATCAAATATAACAAGTTAAACGTAAGAGAAGTTTGGTTATACACACATATATGAGCATGCGTTAGTGAAAAAGATTTGGCATCATCGCCGAAAAATTATCACGGCCGCCTAAATAACATGATTTATTACATGATTGGCAGGCGATTGCATATTCTCGAAAACAATCACGTTGGTACGAAAAAACCTCCTCACACAGCTGTTTGATGACGTGAACACCAGTTTAGAAAAATTAGAGTCTACAGGGTGTCTACGCTAAACCGTTCGTTAAAAGTTTACGGAGTTGCCGTTGTCCTAACAATTTCAAAAAAATCCTCGTCACACTGTTGAATCAGTTATCCTTATGTGAAATATTTTCAACTTACTATCACTTCCGGTTCCACCGGAAATAGCATCAACTTTTTTATTTTAAATAGAACACCCCATATATTATTATAGTTTTGAATTCCCCGCTTAAATTGGAACATATTTTGTAAGAACGTATGTACACTTATCACTTCTGGTTTTCAAACAAAAAATGTTTTTCTAAAATTTTGAATTCTAAAAGGTAGCCCGAAATCTGTCTATAACTTCACTTAGGAATAAGATAAAATTATGAGTTATATTTCTAATTGTACTTAGAGGATACCTCTATGAGTAAAATAATTGAAAACTGTCAATTTTGGTAATAAGTAACATTCATAAAATGTCAATATCTAAGTGCCCTCTTAAATATCCCGTAATTCATTTTTTTTTAATGGAATGACCCATTTTTTATTGCATAGCACGATTGGGAGAAAAATTTACTACAAAAGAGTATAATACAATCATACTCCTAAAGCAAGTATTTTTTGAATTATTTCGAAGATTACTTTTTCTTCGCATTTCTGCAGGGTATAATTTTGCATGTCACAAGTGCACTTTAGTAGGCATGTGATATGTTTTTATTTTATCGCTATTGTAATGCAAACATTCAAATAATAAAACCATTTAGAATAAAGTATTACAGAAATCAAAATCAACAAAATGAATCATTACACAAATCAACAAATTCTCAATTTATTCTTTATATTACTTAGGGCACTTAAATATTGAAATTTTATGAACACTTATAATCAAAATTGACAGTTTCCAATTATTTTACTCATAGAGGCATCCTCTAGGTACTATTAGAAATATAACTCATAATTTTATCTTATTCCTAAGAAAAGTTATAGACAGATCTCAGGCTGCCTTTTAGAGGTCAAAATTTTATAAAAACATGTTTTTCTTGGAAACTGTAAGAGATAAGTGTACATACGTTCTTACAAAATATGTTCCAATTTAAGCGAGGAATTAAAAAATAAAATAATATATGGGGTGTTCCATTTAAAATAAGAAAGTCGGTACTACTTGCGGTGGAACCGGAAGTGATAGAAAGTTGAAAATATTTCACGTGAGGATACCCGATTCAGCCGTGTGACGAGAATTTTTTTTCAAATTTTTAGGACAACGGCAACCCCGCAAACTTTTAACGAACGGTTTAGCGTAGACACCCTGTATATTAACTTGTGTGGCAAATGCACATACACCATCGGAGAGTAGATCTCTACTATTCGATCTGCCATGCTGGCAATATCCTGTAGAGATGTACTCTGTGATGAAACAAGATTTTTTGGAGATCGGAGGGCAGACGTAAAAAATTCTTTAAGTAAAGTGTCATCGATCGAAGTGCCTCCTAAAAGTTGCATTAATTTTCGCAATAATTGGGAGGGTGTTTGATCTCCCAGAACTTCATTAGATAGAAGCTGCTGTAATCGTTGTTTTTCGGAGAGTGTGGTGCGTTTAATGATCTCTGCTTTTAAGGATTCATAAGATGTGATGGGCGGTGGATTTGTCAGAATATCTTGAACTTCCATGGCCACGTCGGAAGGAAGAGAAGGAAGAAAGTATAACGACTTTATAAAATTTTCTTAAAGAGGCGGTAATTTTGGAATTTAGAAATTCCGCTACCAGCTACCATATAGCTGGATCGATGTGACAAACTGGAGGCAACGAGCAGCGCGTGACTTTAATGGACGTGTCAAGTGGGTTGACATTTTCCGTAGTTGAGGTGCGAGGGAGAATCTCTAGCGCGCGCAAATCTTGCATACTTATAAGGCTTCGTAATAGTAGTAGTGGTACTAAATAGTAACTAAATGGAAGGTTGTCCGAAATACCAAGAGAGAGGACAGTGATAGAATTAAAGTAGTAGAGTAGAGGGTTACTACTGTAAGAGGGGGGTAGTAGTGTGGTGCTTACAGAACTGCAGCTTAAGTTGACCAGGGACAGACGGGAAGATAGTAGAAGTGTGCGAAATGGAATGAATTATAATATTGTCCTGCCAACGAGTCGGAGGGGTAGATGATGTGTAGTAGTCGTAGTAGTAGTTGTGGTAGTCGTCGTAGTCCGGCGGCAAAATGAATCTTCCGTATGCAGCTCGGATGTCACTCGTTTTGACCGTCTGGAGAGGATTCTCCGTCGGCTTCTTCATTGATATTCTCTAATGATGTATCTCGGATGTCGCTCGGCTTGGCTGTTTGGACAGGGTTGTTTTGTATCTTCTTAGTCGGTTGATTCTTTTGTGTAAGAGTTTTATTTAAAAAAATATAGTTCTAACTTAAAAAAATAATTGATTGATTATTTTTATAAACATTTTTCTAGGGTGACGATTTTCGTCACTTATAATTTTATCTCGTCTACTGTCAACCTAGCCTCTTCTTGCAAAAACCTGGCCGTCACAACCTCTTCTTTAATCAAATACTACTGGACGAAAAAGTTTTTTTATTCGATTGCATCATAAGATAGTATTTTCATTCGATTGCACCATAAGATAGTATTTTTCGGTATGAAAATCTCGACGAAAAATATTTTTCGGCAGCAAAAAAAAAAGTCAATGGTTGATTAATTTATGGCATAACATAGCTCTTACCATAGAGCAGTGAGACCATACAGTCAAAGATTTCATTTGTTGAACCAAATATGAGAAATATGCCAGTAAAACATTCTCGGAGAGAGTTGGAATATTATTTTGTTGGCCGTATGTTTCAAATCTTTGATATGCCCTTTCATAAACTTCTTTTGATTTTTGCGGAAGCAACTCTAGCGAAATTTACGGCGTCTCACATCTCAGGAGGAGTACACATTAACTCATCTTAAAATGATTTTAATATTTTCGTTGTTGATCGAACGTCACACTGACAACGTAATAAAAATTTCACAGCAACTATGTATGATATACGGACGACAAACATATTTCGGACTCATTGCTGTTGCTGGACTCGGCGTTGCCTCGTCCAGCAATTTCCTGCAAATCGTTCGAAATATTTCGTTTTTCGTCTTTATAACATAAAATACTATTATATAATTAAGTATATACCGGGCTTTTTTTTCTTTATTACACATAACACTGTTTGTTTACTTACTAGTGACAATGTATCAGTGTGCACTGTTCCTATGTGTAACTTTAAAAATAAACTTGTCAACGCGTAAGTACAGGTGCAGGCAACCACTTGTACACTGTTAAATCTGGCATAAGCCACAGAGAGGTTATAAAGAAATCGCAAAAAAACAGTTTTAATGAAGAAATTCTATCTGTATGATATTTGAAACTGTCTGGCTACATCTAAAAGCGATTCTATGGGCCTTTCCTGTACACAACCTATGATATTCACTTTCTTATCTTCTGTTATAACACGGTTGATTTTATCCCGTAAAATTTATAATAACGTCCAAATATGTCACTTGGATCAACTAAAACACCGTATACGTACTGCATAAGGCCACAATTCATTACAAATACTCTGCGTTGCTTCAATTTCAAGACTTTCATTCAATTCTGACGTTTTAAACTGACGTTATATACCTCTTAGCAGACATCATAAGCAGTTGTTTATCTTCAAGTGAAATAAAATTTTCTTGATTCCACTAGTGAATTTATAGTAGATTGTTTCACAAGTTAAGAAAAGTACGATTTTTCCAGTGCGTGTAAATGTTTAATTCACGAGCGAGCGCAGCGGAGCGAGTGGATTAAGTTTACACGAGCATGGAATAGTTATTTACAAACCAAGTGCGGGAACACAATTTTCCCGCATGAACGCAATTTTGAAGCATGAGCGACCGAAGGGAGCGAATGCTTCATCTGCGTGAATGCGGGAAAATGATTCCCGCAAGTGGTTTGTACATTTTTTTTTTGAAACGAACAGAACGATCAGCATAAACTCAAATAATTTTCATTCCGTTTCAAAATATGAAATAAAGCAAGCCATGGCTGTATAGCAAAACAATGATTGTTACTTTGACAGTTGATTTTTTAAAGCCTGTCGTTTAAAGTCTCAGTTTCTAATAAAATGTCTTCCGATTCGGATATAAGTAGTTGTACACCTCCGGAAATCCGCAATGCCGCTGATACGGCAATTAAAAATTTATTGCCGGATAAATCCAAACGAAGGTACGAGTTGGTATACTCGAAATTTATGGATTGGTGCAGGTTAAACAAAATACGGACTTATTCAGAAAATTGTTTGCTGGCATATTTTCAAACCTTTTCAAGCAAAAAGTCGCTATGGTCCACTTACTCTATGCTAAAGTCCTGTCTACTAATACACAATAACGTAGATATTTCCAAATTTACGAAATTTTACGCATTTCTCAAAAAAGAAACGTATAACCTGAAACCGAAAAAATCCAAGGTATTAGAAAGTCATGAAATTGACAAATTTATTCATGAAGCCCCTGATAACTCATTTCTGTTAATGAAGGTACGTACACAATATGTTTCATTAATCGATATTATTCTATTATTCTAAATATAATATAAATATATATAAAATATAAAATAAATCTAATATAAATATAATATGTTTTACAGGCAGTAGTAATATTGGGCATTTCTGGCGCTTGTCGCCGCGATGAATTATGTAAAATGTTAATTGATCATATCGAGTTTAAACATGAAATGGTACTTGTTAATGTACCAGAGACCAAAACTAATATTTCTCGACGTTTTGTGGTGATCAATCCAGAATGGATAAATGTATTGTTAAAATACAAAAATTTAAGAGTAGGGACAAATAAACGTTTCTTTTTGACCTACAGAAATGGGAAATGTATTAATTCACCTATTGGTCTTAATACAATTGGCAAAATACCTTGCTCTGTGGCACAGTACCTTCAGCTAGAGGCTCCACAGGCCTACACTGGTCATTGCTTTCGAAGAAGTTCAGCTACTTTACTTGCAAACAACGGTGGCGATTTACTGACTCTTAAAAAATTTGGCGGTTGGAGATCTTCAAGCGTGGCCGAAGGTTACGTCGATGACTCTGTGCAGAGTAAAATTAACGTAGCTGAAAGATTGATGCAACCAGCTCCGGGACCTTCATCTCAAGTTGAAAACTATACAATCTCTGAAACTCTTAATGTGTCGCACACTATATCTAAACCCGATGCGGTGGAAAGTTCGGGAATTTGCATTTCAAATTGTACTAATTGTACGATAAATGTGTACAATAATAACCCTGCTTAAGTCGATGTAGATCGTTCACAATAAATAATTATGTATTGATTTATTTATGACAGTGTTTTTTTGCCGTTTTCCCGGTCTACTAGACCGGGAAATACGGATTTCCGGTTGTCAATAGAGTGCGTCAAATGTCACTTTCGAGGCGGTGAGTTCAAAAAATCACTTTTCTAACGCGTGAAATACGCTATTTTTTCGTGTACTAAATGAAAATCAAGTAAATAATATATCATTCGAAAGTAATGCATTACGGTATGTCAAACGTGTGATGACATAATAAAACGTCAGAATTTTAGAAGAACGTCAGCAACTTTGTTGGCCGACAGTGAAGCATCCATGACATCCAAGTGTTGAAGAGACACGGGGAATAGCGATCAAACAGAGTTGCGGAAGCCTGTGCCACGAAAAAGTTGCATGTTGCACACGTAAGAAAAGTGATTTTTGTTTATGTGGTTGCTATGAAGAAATTTGCAAGTAACTGGTAAAGTAGCACATTTTTTCACTCATTTGTATTGAGTCATGACTTACTTTTCCATTAAGTACACGAAAAAAACTTTTAATTCATTCAAATTCAAAATTATACAACATCGATTTGATAGAATACCTTTAACTTCGTGGACCCCAAATTTCCCACTGCTTCTTGGGCTTTATTTGGAACCGCTTCTGGCACAAAAACACTGCAATAAGCCTTTTAAAATTTTGATTTGACAATAAATGTCAGTTTGACTTCTCACCGACTTGATATTATAAAAATGAAATGTGTAACTTATAAACGTTTTTCCACTCCCTACATGATAAGTACACTGTGACATTGATTTGATGGAAGTAAGGCCCACTTACCGATAAAGGTTTGGTTACTATGAACAACGGGATGTAATTAAACACTTACCTCCCTCAGGGAGCTAAGTGAAAAGTTTTCTGTAGCGTTTTTCTTTTGGCACCACTCATTAAAACACATATACGCATTTTGATAACGCCCATCAGACTTCTCCGGTAGTAGGAAGGAACAGGCAGCATCTGCAGCCTCTTCAATTGCCATTTATTGTTTATTTTCATGGGAATTCATTTTACAACTGAACGAATGCAATTTCTGACACTCCCACTTTGTTTGAAAAATAGTCTTGGCAACCAAAGCCGCAAGGATATTTTGTTCAACTTGCGAAAATAAATTAATCAAACACAAACAATTAAACCACCTTCAGGAGTGGAAAAACAGTTACAAGCAATTCGGGAGGTAAGTTTTGACCAGTCTCGGACTTTATTGCCAGCCCTCGCTATTGCTCGGACGCAAACTCGACCTCGACTGGTAAACAATACTTACCTCCCTTAATGCTTAAATAATATTTTCGACAAAATTGAACAAAACATTGTACAAAATAACCCGAGTATTAGTACAAGGCCCGTATTTAAAGACTATTACCACCATAATAAAGCTTTAAAAACTAATGTTAGTCGGTACTTGTGTAATGATAAGCCGTTTGTACTGACAGTGAAACTATAAGTTTATATTGTTCACTGTCATGGTTATGGATATATTTACATGTATTTATCATCATTTCATTTTCACATTTTCTGTTCTTTGGTAGCACATCGATGGAAAATGTAAATGTAATTAGATAGATATCTTGTTTCTAAATATTTGTTTACTCCTGAACTGTTCTCTAAAATAATCAGGAAAGCAGGAAAATGCATAACCGATTCACCAACCGGTATAGGCTAACATGAATAAATTACTTACTTACATCAATCATCATTCATTAGCCGTAAATCAATTACTTTTGTTAAGCAACAAGTCGTAATAAACCATCTATTTGCAATAAACCGATCTTATTTTCTCTTAGTCCTTTCATGTTATGTACCCCGCGCGTTCAGGGTATAGTTGGGTTTAGCATTCACAATTAAGGGGGAAGGACCAGTCGTACCTCTGCTGGGACGTTTAATTATATCGCGCCTTTATTATACCATCCGAGTACCGCCGTATCCACTGTTTACACGGCTAGCGGGCCGTAACCAGCAGAATATCGGAAAAACTGAGAATATAAGCGCCGAAGAAAGCATGAAACTATGATGCCCAAGGGGTGGTACTGCATTGTTGTATCCGGAGAGCCTGGTTAGCTTGGCAACTTTTAACAGCCTCCCATTTTTGTTCCATGCTCTTACTTACGTTCTCCTTATTAATTTTTCGTTTAGTTATTCACATATTACTTTTTTATGAGGTATTTGCGTTATTACCTAGCAACGAAAAATAATAACTGGCACTCAAAAAATTAAATTTTGAATAAATAATTTAAAAATATAAAAAAAAAATCTATAAGCCTGATAGTTTTCGGATATCTGATATCTTGGTTGGCGGATTTCAGCAGTGACCTCCCAAGTTACTAAAAGCTCTGATTTGCAAGTCGATCAGTTAAGCCGTCCGGACATCAGAGAGGCCGCAAACATTCAGGCAAAGACAATTCTTCGCAAACTACTTGAAAATTGATATTTCTCTAAAAATTAGAGTTTCAAACATCCGTGTTATTATAATATTTTCTTTACTACGTGAATGCACATAATCTGCGTATCTTCAGTAATCTACACTTTTTCGTAATCTATTAAGCTAATGTCAAGGTGCCCTAGTATGTACCTTTGGATGAACATGCTAAATCTAAATTCGCGCATTTATTATCTCTTAAAACTCTTTGGAAGATGTGAAAGAACCGCAACGGCTGTCCCAGATCATATATTCCCGCATCCTAAAGTACTTCGGATACATTTAAAGACGGAATGCTGACAACTTCTAAAAGCTTATCGTGCGAAAAATATGAAAGGAAACAAATTTCAGTGCTCATCAAGCTATACACACCTCCAGAAATAAAGAACGATGTAGGCAAATAGTGAGGAGTGTAAAATATCTATAGAGTCAAAGTCAATTGAATCACTACTCCTCTGCCAAGACGATACAAAGAAGAAGAAGAAGAACTCTTTCAGAACAAAGCTCCTGAAGCTGATTTTACTAAATCCAGGGCAATTCTTTGCGTGTTCTATTTTCCATTTTTCAATAAAATGTTGATTTTAATCATTTGTGTGGTGTGATTCTAGTGCGATTCATAGTATTAATTAGAAGGGTATACTAAAAATTGTGTTTTGTATCCTTGCTTAGTTAAAGGATACCCACTGGTATTTCATCTTCACCTGTCATTCGAGTTTACAATAACATTATCTTTAGCTATCGGCGGTCCTTGTGCCATCTATGTGCTTTGTCTCATTTAACTCTCTCCTGGTGTCTGCAAATAATTCTTGTCCCCAACGCGCAATCTGTTCCTGTCAACTTTTTCGTGCAATCGCAATTCGAGTTCTGAATCTCTCCTAGGACTAAAACCGCTAAATACCGATTCAGAATTGTATTAGATAATCGAAAAGCTAATCCTATTAGGCAGTTCGCAATTTGGACAATCATCGCATTATACGGTATTTTTCGTTATTCTATGAAAATTAATGAAAATGATATCGAAACGATGTATTGAATTCAGATTCGACCGATAGTTAGTTTTAGGCGCAGCACAGGTAAGTCGTACATTCAATTATTATTATATAACATTGTACTAATTAGCCACAGCTTCGGTGAATACAATATAACTGAAATGCGCACCATCTATTCAGGTGCACGGATATTCCTAGACCGTTCTTCAGAATAATCTAATCGCCATCTAATGACGTCCCTGTTTTGCGGAAGCGTGAATCACACGAAATTTATGAACGTTGCCGGGCGTCCCACACAAAGGCCATTTTTAACGCGAAGGTGTGGCCATCCGATAATCTTTCACCGTGCTCGACCAGGATTATATGGCGCGCCATGGGACCCAGCCTGTTTCCTTTCGCGGAAAATCCAGGCTCCTGCGAACTATTTGATAACAGCCCGGCAATTACGGTCACTGATAATTGTAATTGCGTGTTCAAGCTCGGGGGGCGGCCAATCGATAATTGCGTTTCGGCGACGGGCACTGGGGAGCGAAGGGCCGAAGAAAATTTCCACCAGCGCGGCTGGGTTTGAAACGTGAATCGAAATCTAATGCTCTAGCACTGGATTTAATTCCAATAATGATACGCGAAACACACGAGTACAGCTAATGATCTTACAATTCCGTGTGCCTCAGTTCTTTGTTTGATTTGGGGTGATTTTTTCTTTGTTTCATAATTTTTAATTAACTGCATTACACAATATTATTTTATTGCTTTAAAATATTTGTTTACTCAATCATGATATAATTAGCGTTTTTACGTATCTTTTGCCTTACACGCCACATTTTAGTAAGTAGTTATCAATAAACCTTTCACGGCCGCATTTACTTTACGGCACTTATATAAAATTTTTTTTACAGTGTGCCAAAAATATTAATTCATTTGATTCAGGGACCTAGACGGCTACTCAATCAAATTACTATATCATCTTCTTATTTTGTTTCAATGGATTTAGCTCTCTTATCAAGTTCTTTAATATGTACGTATAATTTAGTTACACGGGATGACGGGATGATAACAGATGAACCCAATAATAAATTTCTATCGTAATATTATATAAAATAATCAACAAGATATTAGATCACTGCTATTTTTTTCTGATTTACAAAGTTTATATAAATGTTCTATTACTTTTATTTATTAATAGAGCACCCCAGCTAATTCTATAAATTGTTGTTTAATTAATCCGATCGCTAAAATTTTTATATTAAGTCAAATTGGTCGAACCGTCGCTTAAGCTTATTCTCAAAACGTGAGGCGTACAAATAATAAATTGAAGAGATCCCCGCGCCAGTAGAAGCCGGAGTTAAATAATAAAGTGGAGTGAAACGCGAGCTACAGTTTATTCGCCAGGCTGGTTGCACATAGGTACAACGATGACTTATCTTGATCTTTAAATAAGGAAATGTTGTCAAGTAAGTATGAATCAACAATAATTATGGTGCAAATTTGAACCATTCGTTTCACCTAGCCTCTTTGGGAATCATTAATTTTGTATTTTTTTCTTACTAGAAGCGATGAATATGTCTCACGTTCAGATGTCGCTATAAACTTTTGTTGCTGTGAATTAAGTCCACTAGGAAGCGAGTGGAGGCTGTGCTCGACACCTGTGATCTTCGAAAACAAATGCTACGAAAATATTTTTTTTGAAAAACAATATTCGAAAACGAATTCTTCTAATGATCAACTGTTCGAAAAACGATTTTTTTTTTAATAATTCAAAATAATATTGAATTTTTAAACAAAACATTGTCCTTTAATTTTTAAATTAACTTTTATACGACGTTTTCGATTACGTTTTCAATGGAAAAATGTATTTTCCAATAAATTTTCCTATCGAAAAAAAGCAGATAGTACCGATGAACTTAAGTAAATTTGGAATGCTTTTACAAGTTGCTTTACTTAGTGACTCCTAGAAAGTCACTAAGTTACGAACAATTTTGTTTTCTGATTTGCAGCTGAGATATCGCGAATCCGAGCTTCAGTGTAGATGTGTAGAGGACGAACTTTTGTTGTTGTCCTAATATGCAGATGATATACTCTAATTTTTCTAAACTGGCGTTCACGTCATCAAACAGCTGTGTGATGGGGTTTTTTCGTACCAACGTGATTGTTTCCGAGTTTTCAATAGTTTAAGAATCGAAATTAATCTGAGGATCATTTGTTATATAACACTGATCACCGGTGATTATAAATAGGTAATCGGTGTATTAACCTCGGACACAACGCCTGCCAATCATATAATAAATCATGTTATGTTGGCGGCCGTGATATTTTTTCGGCGACGATGCCAAATCTTTTTCACTAACACATGCTCATACATGTGTGTATAACCAAACTTATTTGACGTTTAACTTGTTACATTTGATCGATTATTACAATGCATATTTTGCCATTGTAGATGTTAAACCATAACCACAAGATTAATATTTGTACGATAAACGGCAGAGAAGTCGACGAATTTGATACGAACCGCGCACTGTCGCACAAGATTGCAAGGGAGCAACAGCTGATTGCAGCCATTTTTAAATACCCAGGACAGCTGGCAACCTTGTAAAATTGTGTCACCTTTATTATGATTATTATTTTGATGACGTGAACGCCAGTTTAGAAAAATTAGAGTATACATACAAAATAAAATTGATTAGCTTAGAGCAGGTATAGGTAACCTAATTTGGCTAGCTAACATCAAGTTCCAGATTCTTTAGTTGCAACGATATTGCTAACTCTTGTTAACTAATTGTCCTATTTTGAGGGGTTATATTCTAACTAAAATGCTGATTAAAGTCTCTTGTCACAACTGCAAAGTGAGGTAATATACTCCGTTATGTAACTTAGCATGCGAATGTCGTAATAATTGAAAAATTAAACTTAATGTTTGAATTATTAACACACAAGTTTAATGGGCGATATCAACGTATTTTTGTAGTTACGTCGATAGGCCTCTTGCAGAGATGCACCTGATAATATAATTCTTCATCAACATATTACAGATACAAATCAAATTCTTTAGCAGTTATTCTCTCGCTTTTCTAATATAAAACGCTAATATGATAACCTGAAATCCAAATGTATACAGGGTGTCCAAGATAAGGATCAACAGCATGGGCATCTCCAAAACCGTAAAAGTTACAAAGGCGGTTAAGTTACAAAAAAGTTGCGCAATTTAGCAGTCAGTATGTTCTGTTGAGAAAACCAGATATTTCCGCTTACTTCCGGAGATATTCGGAATCCTTGAGTTATTTGAAAAGGTATAAAAAACAAAAAGCACTTTATCATTGCCACATTTTTAGCTTTACAAGACAGCGTTTACAAATTTTCCGTACAACGTTTCGTTTCGAAGAAACCGTCATCAACTTATTTTTTTATGGCGTGTAAAAAATAGACACCCTGTATTAGATAGCATTTTCGAGTACGAATTTAACCATTTATATCATAGTATGGTTTGTAATGTTGAAATGTATTAACAAGCTTTTTTTTCATGAAACATGAGAAATCATACTGTAATATAAATTATTGAATTCGTAATAGGAAATGCTATTTAATACAGGGTGTACTTTATTTACGGGCTATATAAAAATACAAAGTTGATGATAATTTCTTCGAAACGAAACGTTGTACTGAAAATTTATAAACGCTGTCTTGTAGAACTGAAAAAGTGGTAACAAGAAAATGCCTTTTGTTTTTTTACATATTTTCAAATAACTTCAGCAAAACATAAAAACGATATCGCAAAATTTCGGATTTGGTCTAGTATCTCCGGAAGAAAGCGGAATTTTCTTGGTTTCTCATCAGAATATTATTGACCCCTAAATTGCGTAACTTTTTTTGTAATTTAACTGCCCTTGTAACTTTTACGTGTTTCCGTGTCTCGATTTCTGAGATCCCCATGCTGTTCATCTTTATCTTGGACACCCTGTATACAGAAAACTGCAAAGAAACTTCAATTGGTCCAGTTTTTGACAAAGTTTATGCCATCCCACCTGACCATTGGTAATGCAAAATAGATCTTTCCGAAATTCGTTATAGTAATTAACGTTACAAGGGAGCACAGAAGTTTGCTCGCTCGTGCGAGCATGTGAATGTGTTGTTATCTTTATTACAGATAAATGGTAAAAAAATTCATTATTTCTAATTTAACAACATTATTCAAATTATTACATTATTATATTACGGGTTTAGGTATTTCTGCAAATACAAACTGTACAATAAATAGCAATGTTCCTAGTAATTCTTACGTACTATACAGGGTGGCCCAAGTTGCATGTTTCTATAGGGGATCTCCGTAACTAGAAGAGATAGAGAAACTTGGATGGCTTATGATCAATCTCTTATTCAAGACAAACACAATGGTGAAATTTAAAATTGGCTGCCGTCTTTTGTATTCGAGATGTTCAATTGTTTAACCTCTTTGCCGCAGGGGAGGTAAGTCATTTTTTTACTAAATTGGACTAGCGATTGAGTGATGAACGCTCGTTTGAAAGCTTACTTAATTTGCAATACAACGTTGTATTAGTTTTTAAAATCTGTCTATTAATTTGCAAAAAATGAAAGTGAGAGCTGCACCTCTGGAGCAATCATTATTATTCAAATAAAGACTAACTAATTTCAAAATGCTCTTCAATAGACCATCTTAGTACTATCAATAATCTAATTTCAAAATGCTCTTCAATAGACCATCTTAGTACTGTCAAATGAACAGTTTATTATTGTGTATTTGCTTATATTATTTACTTCTACTGTATGGTCAGACATTTTGGTAACGATACATTAGAATGATCCACAATAAAAGTGTTGGAACTCTGACAATTGGATACATTATTCATTCATCTTTATCATATTTTTTCGGTATCTAAGCAACCGCTCTCTGTGCGATCAGTGTACGCCATGCGTAGGATGAATTAACGTTGTCTAAGCATAGTACAAAAATGGCCACTTGTAATAGAGGTCGTAGATAATAGTATATGTATTACGTAACGAGAGTTGCAAATAATATATAACGTTTTAAATCGGTCAACGTCGGGTTCCGTTGCTGTTTTTTTAAATCGCAAGCGTGCGCTAGACAGAAGCACCGACAGCTGTGGTACCTATATTATTTTTAGAAAACACTTTGTTTTCACTTTTTTTTTAAATTTATTTGTATCATTTAACGATGGTATATTTTTGCAGCGAAATAGCAGGCTAAATACCGTCGCCAAGGAGCGATCACTTGGAAATTTGGCTTTTATGAAAAATTTCGCTTCATCCATATCGGGTTCTTTTTAGCGCGATTTTAAATCACTTTTTAATCAATATTATTGTTAGCTCTCCATGTAATTCGGATTTAATTCGCTTGTTTTTATGAAAAAAGTGAATATTCTTGTATTGTTTGTTTATGTTTCCAAATAATTGATGAAATATTTCACGAAACAAAAAAATGGTTTAACTATGTCGTTCCAGATCATTAAATTTACAGAAAACTAAATTAAATCCGAATAATAGTTTATTATCTTCATGCAATTGTTCTACGTAATTTACATCACATTTTCAATATCAATATCTGGGCCATAAATTACGTAAAATCATAACAATCTGTATCAGCTTATCGAGTCGATATGGTAGCGATTATTTCTAAGATCAATATAAGGTATATAAGGCGTCTACGGTGGTAGAGGCAAAGTGGGGCAATTTCCACCCCCAAAATTCGAAATATTAACGGTGTTCAAGCTATCATTAAAAAAATATCCAACTGCATTGTATGTACACTGCGTTTGACAGAGGTTGAATCTGGATCTTTCCGACGCAAGTGTAATACATCAGAAACTGTATGGAAGTTATGAAAAATACACACAATTTCTTCAATACGCCGAAGCGACAATGTTTTAACAACAAAGTCGAAGAATTACCTGCGATATCAAAATCTAAACGTGGTCGCTTAAAGCAATTGTGACCAACTAGATGGGTGCAACGTCAGGATTCAAAAAGATAGAATTATTGGGGCCTCTTGTATCTGCCTTGGAGGAAAATGTAGATTGGAACGATTGAGAAACATCTAGCGCTGCTAAGATGTTGATGAACTTATTGGATTGCTCAGAATTCATAGCGTCTCTTTTTGTGATGAAATCTGTTTTTGCGTATACAATGCCTTTATAAAAAATACTTCAAACAGTTAATATTGATGTAATGAAAGCCGAAATTCGTCTAGACATAGACCAATTTAAAATTAAACGCGAACTAATGCTGAAATTAGTCTATGGAAATTTTATACCATTGGACAGAGAATAAAAAGTACTACCGAAGTCAATAATGAAAAATATAAATTGTCATTTAAAAAAATATATATCGATGAAGTCATAACTTTAGAAACAAATGACGTAACAAGATGAAAATGGCATAGAATAACGTTATTTAATTAAAATCGCAATACTCCTTTGAGATTCTTTCCAGAAAAAATATTTTAACGTAGTTATCGAATTTGTGCGTTACTTTAATTCCACACTGTATATATTTTCTTTACAGGACGTAGAGGAGGGATGATCTCTCTACATACCTAATTCATGGCACAGATGTAGTGAAAATGCAATATTTATTTAAAACACTGTAACTCACATAAAACGTAACAGTGTTATTCATAAAAATTTAAGCCGCGGTTTGGCGGTGGTTTAATCTCAGTAACCTTGGTAACCCTTTGTAAAACACCGCTAAACCACGGTTTAAATTTTTATGAATAATGCTGTTAAAGAGTATCTTAGTACAGATACTTAGTTACACAAAAAGAAGTAACCAGTTACAGATACAGTTACTAAAAGTAAACTACGTGTAACTAGATACATAACAACACTGCAGTATGCACACAACGCAAGGAACGCAACGAACAGCTGACCGCGTTCCATCTGTTAAGCGGTGCTTTTATTAATTTTCCACCACGGTGTTATAAATAATTGAATGAGATACAAAAAATACGTTTTATATATACCCATCATAAGTTAGGTGTTATTTATTGCGTTTCAGTTCGCGGCAATTTAGTCGTCTCGTTCGTTATATTTCTTTTCGTGCGGGCGTCGGTATAACGGAAGGTGGAAGATGATGATAATTCGTGGATCGACTGCGTGGCCTGGTGGAGTTGATGGAATTTTTAAAATCGGACGGCGCGAAATTATTTTCACATTCCTGCCATAATTCTGGGGGATGAAATGAATTCATTAAAATAACTCCGTACTCCGTTTCACTACACTGTATACGTATTATGTATGTACGTACGTGTTTACGTATATGCATGCAAGCCGCCCCCGACTCGCTGCGCACCCGCTCTCCCGCCCTTTCTCTCTCACCGGTTTTCTCGTGTGAATTATGAGTTGAACAAGAATAAAAAAAACAATAAACGTGAACATGAATGAGAGATATGAATGGACCGTAGTAAGCGTAGTAAAACTACAAAACAAATAAAAAGCTCACCTACTACGTTCTAACTACGTTGACACTTCTGCCTCGGCACTCACGTTTGTTCCCCAATGACATTGGAAACGTTGTAGAGGATCATAATTGTGCCTTTCGCTGCTATCGATTGTTTTAGTGCAATTTTTGCGTTCCCACGGGACGGATCCCATGTGCTCACGTCGGCCGTCCCCTAATTACCGCATTAAGCCTTTTTTCTGCGGCACGGCTGCCTATTATCGATCGCTTTTTATTTTCGACACGCGCCCCAATTTAATCGCACAAAATATATTTCCAGTCAATTCTCAATTTTATTTTCAGTCTCGAATACAGATTAAAAATGTTTTAACAATCCGTGTGAAGTAGTGAGAGTAGTAATACTGGCGGGCTGACATGACACTTTTCGAAAACCCTCGTATATTTTCACTCCGGATGGCATGTCCATCAGGAGAGACCATGATTCCCCTCGTATATTTAGTTCTTCAGCAGAGTCGCCAATGACCAGAAGGTTCTTCGTGGAGTCGACAATGACCAGAAGGTGAAGAGGTCAAAGGTCAATGACCTTTAACCTACCGAAAAAAGGCTACAGGTCAAAGGTCAAGGTCAAAGGTAAAGGTCATTGACCTTACCTGAAGACAACTGCGTAGTCTCACCAATGACCAGAAGCCTTTTTTCGGTAGGTTAAAGGTCATTGACCTTTGACCTCTTCACCTTCTGGTCATTGTCGACTCCACGAAGAACCTTCTGGTCATTGGCGACTCTGCTGAAGAACTAAATATACGAGGGGAATCATGGTCTCTCCTGATGGACATGCCATCCGGAGTGAAAATATACGAGGGTTTTCGAAAAGTGTCATGTCAGCCCGCCAGTATTACTACTAGCGAGTTTAAGGTCCGAATTTAATTTATAATCCTCCTACAATATTTTTTTAATAATGAATTGACATTAATTTAGTAATAAGACTCATTTTCAAACGTACTCAAATATCAGCAATAAAAATAAATTCTGTTGACTATCGCTCTCACCATGTTGTACACCTAAAACCAACCAACCATATCTGCATACAGGTGTATTAGTGATACAACAGCCAATGAACGTTCGTTGAATTACATATGCAATAATTTGCACCATGGCAATTATCGATAAAATCCCCCCAACAATGACATTAGGAGTGGGGGCAAATAAAAAAAATATAAATTTTGGCTATTTATTATTTGTTATTCCTTTAATGCTTTTGTTTTATTTTGTTTTCATTTTATTATAGACACGTTGTTTGGTTAATTGTGTCTATTAAAATTTTATTACTATTATTGATATACTTTATTATTTAATGCAATAAAAAAATATATTATCACCGTACAAAGGCGGGGTGGGGGGCAAACTCAAATTTGACCAGGTCCCATGTAGCCAAAATGCACCGCTTCGTCATTATTTAATAGATATTTTGTTTTTGGTACTGACCAATGACCATACACTATGGTTTCTAGAGCCCGATTACTTGGCCTAAAGTCATTTTTTCGATTGTAAGAAAGCGTATTTTTGGACATAATAACAGATGCTAAACATTCCAAACTACAATGAAATCACGTGCACAGTCCCTTGAACTGCACTTTAACTGATCCAGTTACCGATGAAAATAACTGCAAGTTGGCATTTTAATTTGATGTCATTAGTCACACATTTGCCTATCGACGATACGTTAAGCAGAGTGAGTGCTGTGACCGTGTGTTTCAATAAAACTTGGTGCAGTAATTTTTGTATTATTCTCTCAGGTATTTTTATTATCTTTAGGTAAGTAAAATCTTAACCCCGTTCGTTGATTTTTAATGGTTCAAATTAATTTTAATCAATATGGATGTTTGTGGTTTCCCAATATATCACTTTTAAAGTTTCACTTGACTTATTAAAAAAATGGCAGGGTTTGACGGGATTTATTTTTATACACGTATACACGTTTTAAGACTTATTTTAAGAAGTTAAAAGCATTAAACTTACGTTGCTATTTTCTGCTATAAGCATGACAAATTGTTTTTTCTAGCAATGCATGCGTTCAAAAAGATAAACCTATTCGAAATTTGGCTGAAAGGCACTAATAAAGAGGAGAAGTTCCGAAAAATTGTAGATTATATTAAAACACTTATTGGAGAACCCTTGATGCCCTCAAATGAAGGACACCTTGCAAAAATTCGCCGTTTGTCCCGAAATTTTGAAGAAAGGTACAATCGAGCTTGTCGACGAGTAGAATATTTTAAGAGGATAAATTTTGCTTGGCAGGATGAAAACTTTATTGTTGAAGTAGACAAATCCACGCTTTCGACATCTTTCGGTCGACCCACTCTTCTATTTTCTGTAAAAACAAGCCGATCAGAAAGGAGAGAATTATCCAAGGAAAAAAATCACGAATGCGCTTTATTGGTACAAGTTGCATCCTCGGCAGCACGGCATCAAGGCAAACATGATTTAGCGGCCGTTTTGAAGAAAGTATTCACAAGTCCATCTCGACCATCCAAAATTCTGAAAATTATTTCTACTCCCAAAAAAGAGATGTCAAAATATACCGCCGAAGAAGCCTTAGAGCTTGTTATAAATAGTAATTTTAGTAAATAGCAATATTTGGACTTCAGACAGGGGGCTCTTCCAAAGGGATGCAACATTTATCCTGATTACAAACAAGTGTGGCTTTGTAAATCAAAATGTAGACCATCTGGCATAAATGTTATCGATATTAAGGCAGAAGTTCCACTTGATTCTATTTTGGAGAACACAAGTAGACGTATAGTTGAATTGCAAAAAGAGGTTATTTTGAGTCACATGGAAATGCTTAAGGTAACAGAAAAAGACGCAGAAATAATTTTCAGTTATGGCTTCGATGGAAGTAGTGGTCAAACAAATTATAAACAAACATTTGAAAGTCCTGGTACTCATTCTGACAACTCTTTGTTTGCAACAACATGTATTCCTCTTAGCTTGCAAACCTTGAATGAAACAATTTTATGGAACAATCGCACTCCACAATCGGTACGTTTT
The DNA here is from genome assembly GCA_951805005.1 of Othius punctulatus. Taxonomy (NCBI): domain Eukaryota; kingdom Metazoa; phylum Arthropoda; class Insecta; order Coleoptera; family Staphylinidae; genus Othius; species Othius punctulatus. The sequence continues at coordinate 79,464,993 of OX638139.1, forward strand.
TGTAGACCAATTAAACTAAGGTACGTAAAAGAAACATTGGAGCACATTTTAAAGGAGAAGCAAAATATTGATAACGAAATTAAGACGCTTGAAGTATTAACAATATGTTTGATAGAAGACAAAGTCATAAAAACAAAATATAAATTATATATGACTTTAATTGACGGTAAAATTTTAAATACATTGACCAGAACAAAGTCAAGTCGAACTTGTCCCATATGTGGTGCTACTCCAAGGCCGATGCTGGAAATAGAACATTTTGAAACGACAAAAATATTTGAGCCAAAATCAAATACTTTGATATTTGGAGCAAGCCCTTTATACATGCATGGATTAGATTCTTTGAGTATATAGTATAGATATGATTTGTGTGGGAAGTTCGAGGGGATCAAAATAAGGTAATTTTAAAAGAGAGAAAGAAACTTGTTCATCATTTTTGGAAAAGCTGCATCTAGTTGTCGATAAATCCAAATCCAACGGGTTTGGCAGTACCAACGACGGAAATACCAGCCATCGAGCGTTTAGTAACTCCAAATTGTTTTCCGAAATTACAGATGTCAGTGAAGAATTAATTCAAAGGTTTAAAATAATATTAATTTGTTTATCTTGTAGTTTACAAATTGACCCTATAAAATTTGAGACATATTGCCACGAAACGGCAAGATTATTTATGTACAAATATTCTTGGTACGCCATGCCACCAACTGTCCACAAAAATTTAATTCATGGCAGACAAATTATTGAAAATACCGTATTGCCGGTGGGTTACTTTGGAGAGGAAGGGTCGGAAGGAAGAAACAAAATTTATAAATCTGATAGGCCATGCGAGAAAAACAAGTAGAAAAAACAATTTGCAAGACATTTTTTGTCGAGCAATGGACACATCAGATCCTTTGATATCTTCCATACACGTATAAGCTCGTGTACGTCATCAAAAGAAATTGAACCTTCCTTCTGAAGTTATCAGATTACTCCTAGAACCCAATCCAAACCAAGCCAAATTTTAAAAACAGATGAAGATGAAGAACATGTAAAAAAATGATTTGGAGACTACACTTTTAGAAGAAATCATGCCTACTGCTGAATTAGACATCTTTGAATTAGAATTAAATAGTTAAATATAACATTTCTTGTGCAGAAAATTATTTATTATATGTTATTGCGTACAGTGTGAAGCGGGTAGACTTTCAGTAAAGATTAAAAAAAATGTACTAAAAAATCAGTTCATTATATCTATAGGGAAGTCAATTCTGGGCTACACTTATACTAATACAAAATTGTTTAATTTTATTAATTATTACCATAGAACTAGTTTTATTATTATTGGCACAGCGTCAGGTCAAGTGGCTTTACGTCCTTTGGTTTGCTTTATGGCGTATACCACCTCTGCTCTTAGTCTTAGGTCCACTTTCGCTGTCATCATTAACCACCGGTTCTGGTCTATCATCTACGAATAACGCTGCAATATACTCCGTCCATCATTTAGTATATTTGTTTGCTGTTTTCTTTTTGTACCCGTCATTTCATTTATCTTTTTGTGCATTTTAAAAGTATAATATCTCGTTTCACATTCTTTTACTTCCTTACACTTTTCCCTCGGCCAGTTTTCCTTAGCCTGTTTAATATTGCTTTTGATGTCACGGTTTATCGTTTTGTACATACAAATAACCTCCTTTCTTTCATAATATCTAAAATTTCATCCGTCATCCATCTTTGTTTCGGTGTTCCTGCTGGCCTTAAGGTATCCTTACCAGCACGTAATAGCGCTTCCTGGATGTATTTCCAGTTATTATCTACATCTGTAGTACCCAAGTTGTCAATATTTCGGATGTTGTGGTTGATTTTTTCCTTTGCTTTTTGATAGATGCACGTGCCTTTAAATCTGCTGATGTCAATTTCGGGTTGCTTTCTTTTAGGGATCAGTTTCTTAAATTTTGTTTTCAGTATTGCTACCACGGGATTGTGGTCTGGGCAGACGTCGCGTCGGCTCCCGGGTATGTCTTGACAGATTTGATCAAATTTTTATATCTGTCTCTAATGAGGATGTAGTCTATTTGATTTCTCACTACACCATTTACCCCATCCGCAGGAGATGTCCATGTCTACAGTATTCGGTTTGGCAACTTATACATGGTATACATGATGGTAAATTCTTCATTCTGGCAGAATTGAACGAGTCTGTCGCCTCTCTCGTTACATACACCCAATCCAAATTCCCCCACACATGACGTAGTTGCTCCTTGTCCGACTTTGGCGTTAAATTCTCCTAAAATAATTGTTACTTCATGGTTTTTGGTTGCTTTGAGAGCCGAAGTAAGTTGTTCATAAAACTGTTCAGCTTCGTCATGGCTCTAGTCTGCAGTGGGAGCGTAAACTTGGACAATGTTGACGGGGGCATTCTCTTGATTGAAGTCTAAGCATCATGACGCGTTCCGAAATTGGTGTGAAATCGAGTACGGATCTGTTTGTTACTTTGTCGACAAGGACACCTACGCCGTATCGATGTCTTGGGTCATCATTCCCAAAGAAGTAGATACACCCATTCGTTATTATATGTTTGCCCGACCCCGGCCATTGAACATCACTTATTCCTAGTAGGTTTATGTTCATTCTTTCCATCTCCAGCCCTGTATTGTCTAGTTTTCCTGGTGAAAACACGCTTCTGACATTCCATGTTGCTATCTTTAAAGGCAGTCTGGAGATTTTTCTTCTATTTGCTTTCTTCAAAACCGTCCCCCCGGACATCCGATTGGGGAACTATTTGGTCCGGAATATTTCGCTTTGAATTGAGCCATGATATATTTTTACTATGGATGTCCTTTCAGATCTTTAATGCAGTGGTTTCCGTTGCCTTCTGCATTCCCATGCCGTTGGTCTACCGATGGTGATTCGTCTACCTTTGGGGGCGGTTTGTCACCCCCAGGGCAAGAGAGTGCCCTGCTTCATCCGAGGAAGAAGTTGTTTGCATATCCCGGAAATAAATCGGTCCCCCTCTGCGTCAGCCGCCATTCTAGCGTTACCGTCTTCTACCACGTGGAGGTGCAGATAGGGGTTTTCCTTTCCTCGAACTAGAGACCCGAAGGCATTTCTCTAATTCTCCAGTACTTTAGAAGACTAAAACTTTAGAAAAAGAAGTATTAAAAACTAGAAACTTCAGAGAAAAAGTACGTAGAAAGTACTTTAGTAAAGAAGTCCCTACAGCAGGACTTCTCCTGCTGTAATATATATCTAAGCCTGTCGGATCACCTAGCCCAACTACTGTCCTTTAAATGCCTGCCAAAACGCGACAACCATAGCCCGCAAGCTGTTACTCGGACCAAAAGGCTAGTAGGAAACCATAATATCAACGAACTACTGACACACCTAAGAGGAACAAACTGGAACGCGATCTGCACTGGGAGCATCGACTCGGCATACAACACGTTCATGGAGGAATTTAATTACTGCCTAAACATGGCCTGTCCAGTGAAAAGAATAACCAACAATACCCCAATAACAAAAATTTAGGTTAACGACCGATATACTGGCTAGCGCGCGCTCGCATTTTCAAAACAACTGCGGAACCCAATCTTTGCTGATTGGAATAAAGTACGGCATCGGCGTATCGTTAGTAAGACATTTAGATGTCCATGATTGATGTCCATGATGATACTAATGAAATGGACCTTATTAGTAAAGGTCATAATAAGATAAATAGTTATTTAATACTTTTAAGTAGAGTAAAAACTTCTTTAGAGTAATAACTTAAAAACAAATGGTGACACAAACTTTAGATTTATTTCAAAATGTGTATTTTCCAAATTAGAAATCAACGTGTCAGAAGATTTTTCCAAAATATTTGAAATTTCTGAAATAATGACTTTATTCCATACTTTAGGCACACCCTATATGAAATGACTTATCTGGACTGACTTACATGGACTCACTTAAACAACAATTTGCAGTTGCATCTTTGTTGACGCAAACATGTGTTGACATGAAACACCGTCTTGCTGGAAGATAAAGCCATTTCCAGAAATCCTGCTATTTTCCAAAGTAGGGAACAAAGACTGCTTTAGGATGTCTAAATATTGGTCCGAGTTAACAATGCCGTTGATAAAGTCTATTTTTTAACTTCTCTAGCCGACATTGAACCGCAAACATTTATCGAAGATGGAAATTCAAAAATAATATTATAAAAATTAAATGTGTAACTACTAAACTGTTTTTCGACAAAATTAAATAAAACATTGTATAAAACACGTGAGTTAGGGATGTTTTTAAAAAAAATCGTGAATAAACATCCACTTAACTTACTTTTTATAGAGGGTATCACGCTAATGGACCATTACAAGTTTGTGGGGTTATATATTATTATATTTATGGCTTACCGGTTTAATACTAAACATATTTTATAGAGATGTAAAAATGTGAAAAATATACTTTACAAGTCTGGAAATAAGGATTTTTCCGAGCGCACGTGACAAACTGTCGTGTGAAGCAAAGCCAACACGGGAAGTAATGCAATCATTGAAAAATCAATTTCTGGACGAGTATTGAACGATACTTTTTATTATAGGGACTTAATTATTCTTATAACCACTTTAATACGTGTTGATTATTTTTATTTAGCGCACGGAAAAAAATCGGAGATCGGAAAAAGTTTTCCGTGCTATCTTTTGAAAATACCATCTTTACGTCATTGTATACACGATTGCAAACAAGGTGTTTTCAGATAAGTATAATAAAAAATATATTCCAATACTTATTTTTTGTCATGTTAAAAAATCAAACTTAGCATATTGAAATTATCGATAGCGTAAATATTCTAAAGTTTGCGTAAAGTTTGTAGGCTGCAGAAAACTATAATTTTTCAATGTGATTTAGCATAAGACATGTTAAGTTTGTATTCTTTCTATGCAAGTTCTTAGTTCATATTGCCATTTTATCTGATTACATTAAGAGGTAGTCTTTCTATCTACTGATAAAGTTGTAAATAGTTATTTTACAGTTTAAAATTGACGCAGAGAGATTTGGGACGCACTGAGTAGATCAGTTCTAATATTCTTGCCGGCACATCTATACCGCGGATAATGTATTATCTTGTTTGGACTTAGCCGCCATTTGTACTACTTCTGTGTACATTTTTTCAGGTGTCATATCTTGCTATGGGACTTGACACGACGCGCGATGTTCCGAAACATGTTTATCTGGTTAATTGGCGAAAATAAGAGATAAAGATATCATCATTCTGACGTTTTAAACTGACGTTATATACCTCTTAGCAGACGTCATAAATAGCTGTTTATGTGAAAGGTGAAATAAAATTTTATTAAATCCACTAGTGCATTAATTGTATATTATTTAACGAGCATATAATGTAGCCTATAATTGAATTGGATGAATATTATACACAAGCCGAAGGTATGTGTATAATCATCAGTGTGAATTTTAGCCATTGTGTGCAAGTCAAATACTATGTTTTATCCATGACTTTTAAATGAAACAATTCTTATTAACAAATTTTTGCCAATAAGAAACCAATTGTTAGCAACCAATTGTATTGGTTATATTATGTACTAATCGTACGGTGTACACAAACATGATTATTATTGTATTAACACAAGTAGGTCTTATCGTAATTAGAAGGCATTGGTAGTCATTGGTATTCTTCATCATGATTCCTGACCGTTAATATCATATTTATGTCTATGTGGTCAGGAGATCATCCGGTTTGAACCATTGTCCTGCGCCCTAGGCCCTTTAGCGTTACCCTTGATACACCACGAGGTAGATCGCCTCCTTTAGCACTGCACTTGTGGATTGTACTTGTCACTGTTACTTAGGTCCTTAGGTTAGGCAGGATAATAGTAATTAATCATTATCTTTTTACTGTTACGCTACAAATAGCGACGACGGACACTGTAAATTGTATTGTAAACATGGCAGTTGCACTGACAATTACTGTCATGGGATGAATGAAAAAAACAGTTGTACAGAGCGTATGGTCGCAGCAAAAAAAGCTGTGTAATCAATCCGTTTCTGCCGCGAGCGGGTACAGGCCGAGAAAACGCGTGTCCTCTATCACTTTGATTCGACAAGCAGTCACGTTCACAGTGCAGGCGCGCCACGAAATTTGTTTGTTAAATTACCAAAACCGGATTCCGGGATTTGTTCGTGTGCGCCCTATCATCTCTACTAAGAGGATTAGAACACTGGTACAAGACTGGGAGTCTATTGAATCGCGCTCGAGAACAGCTACCGAGTAAGTACTTAGAACAAACGGGACTTATGTTTTGTGGAAACACGTGGCCGTATCTCTAATGCGCCATGTAATTCCAGGCGGCTAGGCTAGGGTAGGGACCAAACCACCCACATAGGCATAGCCCTATAATTTTCTTCGACAAAGAAGTCTGGGAGATCGATTGGTGATCGAACGCCGAGTCGCCGCTCCACGTGGTGAAGATTTGCGGGCGAAGAGGGGAGGAGTCAGTCCACCGAGGTCGCTTGTAGAATCGCCGCAGACCGACGGAGTCACCCTGAACTCCGATAAACAAGGCCATAATTTTACTAATTTATTTAATTCACTTTTTATTTTCTTGCTTTAATAACGTCAGTTTCAATTTTATTTTATTTTCTTCTCAGTAGCTTCAATTTAAATTTTACATTATTTCTTGTGTATATATTTGTGTGTTGCGACGTCTATTGTACTGCACGTGTTCCTGCGCCTTTGTGAAAGAAGTATTCCCGCGCGTACTTCACCTTACGCGATTCGTGTTCTCTGAATTTGAATCCTGGTTCGGTTAACGCGGTGTAATAATTTAATAATTGACATTTCTTACAGGTACCAGCGGGACACGTGTCCTTTTTATTTGTGTTCGAATAAACACAATTATTTGAAACACAAGACTCCGATTTTTATTACCCCAAATTCTCCGAATAATTTTATTAAACACTTTTCGTCATTTCAATTTAACTTCCCTTTTTTATTTATTCAATATCAATTCTCACTTTGAGACATTTTAAATCTGGTGGTGTGGGCGTTAGCTAGTCAGCTGTTGCGATATTTTCGTAGTTTTGAGTATCGCTGATTATCTCTCGTCAACTGATTCGGATAGGGTGGAGACCCTTACATTGAAGTAACAACGAGGTTAAATTACGTGGAGCCCTTTTTTAACCCCCCCTCCCCCGTTACTTCAAAGTTACTTCAAAGGGATCCTCCCTTTGCTCCGCGGCCGAACGCGTTGAAGGCCCATCAGGCACGTCACAAAATTAGAAAAAATTGTAACAAGAAAACATCAACGTGACAGATATTTTAATTGTGACAAAGTAATTGAACATAATATAAAGTTTATTAAAATGAAAATGTTTTGATAAAATAGACATCCAATAAAATTCGTCTATTTATAGTAATGTGTGTGAAAATATCCAAAACATTAGACTGATAGTTTTCTATGGGTAGTATATAATAAGGTTGCTAGATTACAAAAAGTTCAACAGTGCTAATAATTTCATGAAATTATTAAAATTTCAATAATAATATATCTGAAATATTATTATTTAAAATGAAAAATTGAATATTCACAAATATAACGAATATGCCGTATATACAGTATGTCCCCGGATTGAGTTTACAAGAGGAAAAACTTTTTTTCTTTTATTTTACGCCAAAACTGCAAAGGAATAAGATTTTTTGCTTGTCCTGAAACAAGCAAATCTCTAATTAAAACTTAATTATTCTGACTCAGTGGAAAGAAAAGTTCATTTTTATTTTTATTTCGGACTTTCTCTGCTTTTTAAATCCCATCACATTGGCCGTTTTATTTTTTTTTTTGATGTTTTGGCGTAAAATAAAAGAAAAAAGTCTTTCCTCTTGTAAACTCAATCCGGGGACATACTGTATAATACGATAATAATGCGAATATAAACCTGCCGTAAAGTTCAAAGATAGTTCCAGTAAAGAAAAATCAACCTGCAAACACTGTTTTACCGAGAAACCGATGCGAAATTCGAAATCTTCGTGCAAATCTGAACCTTTCCCATTATTTTTGGCCGAACCCAAGATTCGGGAGACTTTTTTTGTATTGATTTGTCTTATGTAAGAAAAATCAATAACCTGCGTACAAGTCTGAACCTTTACCATTATTTTTGGCCGAATCTAAGATTCAGGAGACTTTTTTTGTAGTGATTTGTCTTATGTAACTTACCAAAATGTATACATAGTCACATCTAGAAAAATAATATCAATTGAACGCAATTTTAAAATATTATAGTTCCCATTTATAAAAATTAATAATAACATCACATATGTAATACAGGTGCGAGTAAAAGTTTTTGGTTTATGCCAAAATGTTTATTTTCAAAATTAGAAGTGTTAGAAAATTCCGAGGAATTTTGTTCAATATTTTCTATTTTGAATATAATGAATATATTCCTTACTTTTCCAGGAATATGTCCCCGGATTGAGTTATTAAGAAGAAAATGATTTTATGTTTCATATAACGACTGCTTTTTATTTTTTTACAAAAAGTGATGATTGTTTTCAAAAAATATAAATTATATATATAAATTATATTATAATATAATTATATTAGATATATATAAATATATATAAATATATATAAATATATATAAATTATATAATAGGTTTTCATTTAAAAAAAATATCGATGACGTAATAATTTTTAAAAATCTCAAGATGAAAATGGTGTAGTATACCGTCATTTATTTAAAAACACTATACCCCTTTGAGATTTAATTTTATATAAATAATGAAAATTAATTTGAACGGAGTTATGCGTTACTTTATTTTCACACGGTATGTCTATTTCATTGTTAATCACCCTGCGGGTGTTTTATAAATGTCGAAATTCTAAATTTCGTAAAACTTTTAATTTCATTTATTTTTGGGGTCTTTATGTAAGGTAGACACGTAATTAGAAATATTCCTTCGTTATATAAGGAAAAACGCAAATACACAAGGTACATTAAATATTTACATATAATAATAATTTTCATATTAAATAAACTCATATCAGTATTATAAACTTATTATAATTCGAACAAAGAATTATGTGAATTACATTTCTCTCAAGATATTAAGATGTTTATCTTTAGCTTTACAGATAATAAAATGACATTTGTTTCACCAGCAGATAATTATGCAGGGTATTTTTTACAGGTGTGCAAAAATGAAATGACGTATGCAGTATCACATTCTACGCCGGAATGAGAGAATACACTTTTCACAAATTTCCTCTCGTTTCTAAGTTAACTGTGTTTAAATATTAGGTAAACAAATTATTATTTTTTTAAGAATAACATAGGCCTTGGAACGAAAATGGCGAACAAAAACAAAATCATGACAAATAATATGAAACATTATGAGAATTGTTCAAAGTGGTCGTCTTGACAACGAATGAAAGTGTGACAACGAAGTATTTAAACGGAGTGGTACCCAAATAAAGGAACGTAAGGCGAGAATAACAATAATATAACATTAATTTATAAATATTTTACAAAAAAAGATTACACATAATGAAATAGGTTTAGTGTTAAATTTTCGAATAAAGCACTAACTAGAACATTGTGGTGTAGAACTAGAATTGTTCAAAGTGGTCGTCTTGACAACGAATACAAGTGTGACAACGAAGTATTTAAACGAAGTGGTACCCAAATAATGGAACTTAAGGCGTGAATAATAATAATATAATATTAATATATAAATATAATAATAATAATATTCTACGAATATAGAAATTATTTAATTACAGAACACGAAAATAGAATTACGAGCATAATACGAGGGTCGTTCAATAAGTAATGCCCCATATTTTTTTTCTCCACAATGAGCAAAAACTGAAAGTTTCACTTCTAGGTACTTCAAGTTCAGTGTTTCTCCTCCCGGTGGCCGAAGTTTCAAATCATTCCAACAGATGGCAGAGCTGTAGTGAATTTTCAAAGGAGCATCTGTTAGTGATCCACGTTACAAACAGCGAGCAGTGATTAAGTTCTTGATTGCAGAGAGAGCAATTGCAATTGCAAAGCGATTGCAATCATTCTTGTTGATGCGATGCCAAGAAGGACAACCATAAATTCCGAAGCATACGTGAAGACCTTGGACAAACTCAAGAAACGTTTCCGGCGTGTTACGCATGACAAGAATCTGGCTGAAATTTTGATCCTGCACGGTAATGCACGCCACAAGTCTCAGAACCCGGGAACACCTCACCAAATTGGGTTGGACAATATTGGCCCATCCACCATACAGCCCAGATCGGGCACCGTCAGACTTCCATCTCTTCGGACCTCTTAAAGACGGTTTGCGTGGAAGACACTTCGATGATGATGAGAGCGTAATTCAAGCGGTGAAAACATGGTTTCGCGCACAGGTCAAGAGTTGGTACCGGCAGGGAATACAGGCTGGCGTTTCACGCAGGCATAAGACCGTACAAGTTCATGGAGACTATGTTGAAAAATAGTACGTGTAGAAGAAACATGTAGCTATATTGTCACCAAAATTTAACAGTTTTGAATAAATAGTTTTTAAGAAAAAAAATATGGGGCATTACTTATTGAACGACCCTCGTAGAATACAATAAGTACAAAACTTCGAATGTAATAAAGATCAAAGCCCAACAGCGTTTAAAAAATATGTATAATGTGTAAATATTTATCTCGAAAAAGCAGAGTAATATTCACGCGGCTTGAGTCAAATATTTGTCGGCGTATTTATTATTTAATTTCATAACGATGTGTAGATAGTAATTCGTTAAATAGGCAAGCGACGAATAATGGTTTCATTCTGCCAAAACGTAGGCGCAGTTGTATCAAATGGAGGCAAGTACGCGAAATAACCGTCTCGATTATACTGCGATTGATTCGAGGCGAAAGTTTAAATTTAATTCGGCTCGCAACCCGCCACATCAAGTCGAATATCGTGGGAAAACACGGAAAAGATCCGCACCGTACTCACACTCACAGTTAGTTACGTCAAAACAGTAATAAATGTTTCCATTGACAAACCCTTAGTGCGGTGTTTAATGGAATCATCAAAATTGCCCTTTCGAATAATCTTATGGAATCACACGTTAACACATCACTGTAGCTGAAACGTGTAGAGACGAGTATCAAAAACGTAAGTGCGCAAAAATAATTTTACAAACAAACAAAATTACACTTAATGAAATAAGTTTAGTGTTAATAATTCGAATAAAGCAGTAACTAAAACATGTTCGATTTTATGAAACATTTAAAAATTAATTCAAAATTATGTAGATAAAGGCACGTTTTTAAATTACCCCTCGAAAAAATATTACGGAAGAAAATGAATGAAAATACCTGCAAGTTTGTGGCTGTCAAGTTAGTAAAGTTTTTATCTACACCATACTACAGTGTTTAAAATTCCGAGAAACGTAAGTATAAATCATCCAATTTGCGGCTTCATCAAGAAATACCTATTTGTTGTCCTATTTTGTCTGGATGATTTCGTTATTGTTACAATGTTGTGTATATAAATATGTAAATATCTACAAATATATGTTTTCCACGAATCACCGCAACACGTCAATTATTTTAAATTAAAGAGTAAATTAAAGGTAAGCCCAATTTTTTTTAAATTTGAATTGGGGTTGAGTGATAGCTCATTTGAAAGCTTACTTAAGTTGCACACAAATCAACACGCATAGATATTTTTATAGATATTTCCGTTGAAATCTTAGATTCAAAAATGTTCACCTTAGCAATACTTTTCCTGTAAAATTGGATCAAAACTTAATCATTGAGTGTTTCGCAATGTAATTTAGTGTTGTTAATATCCATTGTAATCGGTTAACCGGTAGCTAGAAAAAAAACTTCAATAAAAGTTCAACATTTTTAGAATACTTTTTTAAATAAAAAAGTGAAACAATCTGTTGTATTGCGTATCAAAAAATGTTAGTAGTAACGTGCACGTTACATGACAGCATCACATTTGTATGTCAGATGCATTTATGACATAAACGTTTTTTGATACGCAATACACTTAAATATACAGGGTCCTGCAACAGTGCGTCGGCCTTTCCCGCCTTTCCCGTGAGAGATTGACCAAAATGTTTCGTACAAAAAGTTATTGGTTTAAAAATCTTTATGCCGTAAAATTATTTTCAAACATAAAGGGTGTCCAAATTTTGCGGAATATAAAAAAAAAATTAAATGGAATATCCTGTATTTATTCAAGTTTTCTTATGACATTTTTCAACCTCTATATTGTTGTCTATTTAGTTTTGGATTATGTTATAGCGTTGTCAATTTACAATTTTCTTCTCAAAATATCATGTATAAGCAAGCATAACTTTGAAATATCGTAGCGACCTCGCTTTTTGAAGGTAAGAATAAGTTTTAGTAATAATCTCACTGTGGTTAATAAGCAACATTTTGGTAATGAGCAATTTGAATTTAGTAATACACGGTGTTCAGAAAAATATACCAAACTTTGCAAATTTCAAAGCGATATAACCATTTTTTTAATGGAATGTCCCCTATTTTATGCCATTATTCGATAAGTCTTTCACTTCTCTTCAATTTGATGCGGCATATCTTATGTCTGTACCCCATAGTTGTTGAGATATTCAATATTTTTCATAAAAAGCTTCATGAAAGCATTCGCTCCCTTCGGTCGCTTATTCTTCAAACTAGCGTCCATGCGAGAAAATTGTGTTCCCGCACTTGGTTCGTAAATAACTATTATCATGCTGCCACACTAATGTCAGTTATTGTAAATTAAATACAAATTGGATGAATTGCAATTAATTCGATTATTTCAGAAACCCGTCAAGTGCACGTTTTCAAATATTCGGGAAATAAAGAAAAACATTATATCTTTGATATTAATTTAGATTTTGCATAGAGTATTAGTTAACTCCCCTTCCCCCAAAGTGAATATTGCCCGTAATTAAATTATAGTATGTATCAGTTACTTGTTAAGAAAATTGAAAAAAATCATAATTTAAATCAACTGATTTTTTTAAAATAAATAATTGATTTAAATTTAAATTAATCATTGCTTTTGGCCTGTTTGTGCATTCCAATAGGTGAACAATTAAATGTAAATAAAATAAATTTAAACAATAAAACATATGTCAATTTTTTTTTATTGTAAAGGGATCTATTAGTTACAAGATGTAGCTCGTGTTTCTATCTTGTTCCTACTAGATGTATTATCTACCATGTACTACTATGTACTACTATGTACTATCCTACAATAATACATTTTTCAAAACTGAGGTTAAAATGTGACAAATATATTTTTTACTCAAAATTATAAAAGTTAAGTGGAGATAAGTTCATATGGGGATGTTGGCAATTGAACAGGGATTCGAAGAGTGTAACAATATACAGGGTGTTCCATTTAAAATAACAAAGTTGATATCCATTTCCGGTAGGACCGGAAGTGATACCATGCTGTTTTTTTTCTTCAAATTTTTCCTCCATTAGGAACCCCGTAAAAATGCCACGTATAAATATGCATGTTAATGTTTTATGACTAAAAACTGACTATGTAAAAATATAAAATATAAAAATTAAAATCAACCCAATCTCTGAAACCATTCATTTTAGCACACCTGTATATTGACACTTTTGGGCTTATTTTGGTGTGTACTATATGTCCTACGCATATTATACATTTGATTTTTAACATCCTTTATACAGGGTGTTAAAAAAAGAGAAATAATATTTACAAAATAGGTAACAAAATAGTAACTAAAAATAATTTGGCAAGAATAGTTGTTAAACATTGATACATTATAGCTATTTAAAAGCACACTTATTATTTTTTACTGTGATATGAGAATTGTTCTGTTCATTTAATTGCCACGAAGGCAAAAATTATTACATAATTTTCAACCCAGAATATGTACCAAAATACTAACAAAAAATAATTTAGCAAGAATAGTTGTTAAACATTGAAACATTATAGTTATTTAGAACCACACTTTTTTTTCTGTGGTATGAGAATTGTTCTGGCTATGTTAATGACGACGAAGACAACAATTATTACCTAATTTGAACCCAGAATAGATACCAAAATAGTAACTAAAAACAATTTATCAAGAATAGTTGTTGGACATTGACACATTATAGTTATTGCGAACCACATTTATTATTTAATTTCTGTGGTATTATGAAAATTGCTCTGTTCATTTAATTATCTTAAAATTTGGTGATAAATTTTGTTTTCGTCGCTCATTTCAATGCCTACTACACCAAAATGTTCGAAATGCATTAACAAGCCCTTTTTCTGAATAAAAACATGAGCAATCATACTGTGATATAGATCGTTGAATTCATAATAAAAAATGCTATTTAATACAGGGTGTACTTTATTTATAGGCCATATAAAAATATAAAGTTCATGATGGTTTCTTTGAAACGAAACGTTGTACTGAGAATTTAAGAATGCTCTCTTGTAGAGCTAATAAAGTGGCAATAAGAAAGTGCCTTTTGTTTTTTATGCCTTTTCAAATAACTTCAGAAAAGCATAAAAACGATATCGCAAAATTTCTCAACAGTTTTCTCAACAGAATATTATTGATCACTAAATTGCGCAATTTTATTGTAATTTAAACGCCTTTGTAACTTTTACGGTTTCCGAGATCCCAATGCTGTTGATCCTTATCTCAGACACCCTGTATATTATATACACCTATATTAAATAAATCAGGTATTTTCCAGTCTCCTGTGAAATTAAGATTTTTTCAATACGTAGTATTAGAATGAGGATATCGATATGTAACATTTCACAGGAATATGTAATAATGACCCACCAGTTACCTAAAAGCATTTTATTTATTTATTTGGCACTTATTAATCTAACCATTTGAATTGATATATTGTACAGTAAAATTGGATGTGAAATAATGGCACTAGACAGGTGTATTACGTTCAAACGCATCGTGATTTATGTATGGGGTAATTAAAAATAAATAAAAGGAATTATTGAAAAATCAGTGCTGTGATGATAAACAATAAAACACAGTCTGATTGTTAATCAGGTGTATTGCGTTTCAAAAAACGTTAGCAGTAACGTGTACATTACTCGAAGCATCACTTTCTAATGTCTGCTGCATTTATGACATAAATACAGCTTACATTCGAATGTGATGCTGTGTAACGGTCCGGAAACGTCTTCGGCAGAAACTGCATTTTAATAATTAATTGGCGCATAGACCTGCACTGTAGACGACCGTACTCGCACCTTTTTTTGTTGTGGTGACGTGTTTCCCATATGTGTGCAATTTTTAAAATCGCCGGCGAGACGCCACCATAGAGACAGAAATCAGTTGCCTTGCGTGTCGTACGGACGTGCCAGAAGAACCGTTTTAATTGGCGTACCACCATCCGGTTTCCGGGATAATAAACGGGGACTCAGTTAACCACCCTTGAGGGGATTGAGGCACCAGGTACAGGGCAAGGATCTATCCATACGCTCATAACATCCGAGTAAGTAATTAAGCCCGTTATTTTTTTCCTTTTCGTAAAGCCACGTGTCCGGCCATTGTTACTAAGGCCATGTGCTTTGCAGGCGGTTTTTTACGGGGTAAGGGCTAAGCAGCTCAGCCAACCAGTTCTTGGCTAGAGGCAGCGATCATCCTGCCAGAGTTGCTCTCAGGTTTGGAATCCAGCGACGGCGTCGTCGACGATCGCGGCCGCCGCCCGTCCTAAGAACCAGAGTCCGCCAGCGGAGTCACGCAGACGAGGAAACACAGACCAGATATTGACTTTTTTTTTTTTTTGTTCTCAATTGAGCCAGACCTTTATGTTTGAATTTTGGTCTCAATTGAATTTAATTCCATATTGACATATCGTTTATTTCTTTTGTGTAAAATTTGCGTTACGTGTTTCGTGCCGTACGTGTTTTGCGCTTGTGTAAGAGAAGTCGCTCCGTCGGCCCTTTGAATCGCGCGATAAGAAGCTCGCGATATTCGGCCGAATATAGTGAACCCTGCGTGAAAGGGTTGCGTACGGAGGTATTTATTTCAGGAAGCGTAGGCACGGTGTCCGTCGTTTGTGTGAATAAACGCCGATATTTTACACTACAAAATTCACACCTGTTATTTTTTGTTCCCCCCACATTTTCTCGATCGGGCATTTATTTCAGTTTCAGTTTTTATTCTCACTGCGAGATTTAAATCTGGTGGAGTTGGCGCCATATGGTCAGCCGTTGTGACAGTTCGTGATTTCTGAACTTCGCTGATTATCTGCCGTCCACCCACGCAGATAGTGTGGAGCCACCCTTTGCGACGAAGTAGGGACGAGGATAAATTACGTGGAGCCTTTTTTTTAACCCCCCCACTCTCTGACACCGAGAGCCTGGCCCTCGTCACTGCTTCGAAGGGACCCTCCACTCGCTCCACGGCCTAACGCGCTGATTGCCCTACAGGTACGTCACAGCTGTGAAGAAACACACACGGTACTGTTAACGTTTTTTGATACGCATTACTACACCCGAATATACATACAGGGTATTTTTTTTAATTTGCTACCCGAGCGCTCCCGCCGAACTGGCTCAAAAATAATTAAAAAATCCTCAAACAGGTCGATTTTCGTTATTTCTCTGACGCGCTCGGAACAATTGTCAGTAATTTTTTATTAATTTTACTATCCAGAAAAAAACTCAAATGTGTTGATTTTTGTTTTAAAAATTAAAAAAAATAAGAAATTTTTTTTTTTTTATATTAAAACAAAAACATAATCAAAGCAACTCGATCAAATGTTAATGTTAAATTAAATTTGATTAGTATATCGTCGGCTTATACGTGAAATCATTAAGTCAAAAACTATAAAATGTGAGAAACTGCAATTCAAGTTTTATATTCTGCTGTTACCTTTCCTACTCAGTCATTTAATGAGTTAAGGATCTGGAAGTTCGGCTACAGGACCCTTTACTATACCCCTACTGAGCCTGAGATTTGTTACAATTTAGTAAACCATCAAAATAAAAAAATTAAAAAATAAAAACAGCCAAAAATTGACTTAGTGTATTTCACTTGTAAGCGGACGATATTATACATTAATAGCAGTTGTATTGTTAAATTGTAGTTTTTTTCTTTATATTTAGTACTTACCGGTACAAAATATTAAAGACGTTATATATTTATTTCTTTATATTTAGTACTTACTGGTACAAAATATTAAAGACGTTATACAGGGTGGTCACTTTTACGACGCCCACTATTAGGATCTATTAAACGGAAATATATACAGAGTGACCTACTCCTGATGGGACAAAAGTTTCTTATTTTCGTGCCTTTTAATATACCGTAAAGAAATCCGGGATATCTTGCACAATTCATGAAATATCGCCGAAAACCCTAAAAAGTGCACTTTCCGTTTCCTCTGATAACTTCTTTACTCTTGAAGGAAATTTTACGAAACTTCATACTCTTACATTTTTCGATGTGAGCTTTTTGATGATAGTGCCAAACATTTTCTGCGCCAACTAGATGCCCAAATTTTCATAGTCAATTTTTGATTTTCTTATGGCCGCCATATTGGATTTTAATAGCATTAAAAAAAGGGAAAAATTCCAATTTCAACCATGTATAACACATTGGAAATCTGACATTTTATACGATTTCAGAAACGCCGAAAAGTTGTTCGCCGTCTTCTTTCGGGATACAATTCACCATAAATTCTAGATGTGACTGTCACATTTCTGTAATTCCTTACATAGAGATTGCACATGTAAATTTTTTCATGTTGAGGATAATATCTTGCCATTTGTACTAATCAACGATATTATCTCCTTCTTTGCACTTTATACACAATAAAATTTCTCTGAAGTTATTTTCTTTGTATGAAGAAATGTCAAAATGGTAATTTGTTATTCCATGGCAACTTGATTTTTAGAGCAGTCTACAACAGTTTTTTAATTATCGTATTTTGGTGGTAAATAATGTCAGATTACCCACCTGTACACATGGTTGAAATCGGATTTTTTCTCTCTAATGAATGCTATTACAATCCAAGATTGCGGCCATAAGAAAATCAAAAGTTGACTATGAAAATTTAGGCATCTAGTTGGCGCAGAAAATGTTTGGGGCACTGTCATCAGAAAGCTCACGTCGAAAAATGTAAGAGTGCCAAGTTTCGTAAAATTTCCTTCAAAAGTAAAAAAGTTATAAAAGAAAAAAGAAAGTGCAGTTTTTCGGTTTTTCAGCGACATTTCAGGAACTATGCAAAATATCCCGAATTTCTTTTCAGAATATTAAAGGCATGAAAATAATAAACTTTTCTCCCATTTGACTAACTCTGTATGTATTTGCGTTTAATAGATCCTAATGGTGGGCGTCGTTAAAGATGACCACCCTGTATATGTATTTCTTTATATTTCTTTGTTCTCCTAACTAGTTTCGGCTATATTTGAATAGTAATCGTCAGAGGATTATTCTAGAAATATAATATAATTATTTATTTTACGTTTAAAAAACAGAGAAAGAATTTGCTATGTGTTTAGCACAAAATGTTTATTGCTATATATATATATATATATATATATATATATATATCGTATATATATGACGTGATTATTTTATGTTTATGTAATGTGTTATATTAAATTGTAATATTTAATGTTGTGATAGTTGTAGAATTTCTATATATTTTTGTGCGTATGCTTTTGTTATTAAATGAATGTATTCCTTAAATAGCGATATTATTAATTACTCAATAGATATTCTATTATATGTGATAGATATAATTATGTTGTATTATTATTTCATGTCAATCATATTTGAAATGTTTATAAAAAAATATTGTGTTGTTTGGGTAATTATTGTTTGTAAGGGTAGTTTGGAAATTTGTATAAAGGTTTGAATGTGAGTTCATTGAGACATGTTATGTGTTGTTCTGTATTAACAAGTTTGTCAATTTCGTGTTTGAAGTAAAATTTGTTTTAGACCTTTATTAGATAAATGTAAGTTTTCTATTATAAATGACGATGACATCATTAGTCAAAAATTATCGACGTCATAATTTTTTTAAGTGCGTCAGTAAATGCAGAATAAATAACAAAAATCGACCTGTTCGACGATTTTTTTATTTGTTCGAGCTATCTCGGCAGGAGTGCTTTGGTTCCATATTCAAAATACAGGGTGTAATAACTAAACGCTACTGCGTTATACGTTAAAGGTGTAAGACTGTACCAGTGTTAAGTTATTATAATTGAAAAAATGATAATTCAACAAGTGTTTTATTTCATTAACTTAGAAAGTTTAAGAAACACCGTTATAGGGAAGAGAGGCTATAATTGTAATAAAAGATTTATTTTAGTTTCACAGAAAAAAGTTTTATTTGCCGTCTTTTTTAAAATAAATACTTCGTCAGTTTTTTATAATCTCATTTTTTTAACATTTCGTACAAAAATATCAGGTCAATTTTTATCAATATTGGAAACGAGATATGAAAAACGACAACGAAAACTCGGCACACATAGATAAACTGGCGGAAAATTCTCGAATCAGGATTCGAACTATTTTAGGAATAATTTAAGTACAAAAAAAGTATACATATACATACGTGAGCGCCCCACGTATCGACAAAAAAAACTTAATATTAAATAACTATAATATATATATATATTATATTTATATGTATTTATATACAAAATAAGCGCATACATTAGGGGGCCAGTGAAAATTGCTAAAGGAGAAATGAGGATAGTGTGACTGCGCTAAAACTTTGGCAATTTTCAGGAGATCTCGATTTTATACACATAATGCAGCAAGGTAAACCATCCCTATTTGCACCCACTAATTGTGCACACTAAATTCGCGTTTACCTCCCGTTTCTTCCGTAAAATCAATAAATTAAATATATTATTTAAATATTAATAGGTACACATATTTGAGCAGGTCGGCAAAATCATCGGAGATAAATTATTTTAAAACATACCTACATACAGTTTATTTTAATTTGGCACTAGATCGCTTTCTATACAGTTCAAATTTGTGACTAAGTGATTTAAAAATATAAGTGACTAAAACAATTCCTTCCCAGTCGATAACGGATAATCATACAATTTACAGGTAACATCGAGTGAGAGAGCGTGTCCTTGTTTAAAATTTGTCCACAGTTCATGGTGTATACACACACACACACACACCCATACACAAACAGACGTGCCACAAACGCCACAGATCCACCGCGAACAAACGTCTATCAATAAAATTTGTACATAGACTACATAAAAAACTTGTTAACTATATAATAATAAAGAATTTGGTTTGAGCTTTACAGCCTTTCGTCGATAAGTGGGAATCCACGTGCCGCACCGCCTTCTTTATTTCCTCCTGACTTTGGTCTTTTGCACATCGCCGTTTCTCCTGTCGGCGCCCGACTTGATGTTGTTGATGAGCCCCCTGAACTGCATGATCTGCATCGCCGTCACCGATGGCTCGCTGCAGCACTCCAGCCACCTGAGGAACTTCTCGCCGTGCTCGAGGGCTTCGCCCTGCGTCAGGTCCTCCTCGTCCTTGCCGCTGCCGTCTTTTCGCCCCACGGCGACGTTGTTGTTGTTCAGGAGGAGGTTGTCCAGGACGGCGCGCGCCTTGTTGCTGCTGTTCTTCGGCTTCTCCTCGCTCTTATTCACCTGGTTCTCGCTGTTGTTGTCTTTGTCTTTGGTCAGCTGTTGGTACAGGATTTGTTTGTTATCTGGTTGTTGAGAGTCTTGGAGCAGTTGCGGATCTGGTTGTGGTTTTGGTTGTTGATGGTGGTGGTGATGTTGTTGGGGCGATGTTTGTGGTGGTGTTAGGTGTTGCGGTGCTTGCTGTTGCTGCGGGGATGATTGCGGGGGTGGTAGTTGTTGCTGTGTTTGCGAGGCTAATTGCTGGGAAACTTGGGTGTATTGCTTGTACCATTTCCACCAGGAGTTGTTTTGGTTGCTAGTGGGCACGCTGCCGAGGCCGTTGCCGCTTGTTGTGCTGGGCAGGCCGAGGTTTGCTTGGTTTTGTGCCATGCTGAGCCAGTACCAGACGGTCTCCTCTGCGGACTTCTGCGGGTCAAGTTTTGGTAGTTTGGTCGACTTTTCTGTTTTTTCCGGCTTGTATGCAGGCAGCAGCGGAGACGACGTGGAGGTGATGGCGTTGGTGCTGGTATCGGCCGGCGCCGCGGTGACTTTCTTGGATGACTTCTGTTGCTGAAGGAAGAGATTGTTCCACTGGCTGAGGAGGCCGATGTTAGAGGAAAGATCGGCGAGGGCGCCTCCTAGTGACGAGTACATCTCGGGCCTGTTGAGGCCGAACTCGATGCTGAGTCTGGCGAGTTCAGCGCGGTTCTTCTCGCGCTCGGTCATCTGTGCCTTCTGGCTGTTGTCCCCCTTTGTGTTCAGGTTGAGGGGTTTGTCTTCTGACTTCAAATAGTCCGTGGTGTACTTGGGGTCGGAGACCGGAGAGTACGACAGCCGGGGGTTCGGCTTGAGGCTGAGGTTAAACGGGGAGACGATGTCTTCGGAGAGCTTGGACTTCTTCTCCTTCGGCTCGTAGGAGCCGTGTATGGAGTCGTCGGTGTCGGGGCTGGATTGGCGTGAGATGTAGGAGATCTTCTCCTCGTTCTTGCACCAGCCGCGCAACGTGGACTCGGGGACGCCGATGTCGCGCGCGACGGAGGCCTTGCTCTCGCCGTCGTGCACTCTTCGGATGGCCTCCAGTTTTTCGTGGGCCGTCAGCGAACGAAGAGGCCGCTTCCCTGCCTTTGCGGACATCATGATCTGCTGCAGGAGGCGACGCTGGACGACACAAAAAGGCGCGGGACACTCAGGACCCCGATCACATGTATATATCCACCACAGTCACGAACACGTGGCCGAAAGAAGTCCGATGAACCGCGCGGTAACTTTTGACAAATGCAACACGCCGCGTGTTTTTTGCCGGCGACGCGTGCGCCACAAAGTTCTCAGCGAGTTATTAAAACGAGCAGCCCGATGCAACGCAACGCGACGGAGTGTGGTACCACACGAACGTGACGACGGTCGACGGTTCGAAGCCGGTGTGCTCTGTCGGAGAGTTTCTTGCAAACTGGTGGTCAGTTCCTTTGTCCGGCCGATCAATACTACGTGCGACGGACTAGCGCGGACTGAGAGAGCAGGCAGGCTGTGTGTGTGTGTTGGGTAGAGGGTTCGCGAGTCCCCGCGTGATGGCTTGACGTGACACCCTCCCACCCCCTGGTAGGAACACTTGCGCCAAGTCTGGTTCACGCAGCCACACACACAACACCGAGCGACACCGTTTCGCGAGCCGAGGAACGGACTAACGAGGGTAACCCTCCGCCGCTCTCTCGCCCTCCTGCGCGCCCCCCGGCAGCCAAAACCCCCCTCCATCCCTCCATCAATCCGCGCTCCTCGCGACTCTTCAGCGACAACAGCTGATGGCTGTGGAGGCCCCCCGACTACCTGCGCGCCCTGCACCCGGCTGTAAGCCACCGCGAAAAACACATGAATATCGCTTCATAACAAACGGAAACTTTTCAATGGCACACACACAGGCATCACTTGTACACACATATACATATGTTCACGGACGCGCGCCGTTCACAACATTCCCAACTTGAAAAATAATCTTGCCCGTTAACTTTCGGCATTCCGCAAATAATACAACAAACTTTTAAACCATCGCACCAATAAAACTTCGTCCGTAGAAATTATCTTAATCCCACAATTGGCTGCACTCTCGCCGCAATTGATTCCATAAATGCAGTGGCAATTAAATTTACACAGCTAGCCCGGCACTAAATGCGTCATTATTTACACTCAACCAACTCCACTGTTTACCACAATTATGTTATATCCGCCACGGGCAAAACTGCAAAAGTAAAAATGATCCAGCGCTTTACAAACTTTATACACCCCTTTTTTACATAATACATTGTCGTGCCCTCTCCACACTTTTCATAATACTCTAAATGCGTAAATACGTTTCGGCAGATCAAGATATATTTAATTAAAAAAAATATATTTTCAACATGCATCCATGTAATAATAACACTTTTTAAATAAACTTAAACAAATCTTTGTTCACAAACATGACGAGATATATATTTAATACAACAATATAATATTTTTAGTGCGGGAGATAGTGGCGTCCCCGCGCCACCAAGGCACCAGCATCTTATGTAGGTACCCAAAATTACCCAACCAGCACGACACGACCAAAAGCTTTGCAAAAATACTCTACATTTTATGTACACTTTTGATATTTAATGCGTAGCAAAACATATGTGCAAATTAACAATCTTGACACAATGCCTTGAAATCAAAGAGACCTCTTCTTATAGAAATATGGTATATAGAAAAACTGAAATATTTTGAATTAATTTATGCACACCCTTTGTATCTAAATTGGCTCTTCGCAGTTAGAGCAATTCGTACTACGGAGGAGATTTAGAACTCATTAATTTTCTGCCCAAATATCTTATGGTTTCTCAAAAAAAAAAGGGTGTGCCCCTTTAAATGGAAAAACTTCAAGGTGCTAAAAAGAAATTAAAAATACTCTTTTATCATCTTATTAGCTATAAATGGAAAGTGCATTTGTAACCATTTGGCGTAAATGGTTATAAATGTAAATTTATACCTATTAAATTGAAGAAAAAAAGTGTTTGATGTATTTGTAGTACCTTGAAAATCATCCCATTTAATTGGATTGTATCACCCTTTACTATCGCAAAAGCTGAATGATTTATAAATGCAATACCTGCTACAAAATAGCGTATTAAAGGACGGTCTCAGTGAAACACCCTGTATACCATTAGAAGCTGTATCGAACAAGTCCCTCCCAAAGGCGCGCCCCACAGTTTGGAAAACACTGTCTTAATCCCACAATTACTATTTTCTAGCTGCAACCGAACACTCAAACGCGATGACAAATAAACACACAGCGACTCCCACAACCGCAGTGTAATTATCAATTAAAACGATGTGATTATAAAAGTTATCCCAATGCTCCAATAACTGTAACACTCAACTCGCGGTAATTGATTCATAAATGCTTCAATAATTAAATTAACCCGGCAGTTCTCACATTAAACGCGTCGTTATTTACGATTAACCAGCTTACCGTGTGCTTACAATTATATCTACAAAACTACACAGATTAAAGTCATCACAGCCAGTCTTAATTGTATATACATTTTTATAATGCGATGGATAAAAATATATTAGCACCAAAAATATATAATAACTGAACAAGTTATTTTAATGACCAAACCCAGAGTGTGTCCATTTCAATGTAAATTCCGTGGAATGATCATGCCACTTGCTTGCGAATTTGAATGACAAAAATATTCTCAATTTTAACCACTCCGTATTTATATTTTAAACCAAAAGTTAAATTTTCAAATATATATGTTAGCTTACAAATCTACAAAACTACACAGATAAAGTCATCACAGCCAGTATTTTGTTTCATACGCCACCGACTTGTAAATACATTTTTATAATACGGCGGATACAAATATATTGGCACCAAAATATATAATAACTGAACGAGTTATTTTAATGACCAAACCCAGAGTGTGTCAATTACAATGTAAATTCCGTGGAATGATCATGGCACTTGCTTGCGAATTTGAATGACAAAAATATTCTCAATTTTAACCACTCCGAATTTTCGAATATATATGTTAGTTGAAACTTCAATTTTTTTTTTATACAGGGTGTTTCCTAAAAAACGCCGGTGGCCATAACTCCTTTATTTATTGGCCGATTTAAAAAAAAAAAAAGAAACAAGATTAAATGGCTCCATATGTTCTACAAAGGGGCTATAATCTTGTGTTTTTGCAAAATCAACTTTTATTTCAGCGATAGTCAACTTTTATTTTTCAAATGGTTACATATTTTCTTTTTTTTTTCTGGTAGAGATTATTTTTCTGAATCCAAAGATCGCTTTGATGAAATATTCGTTACAGACAAAAAAAAAATGTTTAAATAGTTTTTCAAGTGTGGCGTGACAAACAAAGCGAACACAATGTGGAAAACACCAGAAATACCTCCTAAGTGTTTATTAAATGCAACTTATGCAATAACGAGAAGACGTCAGATGTGTCATGGAAGTCAAAATATTTGACAGTTTAATTTGTCAAAAGCAACAATTAAAATTCGATTTTTTAAGCGAAAGTGTTCTAACGCCGGAAGATTCAAACGATGAGAAGACCACATTTAATCAATCAAAAACGAACGGCTATTGTTCAGCTTTTACTGAAACATCAGAAATATGGATGGCTGAAAAAGGGAGCGGTGATTTTGACAATTGAAAAATTTACCAATAGTCCCAATTTGAATGTTTTCGATCTTGTTTGTTTTTCGTCTATTCAACCATTACAACACTAGCATTCACCGACCAATATGGACGAATTAATGAGTTTTCAAAGAATCATTCGAAGCGGAGACTAGACATACATTAGAAAATGTGTTTATAAGTTTACAAACAGTTATGAAATCGATTATAGATTGTGGCGGTAACAATAATTATAAGCTTCAACATATTAGCAAGTCAAAGCTGAAAAAGGGAAAATCGTTTGCCTACTATTCGTTTATACTAACATTTTTTGTAAGTTATTTGAAAAAATATATATAGTACTTCTTAGAAACGAAAATAGCTCACTTATTATGGAAAAAATGAAAATCGGCAATGGCTCACATATTGTGGAAAAAATAAAAATCGGTAATCGCTCGCTTATTATGGAACTGAGATAGTACTATTTATCTACATATCTAGCTTCTATTAATAATCTACAAATATTGTCCACAGCGCGGCCTTATTATTTCTAACCTACGTCAATAATATGATAAATATCTTATAGCCTCGTAGTTATTTCAATGCAATCTAAGTTCATTCAAGTGGTAGGGTTGGAGTTAGGCTAGTATAAATTGGAACATTTGGTTTTTGAACTGTTTTCGGTTATTTATACTTTTAATGATATTTGACTCGTTTTCAAATGTATTTTACGACAATTAATCTATTACTTTAATCTATATTCATTACTGTTTAGATTGATTTATTATTGTTCTTTGTGGATTCTGTCATATCAGATTCATAAAGCTAATTTTGATAACATAAATTGTTTTTAAACTTGCATTCATAATTTAATTTGAATATTTTTTTAAATCAGTACATAGCTGCCCAAAAATAAATTTAAATGTCATTTGAAGTAGTGTAATTAATAATTAAATCAAACTATGGCATTATGGGTTAACTTTGCACTATTAAATCCTGAATCTGAACAAAATTCTTGTTTATTCTTTAAACCTTCAGATCTATAACTACATTAATGTCATATCGTACCAACTACGAGGTTATAAAGCTGGATGTAAAACCTGGCCAAAGTTCTATCTACATTAACTATAGTTGAAAGCTCAATTATTGCATAATTTTACGATAACACATCGCTAAAGCAGTGAATGCAAGCTTGCCAAGCCTTAGCTATCTCTTTGATATTCCAAAATATTTGTCCATCAAAAATCTACAAAGAGTTATGTAAAGCGGATTGCAGAACCATGTAAGTAGTTAGGCTAAGAGAGTTCTTCGGCATTTTCCCACAAGGATTTACACAGGGGTCTAAATTTACTTTTTTTCGGGCAGTCGGGTTGAGGGGTACGATATTTGTACAACGTGTTACCTATGCACGAGTGGTACGTTTGTCGTATGTTGGCGCCCCTTTGTTACCACCACATAGCTCGAATGGAAAAAATGAAAATCGGTAATGGCTCACATATTATGGAAAAACAAAAATCAGTAATGGCTCACATATTAGCCAGTCTTTTCAAGTGTGGCGTGAAAAACAAAGCGCACACAATGTGGAAAACACGAGAAATACCTCCTAATTGTATATTAAATGCAACGTATGCAATAACGAGAAGACGTCAGATGTGTATTCAACAAGGTGGCCGTCAGATTGAGCAACTTTAGTGGATACGTTTGAATTTTCTGATGCATATTTTGAATTATTCTAATAAAATATTACATATTGTTTTCCACATTGTGTTCGCCTTGTTTTTCACGCCGCACTTGAAAAACTATTTAAACATTTAATTTTTTTTCTGTTACGAATATTCCATCAAAGCCAACTTATTATACATTTTTGGATACATTAAAATAATCTCTACCAGAAAAAAAAAGAAAATATATGTAACCATTTAAAAAGACAAAGTTGACTATCGCTGAAATGAAAGTTGATTTTACAAATAAACTAAATTAGGGCGTCTTTGTAGAACATGTGGAGCCATTTTATCTTGTTTTTGTTTTTTTTGAAATCGGCCAATAAATAAAGGAGTTATCGCCAGCGGCGTTTGTTAGGAGATTTCTTATTAAATCTTTCTAATTTTTCATTAATGGTCCTTAAAGACTTACTATAATACTTTTGAAAAAAACTGAAACAAAATGAAAAATTCTCAACCACTAGTGTAAATGGTGTAAATCTTGGGCAAAATGGAAAATCTTATTAACACAATAGGCGGAAAGACCGCAGGTCGATTACCAATAAAATATTGTTACTACTACTGATGAACAAAATCGTTATTTAAATATATATTATTTAGATACCTAGAATTTATAAGCTCTTCGAAGCTACAGGTGTCATTTTCCACAAAAAGTATTTGAACTGTTTATACGGTAGTTTCCTTATATAAAAATATTTATCATTTTGATCTATAAAAGTCCACTCGATCCTGGTATCTTGTGGTGAAGTTGCGGCAACCAATTAATAATTTGGATTATTTATCACAAAATAATATGGTTTCTATTGAATTTACAGTTTTTTTAATCAGTCTTGAAAAAACAAATCAGGAAAATGCGTAAATATTATCTTGTGGCACAATATTTTGTATAAACATAATTTTCCTCGACCTAAAGAGGAATTTCGATAAACATAGAAATATTCAAATACACGATTGGAAATTTCAGTGTTTTTTAAATGAACATATGATAGAATTATGTTTTACTTCTTATTCAGGGTTTACTGAATGAAATTTTGAAATATGAGGACGGGAAATTTTTAGTACCAAAGTTTATTTTTTTATATTTTTATATTTTACGTAGAAAGTGCGAAGCTAATTATTGCATAAATGCATTCCTAGGCAAAATTGATTCAATTTTGCATAATACATATAAAAATTGATATCTTACAATTTTATGTTACAATAGTTGCGAATTTAATTCAATATTTCGATATTTACACTAATGAATATGGCGAACATTAATTATTTCCATCGTTCAAATATCACCAATTTCTATCATTTTGCATTAAAATAGCAAAAGATGATGACTACTTCCGGTTCTACCAGATAGAAGGTTCATTTGAGGAGAACGGAATCAGCCATGTTTTGACGAATTTTTGAAATTTTATGATATCAGGAACACCACAAACTTTTGACGAAATGTCTGCGTCTCTTCGTGAGAGACCCTTTATTGGTATAAATATATATATATATATATATATATATATATATATATATATATATATATATATATATATATATATATATATATATTTGTATACATGGTGTTCTCTGTTTTATGAATTATTATGAATTTTATGAATTATTTTTCAACAAATTTTATTTCATATAGAACCAACCAATTATACTTTTGTTCTTAATTTTGTTCTCACCATGTGCACATATTTTTATGTATTTACAGTCATAAATCTATACATCTGCAGAGGTTAACGTTGTAGTTAATTGAATTCGTATTTACCCACAGCAATTGCATTACAAATCCAACGACAAATTGCACATTAATAATGCATTACATCCATCGAGTCAACTTACCAACTTCGCCCACATTTACGTCCGTTATTATATCAATAAAACTTCTGGCGTAAAAATAGCTTTTCCCGCAATTGCTACAATCGCTCACAACTCATTCACGTCGAGCACTTCATTCAGTGCTACAGCGTAAAGTGAATGCCAACAATAAATCTCACATTAATCACGATATAATTTACATTAATTCAGAGGCTCACCATAATTTTATAATAGTTAGATTTATATTAGAGGGATTATTGTGATCATTGCTTTCAAATGAAATATAATTAAATTAAATTGTTGGCATGCTTATATTGCAACGCGCGTTGACGCGCGCGAGATATTCGAAACAAATCAAAACTCGCCTTGTACTCAACCGCTGCAAGCGATTACTTATCGCCGAGCGATAAAAAAACTTGCTCTATAAATTTCATCCAATACGCCGTAATAGTTTTTGCCATTCCGGGAGTCTATATAACTCATTTTTATGTGCGTATGTATTTACATTAAACGTTGATACACACTGACGCACAGCTTTACACGAGTCATTCTTACGTTTACACCTTGTAAATCGCTCGGAAAGTGGTACTTGTCTATGGATAATACAGCAATAATAAGTGGGAAACTCTGTTCTAACAGCACAGGTATTTAATTTTCTATTCAACTACCACTATTATGCATTTAAAAGTACAATACATTTTATATTTTGCGATGCCATTTATAGAATAAAAGATGATTCTATTGATATTTGTTCAGTAAATTTGTTTGCACATTTCGCCAGTACAATCATTTTAACAACATTATTTATACCAGCATTAATTATCGATTACATATATAGATGTTATTATTAGCCTATTTTTGCGTGGTTCGGCACTTTAAGTGCCAAACTTTAAGTGGGTATATCAATCCGGAAGATGACTTATTGCCAATTTTAGTAAAACCGACTCTCAAATAAAATTGAAAAATAAGTCTTAATTGAGTAATTAAGTATACCTAATTACAGTATTTATGATTTTAACTGATTAAATAATTAGCAAAACAAATAGCTGGAATAAGCCGTGCTTCATTGATAGAAATAGTAAACAATAAAACCAGAGTACGTTCCATTAACGGGCATCGATTCCGTGTTGTTACACGTTTACGTTTACAATGGGGAAGTTGAGAGAGAATTTAGTAAAGTGATTTGTCATGAAAGTTGCCCGCGCGCAAAAGATCAACAAAAGAAAATGAAATCTGTTATTTATACGGACGCGGATATCTGAATGGATGATGTTATTTGTGCGGCGCACGCGGCAGCTACTCCATGAATGAAAGCATAAAACGATAATTTGTAGTAAAATAGTAATAGTTGTGTGAAATGAATTAATCGTGGCCGGTTACAGTTTATGTTCGATCTCAATTACAGCGTAACGCGCGTTTAATTGCCTTAAATTGCATTCGAGTCATAAAGGTAAATGCGAAATAATAAAACAAGTGCCTCGCACGGTGAGCGCTCGTGTGTTTATCTGATGAAATGCTATCGGATATATAATTGTGAGTCCGGCGAATTGATTGAATGTAAATAATAATCTCGTTTACAATTATGGCGTTTAATGTGGGAATTTAATAGTCGTTTAGCTCAGAGTTATTTCACCAATTTATGTTATCCTATTATCGTTGTCTCGTTATATTGTGTATTTAATTTATATTTATGTAGTTATCCTTTTATTTACTGTGCACTTTCGGTTCGTGAATGTGGAACAGGTTGTACCACCTTCTGAACGAAACACGTGTTAATAATAATTGTAAGTAACAACAATAACAATTATCATAATAATCTTACTGCTGATCCACTATATGTAATACTATTTATCTACATATCAAGCTTATAGTAATATATAATTAAAATATTATTAAAATATAATTTAACACACGCCTAAATATTTTTTTTCATGAAAAAGTGTTTCAAGTTTTATAGGTATCCTATAGTAAATGGGGTGTGCTGATCACGAATCTGTGCGTAGTTTTTTTTCAGCACGTCAGGTTTTCGGGAAAAGTCAATTTTCAGAGAAAGTGCAAAAAAATTGAGAAAATATTTATTGAAACTATATTTAATAGAAAATTTCACTGCAAAATTGAGTTGTTCATTTAAAAAAACAATGCAGTATAATCTACGTTAGACAATCGTTGGTTTATTTTTAAATAAAATCGTTCACTTTTTCCCTGAAAACTGCGTTTTGTAGTTTTCTTTTTTTTTATGAGCGAGTCCCTCTTCAAGGTCCAGTAGTAATCAGCCATCATTCTAATATCCCATCTTCCTTGGTAACGTCTCTCCATCTCCTTTATGTCTTGATGGAACCTCTCTCCCTCTTCCGCGCTGGCAGCTCCAAGATTTTCGGGAAAAGAGACTACGTGGGAATTCAGAAAATGAAGTTTGACGCTTATATTGCATCCCAGTTTTTTTTTTAATTTTCGACCATGTTGGCTACAATTTCTTTATAGTTTGAAGAATTGTTGTTTCCAAGGAAACCGTCTATGACTTCTACGAAAGAACTCCATGCTTCAGATTCATCCTGGGTCATTGTATTTTGACCTACAAAGGGCCTACAAAAATTCCTTCTTTAAGTTTAGCTTCAGAAAGTGCAGGAAATTTGTCGCACAGGTATTTAAAGCAGTCACCTTGTTTATCTAAAGCTTTGACAAACTGCTTCATCAATCCTAACTTTATGTGAAGGGGAGGCAAAACAACTAATTTTGGGTCAACTAATGCATGTTGCGCCAACAATATTCGCTATACTTTATTGTATTTAGCAACAGCTCAAGATTCTCATACGTTTCTTTGAGATGCACGTAGTGAGCAACAGGCACCGAGGCATAAGTATTGCCATTGTGCAAGAAGACACCCTTCAGACTTCTCTTAGAAGAATCAATAAATAACCTCCATGAGGATTCGTAATTGTCAGCTCCCAGTTTCATGACTACTTCAGAAATATTATTACAATACACCAGTGACAACCCTCTTGAGAGAAATAATCCGCGACCTCTTTTTCACGATGCCTATACCACGAAAATGTGGTTCCTGGAGCCAACAGATTTTTGTCTTTCAGTCGTGATCCTAAGATTTGTGCAGCATCCTTCGATAGGCCCAAGTCTCTCACTAAGTCTTTTAGTACAACTTGCATAAACTGTTGAGGTTGGTCTATATCAGGATTGAATTCGTCTTCATCGGTTTTTTCGTTTGAACTTTCATCTGATGATTGCTGTTGGATGGTGTGAAGAAAAGGTGGAGGAATGGGAATTCCTTGTCCAAGAGGTACAGGTACATACTGAATAGTATGTTTATTTTTCGAATTGAAACCCTTGACATCGCAGGAGCAAAAGTAACAGTCGTCTCCATGGTTTTTTTGTTCCCTCCATACCATAGGAATACCAAAGGGTAAAGAGCTACGTGTATCTTTTGTCTATTTTCTCAGTAGCTCGACACACTGAAAGCACACTTTGTGTGGAGCCCAAAGTTTGTCCTGATCACCAAGCTTTACACCGAAGTAAGCGTGATAAGCTTTCTTGATAAATTCTGTTATGTTTCGTTGATGCTTTGCTATCGTTAAATCATCACACACGTAACAAAATATTTCAGGACTGTTTTTGCACTTTCTTGATGACATTATGACGCACTAAACATTCAGAAAACAAAACACAACTCGATGCTACTAACAACTGACGCTAACTATGTCGTAAACAACTGCCGATGCCATCAAGTTGACCTTGACAGATGCGAAAATGGAACAGTGTTGTCATTGAAATGAAATAAACATAATATTATACTAAAATATTTTCTATCGATGTATCAAGTATTTTAAAGAAATAATTTTAATGCAATTTAGGAAATATCATAAAGGTACTTCTTTGCTCTAGTACAAAATATCTCACAAGGTTTTTTTGAATTTTGTGAAAAATCTTTACGTGATGGGCTCAAACGAAATTCACATTCAGAATCAACGTACCCGTATTAGCTAAGGACACTTATCTAATTCAAAACACCAAAAATCATGTCGGCCTGTGTAACCTACAAATATTGTCCACAACGCGGCCTTATTATTTCTAACCTAAATCAATAATATGATAAATATCTTATAGCCTCGTAGTTATTGCAATGCAATCTGAGTTCATTCAAGTGGTAGGGTTAGAGTTAGACTAGTATACATTGGAAAATTTTGTTTTGGAACTGTTTTCGGTTATTTATACTTTTGATGATATTTGACTCGTTTTCAAATGTATTTTATGACAATTAATCTATTACTTTAATCAATATTCATTACTGTTTAGATTGATTTATTATCGTTCTTTGTGGTTTTTGTCATGTCAGATTCATAAAGCTAATTTTGAAAATATAAATTGTTTTAAAACTTGCATTCATAATTTAATCTGAATATTTTTTTAAATCAGTACATAGCTGCACAATGCAGCATGCAGTGAATCAAACGTTCTAAATGTCATTTGAAGTTGTGTAATTAATAATTAAATCAAACTATGGCATTATGGGTTTTGTACTATTGTACTTTGTACTATTAAATCCTGAATCTGAACAAAATTCTTGTTTATTCTTTAAGCCTTCAGATCCATAACTACATTAATGTCAGATCACTAACTACGAGTTAATAAAGCTGCATGTAAAGCCTGGCCAAAAGTTCTATCTACATTAACAATAGTAGAAAGCTCAATATATTGCATAATTTTACGATAACACATCGCTGAAGCAGTGAATGAAAGCTTGGCAAGTCTTAGCTCTCTCTTTGATATTCCAAAATATTGGTCAATCCAAAATCTGCAAAGAGTTATGTAAAGCGGATTGCATAACCATGTAAGTAGTTAGGCTAAGAGAGTTCTACGGCATTTTCCCATAAGGGTTTACATAGGGGTTTAAATTTACTTTCTTCTGGCCGTTGGGTTGGGGAGGACGATATTTGTACAACGGGTTGTCTATGCACGAGTGGTACGTCTGTGGTATGTTGGCGCCCCCTTGTTACCTCCAAATAGCTCGAACGGCTTTAAAAACAGCTCAAACGGCTTTACAGACAGCTCAAACGGCTTTTTAAACAGCTGTACCAATAGCTCGAATAGCTTTTTAAACAGCTCGAATAGCTTTTTAAACAGCTCGAACGGCTTAACAAAAAGCTCAAACGGCTTTATATTAAATTATTAATTATTAAATAATATTTTTTTAAAACTTCTCTGCACAGTATTTCGTAAACGAAGCCGTTCAGACACCATGTTTGTAGGAACTTTTTATATCAGAATTGATCAAGGAATCATCCCTTTATATTTGTCAAGTTACTTAATTAACACCCTGAATGTTAAAGTTAATTTTATAAGAAAGTAAACATTATGTTAGTGGAAAATTTAGTTAGTACCTAATAAATAGAAAAATGTGCTGGGTCATATTATGCATTTAAAAATCTGCCTTGCCATTTATAAAGTCAAAGTTGACCTTCAAAAACCTTGAAAACTGTCAAATTTCAAAAACTAGATAGCTGCATCTGATTATTCCCTTGAAATGCTACAACTCTTATCTGAAACCCTTTTCTTAAGACTTTTTATTTCGTTTTCAAGATATTTATGTCTATTACCTAAAATGGGTCACCCGGTATGTACAGCGTGTTTCAAACCACCCGTCCCAGGCCCTTTTAATTAATTAATTTAAAAAAAGTATAACATAAGCCCACCTAAAGAATATAGCAGAGGTAGTTTAAATTTCCGGAAGTTATTGGAAGCAAAACGAAAGAACTTTTGTAAGAAAAGTATAATTTTTGTAAATTTTATGCTTAACCAAATAAAAAATAATGTTTCAGATAACCAGTCTCTCCATTTCCTCGAAAGTATGACGTCGTAGATGTTCAGGAAAGAAAATTGCATGATATAAGCCTACCCAAAGAATTTTATGGTAATAGTTGGTACCAATTGTTTGTTCCAGAGAATTTCGGATTTAACAGTCTACTAGTTCAAATCACTTTTTTACATTTTTTGCAAAAATTTCATTGTATAACCCTCCTAAAAATCTAGACCGGGATAACTAACTAATCTAACTTAGTAATCATGCTTAAGGGGGCGGCAAATGGGCGACTTGTTCAAGGGGCGACAATTGGGATGTATATTCAAGCGACGGCAAACGGGTGGCATGTTCAAGGGGTGACAATTGGCCCATTGGGTGGCTTGTTCAAGGGGCGGCGAAATGCGCTATTTTGGTGATCAGTTCATTTGTGGCGGCGCCAATTATGATCTTGCACCCGGGCGGCCCTATTAGTACTGTAAAACATACACGCATTAAAAAAATGTCATTAATATCTCGTCATATTCGAAAATTATCACTTTTTCGATTTTCATAATTTTGAAAAAACGAGATTTTCTAGGTAAGTAATAATCACTTGGTATATGTGATATGGGCTAATAAGGTTTTTAGGCACGCACAAATTGATGCCGTAAAAAAGTTTTTTGAAACATTTTTTTTAAAGTTTCCCATATAATGCCGTATTTTTGGCGGCACTATATAATTGTTGATTTGTTGATGGATACAAAATAATTGAAGTCGCTATAGTCTCGGGCGCTTTTTATAGAACAGACTTTATATATGGGGTGGTCGTTAATAAAAATAATGGGGATGCCGGGGCCCCTTAGACTGGCTCAAATCAGTAAACAAAAAACTCGATTTTTTCCAAATTATGATTTCTAATCCTTTCTAATCCCTATTTGAATGAGAACTTTTTTTTTACCTCCATTTCAATTGTAAAAAACTTCGGGGGCATGGACCATGCTTCGGAGTGAAATGGAAAATATACCGAGTATATGGGTAGGTGGAACGAAATAGGCTTTTCTCCTCGTTCTATTCTCAAATAAAAATTCTGAAATAAAAGACTATTGTATACAAATACATAGTCGATAACATTCATTTAAAGTTTCCTCTGAAAGAGAGGACCCATTTTGCACCACCCTTCCTTAAATTTTGGATTCTATTCAGTAGAAAGAGTGACGAATAAAATGACATATCTTGCGACTATTAATCGATCAATTGGTTCGATTGGTTCGATCAATTTTTGA
This sequence comes from Othius punctulatus, assembly GCA_951805005.1. NCBI lineage: Eukaryota > Metazoa > Arthropoda > Insecta > Coleoptera > Staphylinidae > Othius > Othius punctulatus. The sequence goes on from OX638139.1 coordinate 79,500,814, forward strand.
ATAAAATTTGGTAAAGTTTTAAAATTGAATAAAGAAAAGTTTGTAAAATAATTAGAATTTTTTCTTATTATTAAAATAGGGTTAGAAAGGGTTTAACATATCAGTTTGATAAAATTAGGGAATTGTTTTTGTATAAATTTGAGCTGGTTTAGAGAGCGTCATTTATGTTCACATTATTAAGGCACATTTTTTGAATAGAATTCAAATATATTGAGATATTTACACAAACTTACTTAATTCAAATACAAGTCATAGTAGGCTATGGTATTTTCGGAATGTTTCTAAGAGAATAACTGTTGAAAACAGAATCATAAGAGAATAATGTCAATGTGTGCGCAATACTTTATTACCCTCAAAATTGGTAACAACTGCATGGCCGAAAATGCTCTCTACAGACTTCTCATTCTCGATCCTTAAATTGTAATTAATATTACAATTTATAATTACAAAACAATTTACTTATCGACGGCTAGGGCTGTCAATACCCGAAGTTTCAGGAACCGGGTACCCGGTTCTTGAAATACCCGAAACCCGGATACCCCGGTTCCGGAACCGGGTTCCCGAACCGGGTTCCGGAACCGGGTTTCAAAACCCGGGTACCCGGAACCGGGTTTCATAACCCGGGTACCCGGAACCGGGTTTCAAAACCCGGGTAACCGGAACCGGGTTTCAAAAGTCGCAAAAAAATATTTGTGTATTCCTGGAACATCTACATCATCAGAACGATTTTTTTCGGTGGGGGAATCTAATATCTGCCAAACGAAATTGCTTGCTACCCAAAAATGTAGAAAAATTAATGTTTTTGTATCAAAACCAACATTTGTAATTTGTAACCATTCATTTTATTTGCGTTATTGTATCTTTTTGTATTTTTTTTATATAAATGAATAAAATTATAAATATGCATTATAATTATTACATTATATTATTTTCTTATGGTTGTGAATGTTGCTTAACTTAACTGGCAAACTTTGTTAGTATATAAACGGGTCCAGTTCAACATGTGTGCAGATGAGCCGCTGTGGCACCAACATTTTTGTTTTATCAATTTGCTTGTTTCCTTCTGATAAAATTAACAAAATTTGCTCTTGGAGCGCCTCAGTTTACTAAATCACACACAGTTAAGACACACTGTTTTCACTAAATAATAAAATCTGTATTGCATCCATTAAATATTGATAATAACAATAAACTTAAATAAAATACTTTTAAAATTTGCTAGTGAATATTTTTATTTATATTATGTATATGACTTATATATGACGTATATTCATGAATTTGTTCTATTCGTGAAGTATGAAAACAGAAATCACGAACAGAAGATCACGTAATTTAATGTAAGTATAGTTCTGTGCAAATAAATATTGCTCCGTCTTTGCTACAAATTTTGGTACTTTACTAACTATAAACTACCCGTCCATATCTGAACAATTTATCACACAGTATGCCAATATTTAACTGTACATAAATTACAGAACACCGCCTATGTCCGTCAAAAAAACTTTTTATTTCACTTTTTAATTTATTAGTTACCTGTCTAATTTTAGTTTTTATTCCCAATCATTTTGCTATGCTTATTATATCAACAAGTGCGATTTACATTAATGCGGAAGGTTTGGCAAATATCAAAACGCAACTAAAAATCTATTGATGCATAATGAAAAACTTCTGCAATAACGTTCATTCTAAATATGTACGCTATAATGAAGGAAGATTCATAAAATATATGTCTATGTGCGTAAACAATTGCTGCTCTATACTTTGATTAATATTGTGACTATAAATTAATTATTAAGAGTATTGTAATAAATTTACCGGGGTATAACCGGGTTTTAAAACCCGGTTCCAACTACCCGGGTTTTGATACCCGGTTCCGGGTACCCGGGTTTTGAAACCCGGTTCCGGATACCCGGGTTTTAAAACCCGGTTCCGGGTACCCGGGTTTTAAAACCCGGTTCTGGGTACCCGGGTTTTAAAATCCGGGTAAAGCCCGGCTCCCAGAACCGGGTACCCGGGTACCCGGTTCTTTCTGACAGCACTACTATTCACAGCATATACTACACTTGAACTTAAGTAAAATTAGCAAATATTATGAGGGCGAGTTGCAGAAAAATATTAATTTGTACAAAAAATGTTTTTGCAACCCTCAAATGCTTCTTCGTCCCAAAAGCATTCACTTTTTGTACTAATGAAACTAATAACTATTTATAATTATTTATTATTGAATTATACAAACAATTATTATTTACTTAAACCTTCAAAATAGCGAACTCAATGATTTTCTCGTTAAGTAAAAATCACTCGGTATATCTGATACGGGCTAATAAGCTTTTTAGACACGCACAAATTAATGCCGTAAAAATGTTTTTTTGAAAAATAAAAAAATTAAAGCATGCACTTTGTGTACTAATGAAACTAATAAGTATTTATAATTATATATTATTCAATTATACAAACAATTATAATTTTCTTAAACCATGAAAATAGCGAACTCATTGAGTTACGACAATGGTTTCATAATTAATCATTAACTGAACTATCCAATTTCTTTATGAGTAGTGAATGCCAAGCGAATATGAACTCGTGACATTCAATATCTGCAAAAGTACAAACGTAAAAGTCATGATAATCCCTCAATTGCCACAAACACTCGACATTCTCTGCCGTCAATTGATTCATAAATGCAACAGCTATTAAATGTTCACCGCAGTTCTCACATTAAACGCGATGTTATTTACATTTGATCGATTCGGTTGACTCACAATTATACGCCCTTCATGCAGCACTCAATAGTTAAATGATCCAAATCCCCCCAATTATTAAGTGAATTGTTAATGACCTGATGCAACTCTTTGATATTCATCAATTTACTAAAATTAATAACATTATTTATTTAGGTAAATGTTAAAAAAGTATACACAAATGATAATCATAATAATACTTAAGAACCACAAATATATATATATATATATATATATATATATATATATATATATATATATATATATATATATATATATATATATATATATATAAACAATCTTTATTGGGCTATCGACCCCATGGGGTCTTTCCGCCTCCACAAATATATTAAATTGCAATAACTATTTCATAAATATCCAAATAATAAGGTCATATAAATATAATAATAATAAGGGGCACACATTAATGGTAGCCTATTCGAGACTACTCACCAATTTCAAACACATTAATTAATTAACAATCATTCCAATCACAAAAATAAGTAAATAATACTTCCACTATAGCAATAATTATTTAGTTCGTAATTAATTATTTATTTATTTAATTATTACACATGTTAATCCATAAATTATTAATATCAGTTACCTGACCATAAAAGTACACGATAATTGTCTTCATAACATATCAAACATAAATTTATACAACATTACCAAAATCATACCCATCTAACAAAAACTGCAAAAACTACGAAATAAATAGAAACAAAGATAGGATAATAGGACAATACTCGACAAATTGTGTATTAAATGCGGGGTTAGAATAAATCATAATTTAAAGAAAATTAAAAAAAACAATGGTAAAAAAATAAATAAATCATGATTTACTTTTTTTATGGGTTCGCCCCCACCCTTCTTTATACAGTATTCATAGAAGAAGAAAAAAAAATTATAATGTATTTCTTACATTTATAATAAAAAATATAAATCAATAGAAGTTAAATTTGAAAATAAAAGAAATTAGAAAATACAGAACACGAAAAGAATTTGAATTTGGTCAATGAACCCCACTGCTGCAATATCCTCGTTTTACATTTTTGTCGAATAATGAATAATTTCGAATATTGTTCTTATTTGACTATTTATTATTTTAGAATACGCAGTGTTTCATTGCAACAGTTGTTTTTTAGAGGGGTCCGATTTGCCCCACCCTCTCCATACACTCGGTATATTCTCAATTTCTCGCGAAGCATGGTCCATGTCCGAAGTTTTTTACAATGGAAACAATGGAGTTAAATTATCATTTTTAAATTAAAAAAAAAAACTATCGAACATAGTCACTAAAATTAGCTGAAAACAATTAATGTGCTCATTGAAATAGGGTTAGGAAGGGTTAGAGATAAAAAATAAAATTTGAAAAAAAAACGAGAATTTTTCGTACACTGTCAGTCCAGTCCAACCACCCTAATGTACAGGGTGGACCACTTTTTATTTCTATAGGGGATCTCGGTAACTAAGAGAGATAGAGAAAATCGGATGGCGTATCCTCGATCTCTTTTTTCAAGACAAACTAAGCCAACCATGGCTTCTATTTAAAAAAACACAACTTTGTATTGTATCTTGTTTATTAACGAATCTATCAAAATTCTGTAAAACTCATTCAATTCACGGTAAATAAGAGCCTCAAGAACGTGCAACTCGTATCTTAATAAAATGATAAATAAATGAAATATTGATAAAAATCGAAAATGGAAAATAATAAGTATTTGGCCATAACTTGAAAACAAAAGACGATAGTCAATTTTTATTTTCACCATTGAGTTAGTCTTGAAAAAAGGGATCGAGGATACGCCAACCGATTATCTCAATATCTTCTATTACTGAGATCCCCTATAGAAACATCTAAATTGGGCCATCCTGGACACATAAACCAGTCAAAAACGTTATACAGGGTGTCAATTTGAAAAGTTGCCCCCGACTCTTTTCATAGAACTAATGATTATTTTTAAAATTGCTCAAAACCGTTTGGGTGGTTTGGAGGGGGAACCAAAATGGCGTAGGTAGTGTCGACCCCCTACCCACCCTTTAAGCCATAGCCACCTCCATCTTAAAAAATTAATGGCACCCCCTACTTGTGATACATCGTTGGAAAGCTCTTGAAAAATGCTTTCGAGTCATTATTATTGGCCTTAATTAATGAAATTAATAGACTAATAATAGTTATAGGGGTTTTAAACAAACAAAAAAATATTAAGGCTTCGACAATTACTGTAAATGTTCAAACTGATGACCCTGCACCATCTTGCAATACTCAAACGGTAATAAAATGCATTCACCACGTTTTGAAGCATTCGTTATTAACATACATTCATGCCGAATTCTTTCTTTAAGGTCCTCTATGCCATGTTTTTCAAGTGCCCCCATCGAAAAATGTCTAATGGTGTTAGATCAGGAGATCTAGCCGGTCTTCCTACCCACCTTTACTTTATCAACCTTAATTCCGTTTTTTTCTATTTTTTCTAATGTAACCTATTTAAAATGTTATATGGTTGAAAACATATTAAAAAGTTCTACCGAAATAAAAAATAAAACATGTAGGTTGTCATTTAAAAAAAAACATTAATGAAGTCATAACTTTCAAAATTTTGTGTTTTTTTTAAATCTGAATAAAATATTTTTATATTCGCAGTAATGTATATCGCTATTTCCTTTTAGATTGTTTCTCTCTCATACACAATAAAGGAGTTACCGAATTTATCCGCTACTTAATGTCCACACTGTATAACAAAACGTTGAATATCTGCTTAAGCGCCACTCATCGCTAACTCGATATCCAAATTGACATGGAACTTGACATAGAATAGTGTCACACCTCAAAAATTGCAATTTTAAAGGACACCAAAGGAAAGGATTATTATATTTATATTTACCGGGTTCGATTCCCGGGTCTGCATTTCTGGGATGGTTTTTCTACAGTTTTCCCATTTACAAATATTGGAAATGTGCCTCTACCATCTACAAGTCGCGTGCAGGCGCAGATGGGCAATAATAATAATGCCCCTCTGCTCTTAACGCCCGCATAACTAGTAATAGTTCAGGGGCCTATGGTAAAATAATATGTAATTGGGTTAGAATTATATGTCAAATTATGACAATAACCAATTACGCCATAGGTGGACGATTATTATTATTATTATTATTATTATAAAAAAGAAATATCTATTGTTAGAATTTGTTTATATCTAAAGATATAGTACTCTTCAAATATATTTTGGCACAATTATTAATAATAATGTATCAACTGAAAATGGCGATTTTTTTTAGTTGTTACTTATCCATGTGACGTGCGATAAACATAAAACAATACAAGGAGCGTATAACTAGGTAATTAAATTAGTCTGGAAAATTAATACTTTCTTCATTTAAGCAAAGTTGCGTATTTCAAAATATTTCAAAAACAAAAAAATGATTATTTTCGTTTTATTTTTTCAATTCGATAACTAATAAAATTAGTCGTTTGTAGCCAAAATAGAATTCAGGCACTTGTCAAAATATTTAAAAATAATATACTTTGGTCTAGTGCAGCGTTTCCCAAACTTTTTTGACCGCGGCGCGGAAGAGGTTCTAAAATTTTTCACGAAATATTTATTTATTTATTTACAAGACAAGTTTTATTTTTTAATAAAAATTAAGTTATTTGTTAACAATTGTTAACAATTCAAAAATTGCAAAATAATTATATCAGAAAAATATAAGTAATTAAAAAATTAACAATTATAGCAAATTTTGTTTCCACATATTTTGTGCGAAGGATGATGTTGTTTGTCATCACATAACAATTTAACAATTTCAAATTAGGAGGTAAAGATGTTAATTTTATTCTCAAATTAGGTTCGACATCCAATCTGTTTCGATACTTATTTTGTAAGTACACCAAGGCTGAGAACGCAGCTTCACACGTATAAGTGGTGACAAAAGGCATTAAAAATTGTATCGATTTTTCGCTTAGTTTGGATACTCCTTTTGACAGCGCAACCAAAAATTAATTAGTGGTACAGTATCAAACACTTTTCTCAAATCGGTGTCGCATGAAATTTCAATGAAATTATCAACTTCTTATTCACTAAGATTAAACATTTCTACCTTATCAATTTCTACCGAAAAAGGATCTTTAATCCACGTATTATTTGAAGAAATATCAGGAAAGTAGTCTTTAAAATTATTTATTAGCTCCGAAAGATGTTCTTGAATTGAAACTGATACAGTTTGGAGATGTAAATCTCCATCATAGTTTGCAAGGGTTTCAAAAAATTTATGTAATGTTTCAAAAGATTTAAAATTTTGTTTTGAAAGTCGTTGTTTCCACAGAGTCCTTTTTTAATTATTGCAGCGACTTTTTCCGATACTTTGAAAATATTTAAACCAAAACTTTGGAAAATTCAATTCAATTCATGGAATGTAGCAAATATGTCGTACAAATAAGCCACTTTTATTAACCACTCAAAATCGTGGAAACTAGCCTTAACTGGAAAAATAGCATATTTTTTAGATGGTGGGTGTCCATTCAGAAATAACAAGGCTTCTTCTTTTACCGCAAACAGACGTTTTTAAACGTTTACTTTTTAAGCCATCGTGAATTATAATACAAAAATAGGTGTTTATGGTCACTCCGCATTTCCTTGCATAATTCGGTAAAAAGTCTGCTATTTAATGGACGAGATTTTATGTAGTTTACAAACTTGACACATTCTTCCAAAGTTATGTTTAAATTTAAAGGTAAGCGTTTTACCGCCAACACTTATCTACAGTGCACCCATACACAATTAATGGCTAATTCTTGAATTTGTTTAAACAAACCTTTTTGACGACCTGCCATTGCACGTGATCCGTCTACTTAGACCAACACACTTCATCCAATCAATACCGTGACCAGTGACAATATCATTGGTAAGCTTAAAAACCTCATCTGAGGTCGTTCTTGTCGGTTTACAAAACAAAAAAATGTCTTGTATGGTGTCTTCGTTAATATATCTGATAAAACACATTAGATTTGCATTATCCTCGATATCTGTGTTTTCGCCTACTTGCAATAATAAAACTTTTTTTTTACTTTAGCAACTAGTTCTTCTTCTAAATGTTTCACAATATCGTCAATTCTCCGTTTAACTGTATTATTTGATAATGGTATCGCCGAAAATAAACTTTTTCCTTTATTCCGCTTAAATTATTTGCGACAATTTTTAAAGGGGGAAATATTAATTTTTCTCCAGCACTAAGAGGATACCTAGTCTGAGCTATTATTTTGGAAATTTCAAAAGCTGTCAAAGTGAGGTTTATATTTGACTGGTGAGGAAAGAGTGCGTTTTTCTTTTTTTTTTATAGCAGTAATCAATTTCCTTTTTTTGGGGAGTGGGTGGGGACAACGGGAGTTGTTACCTTCTTTGAGCAAAAAAGTTAATTGGCTTATCAGAGTACTCAGAAAGAAGTGTGTCTAAATGCCGTTTCAACTTTGACGGTTTCATACTTTTATTTGAAAGTCGCGAATTGCAAATAACACATAGAGGCACATTATTTTGACTTCTGCCGGCAATGAACCCAAACTGTAAATATTCGGCACAATATTTGCGAGTCCAATTGGCTTTACGCTTGTTGTTTTGGTGCTTTATATCTGCCTTTAGGGGCTTCAGACAAAGTATTATCTTCATAATCATGATGTTCAGATTTGCTCGTATTTGGTTGATCATCATTTAAATTTCTGGTTTTGTTGATTAACCATTTATCCATTTTCGTGGGAAACTTTTGTAACAAGATTTTTTTTAGTGATGATTTATAAGAAACACTATTTTTATTACTTACCAATATGAAGTTGCTATTAATAATTAATCATAATAACTGTTGTCAAATAAAATTTAAAACATATATATATATATATATATATATATATATATATATATATCAGCTTCTTTTGACACACGTGAGTTTGCGGTGCACGTACCGGAGAAGGCAATATTTTGAATGATGAAATCAAATAACACAAATAATCAAAGATGAAATCGCAGGCAAGCAATCGCAAGCATGTGCTTGCGTGCGCGGAAAGGGGAAAACAGCGACATTAGCACGGGCGCGGGCGATAAAGCTATATGAAAGAGATGAATACACACTTTGCCACTATTCCTAGTGTAGGAATCGTTAGACTATAGAGTAGTTAGACTAATAGAATAGTTAGACTATACTCTAACTATGGAGTTAGACTCTAGGATAGTCACAATAGTTAGACTCTAACTGATATTGTGATATCAAAAATTGTGTTTTTACAATTTATTTTGCGCGATCCGGCCACATTTTTCTACGACCCGGTGCCGGATCGCGACCCACACTTTGGGAAACTCTGTTCTAGTAATTAAAATATCGACAGCATTTTTTATTACTTATGGACGCCAAGTTGTATATTCTTTTGTTTGAATGTATATTAATTTTCTGATTACTTAAAAGACCTACTGTTTTAATAGTCAATATATTGAAATGTTCAGGTTTTTACAATTGAGGCGTTTATTTTAATAAGTAAACATGTATAAAAATCAGTTTTGTGGGAAATTAAAAAAAAGTTAGAGTGGAAGTTATACTCAAAGTACTGGGAAAATAAAGCAGGCTATTCTGTTGTATTTATTTCAACTTAGTTAAAAATAAAAATAATTTTAAATAAGAACTGTGAAGCCACAGAAAAAAACCAGGAAAAAAGTTATGTAGTGTAGTTTTAGGTGTAAATTTTGTAATGCGAACAAATGAAAATACAAAATAAAGTGTAAATACAAAATAAACTTTACTTTTTCAAAAATTTTAAATGAAAATTAAAACTCTTCACAACCACTACTGCTGGTATCTTCGTCCGGTTCGGGTTCCTCATCAACAACACTTAAATATTGGTCAGCAAAAAACGGTTCATAAAATGATATATTTTGGGGTTCCTCAAGAAACCCAGTAAGTCCTTAAGATTCTTCAGTTTTGCTGATGATATTTCTTGCTTTTTGTTTAGATATTGACACTTAAGAAAGAAACCCGATGGACTTGTCGTTTTTAAAGAATTGCTATATTATCATTGGCCTGTTACACGCGACTTGTATTGTTTTTCGAGAAAACGGATTTGTTAGTGCACAGACATTGGCCTTGAGAGCCGTTTACTGTTAATAACTCGATTTGTGCATTTTTGGACTTGGGTTGTTTTTAAAATAAACGCCTGAATTATTAGAAGGTACTCCTGGAAACAAAAACACCACATTTGATGAAATTCGATTTTTAATTTATATTCCTGGAAACTTGATCGGTTTTCGAATAAAACAATAAGACGAAAATCAGTTTTGATTTTTTTGAGAATTCACACGATTATTACTTGAAAGACTTAGGTTCAGTTTCTCAAAAGTACAACCTGGTAGTAACGCATTAGTTATGTTGCAATGTTAACAATTACGTGGAATATGATGTACTTGGTTGTAATAATGAGTGTGAATTGAATTTTTGCAAGCTGTTGATCAAAAATGTGCATTTTTTTGAATCACAACTATTGATTTAATTTAAACGACATTTCAAATCATGAAATAGTGTGGGGTTATTTTATCAAGGCATTCGCGGTGGCGACTTTCGCAAAGCGCGAAATGGTGGCTCGCACAAAGAGAGAGTGAGCGAGAGAGACGGAGGAGGCCATTCGCGAATTCGTGTTTGCCCTCGCGGAGCGGACTAGAGCCGGGCCCAGTCTGAAAACACGATCAATCATGCGGATCAATTCGGATGATTTAAACGGCCGTCAAGTCATCGGCCCGGCCATGGGTTTGCGGAACAAATGAGCGGCACCGGCCCTTTTGGTACTTGAAAGGGCAGACAGACGGATCGTGCTAACCGCAAGCAATAATCTACATCCGAGAGGAATAACAGCGAGATAAGATATCGAAGTCGCGACGCAAACATCCGCGGCCGCGAGTCCCGCGCGCGCGGGGCGAAGGGGGCGCCACCGCGGAGACCCGTCCGCCCCCTGCGCACCCCCCGTAGCCCCAGACCCCGCGCCGCGGACAAATTACGCCCGCGTCTCTCGCGAGCAGCGAGAGAGCGGAGGAAGGAAAATAGACGGGGCGAACGTGTGTGCATGTGCAGCGGACGTAATTCAAATCGTCGTCCCTGCCCCCCGCGTGGCCCCCTCTCCACTAGCTCTCTCTCCCCCGTGATCCTCGTCCTACGCCTCCACCTCTTCCGCCATCCACCCACCGGCCCCTCTTCCCTCCGACGCCGCCGACGCCCGCACGTCGCCCCCCTTCCGCCCCGACCGCCCCCGGCCTAATGCGTGCCCCACGGGGAAAACGCGAAAAATAACGGCTCTTCTGGTGCGCGCCGAATGAAATCATAAATAACGTGCGCCTACGTCGCGACCTTATCATTAATAATAACGACGGCGATCCCGCGAACCGATCGTTAAATCGAATTAATAATTACTCGAACCTCCGGAAAATCAATAGGCCCCGGCTCATTCCTCCGCGTAAAATCACCTTTGGATAAGCCGACGCTTAAAGGCCGAATTTTTATATGGCGCATTGTTTCACAGCAAACCAAAATAACATACAACGCGACCACCGGTTCAACCGTTACAGGCGCATTGCAACCCGTAAATTAACAGAACGTATAAACATCCATTATTAATTCAATTCGAGCGTTGATAATATCCTCAATTAACCATAAATGGTACATCTATTTACACTATAAGTTGATATTCATTGACACGTACATCGCGCTCGCCCTTTCCCCACAAACAGTAACACAATACTACATAATTCGGCCGGAGAGCGAAATAGAAATGGCCATTATTCTGTGGATAATAGAGGCTCTCGTTTAATAAATTGCCCACTTTAATATTTTAATCGGACACAAACAACACTTACACAATTAGCCCATCAAAATGTGTTACATTTTTCACGATAAAATCTCTTCGATTCAATTTCACCCTCCGCGCTCCTTAACTTTGCTGAAACGATGGAACGAAGTCGTGTACTCGGAGTAAATTAATTATGCTTGTTATAATTAGTGTCTAATAACAATACAGGCCATGTTTTCACAATAATCTGAAATAAAATGATATCAAGCGCATTCGTACTGAACACAGCTCCGGTATACAGGGTGTTTCACACAACGCGTCCCTGATTTTTTCTCTATACTCTGATTTTTCTAAACTGGCGTGCACGTCATCAATCAGCTGTGCGATGAGGTTTTTTCGTACCAACGTGATTGATTTCGAGAATATGCATGCAACAATAGTTTAAGAATCGAAATTAATATGAGGATCATTTGTTACATAACACTGATCACCGGTGGTTATAAATAGGTAATCGGTGTATTAACCGCGGTCACAATTTTCGCCTGCCAATCATGTAATAAATCATGTTATGTTGGCATCGGCGATATTTTCTCGTCGACGATGCCACATCTTTTTCACTAATGCTTCAAACTTCTTTGACGTCTAACTTGTTACATTTGATCGATTATTACAATGCATATTTTGTCATTGTAGATGGTAAACCATAACCACAAGATTGATATCTGTACGATAAACGGTAGAGAAGTCGATGAATTTGATACGAACCGCGCACTGTCGCACAAGATTGCACGGGCGCAACAGCTGATTGCAGCCATTTTTAAATACCCAGGACAACTGGCAACCTTGTAAAATTGTGCCATCATTATTATGATTATTATTTTGATGACGTGCACGCCAGTTTAGAAAAATTGGAGTATATAATATAATATGACGTCTTAGGTTCAGAGAAAAATATAGCACAACATAAGCCTACCTAAAGAATATAATAGAGGAAGCTTTCCGGAAGTTACTGGAAGAAGACGTAACTGTACCCAACTTCAGAATTTTAAATGGAACCCTAGGTCATGGGTGGCATCGTTGGATAGGTATTTTAAAAATAAACAATTTTCGTTAGAAAATATTTTTTGTAAATGATGGACAGACAGTCAAATGGATACGTCGCTTTTTAAACAAAAAAAATACGTCGCCAAGAATATCCTCTCGCTTTAAATTGTGGTGGGCTGTACAGCCTTTAAACCATCCAACAACGCAGATTTTTTGTTATGTTTTAACCCGGGCTTCGAACCGTCATTTTTTTCGTTTCGGTTTTCGTTCCGGTTCAATAAAAAAAATATATGTCGCTTCGGTTTCGGTTTTCTTTCCGGTAAAACTAACGGTTTTTCGGTTTTCGGCTCAGTTCCGAGTTATCGATTTTAAGTTTATTTCTGTTTTTGTGAATGTTTAAAAAACATACAACTGAAGTGGAGAATAAGATGGTGAATACGCGTGAGTTCGGCTTCGGTTTTCGTTCCGACTAAACTAACGGGTTTTTTCCGGTTTCCGGTTTTCGGTTCAGTTCCAGTTCGAACCCCTGGTTTGAAACTACTTTGATATACAGGGTAAGTCAATAGGACGGGCAGGCTCGATTACACCTATACCGTTAATGATATCGAAATGAAACAAAATACACTGCAAACGGGATGCCAAAGTGCATTTTGCAAAATTATTTTGTCATATACAGGGTGTTCCATTTTTGCAGGGCAGCCTTCGACCTAGTTTTTTTAAATGGCACCCCCTGTATAAATTTACTTATTTGAATTTGCCCTTTTTTGGGCTTTATAAATCCGTTTAGTTTTTGCAATTCGCTTTAACTGTTCAGAAATTGTTCACGTTTTTCTAAAAATTAATGCGTTTGCAGGCACTTAGTTTCTGGGATTTTAAGTTGGGACGCTGCCTGAGCCTAAACAACTGAGGGTGACTGAGGTATCTTCTGGCGGCAAGACCGCCTATCTGCATTGTGGCATCACCTTGCTGTGACAGATTAATTTTGGTAAACTTTGAAGTGCCATAACTCGATTTTTTTAAATGGCACACCCTATATTTCAGTACTTAGCCCTATTCAGGGTCTCAGTTTACATATTTTTTGCCTTTTATATTTTTTCTTAAAAGTTGATAGTTGAGAGATAATTCTGATTTTCATAAAAATTTACACAGATCTCATCGATATAAACTTAGCGGGCCATGAAAATCACTTACTTCTGTTATGCCAACGCCAAATTGACATTTATTACGATACGTTTTATTTTTCTTAGCGCATTTTCTTAATAAATTTTTCTCATAATGAAATAGTTGATATGGTTTATGTACACGCTGACAGCGCAGACCGTTGCTGGTGTCCAGATTCTATTGAGGCATAACAAATCAATAGCAAAAACATTTGAATCAAACTTTTTCATCATGCGAAAATGTTTTAAACGTGTCGTACAATAACTGTCACTATGACGTTGACATGACAGAAACAATTGATATTCAATGCACGTGATGTTTATATCGATGAGATCTGGGTTCATTTTTCAGAAAATCCAAATTATTTCTCAAACTATGAACTTCTAAGAAAAAATATAAGGGGCAAAACAGATGTAAAATAAGATGCTCGATACCACTGAATAATGAAATATAGGGTGTGCCATTTGAAAAAATCAAGTTATGGCCCTTCAAAGTTTACCAAAATTAATGTCCCACAGCATGTTGATGCCACAATGTAAATCAACGATCTTGCCGCCAGAAGATACCCCAGATAGATGTTTAGAATCTGAGTCCTAACCCGATATCCTAGAAAACAAGCGCCCTGCGATTTTTTTAATAAGTGCCTGTAAATGCATTAAATTTAAGAAAAACATAAACAACTTCTTTAACGGTTAAAGCGAATTGCAAAAACTAAACGGATTTATAAAGCCCAAAAAGGGCAAATTCAAATATGTAAGTTTATACAGGGGTGCCATTTAAAAAAAACTAGGTCCAAGGCTGCCCTGCAAAAATGGAACACCCTGTATATGGCAAAACAATTTTCAAAGATTAGGGTTGAAATAAGTTGTATTTTTAAAATCATTATCGATTTTTGAGAACACCACGAATTATATTTAGGAAGGGAATATAATGAATTGATTAAGTCATCTAGTAAAGCAGAATAAACAAGAAGCTAAATATACAGTTTAAATACCTATATTTATTTAGATCACTTCATCTTTCAAACAGCAAACCACATTTATCACCACATTTTACCATTTTACTTGTACTTGAGACACACTGACATTTCGGGTTAGTTTTTAACAGCGGCCGACTAGATTGAGGGCGCAACCGATAAATAACACCATCGCAACGATCGTCGCTGCGATTTGTGCTTAACCAAAAATTGTGACAGCGATCGACATTTGGTCGTGGTATTATCCTGAAAATACAACCGTGGTATTATCAACATTGTCAGTTATTAATACATGCGTAACTATAGAAACCACATTGTTATGACGTCACTGTTTTACGTATAAGTTATATTCCCGTCAAAAGATACCCCAGGCAGTTGTTTATAACCAGGCAAAGTCTCAACCAGATATATCAAAATTCAAGTACCCTGCGATGTTATGAATAATTACCTATAAACGCATAAAAAGACAAGTAACTTCTGAACGGATAAAGCGAATTTCAAAAACTAAACGGATTTATAAAGCCTAAATAGGAGAAAATTCAAATATAAAAAGTTATACAGGTTATAAAAGTTATCTATTTAAAAATACAAAACATTGATACTTTTAGGGCATTTGGAACACCGTGTATAATATGAAATTAATTTTAAACAGTAGCCATAATAGACCCCCATTTGAAAGTCACGTATTTTGGCCACAATATTTCGTGCCGTATAGCGCGATTAACCCTGTACATTTATTATACATGTACAACATTGTATAAATTGTACATTCAATATTAATAATTATTAAATTTATAAATTTCCTGTGTACTTGATTGTAATTAATTTATTTTGTTCATGAGATAATCGACCTATATACAACTCGACGATCTAAAATACTCGAATCTCGACGTATTGCCTTTTAAAAGACCACTCGACGCTGTGCGTCTCGCGGTGTTTCAAGCAATAAGTGTCGTATAATCGATTATTTTCGATCGTGTAGTTGTATAACTTGCGATTATATAATTCATCTTAAATTTTGCCAATAGCAATCACAAATTTTAAATAGTCACCATGTTTTGATAAACGGATATACCCTTGACGGCGTGGTTTAATCACTTCGGTTTTTGGGTCTAACAAAGCAAAAATAATGGATAATGTGACAAAATCTGGAGTCAATTTATAAGAAGTTATTCAAATTACTGATCATTTTTCAAGTGAGTCTCTCAAGCCATATCTAAAGCTAAGCAACGAACATCATCTTACCATCGTTGAAAAAATTAGAAAGACAAACCTGCCGTGCACTACCAATATAGCTAGCTCCAGCTCATTGACAGATAACAATGTTTCAAATATTACTTACAATAATTGTACTTTTAATATTAAATAAAACAAACACTTTACTTTGTTTATATCACACTAACACAATAAACGAGTGTGATATAAACAAAGTAAAGTGTTTGTTTTATTTAATTTAATCATGTATCACGAAGTAGATGCCTACAACATTGACCGTTTAATATTAATTCAAAATAAATGACAAGTATATTCATTTAATTATTATCGGTCTAGTCATTATACAATGTGGAAATTAAGTAGCGGATAAATTCGGTAATTTCGTTAATGTGTATGAGAGAGAAAAAATATAAAAAAGGCGATAGCGATATAAATTTCTGCGCGTGAAAATATTTTTTTCCGATTTAAAAAAACAAAATTTTAAAAGTTGTGACGTCATTAATGTTACTTTTTTAACTTTAAGGCCGTTTTTCTTAAATTGTTTTCTTATGTAATATATTCAAAATATTGTATGGTTGAAAACAGATTAAAAAACTCTACCGAAATAAAAAATATAGGTTGTCATTAAAAAAACATTGATGACGTCACAACTTTCAAAATTTTGTTTTTTTAAATCTAAATAAAATATTTTCATATGAGCAGTAATTTATATTGCTATCTCGCTCTTAGATATTTTCTTTTTCATACACATTAACGGAGTTACCGAATTTATCCGCTACTTAATTTCCACACTGTATAATCGTAATACCACTCGAGCTATCGAAAATAACGATTATTTCTAGAGACCGGATTCTAAGCTGTATGCTTTTTGTAAATATCATTAAATGTAAATAGCATTAACAAATAAATTGAATTTACATCCGATTTGAGAATGAACGGATCATTTTTTGGTGTTTTTTTGCTTTTTTGCAATGTTGTGCTTATTTTACACTTTTGCGCTTATTTAGAGCTTTTATCGGCTGATTCTGGATTAAAACGAAATTTAATTATCGTGGTGATTATAATTTGTACATGTATCAACACTTATACATACTACACAGTTTTATTTTCAGTGCGAGGTGCGATTAGTAATAAAAATACAATTTTCAAAACCCAGTGCTGGGTAAGTTTTTACTATGTTTATTGTTTATCTAAATAAATTTAAAATACAAGTAAATACATTCATATCATTCATGTCGCAGAAGTTTATTATTTTTCTACTACAGTTCTACGCATTTGGATTGAGTGATTAATTTAAATTATATACCAAATATTCCCAATGAACAACCATTCGTAATTCTGAACATTAGTTTAGTCCCGTGTGTTACTCCGATAACGTCTCGTTAGTACGGTTACATTATTTCTTGCATAATGCCTAAACAAAAAACTACTGTAGAAAAGTCGATTAAAGAATATAATGAATTGAAATTTGAAAATAACAAAATGGTTTGCAGAGTTTGTGTAAAGTCGGTAATTTATTTCGCCTTAAAATATTGTTTAATAATAATTAATGCACTACTTTGATTTGCAGTTTCAATGCAATACAAAATTTGATATAATTCAACATGTGAAAACAATACTTCACAAGCAACGCTTAGAAAAATTTAATATTCAATCAAGAACACAACAAACTATAGTAGAATCCATAGCATCAACTTTCGGCAACAATCAACAAAAACAATTTAATTTTGATTTGTGTAAAACGATGCTTGAATCAAAGATTCCCTTCAACAAATTACAAAATAAGGACATTTCTGAAAAAATATTGTAATAGAAATATACCAGATGAAAGTACTCTGCGCAAAAATTATGTTGAACCGGTATATGAACAAACTATCCTTGAAATTAAAAATATAATCGGCAATAATTACATTTGCTTCAGTGTGGATGAAACCGACTCTTGTGGGCGATATGTTGCCAATTTTATTATAGGAATCCTCAGCGACAAATGTCAGACGAAAGGTTATTTAATCTGTTCTAAACAATTAAACAAAACCAATAGTAACACAATTTCAAAATTTATTAATGAATCATTAACCAACTTTTATTCACCGGAAGCAGTCCCAAGTCAGAAAATTTTACTAATGGTCACGGATGCAGCAGCATACATGATAAAAGCTGCATCTAACATAAACATTTTCTATGAAAATTTAATACATTGTACCTGCATAGCCCACGGACTAAATCGCATTGCTGAAACGAATCTGAATCCACTTTCCATTAATTAATGAATTAATAACAAATGAAAAAATATATGTATTAAAGCTCATCTAAGAGTGCAACTATTTAAAGAGTGAAGGCCCAATATTGCTGCAATATATTACGCAAATAATTTTGAACATTTAAAAAAAGTTAAAGTTAAAAGTTAAAAAAACTGGCGAGATTGCAAGAAGAAATTACAAGATTGCATAATAATTTAAAATTAAAAAAAAAATAATTTAGAGGTTACCAAGGCACATTATAGCATTCTGAGTTATTCAATTACCTCATTGGAGAAGCAAGGAATGCCTTTAACGGATGCAATTCCAATTATTAACAATTTTAAGGAAGCTATTTGTGGTGTCCCGGGAAAAATTGGAGAGAAGATAATAGTAAAATTAAATGAAGTTATAAAAAAATATATGAAGGTTTTCAAACGTTAAATAATTTTGGAAAAATTTAAGTGGTGAAAATGTGGGTGATTTTGAAAGCAGCATACCTATAGCTTATTTGAAATATGCGCCTATAAAAAGTGTAGATGTTGAAAGAAGTGTATCTGTCCATAAATATATTTTGAGCGATAGAAGATACAATTTAATCATGGAAAATTTGGACTAATATTTAATTGTAAATTGTTTTTAAAGAAACTAGTATTTTATAATGCGATTTTGTAAATTAGTATTATCTCCCTATATTTAGGATATTTTTGTATTTTTTCAATACACATATATTTTTAAATTTAAAATGAAATTTACTTTTGTAAAAAATAAGTGCTTTAAATTGAATTCATTCTATCTATAACTCGACGCTCTTTCAGTCAATGGTTTCTTCATCTGTCCTGTGTTTTGGACAAAATAATAAAAGGTACACCCATAATCTAGGTAAGTTTACCATACTATTCTGCAGTTACTTTTATAATCCAAGGTAAAAAATATTTTTTGTGCACATTTTTGTGCTTTTTTATGTAAATTTATGCTTTTTGCGTATGTTAATGTTTTTTTTTTCAAAAATGTGCTTTTTTAAGTGTTTTTTAATGTTTTTTTAAATTCTTTTTATCCAGTCTTTAATGATCAGTTGGGGAATATTAGAGATCGCCCGAAAAGTGGACGACCGTCAGTACCGGAAGATATTAAGCTAAACTTGCTGTTAGAGTTGCAAGAAAACCCTCATATTCCCTCCAGAGCGGTTGCGGCAAATAGTGAGCTTTCACAATCTGTTTTGAAATTTTTGAAATGGCAGAAATAGCATCCTTACAAAGTAAATTTAGTCCACGAACTGAACGAAGATGATTTTGATCGTAGGGTTCAGTTTTGCGAACAAATGATGAATCTCTGTAACGTCGATGAAGGGTTTGCTACTAGAATTTTATTTAGTGATGAAGCAACTTTTTATTTGAATAGAACGGTGAATAAACAAACTTGCTGCTATTGGTCCGAGCGCAACCCTCAGTGGATGATGGGAACCCATACCCAATTTCCGGAAAAATTAAACGTTTGGGCAGAAATAGTAGGTGATATTATTATTGGGCCCTTCTTCATCGATGTTTCGTTGACAGGCCAAACATATTTGGAGCTATTGAGAGATTACCTCGTTCCAGCTTTGGCGGTTCTATTCCCAAATCAACACTATCCCGACATTCCAAATGAAGACGTATGGTTCCAACAAGATGGGGCTCCACCTCATTATAGCCGAATGTACGCGACTATCTCAACGCAGTCTTCCAAGGCAGGTGGATTGGCAGAAGGGGTTTTAATGAATGGCCAGCGCGTTCCCCTGACCTAACCCCTTTAGATTTTTTCTTATGGGGTTACATCAAAAGTAAAGTATACTTTAATCGGCCAACCACAATCGAACAATTGAAAGAACGGATCCAAGTTGAAATGAGACAAATACAGCCAGAAGTTCTCCTCAATGTCTGTGCGGCCTTTCGACATTGATTGGCACACTGTCAAGATCAAAATGGTCAACAATTTGAACATCTAAATTTATTCCCTAGTTTTTCCCTAACCAATATTTTTTCGTTATTTTAATTATTTTTGTGACTTCATATTATTTTAAAACTTATCTCAAAACAAGTCATTAGTATTTTTTTCTCGATAAAAAAATTCTTTTGGATTTTCTGTTTTTATTTTTGTAATTGATGATGTTGTAATAAGAATGTTTTTCAGGTTGATCAATTTTGTTTTATTCCAATATTTAAAATCCAAGCCTGTTTTCCTAATTTTGTTTTAACTGACGTTGTTTTGAATGGTAACTAGATGCATTCTGCACATTGAAGTAATAGTTTATTAGTTTTACTTTAACGCACTTTTTCTCATTTTTTTTCAAATTTTACATATTGAAAATGTCATGTTGTTGAAAACATAATAAAAAGTACTATCAAAATCAATAATAAAAAATATAGGTTGTCATATAAAAAAAATGGCTCTGACGTCTTAACTTCAAAACGGAGAGAGATTGAACATTGAAAATGGTCTCAAATTATTTGTTATTTTATTTAATAAATTATTTGAAAAAAAAACATTTTGACCTGTTGAAGCGTTTTTCGAAAATTTATACAGGGGAAAAATAAAGCCAGGTCTTAATACTTGATGCGCTCTCTGTATAAACGTAACTAATACCACTCGAGCAATCAAAAATAACGATTATTTCTCACTCGATATAATCCATAAAAAACCACTCGAGCTACGCTCTCGTGCTTTTTCGCAGGTTACGTCTAGTTACTCGTAAAATTATCGATTATTTTCGATACTCTTGTGATATTAAAACTGATTATTATTCACTGTGTAATTGATATGTGAGAAATAGCATGATATCAAAATTATTGTCACTATAAGCTGACATTTGTCAAACTCTTGGCAACGGTTTTTATGGTACATTGTACAACATATTTTTGTTATTTTTGAGTAGGATTCTGATAAACGTAAATTAAATGGATGATATATTTACAGTTTTTAATACTCTAAAAAATATTCCATTGCGATTAATATAAAATTCCCCTATTAATAATATTAATAGGGGAGCTAGTAATTACACATATTTAATTTTACATGTTAAATTCCTATGTTCGTCCCTTATCCCAGACACTCGTATACACATGAAATGAAACGAAAACTTTACGGGGAAGCACTTTCGAATACGAAGATGGTTCATAAGGGTATAGATAGCATTATTGGCTGAACGTCGAATTATTGGTAATTGATTTATTATGTGTTTGTTATAGTGAGTGCATACTAACATAGGCAATAGAATGTTATCGATGTTTTATAATCCGTTCAACGCCAATTGATGCATTTCGTGCGAAATCGTGGCAGCTTTTACGGTCAATTGTAGCTGGAGCTCGGCGTTTATTACGTCTAATAATTTGCAGTCGGAATTTCGCTCTTCGCGTCTCTCTCGCTCGCTCCCTGCGCGGTGCAGCAGGAAATCCCACACTGTGTACTATAGCGAGGAATTGTATTTGTAAATTTTACATTACGCAATCGTGCCGACAGGTTTAAGCATTGGTAATTATGATTTCGAGGCAGTCTACACTCGACATCCCCGAGACTCACTCTCAACATTAACTAAGCAGTCCGGCTGGTGGTGGAACACTTCGGGAGCCCCACGTCTATTTTCAGCGGTGCAATAAATTAAACGTGAGGTTCCGCGACATTACAGTGTTCTCCAAATGAACGGCGCGCGATGCTCCTTTTGTGCTCCTATTTGTTTGTTTTTACGTTTCGAAGGTCGCGCTCTCGCAATTTGCATGCCGGTCCTCCACTGTTTGCGCGAGCTTTTGGATGATTGCGGAGCCGCGGGGGAGGGCGGTGGTAGTGGAGCCGCAAATAACGTGTACGAATTTCTGCAAATAACGCACACAATCGCGTTTAATGCGATTGTAATTGGTGCAAACGACCTCTGCACTCTTAATTGCCCCGCGACGCCGTCGAGGCTTAAATCGGGTACGTGGCTTCCGAGCCGCTCCCTGGTCACGGCCACGGATGGATGACCGTTTTTCTCGTTTTGGGCTTCACTGGAAAAACGCGGTCACGTGGCCTGGCCCCCTGCCCCGACGAAATCCGCTGGCCGCCCCGTGTGGCGATCCCTACCTACCTCGTCCTCGCCCCCCGCCCGCACTCCGCCGTCATCATCCATCCAGGTAGAACTATTTTTAAAAAGGTACGCGGAGAGCGGTCGCGGTCGAAGGTCCTCCAGGTGCGTCCAACAATGAGTAAACAAACAGCGGCCGCGCGCCTCCGACGATAATGCCTCCACGAAATTAGTCACGTCGTGGAAACATTTTGGGTCGTGTTCCTGGAAACGTTGATAAGGCCCATAGTCCGAAAATCATTATCGCGATCAATAGCCCAGGCCTCGCGTCTCCCTCGCCTCCCCCACCTTCCGCGCGCGCGGTATTCCACCTTGCGTTAATGCAGCTAATTTTTGCAATCTCGCTTGCATTTGCCACTAAAACGGACTGTTTAATTATATTAAAACACCGCTTTAGTTAATACACACAAATTGAAATAAGTAATCCAATTGATAAAATTGTACTAACAAAAATTCAACACATAATTTATATACATACATTCAAATCCAACCTCAAATAATGTGATTACGTCGTAATTGGTACTTGCAAAATAATCAAGAAATGTATTGTTACATCCTAAAAATTCATAATAATGCATTAAAATTATTTTGTTTATCTCCAGTTATTATTATTTTATTAAATATTTGTCCAAAATATTATTTATTAAATGTATGAAATACAGTTACGCACTTTTTAATTTTCAAAACTGTTTTTATTGTTCGCAACAACTGTTTCGCAACATATATTAATAATTCATAATAATGTATTAAAAATATTTTGTTTATGTCCAGTTATTGTTACAATTATTTTATTAAATATTTGTCCAAAATATTATTTATTAAATGTATGAAATACAGTTACGCACTTTTTAATTTTGAAAACTGTTTTTATTGTTCGCAACAACGGTTTCGCCACATTATGACTTCTTCAGGCGAAGAAATGATAATTTCTTCGCCTGAATTAATAATAAATTAATAATAATTTATGAAATGTATGAAATAAAGTTATCATAGAAATTATAATGTCTTCGCCTGAAGAAGCCACAGTGTGGCGAAACAGTTGTTGCGAACAATAAAAACACTTTTGAAATTAAAAAGTGCGTAAATTTATTTCTAATTATGCATTTTCAACAAATATAAGCCACATAGATCAATCTATTTATTAAATATCCAAACTGCAGTTGCATATTTCCTGCACAGGGTGCTTCGGAAACAGTTGTAGTTAGTGAGCCGTTTAAGCCGTGTAAAATGTAAGGTGAAAATGTTCACAATACGATATTTTGCGCTAAATAAGCATCCCATCCGAGTTGCTTAATTCATTTTATCTACAAAGATTTATCACTTAATACACCATTCTTTTGACACTGTTTCAGTTGAATAATGCAGTTTATTACACTATTACACCACGTTTAGTGACTAATTGTAATTAAAAAAAAACAAACACCAAACTGTTATAAATTGGCTATTTATGGTATAAGTGAATACAATTTTTTTATTCACGTGTATCGTACGTATTTTTTTTTCTAATTTCGTTATTAGAATTTTCAAAAAGTTTTATTGATTAGGTAATTCGTTTACATAAATGTTAATTTATGATCATGTTTTTGAGTGGATATAATTTCTATTTCCAATTCGCATTATTAAAATGATAATTATGTATACACTGTGTTCTAAATAGAGTGCGATTGCATGGGTATCTTTCTTATTCTTAAAGCTAGAGATATGGTTAAATAGGCAATATTGTGCAGTTTTATATGTTTCTAGTTCAGATTATGATGAATAAATTTCAAAAGTCAGTTTAGAAGGTATTCTAAAAAAAAAACTAAAAATCGCGATTTTCTAAATATATTCATGTATTCACTCTGATTCACTGTGATATATTCATAATTATCGAAGATGCGGAAGAAAGTTTAAAATGAAAGTTACTTGGTTCGATCGGACAAACTTGAGAATCAAGTCAAAACAAAAGTCCAGATGGCGGTTTCCGAGATATTAATACCAACTTTCTTATTTTAAATGGCCACCATTTTTCATTTTTATACGTCCAAATAGACTTTCTTTTCCTCTTTTCAATGATGTATAAAAACCTATGTCAAAATGAAAAATGCGGGAAAAATTAATTATTCCATTTAAAAAAAAAAAAAATTATTTTTAAAACAATGTAATTTAAAAAAAAACGTAACACAACTATGTAGTAAAATAACAATAAATTATAAAAATGCTCAAAATTCTGACAGTTATTGACCAAAAACAATTGACAACGTTAAATGTTCGCCAATCCGAACATTTCAACTCGGCAAATAGAAAATCAAGTTAACGTATCTAAATGTAGAGAATTAACAATTAAAAAAAGTTAAAGTTTTACCCTTATAAATTGCATATTTCTCATACTTTACAGGCAAATGATAACATCCGTAGATTAACATTTTGCAGAAGGTAAATCAACAAAATTACGTAAAATGGTGATTTTATAAATACAATTTTATGGATAGATAAATCCTACTTTTCTAATTACGGATTATTTAATCATTATAACGAACACTATTAGGCTCAGGACAATCCGCACGTAGTGATTCCATGGCAAATGCAAGTGCGGTTCGGCTTTAATGTATTTTGTGGCATGTTGGGAAATGATTTAAATGGTGCTATAATATTTCTAAGTGCACAACGTCATTTGGAAATTCTTCAAAACAAATATAGTACCAGTAAGATGGCGCCTCTCCACTCAATGCTAGAGAAGTTATTACTTATTTAAATGGCCCTTTTATAACAAAGTAATAGCGACTTATTCAATTGTTTAGTGGTTAGCCGATCTGTATACTTGACGCCTCTTGATTTTTATTTTGTAGGGTACTTTAAAAAACAAAATTTATGGAAGTAACTTCAATTATAATAATGTAGATGAACTTCATGAAGCAATGACAGAGGCAACAAAAGGCGTTATTCGCAACACATTGCTATTAGTAACTTTCAATATTCTAAAACGCTGTCAATTGTGTTTAGCTTATTTTTCGCTATTTAGCCAATAACAGTCAGCATTTTGAGCATTTTTTATAATTTATTGTTATTTTACTACTTAATTGTATTACGGTTTTTTATTTGTTTTACATTTGTTTTAAAAATAATTTATAGAATATAAATAAAAATGGGAACAATGGATATATCCCATATTTTTTATTTTGACATAGGTTGTTATACATCTTTGAAAAGAGAAAAAGAAAGTCGATTTAGCCGAGTAAAAATCAAATATGGCGGCCATTTAAAATAAGAAAGCTGCCATTTATATCTCGGAAACCGCCATATTGACTTTTGTTTTGACTTCATTATTAAGTTTGTGCGATCGAACCAAGTATAATTATTTTTAACCATTATTAGAACTTAAACAAAATTTCAAAAAAACGAATGTGATTGATAAGATGGCAGAAGAATTTGGTCACCAAGTGTTGCGCCTTCCACCTTATTACTGCATCTTCAATCCAATTGAGCTGATATGGTCAAATTTAAAAAGAAATTTGCGGAAAAATAATGCACATTCCAAAATGAGTGAAGAAACAATTCAACTTGTTCAGCGAGAATGCAACAATATTTCAAGTACCATTTGGAAAAACTGCATCGATCATGTGATTAAAATTGAAAACGATTATAGTACGCTTAGTGTACCAAATCTAATTATTAATGTTCAAAGTGAAAGCGATAGCGATGAATCTAGTTGTACAGAATAATGTTTGCTTGTTACATTACGATTCATGAAAAAATTAACAGATGTTAACGTCGTTAATTTTTTGACGCAATGAGCAAGTCAATAATGTTATTGGTAACTTAAGTTATTTGTTTCACGAATCATACTGTATATAAATTTTCTATGAAATTATAACTACATTTGTAAAACACAATTAATTATATGTACACTTAAAAAATACAATGAAAAGTACAATTTAATGATAATGAATCACTAATGTTAATTTTCTACGGGGCACTGAAGTTGTATTTTCTGATGCCGGCTCTGGACTCTGTTCTCTTCCCATTACCCGTCATAAAATTCCGATCGCACAATGGAGCGCAATAAACACCTTTCGTAGGTAGATTTTCAATTTCAAGTAAAAACACTATAACTTTTATCTTAAACTTATTTCCGCATCTTTAATAATTATGGAAATATCGTAGTTTTAAAAAAATCGCAATTTTTAGTTTTTTTGGAATAATTTCTAAACTGCTCTGACTTTTGAAAGATTTTCAACATAATCTGAATCAGTATACAAACTGCATGACATTGCCCATTTAACCAGATCTCTAGCTTTCAAAATAACAAAGATACCCATGCAATCCTACTATATTTAGGACACCCTGTATTAAATATCATCGTTAAAACAACACTTTAATCGAATAGGTAGGCGAATGAAATGTTTACATTTTCACTTTATTCACTATAACCATTGACAACGTGAATAAAATAAAAAAATACGTATATACGCGCTATTAATGAAATTTTTGTTGTCACCTGACGATGTGAGACCTAACGAATTGGAAATAAATCTTGTACAAGTGAATAAAGCAATTTTATTCACTTATACCATAAATAGCTATTATTCAATTCATAAACAAGACATCACAAACAGTGTTTTTTGTGAAAGGTGAAATAAGATTTTCTTGAATCCATCGGTGAATTATAAACTTTTAATCCGTTCAAAATCAAGAACATACAACATCCTTTTCATAGAATATCTTTGACTTCGTGGGCACTATCTTTCCCACTACTTCTCTGAGGCTGCATTTAAAACTCGAGGGCCTTTGGCCCAAGACATCGACATACATCGACCGAAGGGTCTTACCTCATAATGCCCCATCCGAAATAACCATATTTCCGAAATAAGTTGTTTTTGAAATATTTGTCATGTAATTTTTATATTTTGTTGTTTTGTCACTGTGACAACTAGGGTCCGGATAAATGAATCGTTTATTTCAGAAAATGGACAGACATTTTTATAGACTTTTCTTTTTTTGCGGAATCAATATCTCCTATTGCCAGGGCATATTTTTCTATAGTAAAACTTCAACTACCATTCGGTTTTATGGCATATAATTTTCAATAAATATCGCGTTTACGGCAGAAACCTGCCAAGCGACATCACATAGCGAGTTACTGCAGTAAATTTAAATTTCTAGTAAAAGTTCTGTCGTATTTTGTATAATGCTAATACCATGGTAATAATTACCATTGGTTTACCATTACTTGCCATTGCTTAGTAGTTTTTTTTTTTTAATTTATTATTTTTTTATTGCATTTTAATGTAAAACACGGAAAATTTTGTGTTTTATTCTGTGTTCAAATAAAAAATATATATTTAAGATTGTCACATTATTATTTAGTACTTACTGGTAAAAACTGAATTAGATGTATGCATATTGAATACGTAAGTAAATAATTTTAAATATAAACTTACAAAATAATTGAAACTCTTATTTAAGAATTGATTTTACTTTCTATCACCAACATTAACACCCCCATAAAAATAAAAATCATTTTCACACATTTTAATTTTTCCCCACACTAACAAATTACATAAACACTAAATCATTTATACACGCTATAACATTGAATACATAACAAATACTATTATAATTAAAATTAATACTTTCCTTGCTAATATCTTGATGTTTTTGTTTGTATTCTTCGTAGATGCCTCTGATGATGGTTGTATATAACCGAGACTAGTGAGGCGAAATAAAATAAATAAATCATAAAATCAAATAAAAATCTTTTTTTTACCAGTAAGTACTAAATAATAATATAACAATCTTAAATACATAACTGGTAATTTATGGATAAAATCTTTAACTTAAAAAATATATAGTTTATAATAGTGTCTTGTTTGTTAAAAATCAGAATACCACAAAAAAATTAGGAAATTGCCATTAAAAATAGATGTTTCTACATTAAAATCGTATTTTATTGCAGAAACGAGTCAACTGCAATATTTTCAATATTTTTTTACAATGAAGGGATACATGTTATAATTTAATTACAGGCAGCATCAACTTCGGGAATAAGCTCTGGAAAAAAGCTTCAATAAAGCAAAAAAAGCAAAAAAGCATTTAATTTCAAATAACAATAAAATAAAATAAATCAGTAACATAAACAAATATACAAAATATGTATGTTAGTGTAAAACAAATACTCGATAATTTTTATGAAAACAATTAATTATAATGTGTTTTTCTAAATTTTCTATTAAAAAATGTTTCCTCTAATCGGATAAAATATATTTATGAACGGAAAAACTTCTCTCGACATCAACCAATGTTATAGGCGCGTACTTAAAAGCAAATATTAGGAAACTATTAATATCTAAATTTCTATATTCTAAAATTTCTTAGAAAACTGCTGTAATAAATTTCTTATCTCCTAAAGTTTCGCAAAAGCGTCACTTTTTCTGAATACATCATCAAATTTGTTGCGTATTTTTGTGCTCAATTTTGCCAGGTTCTTCTTGAGGGGATATTTTAAAACCATGGACAATCATGACAAATTCCACTAAGGAGAATCATTGCGTTTCCAGTTTTTTTTTATTGACTCACTAACAAAAGCATAGTTAGGTTGTAGAGAAGCTAAATGTTGTTCTATCTCTTGATGTTTTTAATATATTTTGGCATTTATACTTATGTGGCTTCAGCAGACGATGCAGAAAATTCGAAAGCCTACATTGCAGCATACATCCAAATACTAGTGCTGTCAGAAAGAACCGGGTACCCGGGTACCCGGTTCTGGGAGCCGGGTTATACCCGGATTTTAAAACCCGGGTACCCGGAACCGGGTTTTAAAACCCGGGTACCCGGAACCGGGTTTTAAAACCCGGGTACCCGGAACCGGGTTTAAAAACACGGGTACCCGGAACCGGGGTTTAAAACCCGGGTACCCGGAACCGGGTTTCAAAACCCGGGTACCCGGAACCGGGTTTCAAAACCCGGCTGGCTGGAACCAGGTTTATAAACCCGGTTATACCCCGGTAAATTTATTACAATACTCTTAATAATTAATTTATAGTCACAATATTAATCAAAGTGTAGAGCAGCAATTGTTTACGCACATAGACATATATTTTATGAATCTTCCTTCATTATATCCTTCATATCCTATCATTTGCCGAACCTTCCGTATTAATGTAAATCGCACTTGTTGACATAATAAGCATAGCAAAATGATTGGTAATAAAAACTAAAATTAGACAGGTAACTAATAAATTAAAAAGCCATACTAGTGAAATAAAAAGTTTTTTGACGGACTTAGGCGGTGTTCTGTAATTACAGTTACAGTTACAGTACAGTTAAATATTGGCATATTGTGTGATAAATTGTTTAGATATGGACGGGTAGTTTATAGTTACTAAAGTACCAACATTTGTAGCAAAGACCGAGCAATATTTATTTGCACAGAACTATACTTGCATTTAATTACGTGATCAGGTAAGCTACAGTAACTATTTATTAATGGCAAAATAATTTAAATAATGAATACGTTTTCTGATCTCATACTTCACGAATAGAACAAATTCATGAATTTTTTGTTCAACACTAAATATTTGTTTGCATTTCAATGTTTACTTTGGAAAATTATATTCACTGTCTTCACAAAGTCATACACATAATATAAATAACAATATTCACTAGCAAATTTTAAAAGTATTTTATTTAAGTTTATTGCTATTATCCATATTTAATGGATGCAATACAGATTTTATTATTTAGTGAAAACAGTGTGTCTTAACTGTGTGTGACTTAAGTAAACTGAGGCCCTCCAAGAGCTTTTTCTTTAAATTTTATCAGAAGGAATGCAAATTGATAAAAAAAAAAAATGGTGCCACAGCGGCTCATCTGCGGACATGTTGAACTGGACCCGTTTATATACTAACAAAGTTTGCCAGTTAAGTTAAGCAACATTCACAGCCATAAGAAAATAATATAATGTAATAATTATATTACATTATATAATGTAATATATATAATTTTATTCTATTATATAAAAAAAATAGAAAAAGATATAATAACGCA
This sequence comes from Othius punctulatus, assembly GCA_951805005.1. Lineage (NCBI taxonomy): Eukaryota > Metazoa > Arthropoda > Insecta > Coleoptera > Staphylinidae > Othius > Othius punctulatus. The sequence goes on from OX638139.1 coordinate 79,531,118, forward strand.
AATAAAATGAATGGTTACAAATGTTGGTTTTGATACAAAAACATTAATTTTTCTACATTTTTGGGTAGCAAGCAATTTCGTTTGGCAGATATTAGATTCCCTGCCACCGAAAAAAACCGGGTACCCGGTTCCTGAAACTTCGGGTATTGACAGCCCTACCAAATACCATATCTAGTGATACTTGGTTTCGGAGGTAAAGGTATATGGGATATATGGGAGTTATGAGTGGCTTTTAATTGGGCTCTAATTGTTTCTGCTACTCTATATAATCCATGTGCAAGCCATGCAGAGTAAATTAATGTTTCGTGTGATATTTTTTTTAATTTTCACCAGCTTTTGCCATATTCATTATTTATTTACCATTATTTATCATTTATTTTGTTATTTTTGCATGTGGAACACAATTTGGCAATGGCGAAATAAGCCAAAAAAGCAGATTTTCCAAAAAAATATGAAAAGCTAAACGGGCGAAAATAAGCAGAAAAAGCAAAACAATACACATTTAAAATTCTGCTAGTGTGCTATTTAATATACGTAAAAAGCAAATGTGCTAGAAATCCTGACCCTTGTGATAACCAATGTTAACAAAGAAATTTCACTTATGAAAAGTTCGCTTTAAATTTGTTGATATCGTTGAGCACTTTATGGGATTAACATTTTAAAATAATAAAAACATTACACATATCAATAAATTATAGATGTATTAAAAATAAATTAATAATTTATTGATATGTATTCAAATTTAACATTTCAAGCACTTTATGGGATTAACATTTTAAAATAATAAAAACATTACACGTATCAATAGATATCAATAGATGTATTAAGAATAAATTAATAATTTATTAATATATATGTTCAAATTTAAAATTTCAAGTGCCGTGTTACTTTTTCCGATTGAAGTCAAATCTTGCACAAATTTTTGTCTCATCGAGTGTTGCAATAAAGAGTAGAGGCGTTGAAAAATATCCGAGTTCCAACAATAATGGACTCTAGTGTTCCCAGCTGTATCTGAGATGCATTACCTCATCTAGATGGAGTACTTTTACACAAAAGTACACTCTTGTACTTTTTCTTTTTTGAGAAATATATTCTTGATATATATATATATATTTTTCTTTTGGGATGATATAAACACTAGTCAAACTTGAGATACAATTTATAGGAAGTTCAAAATATGTGATACTGACTTTTAAGCAACTTCTTATCTTATTTCAATGCTTTCAGAAGCTTTTGAAAAACAATAAAAGTAACAAACGAAATTCAAATAAATTAAGAATTATGCAAATGGAGACCTAATCAATACACATTTTTCTAATCCTTCTAAATTCATCGTACTATGCACCACAAAACTAAAAACAGGGACAACTGTATTAAGATTCACCATAAAAAAAACTGGGACAACTCTATTAAGATTAACATTTTAGAATTATTTTATTGGATTGAACAATGCTTCAAACAATTACATTCCTGTATCACTGTTTTATTCATAGCAAGGTCTGAACAAGTTGATAATCAAATTCGAAATCAAACATCAGCTTTATTTTTTACATAGTTGAGTTTAGACACATAATAGAAGCTCATGTTACGAGGACGAAAAAAAAATCGGACGATTTATTAATAATGAATGGACGATGATGAAGCAAAGAGTCCGAAAAATATTTTGTGTTCGTGTATATACTTTATTTTTATTCGATTGAACATTCCTTTCACCTAACTGTTCACTTTCCTCATGTGTTCGAACCATCTCAATGTGTTCCTCTTCTATTTGTGCTCCCTATATCATATCTATGTATTCTGTCATTCTCAGTTACAACTTATATTCACCTTAGGTACTTCATTTATACTGCTTGTACTCTACTTTCTGTCTTCTATTATCCATGTTTCGTTTCTGTGCATTAACATTTATACATTTATTTGTTTCACACGCGTAAATGTCACTCTAACCAGCCTGTACAGTTACCTGGTAAGGTAACCATTAAATGCACCGTACATGTAATAGTTGACACGACCCAGCGAAAAAAAAAAAAAAAACTATCCCGTGCCAAATTTATACTCTCCCTTGTCATGTTTCTATTATTTCAACTCACTTAATTTTCAATTATTATTATTTGGTATGTTTGTTTCAACTTTGCCGTCGATCATTTTATGTATAAAAGTGTAATTATGATTGAAATTATGATATTGTGTTTATGAAAATGATGACACTGATAGATGATATATTTTATACTGCCATGTTATTATCTGAATTTAACTATTTTCTCGTGTTTAACAATTTAAATATTGTACATTATACGCCGGGCAATGGTTTTTACTGGCTCAACATGGTGACAGACTCGCCTGTGGCTCTTCAGTCATTCCCTTGTACCGCCAGTAAATACCCTCTTGCCCGGCTTATAATGTAAAATACTATAATATCCATTATAAACGAATTTCAATTTCCCATGACTGTGTGTCTATGCAATGTTAATTGATGATGTTATGTGGGTGTACTGGTAGTACACCCACATTTACTTTTAAATGTGTTCTCCAAATCTATGTTGTAATAAAAACACAGACTATAGTTACTCGTTTAATATAAACGGGTTACGAGAATCAGCTGCAAATAAGAGTTTCGTAATCGTGCTCAGCATGCAGTTCAAACTATTTTCTTCAACTAATTACTGTTGCCTCTTACTATTGTAAAGATGTTTATGACAGTAAACTTGTAATAAATATCCCATTAATAATCCATTTGAATTAGTCTACCTTTAGTCATTACCCTTGTAACGATTTATTTTTGGAGATTACACTGACGATTTCCTTTAAAAGGGTAATTGTTTAACTTAAAGGTATTTCCAGGGATTCTTCTACAAACATATGTATTTGTATTATTAAACAAGAATTAATGTGATATTTCAAAGTTAGTGTTATTCTAGGGTTATTCTTCGGACTACTTGTAATTTTTATCAATAGTTATAATTTGCTTCTAATCTATTGCCAAGTACTTAAATTATGCCACAGATAATGAGCATCCCATGACATACTGCTTCAAAAAATCTTATGTGGGCAGCACATGGATTTCTTTGTATAGGAACAAATTTGGTTGCAAGCTCTCCACAGTCCCAACACTTTAACAGCCTACTAGCTCAAATCAGTTTTTTTACATGTTTTGCAAAAGATTCATAGTAGGTATAACCATACTAAAAATTTAGACCGGTGAAAAGTACTTAAAGTTATCTACAAGAATAGATGAAAAAAATTATACCAAGCCATTTAAAAAAAAAATCGGTGATGTCACAACAAATCAATTAAGGTGTTTAAAACATGTTACTATTGTTTTCACGAACTGGTAGCTGAGACTCTTCCATTTAATAATATATACCGGGCTTTTTTTTTCGTTTTTACACATATGATTGACAATGTAAAACTGGTTGCCTGCATCTACCCGCAAGGAATTTCCTATTTGTAATTCTAAAAAAAAAAAAATCAACTCATTAGCGGCGTCGGTGCAAGCAACCTGTCAATTTTGGCATATGTTACACAGAGAGGTTAGGTTTTAATTCAAGACAATACAAGAGAGTATTCCTAATGTATCAAGATCAGCTGATTTGTCAACAAATGATTATTTTCTTTGGGGTTACCTGAAAATGAAAATTTTTAATGACGTACAAATACATAACATAGATGAATTGAAAGGCCGTATACGTACTGCATGTAATGGCATAAATCCACAATACATTAGGAATACTCTGCGTATCTTCAAAGACCCCGTCATGTATTGCCTTGAATAAAAACATAACCTCTCTGTGTAACATATGCCAAAATTGACAGGTTGCTTGCACCGACGCCGTTAATGAGTTGATTTTTTTTTTTTAGAATGACACATAGGAAATTCCTTACGGGTAGATGCAGGCAATCAGTTATACATTGTCAATCATATGTGTAAAATCGAAAAAAAATCCCGGTATGGTTTGTTGATGATTAAATAACAAATGAAGTAGCTATTGTTTTGGGCGCTTTTTATCTAGCACACTATATATGGTTTTTTTAATACCCCACCGGAATAGTGTCAACTCTATCTATCACCTGTAATCTGAATGAAACAAAACATTACCAAAATAATGTCGAATATTATTGCCGTATGTCAATGTATCCGTCAGTGTCACGTAAAACGTCATGACTTTGGCATTTTTGACATCAAGAGTACATGCACGTTTAGTAACAAAAAATTACCAACAACTTACCAATAAATTCCGCCGGGGTATTAAAATACTGTTTATTTTAAAAATATCACCGTTGGGCAATTCGTGGAATTTCAGAAAAGCAATGCATTTCCCATTTCGTATGGAGAGAGCGAAAGTGAAAATGTGGCATCTGATCTTCGAAAACTTTTCTTAATGAATATCTTAGTAGTGAAACGTTATTTTAATTATTAGCAGTTCATAAATATTTACTCCTTAAACAGGATTTATGTAATTTACAGCTACATATTAATAAGGTGAACTAGTGACACTAGGCGCGTTATAACTTATTTTATGTGAATTATGTTATATACAATTTTAATACAGAATCAATGTGTGTCTAACTTAGTGTATTAACTCACGGATAATAATATTTATGTTGGATAAACCCCTGCATATTATTGTTACTAAAACAAAAACAAAATAAGTATACTCCCCTCAATAATTTAGAAATTTGAAATATTCACCGAGCCTTAATTTTTGTAATAATAAACATTGCGATATGATTTGATTTGCTAGAGTAATTTTAACGCTGTAAGAAGTTCATCGTATTACCAAAGGTACATGTATGTATTTAATTTATATTACAATGTAATGTAAAGTAAAAAAAAAATTATATTTAGCATGTATGACATAAATGCATCTGGCATTCGAATGTGATTCTGTCAAGTAACGTAGACGTTGCTATACTCTGATTTTTCTAAACTGGCGTGCACGTCATCAAAATAATAATCATAATAATGATGGCACAATTTTGCAAGGTTGCCAGCTGTCCTGGGTATTTAAAAATGGCTGCAATCAGCTGTTCCGCCCGTGCAATCTTGTGCGTGGTTCGTATAAAATTCGTCGACTTCTCTGCCGTTTTTCGTACAGATATCAATCCTGTGATTATGGTTTAACATCTACAATGGCAAAATATATATTGTATTAATTGATCAAATGTAACAAGTTAAACGTCAAAGAAGTTTGGTTATACACACATGTAGGAGCATGGGTTAGTGAAAAAGATTTGGCATCGTCGCCGAAAAAATATCACGGCCGCCAACATAACATGATTTATTACATGATTGGCAGGCAAAAATTGTGTCCGCGATTAATACACCGATTACCTATTAATAACCACCGGTGATCAGTGTTATGTAACAAATGATCCTCAGATTAATTTCGATTCTTAAACTAGTGTTATGCATATTCTCGAAAACAATCACGTTGGTACGAAAAAACCTCATCACACAGCTGTTTGATGACGTAGTAGAGTATACTAACGTTTTTTGATACGCAATGCACCTGATTATTTGATAGAATTGATAGAAATGGAATATTTATCGTAAACACTGATTATATTTTAGTTATTAAATTATTTTTAAATTGCTAAAATGAAGTAATAAGTGTATTATCATATATAATACAATGAGTGGAATCATGACTATCGATAATCGCGTGAGTTGTGACATGTTGAGTGCATCAACCAATGCGATTATCAATAGTCACGATTCCAAGACTTGTATTCGTAAGATTATATCACGAATGAAAAATTTAATACTTCCCGTTTTTATGCCGCATATTGAATCTTGTATGATCAGGGCAAGTTGCTCCTGCGTGCTGTTCTCGGACAAAATATAATTCCGAGAGTTGCCGAACTCGGTAAATTGGGCCCAAATATACTTTTAAGACCTTTCAGTATTATATGGTTTGTGGTTTTGTATATTTTCTTCAATATTATTTAAGAATCATCGAAGCGCGACATTTGGTCTAATTGTGACATTTCAGTTGACAGCATAGCACACCGGATTTGCAGAGGACCAAGTATCACTTATTAGTCAATTCGAGTTCTGATTATCAGCTCTTAGGCGGTCGCTAGGATAGAGAATATAAGAATTATGAGTGATATAATCAGTATAAGTTGTTCATGTAAGCGCCAATTGGCTGGCATTTAATGTTTTTCACAATGAAATAATCCTATCTTTGGATTGTGGTAAACTTGATAAGATAATGTTATTAATAATAGAATTGATCATGTAAATAGTATATTGTGTACAAAGTGATATATTCCCTGCCGATGTGGCAATTGATGTCCGAGCCATAAGGCGAGGACAGCAAGCCGAAGAGGCCGGAAAGGCATTTCGTGTACAGTGCGGAATTAGAAATCCGAGCAAGTCTTAAAGAGGATTTTTGCAAAGTTTTGCTAATATAAATCGGGCTTTGAGTTTCTAGCTAAGCAATTGACTGTTAAACAATGTTGTTGCGGCATATACAGGGTCCGTCATTTCACCTCCCGTCTTCTGTAGCTCAGTTAATAATTGAGTTAGGATTTTGATATTTTGTAGAGTTTACTTGCATTCTGTGGCGTATTTTAGGAAAATATTTTTGTTTATACAGGGTGTCCCAAAAAAGTGTGACGTCATGATGATGTGTATTTTTAAATTTCATGGTATATTTTTTGTTATTTATTTGGCTGCCCTTTATAGATGCCTACATACCGATGAAATTTTATTAAAATCGGTTCAGTGATTTAAGCACAAAAAAATAAAAACTGAAAAAAAAACAGTTTTGCACCTTTGGTTAAGAAAATTAATAAGAGATAAAAGTATGCCTTGTTAATAAAACCATACAAGGTACTCATTAAATAAGGTCTGATAGTTGCGTTAACCAAGTTTTATTGATATGCATTATACAGAGTATCCAAAATTTAGTGTCAAAGTTTTCAAACTTTAAACCTCTTTATTTTTCTTATTTTAAATTGGAGCCCCTGTATATTTTTATGTCATTACATGTGGAATTAAAACACTAACATTTTTCCTAATTACAACTCTATCGCAATTCCCAAGACATTGAAAGTTATGTGGAGAAAACTCGATTTATCAACTATTCCAATGGCCATTTTAATGAATAAAACTCGAAGGTGACTTTGAAAAACAATTTATTGACATAACATGTCTTGTAGTTACAATTAATATCTCGAAAGTATGAAAGGTTTCACAGATCTTCGTCTAAACCTATTACACATCGTAAAAGTATTAAGTTTTGTATAAAAAATAGTTTTAGTAATAAAATTTCATAAAAACATAACATAACTATGCATTTCTAAAATTAATTAATTGCTGGAACTTATGTTCTATAAGTCTTCCGCCCTCTTGAAGGCACAAACGAAGACGAGTATGAAATGACATTGCCACTCTTCGTAACAGGTTGAATGTAATATTTTGAAATGCGAATATGAAAGTCATATCCACATTTGTCAATATAGGTCACAATATTTGTCATATTATGAAAATCATATTTTCCATGACAAAAAGTAATTTTGGTATCTTGGGTATAAAGACTTTAGCTAAAAAAGTTATAAACTTTTATATTACTACAGTCAACATTGGCTCTTCTCAATTTGTTGAACTTTAATGTCAATAAATTATGTTTCAAAACTACCTACGATTTTGATTAATTAAAAAGGCCATTGGAATTGTTGATAAAACGAGTTTTCTGCAAATATCTTTGAATCTGTTAGGAATTCAGATAGGGTTGTGATGAGGAAAAATGTTTGTCTTTTAATTCCGCATGGAATTACATAAAAATATACTGGGGTTCCAATTCAAAATAAGAAAAATAAAGTGCTTTAAAGTTTGAAAAGTTTGACACTAAATTTTGGACACTCTGTATAATGCATATCAATAAAACTTGGTTAACGCAACTGTCGGACCTTATTTAATGAGTACCTTGTATGGTTTTATTAACGAGGCACTATTTATATCCCTTATTAATTTTCTTAACCAATGGTGCAAATCTGATTTTTTTCAGTTTTTATTTTTTTGTGCTAATGTCACTAAACCTATTTTAATCAAATTTTATGGGTATGTAGGCATCTATAAGAGGCATCCGAATAAGTAACAAAAAATATACCATGCAATCTAAAAATATACATCATCATGACGTCACACTTTTTTGGGACACCCTGTATAATCAAAGTTATTTTCCTGAAATACACCCTAGAAATCAACTGAAGTCTGCAAAATATCAAAATCCTAACTCAATTAGTAACTGAGCTATTGAAGACGGGAGGTGAAATGACGGACCCTGTATATATATATATATATATATATATATATATATATATATACATATATATATATATATATATATATATACATATATATATATATATATATATATATATATATATATGTGTGTATATCGTTATATATACACTGCTCAACATTTGAACTGGTACACTTATATAATATGCAGTAAAATTAAAAAATAAATAAATAAATTCTTATGCGTTTGGTATGAATTCCCATATGATCAGAGCTGTGTTTCGGAATGCAAACAAATGCCTATCGAATAACATTTGCGAAACATTTGTTGTTTATCTGTCATCAGTGCAGTTACTGAGCTCGCGGACGCTTATACTTTATCAAGTTTTAAGAGATTTTTTGCGAATATCTCGAGTAAGTTTTAATTCATAGCGGTTGACTGCATTTTAAAGATGCCATTAAGGCGTTAAAGTATTGAAGAGATGAGTCAAGCTATGGGAATGCTTATGACTGGTGCATCGCTAAGAACTGTTGCTGCCCATTTCAATGTGAGCCAGAATGTGATCGGAAGGGTTCGAATACGTTTTAATGATACTGGACCTATCGAACTTAGGCACGGTGGAGGGCGAAATCGCAGTACAACGGTCAGGGAGGGCCGGTTTATTACGATTCAGACTCGATGAAATATGTTTTCTACTACAAGAATACTCCAAATTCAGTTATTGAATGCAACAGATACCCAAGTATCCACTCAAAGAGTAACAAAAAGGCTCCATGCGGTAAATTTAAGGTCCAGATCTTCTAAAAAATGTCCATTGTTGACTAGAGCCCACAAAAGAAGAAGGCTAGAGTGGGTACACCAACAGGCAAAATAGAGTGTTGAAGATTGGGGTCGTAGTTTATTCAGTGACGAGACCAGAGTGCGTTTCCATAGCTCAGATGGAAGAGTGAAAGTTTCTAGAAGCAGAGGAGAACGCTATATTGAGAACCACGTGACTTACCACAAGCTTATGGAGGCGGTTCAATTACCGTTTGGGGAGGTATTTATGCGACTCTTCGTACTGAATTGGTTATGCTTGGAAATGCTACAATGAATAGTGTCAGGTATCTTAATGAGGTATTAGAACCTGTAGTGTCGCCATTTACCAATGAAATAGGCGATGGTTTCGTGTTTGTTAATGATAATACGCGTCTTTATAGAACAAGGCAAATCAATGCATATTTTGAAGAGAACAAAATTACGCACATGGATTGACCAGCTAACTTTCCAGATCTTAATCCCATCGAGAAGGTATGGGATTACCTGAAAAAGTTGATAAGGTCACGAGGAGTGGATCTAAACAATCACCATCAGCTCCGAACTGCCATTTTGGAAGAATGGCTAAATATTCCTCTGCATTACATTCGGGATTTGATTTCCACCATTCCAAGACGTTGCCAAGGGGTCATAAGAGCTAGAGGAGGTCCCACGCATTATTAATCTTTAAGTGTTTGGTTATCATTTTTTTCCAGAGCAAACTTTTCTGTAATACTAAAATAAAGATTTTGTTATTTTCCTATTAAAACTATTGAAATTCGTTATTTGAGTTTTATTCTTTTGATTCTTCGCCGTAAAAGTGTTTCCAGAACCATATACTATCAATTTAGCAAGAAGGTGTTGTTCAAAAAGTAGTCCATTGTTTTTTATATATGTTCTTGTAACTGTACCAGTCCAAATGTTGAGCAATGTATATATCGTTCTCCCTTCTACCAATTATGGTGTAGGGTTGTGTATTTTGCTTTGTCTTGCTATTCCTGGCTTGGACCATTATGTATTTCTTCCATTCTTTTCGGTTTTTTCGCCTCTTCTATTGTTTTCCCTTTCTTTTCAATAATTTGTTTCATTTCACTATCCCATGTTTTTATTGGTCTACCTCTACTTTTCTTCTTTTGTGTTTTCGCCTGCCACACCTGTTTCACTTGGCTTTCCTCCTTCATCCTCTGTAGGTGTCCCCACCACTCTAATTTCCTTCTCTGTATAAATTCTTCTACCGTTTCTATATTCAGCTGGTCTCTGATTTCTGTGTTCCTTATCCGGTCTCTTCTTGTCACTCCGATAATTCTCCTAAGGTACTTCATTTCCATTGCCTGGACTTTGCTCTTTTCTCTTTTCTTTAGAACCCAAGACTCACACCCAAATGTCAGTACCGGTCTGTATATTGACTTAAATATGGACAGTTTTGTTTTTCTTGTTAGTTCCCTTTTATTTATGAATGTTCTCAGTTGAAAATATAGCTTCGTTTTTTTTTTTTATTCTGCTATCAATTTCATTCTCATTTCGACCTTTTTGTATTTTGTATTTCTACCCCTAGGTATTTGTAATGTTCTACTTGTTCTATTTTTGTATCATCTATTTTAATATCAATATGTTCTTGCTTTCCCAATATCATCACTTTTGTCTTGTTTTTGTTCATTTGCATTCCATTTGTTTTTAGTATTTCGTTTCATATATTTAGATTATTTTGTAGGTCTTCTCTATTTTTTCCTATTATTATTATATCATCCGCGAATGCTCCTTCTGCTATTTCTACTCTTTTCAATTTGTTATGTCCGATCGTTACTGTTTTTACCTTTTCTCTGCATCTTCTAATTATTTCGTCTATAAATAAAATTAAAAGTGTTGGACTCAGACCTCCACCTTGTCTTAATCCGTTATTTGTTGTGAACTCGCTGCATTGTTGATTTCTTTCCACTAATATATTCCGGTTGTTCTGGTATATGCATCTTATTACCCTTATCATCTTGTTATTCACATTTCTTTTCTTTAAAATCGACCATACATTTCTCGAGGCACCCTGTCTAACGCTTTCACCATATCTATGAATCCTATGTACATTTGTTTATTTTCATAGTTTGCCTTTTCCTGTATTTGTTTTATCATAAATATGTGGTCGTGTATACTTCTGCCTTCCCTGAATCCACTCTGTGATTCCATTAATGTTCTTTCTGTGATTTGTTTTAATGTTTTATTTATTAGTGGTTCATATATTTTCATATTTGTAGTTATTATATTAATTCCCCTGTAATTTTTACATTCTTTTCTGTCGCCGTTCTTGTATATGGGTACTATCATTGCTGTCTGCCACTCCTTTGGCACACACTCTTCTTGCCATGCTTTGTTGTAGATTTTTAGTAGCATTGATTTCCCTTGTGTACCTAGTTTATTGACCATTTCTGTTATGATTCTATCCACTCCTGCTGTTTTTCCGTTTTTTTTGTTTTCTTATTACTTCTGACAAATCTTCCATACTTATCTCTTGTTCTTCTTCATTTTCTGTATCTTGTTCTTGTTTGTTCATATTTGTCACTTTTTCTTCCTCTTCCGTGTTGAGTAACTCCTGAAAGTATTGTTTACATCTCTCCATCCTTTCTACGTTATCTGTTATTATTTCTCCTTTTTTGTTCATTATATGTCTCGTCTCTTTGTCCCTTTTGACATGTTCCTTTTGATTATGTTGTAGAACAGTTTCATGTTGTCTTTGCTACTTTTCTCCATTTTGTCTCCAAATTCTCTCCAACTTTGTTTTTTTGCTTCTATTACTAATTGTTTAGCCATTTTTCTGCTGTGTTTGTATTTTTCATAGCTTTCTGCAGTTATCTTTCCTAGATATTCTTTCCATGCTATCTTCTTGTTTTTTTTTTCTCCTCTTTGATCTCATTCGTTTACAATCCCGTTTGTCTTTTCGCGTTTGTCATTTTGTAGCTTCCACATGCTGTCTGTGCAGCTGTTAGTATTATATTCTTGAATGCTTCCCACATTCCATCTAAGTCATCTTCCCTGTATGTGTTTTGTTTGAGTACTACTTCATTCTCCGCCAGATCCTTGTATTCGTTGCTTACGTCTTCTTTTTGTAATCTTTGAGCCTTGATCTTTTTAACTTCGATTTTCTTCATTTTGTTATCATCACTTTTTATTATTGGTTCTTTTATTGTTGCTACCACTAGGTAGTGGTCACTTCCAATTTCTGGCCCTCTCCTTACTTTAGTGTCTACTACCTCTTTCCTGTGTTCTCTTTTTACGAGAATATAGTAGAATTGACTTTTCGTTTCTAGCTCTTTCTTCTCTTGTATATTGGTGTATTCCTTTATGTTTAAACAACGTGTTTGTTATTATTAGTTCATTCATTTGGCAATATTCCAGCATTCTTTTCTCATTCTCGTTTATTTTGTTCTCCCGGTTATTATCCATCACATTACTGTACATCTGATCTCTTTTCCCTACGCTACTATAAAATCGCCTGCTACAATAGTTTACCAGTTACCTCCTCCGTCTTTGTCGTTAGTTCTTCCCAAAATATATCCTTTTTTTCTACTTTTTCATCTTCGCTTGGTCCATAAACTATTTTCATTGTTTTCATTTCATCTTTTGTTTTCCCTTTCAGTGTTATTGGCATCATCCTTTCATTTATTGTGTCCCATTTTATTAGTTCTTTTTCTCTTTTTTTGTGTACTATGCAGGCAACTCCTGCCGCTGCTCTCATGTGTTCCGCTACTCCACTATATATGCATGTGTGTTCGTTGTTCGTTTTTTTTACCCTTTCCCTTTGAGTTTTGTTTCAGTAATTGCCAATAAGTCTAGTCCTGTTTTTTCAAACTCCATTTCTAATCTTCTTAATAATTAATTCTTCTTCTTTTCCTCTTAGGCTCTTAGTTGCTGGCATATACGAGTAATTATTTTGACTTTGACTAATTTCACCAGGTAACGTGACAAGTAAAGTAAAGTAAGATATACACTGGATCAATTTAAGTGCCCGGATTTATAATTGCTGTGCGAACCGCACATACTAGTTTGGCTCGCATCGCAATATATTTGCGAGTTTCGTAAAAATATGGAAGATCTAAGAAGAAATTATTGACTGTTGACCTGCAGGAATATTTCATTGCCGGCCTAGGCTTACTAACTTATTTTTATTTAAAAAAAAAATACAGTAGGCATTAATCCGATGTGTGAGACATCTTTAACTGGCATGTTTAATTTCACGAGAAATTTTGTACCTTTAAATACTCGAAAATTGTTAAATCAATTGATGTTTCGTTAATACAGTTGTTGATATTGTAAAATATTCAGTGGCCAACACCTACAACGAATAATAAAAATGTATTTATCGCGCGAATTAATGATTTAATCTCCGTGATAAGTGAAATGGGTGGACCGGTTTCGCTGAAAAGTAGATAGTACGAGAATATCGCAGCGGCCTGCTCGGCACATCCATCTAATTTACATAATTTCTGTGAACACAATGGGAGCTTTCAGATTATGAGATTTTACGTTCTCGACTATATCCTGTCTCGTGCGACGCCGGGACATTTATCAAACGGTCGTTACACATTTTTTTCATAAGCTGCAATTCGTCACTCGCGAGTTTTATTTTCACACCGGATTCCATAAACAATTACTAAATTATAATGATCACCAGCCTCACCGACGGACCATCCGAGACTCCGAGAGCTCTTGTCGTCCGCACAAGACACGCTAGCACAGAACAGTTAAATATGTTCAACTCCCGTTTACTAATGTTGTCGGATGTTTAAAGGTGTCGTTCGAATTATGTAAATCTGGCGCCAGGTTGCAACTTATACGGTGCAAGTATTTTTATGGCGGTTGTAAGTTTTAACAATGTCTTTAAGCCGTTTATGGAACAAGCTGCGTGGGTTAAAGATGGAAGTGCGCTTATTGAAACGTCATGGATGGAAACATAAAAAAACGGCTTTAAATTGACAAGGAAACCTGAAAGCATACTAATATTTGCTAAATATTTATTCAAAGTGTAACATCCCAGATAATTAATATTATTCAATTCTAACATTGTAAACTGATGTTATACACGCATTAGCATACGTCATAAATAGTTGTTCATGGGAAAGGTGATTTTTTTTAAATTCAATTCTGACGTTTTAAACTAACATTATATACCTCTTAGCAGACATCATAAGCAGTTGTTTATCTTCACGTGAAATAAAATTTTCTTGATTCCACTGGTGAATTTAGAACTTTTAATTCATTCAAAATCAATATCATACAACATCGATTTGATAGAATACCTTTAACGTCGTGGACACCAAACTTTCCGACTGCTTCTGGGGCTTTATTTGGAACCCCTTCTGGTACAAAAACACTGAAAGCAACCTTTTAGAATTTTGATTTGACAACTAGAATAAATTAGCCCACTCGCCCTAACTGGCTCGTGGCCTAAATTTTACTCTCGTGAAAAACATTCTCTATATATCTCTTATATAAATAACTATTAATTTAATTCTGACGTTTTAAACTGCCGTTATACACCTCTTAGCAAACGTCATAAACAGTTATATATCTGCAAGTGAAATAAAATTTTCTTGAATCCGCTAGTAAATCAAAAACTTTTAATTCACTCAAAATCAAGAACATGTGTCATAATTTTCATAGAATACCTTTGACTTCGTGGACACCAACTTTCCCACTACTTTGAAACCCCTTCTGATACAAAAACACTACAATAGACATTTTTTAAATTTTGGTTTGACAGTAAATGGTTCACTTTCCATGGACTACATATAATAAAAATTAAATGTGTAACTACAAAACTGTTGTTCGACCAAATTGAATAAAATATTGTATCACTTGTCATACCGGGTGATTCAAGTTTTATTACCAGGCCAAAAATGGCGACTTCTAATTGAAATAAAAAATCCAAAATAAGTACACATGTTTAGATATTGATAAAGCCCAATCTGATGATAAAAATAATAATTATTCATCCGGTAGTTTATACGTTATTTCACAAAGAATTCGTAATTTTATTTATATAGTTTTTGTCAGAACATACTTTAATACTATTCCAAACATTCCAGTGTAATCCAAGTCAAAAAAATTGCACCAATTATTGAATTAAATGAATTTTGATATTGCAACAGTAAGATTTATTACTAAATAGTAAAATATGACGGCTGCTTCCAGTAATAGTCCCTATAATGGATTTTATGGGTATTATGATAGGGCCTTACCCAATCCCTCAGCCTGCTGGGTGGATACCGACGCAAGGATTTCTTCAGAGCCGGAGCTCAGTATTTGCTTAATAATGAAGTCAAAAAACGTTCCAACCGCACCGCCGGTCACCGGTCAATGCTTTGTGGGGCTCTTGACTTAAAAAATCATAAATCATACCGAGGAAAGTTGGTCAGTAATGTAAAACATGCTTTAATTTGAAATCTAATCATGTTCGTTAAATTTTGATTTTATAAATGGGTTCTATGACTAAAATAAAGCAGTTTAGGGCAAAAATAACGAAAGAGAATTTTGCCCGAAAAGAGTTTTTTTTTTAAATTTTATAACCATCTATATAATTATATCGAAAAAGTCAAACTACTTTTCCGTAGATTAGTATCAGACCTATATAAATCCAAATTTTCATATTTTTTGGGCAACTCCAAATGCCTAAAAAACCCATGGTGATAAAACTTGAATCACCCGGTATAAATATATATTCCACTAAATCTACTAAATATCAACTAAATATCCACTAGTGAATTAAAAAAAAAATTGATTCAAAATAAAAAACATACAACATACTTTTCATAGAATACCTCTGACTTCGCGACAGCACCAACTTTCCCACTACTTCTGAGGCTGCATTTGAAACCTCTTCTGGTACAAAAACAAAATAATCGGCCTTTTTAAATTTTGGTTTGACAATAAGTATCAGTTTAAATTTCCACCAATATACCAACCTAATATTATAAAAAATAAAGGAGTAACTATTGTGTTGTTTAACAAAATTGAATAAAATATTGTATAAAACGTCAGTTAACGAAGTTTATCGCTCGAATAAAACAGCCTATCGGGCTCGTGGCCTAAATTTTGTTTTTCCACTCCCTGCATGGTAAGTACACTGTTATAACATTGATTTAGTGGAAGTAAGTCCCACTTACCGATAAAGCTTTGGTTACTATGAGCAACGGGAAGTAAGTAATCACTTACTTCCCTCAGGGAAGTAAGTAAAATAATTTCAATAGCGTTCTTTCTCTGACACTAGTCTTTAAAACACTTTTGATAACACCCCTTCGACTTATCCGGCAGTAGGAAGGAACAGGCAGCATCTGCAGCTGCTTCAATTGCTATTTCTTGTTTATTTTCATTGGAATTCATTTTACAACTGAACGAATGCAATTTCTGACATTCACACTTTGTTTGAAAAATAGTCTTAGCAACCAAAGCCGTACTGACATTTTGTTCATGTTGCGAAAATAAATTAATCAAACACAAACAATTAAACCAACTTCAGGAGTGGAAAAACAGTTATAAGCAATTTGAGAGGTAAGTTTTGACCAGTCTCGGTCTTTATTGCTAGCCCTCGCTGTCGCTCGGGCGCAAACTCGACCTCGACTGGTAAAAGATACTTACCTCTCTTAATGCTTAAATAACTATTTAGCGAAGAAACATCCACATAACTCACATGTTATATAAATGTCGATTATTCAATTATGACGTTTTAAAGTGACGTTTACGCTTCTTAACAAACGACATTAATTGTTGTTTATGTGAGAGGTGAAATAACTTTATTTTGAATCCACTAGTTAATTAACAACTTTTATTTCATTCAAAATCAAGGACAAGCTATACTCCTTTTCATTGAATATTTAATGAAATAGCCAAATGGAATGTTTATTCCGCTAGCGGTTTAAGCATGTCATTTTTTTATCGGCTGTTTTAAAGTTATTAAATTTCATTGTATTGTAGTAAAGTAAACGAATGGCTATTTCAGTACTCGCGCACGCAATTGTCGCTCCTCAACCAATGATAAAATTGCGAATGGATATTTGGCGTCTTGAAGATACCTACAATTACAACACGTTTCGCAGGAAATTTCTAACTCAATATGGCTGTGCCAATTCCGCAGATAACTTATTCCTAACTTAGGAAAAACCGGCCCTCAATCTAGACAATACCAACAAAGTAATGTGTTTTCATTGAAAATGAAACTCCAGTTATTGTTTTGAAATACATATTAGTTAATTTGTATATTACAGATGTTTATAAAGAATTATAAACCATTATTTTGTCAGCAAAATGTATTCTGTAACCGCTATTTGTGTGCCCGGAAGGCGTTTTGTGTTTTTACATGTTGCGCGTTTAAATAAAATTACGTTTTTGTATTACAATTCCTCTTTCAGTTTTTTTTTAATTAAGTTCTCGTTTCCCCGTGCTCTTTCCTGAATCTGTTCACACTGGATGTAACGCAATAAAGTATATTTATTTTATTTAATCGCAGTTAATTGACATTTGCTTTAATGGGCGAATAATGAGAAATTATGTTACAATTCCGTGTTTATTTACACGGAGGCAATTCGCGAGCGAAATTAAATTAATGAATTGCGAATTAAATTTTAAAGTGCGCTAAATATTTTACAATCGTAGCATATTAATTGAAAATATATCAAGGGCTATGCTTAAAAAATAAAAACTCTACATATTCATTGCCGTAGTAAACCAAAAATATACATTACATAGTATATTTCAGTATAAATGGATATATTTATGTGAGTGCTGTCGCACATAGATTTTACAATGTACTACAATATCTATGAAAGTGTACTACATGCAGTGTTGCCAATAATTGAAATTAAAACGCCCTATTTTTTGTTAAGAGAAGGTGGACAACAATTGCAGGTGTTGTTTCTATTATTAAATTTAAAAAGAACCAGTTTATTATCAACAATATTTTATCAACAATTCAATCTTACACTTATTAATTATAGTTATTTAAGATGCAAGTGTAAAAAGTCTTAATCAGTGGCTAGTATAGACGAGCGAGGTACGAGCAAGTGCATTAATAGCTATGGTCGCAATGCAAATAGACACAAGCTTTTGGCACAACCAAATGTATTGCAGTGAAGAGCTAAGATGCGTCAAATGTGCAGAAAAATACCACACTAAAGATTACAAAAATGCGGGATTGCTAAACCAAAATGTGTTCAATGCTGAGAAGCACATCCTGCCAGTTACCGAGGTTGTAGTGTAGCAGCCAAAGAACTTTAAAACATTAAAACATTTAAAACATTCAAAACACTAAATCATTAAAATAAAAAACATGAATGTGGAAAAGTCAATCACGTCTCAGAGCCACTCAGGCCAGGAACTAAAAGATAAGAATATCGTGAAGCAAAACACCACTAACCAGGCGAATAAATATTTCGAAAAAAAAAACGTAGAGCAAGTGGAGAGGTGAAAACCCAACGGCCAGGAAAATTAGCAGAAGCACGATGACGTAAGCCAGATATTTAAGCTCATATTAGCGAAGCTCAACAAACAAGAAGCGCTTATCACCTCATCTAGCGAAAGATTAAAGATTGCACAGAACACAGTGCAAAGGGAGCTGTACACAAAAGCAACAAAAATTGCGAATTGCTTAAAACCATGGCATGAAATGCTAATGGCATCCTGGAACACTAAAAAGGATTGCAGGCTGTCCTCGACGTAGACATAAGTGGATGTATGTCTCATATCAGAAACACAGTTCACCAAACAATCATTTGTCAAATTTAGGGGCTACAAAGTTTACCACACAACCCACGCCGAAAATACTGCCAGGAAGGGAGGGGGGAGTGATGTGATAATAGTAGAAAATATTCAGCATAATGAAGAAGCTAAATATGATGCAAAATAACTACAAGTGATAGCTGTAAATATCAAAACCAGAAACTACTCCGTTCTTGTAACGGGGATATATAGCCTCCCTAAATACACGCTAGAGAAGGACAAATACGTAGAATTCCTTAAATGTCTAGGGAAAAAATCCTAGTGGATAAAAACATCAACGAAAAAATACCCACTGAGGATCTAGGTTACCTACAACCAAAGGCAGGAAACTATTATGCGTAATTGAATTAAAATGTGAAACTCGGTCTACTGGAGATCCAATCTATTGATCTACCGATCCTGGCAAAATACCAGACCGAATAGATTTCTTTATTATTAGTATGTATCAGAAAACTATTTGCAAATAGAAGAAAGCCAAGACATGAATTCTGATCAGTCTCCAATACTCCTAACAATAAGTAAGAGATATCATTCAGAAATATAATCACCCAGCACTGGACAACAAACGCACAGACTGGAACAAATGTAAACAAAGTCTATAAGGAAGGATACATTTAATGGTACCATTAAGAAATGAACAAAACTAGACACTGAAGTTGAAAAATTAATAATTTATATCCAGCAAGCAGCTTGGGATAACACCCCGAAATCTAAAAGAAGTTGTCAGGGAAATAACTACCCTAGAGAAATTAGAGAGCTATTAGCTAAAAAAAGGTAAACAAGAAAAAGGTGACAACAGACAAGAGCCATGCAAAACAAAACTGTAATAAACAATCTCACCCAACAACTGACAAAGACATAAAAGGTCTAAATTACCTAATAACGCATGATCCTAAAGTTTTTGGAAAAATTTGAAGTGCTAATATTTTTTTGAAAACTCATTTAATTTGAAAAACAAATGTTACATTAATTTACGACACTAATAACAAAAAATAATTACTAATTACATTATGGATAGTGGCCTATTATTCTCAATAAGTCGTCAATTTCTTCGGACTTGTCCCATCTTCCTTTGGACAAGTTCAGGTTCTATTTCTCTAATCTTTTGGAAGATGCGACGCCGCAATTGATCTTCATTTGTAGCTTTCCATCCTGTATCGTATACTTTCCTCGATAGTATTGACCGGAATTCTTCTATTGGTCCAGCCTGAGGTACATTAGGAGTATTGTCCAACTTAACAAAGGTACAAAGTCTATGTTATTTTCATTTAACCACTGTCCAGCATTGTGGCATGAAGCTAGATCAGGCCAAAACATGATATTATCGTCGGCATCATGTGTATTTAAAAATATTAGTAATTTAGTGAGACATATTTGAATATAACGGTCTGCGTTTAAGGCTTCTCCTCGAACACGACCAACATTACCAACATACGGCTGTGAGATAAATCCTGTTTCAGAAATGGCACACTACACAAAAATTTTATCCTCAAATTTCGATTTACCTTTAAATTAAACATTGTCTGGTGTATTTTCTTCTAAAATTTCTAAAAAAATCTCGTCGTTCTAAAACCCATCGTTTCATTTAATCTCTGAATGGGATATGGTAAAATATTTCTCATCATCCATTAGAATCAATTTATTATCAAAGTGTATGCGCTTTAATGCGCGACAACAACGCAGAATTCTTTTTAACTAGTCTGCGGTGTGGTTTGGTGCCTTTCTTCTCTTTCCAAACACTAAGTTTGTGCGATCAATTGTTCTTAACACAGTGGTCTTCCAAATACCAAATCTCCGGGCTAATATTCTCTGAGAAACTCCAACTGTGTCTTTCGCTGTTTCCATCAGTCTTCTTATTTCTCTTATTCCACTCAAAATTCTTAGTCTACCGCTTTTGGGTAAATCAATGCAAGGTATACCCTCTTAGCAATTCCTTATAGCGCTGTAAATGGTTGACTTCCCTACAGTTTGCTCTCTGTAGATTGCAATCATATCACGCTTAGGTATTCGTCCAACTAGATTGTAAATACCTTTACGGATATCTAATTTGAAAGACATTTTGCTACAATCGATTCGCAAAACTAAACTGTCATAATCAAATCTGATTACTTGTGACGTTTTAGTTTCCATGGAAACTTGATTAAACGACATTGGTTATAAAAACGAATCATTGAACATTTTTCCAAAAACTTTAGGACCATGCGTTAGCTATAAAGGCAAGAAAAGAAGAAAGCAAGAAAAATGTGGCAACAGACAAAGAGCGCCGCAAGACAAAACTATACGAAACAATTTCACCCAAAAACTGACAAAATACATAAAAGACCTAAAAAGTAACAGAAGCACCTTCCTGAAAGAGCTAACCAGTGACAAGAGCACTGAGTACTCGATCTGAAAGGCAACAAATAGAATCAAAATATCTATTACGAAAATTTCCCCCATTAGCAAAACCGATGGTAAACGGGCCAGAAACAATGAAGAAAAATCAAAGATTTCAGAATACCTTGAAAATATTTTTCAACCCAACGAGGAGCAAGAAGATGAAACTATAATTGAAAAAGAAATTATCCAAGAATATGAAGAGAAGAAACCCGCTACCTCTACAGAAGTCGAAAATTAAATCAAAATACAACATAAACCACAAATAAGCACCAGGGTATGATTTAATGACCGGTCATGTATTAAGGCAGAGACCTAAGAAGGCTAGCAAGTAAAACTTATAAACCTCTGCTGCCATTAGACTAAAATACGTAGGTACCCAGGTTATGGAAAGGGGCGGAGGCTGAATTATATAGACCAATCTATTTACTGCCAGTCATATCTAAACTTTTCGAAAAACTCTTACTTAAAAGGCTAACACCGACTATTGAAAGGAAAAACCTGATCCCAAAGCACCAATTTAGATATACTAGCAAATACTCGACAATTGATCAAGTGCATAGAATCACCGATACTATTGAAAACGCGCTAGATGTATAATAAGCTATTACTTATTATTACTATAAGCAAATATAAAAACCTATTTGTATACAAGGTATCCAACTATTGAGTTGTGCCAAACAAAGTAACCTGAAGACGATACAACGATTTCAAAATAAAGTACTACCATGCACCGTCAATGCACCCTGGTACATAAGAAACAACTACTTCCACAGAGACCTAGAGATGGAATCGGTGTCCTGCGAAATACAAAAAAAATGCATAAAAACACGAAGAAAGACTTCACAATCATGAAAATATTGAAGCCATACAACTCCTGGACAACGCAAATTCATCGCGAAGACTCAAGCGGAAAAAAACTAGTTAGTTTAAGAATATTAATGCTAAAAGCTCAGTACTAAGTACGTAAGTGCGCAAGAAGAATGGTAGATTTCATTTATTAGAAAATGAGAGTCGGGAACTATTACATTAAGAACAAATACGTAATATAGGCTAGAGCAGGGTTCTTCAACCTTTTATTGCCTTCAGAACCCTTCTGACTTGTGGTATTTCTAAAGGATCCTCATAATTAAAATAAATAATTATTAAGTTTAAGGTTTTGTCCATATAATACCAGTTATATATTTAAGGTAAATATATTATTATATTTATAATAGTACTTACTGGTAAATAATTATTTTTATTTTATTTTATTGTTTATTTATTTTATTTCGCTCTATTTAAAAAAAACCATCATCAGAGTCCAGTAAAGTGTCTGATTAATTCTGTTTTCAATGATTGCTGATTTATTGATGACTGTAGACAATTAAATTATTTGTGTCAAAATTGCAATGATTAACCGCCAAATATTTAATTATAACTTCAAAGATGGCAAATTTTAATTTTTAGTAAAATTTGAGTTATTACTCTTAAAATGTCAAAGACTATATTCAAGTTTTAAGGTCAAAATTTCAATTATTACTGTCAAAGCTACACTTATTACTGTCAAAATTGTAAATAT
Organism: Othius punctulatus; assembly: GCA_951805005.1. NCBI lineage: Eukaryota > Metazoa > Arthropoda > Insecta > Coleoptera > Staphylinidae > Othius > Othius punctulatus. The sequence goes on from OX638139.1 coordinate 79,553,861, forward strand.
TACTGCCAAAATTGCAGTGATTACTCTCTGAATTTCAGTTATTCCTGTTCAAATTTCAAAAATTATCGCCAACATTTCGATAGAATTAAAGCATTGAAAGCAGAGTTGGAATAAATGTTTGTTTTTTAATCAAAAATCAATCATAAAATCATATCAAAAATTCAAACTAATCATGATTTATTTGATTTGTTGATTTTTTTAATATTTTTGATCAGTTTTTGTCAGGGTAGATGCTTACTCGTCAAAGCAATGATTGCAAATTCAAAGAGTATTGGTAAATTGCAATTTTTGATAAAATTTGAGTTAATACTTTTAAAATTTAAAAAAAAAACAATTTTTAAAGATAAAACTTCAAATATATCCTCAAAGCTACACGTATTATTATCAAAATAGCAATTGTTACTATCAAAATAGCAATTAATATCGTTATCCTTATTCAAGGATTATTGTAAACAATTAAATAATTTCTATTAAAATTTAAATTCTTACTCAAAGTCAAAGTTTTAATTGCAAATTCAAAGATTACAGTGAAATTTTAATTTTAGGTGATATTTGAGTTCTTTCTTCTTAAATGTCAAAACCAATTTTCAATGTTTAATGATAAAATTTCAATTGTTACCATCAAATGTACACTTATAACTGTCAAAACAGCAATTATTGTCCTAATCCCTATTCAAGAATTACTGTAAACAATCAAATTATTTCTTTCAAAGTTGCATTATTTACTCGTCGAACTATTCATTGCAAATTTAAAGATTACTGGCAAATTTTAATTTTTGGTAAAGTTTCAGTTATTACTTTCTCTTAAAATTTCGACTATTTTCAATTTTTAGTGACATAATGTTCATTATAACCGCAAAGCTGTACGTATTACTGTCAAAATAGCAATTGTTACTATAAAAATAACAATTATTGCTGTCAAAATTACAATTATTACTATCAATATTACAATGATAAACTTGCCAATACTTTAATTCTATTAAAATGTCAAAGTTTACATTTTTAATAATATGTCTGTTGCTGTTACTGATGCTGTTCTGTCATTATAACAAACTTTAAATTATAATATCAAAGCTGCACGTATTACTGTCAAAATAGCAATTGTTACTGTCAAAATAGCAATTTCTACTGTTTAAATAGCAATTTCTACTGTTTAAATAGCAATTGTTGCTGTAAAAATTACAATTATTTCTATCAAAATTACAATGGTAAACTATAATTATTATTGTAAATTTAAATAAATTTGCCTATATTCTTTATTAAACAATTCTAAACAAAATAATTACTGAAAAGAAAATCACATTACTGACTAAACTGCCTGGTTTTACTTCGCGCCCTTCACACTGTATAACACAGGAGCAGAAGCTATTTTTTATAACAAAACCTAGAATTAGTAACACATTTATGAACGAATTTAAATTCAAAACACAAAATAATATTAACACCAGGCTTGGCCTGTTATTTTAATTAACTTAGAAATAATATAACGAAAATGTAAAATAAAAAATAAATATTAAATTAAATCACATTAATGACTAAATTGGGCCGGATATTGTAAGCGCATGTCATCTTCTGCATTTGGTTTTTGTTGCAGTGCACAGAGAAAATGATCTCTCGCAGACATAAGTTGAGACCAAAGACATCAAGTGCTTTGCAGCTCTTTTAGCAATCTCGGGATATTCATGCAAAATTTGAAGCAAAAAATGCATAATATCAACTTTGTTAAATTCTCTTTCTTACTGAGAGTCAGTCGATATATCGATATAATATATGTTTCATGAGCACGTGAAGGAAATTGCTAATGAAAAATAATCGTGGTACCTTTTCTTCACTATATTTATTTGTGACTCATTAGTGCATCATTATTATACTCTAGGAGTAGAAGTAGTGGTACCTTGTCCTTGTACCTTGTAGGAGTAGTGGTACCTACTCTACTCTAGGAAGTATACTCTAGGAGTATACTAATGATTATGGTCACGTTGTGACCGAAATGAACATTTAGCCATAAATAAATATAGTGAAGAAAAGGTACCACTACTCCTACTCTTACGTACCACTAGGAGTAGGACAAGGTACCACTACTTCTAGTCCAAGAGTATATTAATGATTATGGTCACGTTGTGACCGAAATGTACATTTAGTCACAAATAAATGTAGTGAAGAAAAGGTACCACGATTATTTTTCATCGATATATCGATAATTTGTTTTCGTTCTTTAACTGACAACTGATAATTATCACAAGCTTTTTTAGCCAAGATAGGTTTTCTTTTTCAAAACCAAAATACTCCTAAAACAATTGCTGTAAATCTGACAAGTGCTGCAGTATATTATCTTGTAAATTGTTATTAATTTTAACGTTATTAGTTATTATAATGTCATGTAAATTAGTAAAAAAACTCAATATTTTCCTTTAAATTGCAATCTGACCATTTTTTTTAATTTGAGAATAGTAGCATTAATTTTATTGTGTACTTCAAGGTACTCATATTTTTTGCTTCGAAAGAGACAACATAGGTAAATACATCTGCGAGATATGATATTTTCATTAACCAATCTATATCATTTAATTTATAAGATAATTCAAATGCATGTTCGCTTAACAAAATTCTTATTTCATCTTTTATTTCACAAAATCCAAATCCAGATTCTGCACCCCGCTGCACTACCCAGTTCTTTAGAATTTTTACAGTTCTATAGTAATTGTTTGCGGAACCCTTGAGAAACTTCGCGGAACCCTTGGGTTCCGCGGAAGACAGGTTAAAGAACGCTGGGCTAGAGCAACATTACTTATTATATTATGTTTCTTTTTTCGTACTTCCTAATAAAGTAATAAGTTTTTATAGTTTTTTTAATGTTTTTATTTATGCTTGATTAGTTTCGGCCGATTATGGCCATCTTCGGAGGCTATATATATATATATATATATATATATATATATATATATATATATATATATATATATATATATATATATATTATGTATTCCGTTTGAAATTTAAGTTTATTTGAATTGTAATTTTTGAGTGACATGACTGACGATATTTAATCTATTATTTTATTGGCATCTATGCATAATGCACTTTCTTGGCTTTCTTTTTTAATGTTTTTATTTATGCCTGATTAGTTTCGGCCGATTATGGCCATCTTCAGAGGCTAATTTATATATTTGTATTCCGCTTGAAATTTAAGTTTATTTTAATTGTAATTTTTGAGTGACATTGACTGACGATTTTTTATCTATTACTTTATTGGCATCTATGCATAATGAGTTTGCCGGTGGGCTAGTCCACTATTGCTCCCATTGCCACAATTAGAAGTGGTGAATATTATGAGTCCAGTTTTATTAGTTAAAATATTAAAATTCCGCCGTTAATGCGCGAGTTGAAACTGTAATATTTTCATTTTAATATGAATGCATTTATTACAGCACATTATTCGCTTCTAATGCCGAATAATGTCGAATAAAGTAGAAGTGCCTGCGTTATGTGATGCTTGTTAAAACTCCGCTCGGAATGAAACAAGCAAAGCCGACGCGAAATTAATACATTTACTTTATAAATCGAGTCATAAATCTGAAAACAACCTGTTGAGCGCGTGCTGCGGAAGAAATATGCCGATATAATACATATACACACACATACACATATGTGTATATACATATATATTTGTATATGTATGTTTAGAGTATTATTATATTATTCATACCAGAAAGGGTACCAATGAAAGTGAAACAACAATGCCTAGTACGTGCTGGTGGATGAAGGGAGATTTCCCGCCTGTTTTATCCGTTGTTGAAGTATATCGACTTGATTGTGTGGGTTTATTAAAATGGAACTATAAATTGGACAATTCATGTTATGTAAGGTGGATGGTTTGCGGTGTTATGGTTGTCGCTGTTTTTTAAAATTTTGTTTATGGATGCGTGTCTCCACTGGGCGCAAAATCAGTGCATAAAATGAGCTGTTCTTCATAACACGTGCTATTTTTAATTGCCTTTTGTGTTCGATGCGAAATTTCTCCGTAGTTTGTGCTATGTGAACTTGGCTGGGCGGATGTCGGGTTTGGGGTGGACAACGGCAGGCAGGCAGGCAGGCAGGCAGGCAGGGCTGCTTTAGGTCGCGGTCCGCGGCCCCCGGCGATACGGGGGAGCGACGGGGGGTGTCGGCGGACACGAAGGGTGGTCGGCGCGGCGGAGGCCCGTGGGGCTTGCTGGGGAGGGGGTGGACGGCGGGGCGCAGAGGGCGCGCGGGGACGCGAGGTTCGCGAACCACCACCGCACTACCCACCGCCGGCAGGAACCCCCCCGGATTCACCCCCTGCCCGCCGTCGCCCCCGCACTCTCCATCGCTCGCACCCGCCCTCGCCCCGGGACACCCCGCGGCCCCCGCACGCCCCCGCTGATCCCCCTGCACGTAAACAGCCGGGGCCGTGTGAAATTACCCCGCACACACCCGGCCAAATCAGCCGCGCGGCAAATACCCACTTGTGCATCCCTTAAAACGACCCCGACCTCGTCGTCACCCCCTCACCGCCTACATCCACTGCTGCGGCTCCCTCCAGCAACACAAAGAAAGGGCGAGCACCGCGGAAAATAATAATGACGGGATATTTTTTTCCTTATTTTCTCACATCCGCGAAAAAAGCCGCGCACACTCAATCCGCGCGAAACGCCCGCGCCGATAAACGCACGCTGAAGAAGATCGCGGCGGACGAAACGCAAAAACCACAACCGCAACATTAATACACGTGATCCAACAACACTTGAGAGTGACAGTAATTGATGATGGGTACACTTCTAACCTCCGCATTATTGTGTGCCGCCTTTTTATTCACACTTTATTAAATGCCGTGAAAAACCCGCGCATATTTATTCTCAAAAACTGTGACTAATGCACGCATTCCGAGCACGGAATGGACGTTTAATCCAATCGAATTAAAATAAATCTTAAACGCAGATTGAATCGCCGCCGAACTATGCACGCATTAAATTTACACGCGTTAACTACACACTCAGCCACCTATTTACAAGTGTCAACAATTTCACGTTATTAATTCAGAGCTAATATAATCACTTTAATAATTAGCGTTTTGATTTGAGCTATTAACTCTCGCCGATTGCAGTCAATTCTGAACTATTCATCACCTTCGTTGAACCAACTATTGCACATAAAACTACGTTGTACTACGCAGTAGCGTAAATAGCAGACTAGCAAGTAAAAGCATTCATGATGACCGAGCGGGCCCAGGCAAAAATCTAAATAATTTTGACGGACTCGGTATTATTATTCAGAAATATTAGTTTCAATAATCATGTCTAGCATTATAATGTCGACGGTTGTCGAGAAGTTAGGGCACTTGCCACTCGTGTATTTATTTATTTTGCATCTCGTTCCAGGAGCGCAGGTTCAAATCCCGTGGGCCCGAGAATTTTTGAGCGATTAAAATTCTCTGAACATCAAAGTGCCGTTCCTTTGGAGAGTAAGTGAAGCAACATAAAGGCAAAATTGCCAAAATGTAGTTTACTGTCTAGGCGACGGTAATTAGCAATAGCAGCCGGAAAATATGCAGTTTGACATTACACTAAAATGGTGTTGGAGAAGCGCGCCAATAGTGTGTTCTCACCCCCTACAACTATAAAGATTAAGCGGTACAAAAGAATAAAGATAAAGAATTTCTATTTGTTATTTATGTTTATTTATTAGTCAATAAACATAAACAACACAAATTGACAAAAATCCAGTGTTGTAACATCTGTTACATTTGTATCTACATTTTTTTGTAACTTAGATACAGATACAGATTCTTCAGAAAAAAATGTATCTAGATACAAATTTGAAAATGTATCTATCTACAGATACAGATACATTTGAAAAGTATCTAGATACTTTAGATACATTTCAGATATATGGAAAACCAAAGCAAAAATTGTTTTCTTTGTGAAACTGAAACTGAAATAAATTAAATCATAGACAAAATATAATATTTAAACTATTTATTATTCTTAAATAATGCAAGGAACTAACGTTAAACTTAATTTAATTAATTTAAGATTATATTTAGTAATTACTGGTAAGTAATATTTATTTTTATTTTATTTTATGATTTATTTCTTTAGCCTGACTAGTTTTGGTTATGAACAACCATCTTCAGAGGCATATCGTCGGCTTGGTGTTACAAGGTTATGTGCAAATTTCATAAATTTTGGAAAATCGATTCTAAATATTGGGGTGTTACAAAAAGTGCCGTACCATGCCTATTCATTTGATTTATTTTTTGACATATTCATAAAATTTCTATATCAATAATCCCGATATTTCAAGCTTCCAAGATTCCAAATTTTTGAGTTATAAAAAACAAAAAAATACAAACAACTATGCAACTTTGAAAGGAAATACGAGTACGTAATATTCAGAAAATTCGATGATATTTTATTTACTAACAAATTTAATGGGGTCAATAATTCAATAACTCAATAACAAAATTTTAAATTTGTTAAATTTACATAGCTTTTCTTCTTTTTTTCCCTTTTTTATCACCAGCTTCTTATTTCGGAAGAATTGCGTCAAAATAGTCTTTATCGACTGTAGGCATCCACCGGTACATTGACTTGATCGAATCAATCTTATTTTGCGGTATCGTGTTAAGCGTTCCCTTTGCTTGCTTGGGTACAGGAAAGTCCACCTTAGTTTGAATAGACACCCGTTTTTTACCAATTGCACGTTTTATGCTTTGTTAGACAAATTCGTCATCAGCATGGGAAGTTTTGTAGTAAATATTAAATACAGATCCGCGAAACATATTTTGTTGAACCTTTGTATACGGCACTAGAGTAGAGTTAAGTAAAGTCGCGCATTCTTGGAAGTTCTTACAATCAATTGCCTGCATCTGAATTATTTAGTAAATGAATATGCTGTGATGCCGCAGCATGAAGTCCGCGATTACAAATGAAATTTGCGAGTTTCGATTTTGCGAAACGCAACTGTCACTCCATAGAATGAGTTCTGTGATTTCCAGTGAGTTCCAGTATTTTCATAAGAGTGCTGGTAATGTCATTACCAGATCGCCCTGACAAAGATTCCGGCCAAACACAACAGAAAACTTGCTTAGAACTAGAAAGATGCGCGGTCAGATTATACACTTAAAACTTGGATTTGTAACAAAAGGAGGTAGATGAGATATTTTCGAGGTCAAAACAAGCACTGGCGTATTTCCGTTTCGGTCTCGGTTTCGTTCTTCTCTCATTGCTATTTTTTCTTTGGTATGGCCATCATAGATCATTTTTGTATCTTCTGTTAATTTATTTTCGTTTTGCAGGAGATGGATTTCCTCGCAAATTTCGCATTCATTTTTGTTGCATGAAAATGTAAATTGTAATTCATACAAAATATGCTCCTATAAGCAGATTCTTTTAGAGGTACTTTACCTCTTTCCGCTATGTATTGTTTATATAATTCATACATTTTTATAATACTTAAAGATAAATCCAAATATTCTCTATTTGAATTAGCCCCTCAGTAGTGCAAATAGATTTATTTGTTCTTTGACCAAGTCGGCATCTTCCTGGTAAAGGGATTGCTTAGTATGCTTTCCCTGTTTTAAAGGACCTGGTGTGCTATTGTAGATTTTTTGTGTTATGAGCAGAGTAAATTGGTTTCTGGCTGATACTCACTTCCACAATAAAATTGTTTGCTTACTCGTGTTCTGCATTGCTTACATTAAAAAAAATAGCGGAAGGTGGCACTCCTGTTAGAATTTTCATCCATGTTTCCTTTCTTTCTGCGGACAGGTGTAGATTTTTCGGTTGTAGAAAGAACGAACATTCGTTTTTCCTTAGATTTTAATTTATAATACTCTTTTTTATTTTTTTTAAATATCTTCATTTTCATTTACCTCTACATTATTTGTTTCTTCGGTCACGATAACACTTATTCCTTTTCTGCCTGATTTAAGTATTCACTACTAAAATTAAACGAAAAAAATAAAAATTGTAACTTAAATTTAAGAAATTGTACCTCGAATAGCTTTCTTCTGTTTCATTATTATTGTTTGGATCATCTGGGCAATAATTACGATCTTTTATAGATTCATCACTGTCGTAGTTCCCACAAATTTTATCCACATTTCACAATACTCACAAAAAAATACTCGATATCAACAGCATTTGTGTTTGACGCTCAAGGTGTATCTGAGTATCTGATATACTTGAAAAATGTATCTAGATACAATTTTAGGTACTCAAGCAAGATTGTATTTAGATACGTATCTAGATACTTGAAAGAAATGTATCTAGATACATGTATCACAACAGTGCAAAAATCAATTTTACAATTTCAGTTTTAAGTTTTACATTTAGATTTAAGTGTACCATAGTTTTATTATCCATAGGCACTGTTGAAACTGTACATAAGGGGGCACCATGGCCCATTGGTCTAATGGCTGATTCATAGATTTCTTGCGCGACACAACGCTACGCTGTGACAATGCTATCAGCAAAAGGCATTTTCAACAGCGTTATATTCGCGTTGAAAATGCCCATAGCGATAGCATTTTCACAGCGTAGCGTTGCGTCACGTAGATAATCTATGAATCGGCCATTATTTCTACGGCGTTGCGTTACGTCGAGGAGCGCATGAGTATGAGAAGCGCATGAGATAATTCTCATTTTTCGAATTCTAATTTCATCTCCGTCATGTCGTGCTCATGTCGGCTATGGATGCACATGGAGTTAACAAAACACCAATGTTGCCAAGTCACTGATACTTTGTAAAATAAACCACAATTTCGTTGTTGTATACTTTTTATATGAAATAACGAAACGTGTTCTTATCCAGTCTTGTCAAGTACAAATAAATCATCTGTTTCAAGTTTGCTGTATAAAAAAACTGTTTTACCGACGAAATCACAGACTTGGCAACCTGTTGACTAATTTATTTTCAAATTGGATACTGCGCAAGTCTATAACGTATACATACATTAGACAATCTGTTGTACGATAAGTTATACTGCAGTTCGCAGAAAAAATCAGTACAACGAGTTGGTAGGTGTTCCATCAAGAAGTGACAATTGCAACCACAGATTGATGTTCAGGTTGTTTGTGTCTATGGGTGAAATATCTATCAACTTGTTGAACCGATCATTTCTCCGATCTGCAGTACAACTTGTCGTTTACATCAAATTGCATAGTGTATGGGCCGTTAAGGTTGGAATATTAACATGTTATAATATGAGCATATACTGTTGCCGGTCGACGGCGTCTGAAATGCCTACCTACTCTACGGAGTTGTCTTCAGGTGGCAGGTTGATGGAATTAATAATAATTTAGTCTTTTGCAATGGAGAACTGGAGCCATTGTGGGCAACTGTATTATTCTACTGTCCCTTGTCACCAAGGCCAACTCTCTATAGCATTGGATATACCGGACCGGACCTGGATATGGTCAGATAACATTCGCCCCACTCTTCTTTGACCACAATGTCACCTATTTGTTTATTTAATAATCTTATGACTCCAACAACAGAAACTAATATCTAAAAGTATAAAACTACAGAAAATGACCAAAAATGTTTATGATTCTGCACGTACGCACAGTGGTCGCAGGACTCCGAGAGTTCACTGGGGTTCGCGCACAGGAACACAATGACTCGGCGAGTTCATTGGTCGAGCAAAGGGCGGACGCACGTACGCACATAAGTCACTGGGGAATAATTGTTCTGATTCACTCAATGTTCGTGGGTTGTGGGTTCTCTAGGGGCGGGGATGCCGGACGGGTGTCGTCCATGTGGACGTTGATGACGGTGCCGTCTCGGTCCATGACACACGTGGAGTTATCAAATAGGTCCCGGATTACATAGGGGCCCAGCCATTTGGGGGCGAAGCCCGCGGTTCGCCCAGCCTGTTTGCTGGACTGGGGGTGGTTCCTGATGAGGACCTGATCTCCAACTGCGGCCTTCGGCAGTGCGTTGCCTCAGTCGTATCGGCGGGTGTACGTAAGATGCCTAGCCTGGATATCGGCGATCCTTTGCTCACGGTTATGATGCTGAGGGGCGACGGGTGGTGGTTGGGGGAGGGCCCAATCACCTGGCAGAGGGATGGGGTAGCCCAGCAGGGCTTCACTGGGGGATAATCCGGTGGCAGCGTTGACCCTTGATCAGATTTCCCTGGTCACCACGGGAAGACAGACGGCCCAGTGTTTGTGGGGATGGTCCTGAGCTTTATCCGCAGCCCCTTCTTGATCTTCTGGTTCCTCCGTTCGGTTAGGTCGGCCCTGGTGTGGTAGGTGGCGGTGTAGATTGGATCAGCGCCCCACAGACGGCAAGTTTTCTTCCAGCGGCAGGAAATGAACTGGGGGGCGTTGTCTGACAGAACGTATTCCGGATAGTCAAACCGGTGGAATACCTGTTGCTCCAGGAGGCGGACTATGCTATTGGTGTCAGTGTGGTTGGTGGCAATCTTCCCCCAGCGGGTGAACAAATCTGTGGCGATCAGGATATGGGTTTTACCCTGCGGAGTCCTGGGGTAGGGACCCATGAGGTCTACTGCAATTGTGTGCCAAGGGTGTGTTGGGAGACGTGGCCGGTGGGGTGCCGCCTGGGTGGGTTGGGCTCGCTTGTTGATGGCGGTTCACGATCTATTGGTACTCTGGGTGGTCCGGGTTTAACAGCTTGCGCGTCAGCTTGCGCAGGCGGGGGTCATGCTGCTGGTCGTCCTTGATGACCTGGGGCAAGGTTTGGCCGGGAATAGCGTACAATTCGGTGGCAGCCGGTGGCCCAGTCTTCTCCGACGTTGGTGTCAACAAGCTCAGGAGTTCTGGAAAGCACGTCAGGTAATTCGTTGTTCCTAAAGGGACAATGCTCGACGGTGAAGTAGAACTCCTGCAGTAGCAGGGCCCATCGCATCAACTTAGCTCGGGTATCTTTGAAGCGATGCAGCCAGGTGACTGCGTTGGAGTTGGTGCGTAACAGAAACCGTTGTCCCTCAAGGTATGGTCGGTATTTGCGGATAGCCCATACCAAGGCGGGGCACTCCTGTTCATCGATATGCTATCTGCTCTCGATAGCGTTGAGACGAGCGCTGGCACAACTGATTATACGCCTCTGGTTGTCCGGTCCGGGCTGGTACAAGACGGCGGCAAAGCCAACTCCGCTGGCATCAGTTTGGAGGACAAATGGTAATGTCGAGGTGGGTCGGTGCATCCGGTGTGGCTGCGGGAATTTTATCTTGACGTCTTCGAATGCTTGGCGGGCCTCTGACGTCCAGCAAAACCTGCGAGCTGGGGACAGCAGGTCGGTCAGGGGTGCCAGCGCCTCAGCAAGATTGGGGATAAACTCTCGCACCCAGTTGACTAACTAATGAAGGCCTGGAGCTCCTTCCTCGTTTTCGGGGCCGGGTGGTCCGTAACGAGATCCACGTGCCTCTTCAGGGCGGTGATGGTGTCATGGTCCAAGTGATGCCCAGGTACTCAAGTTGCTGCATGCCGAAACAGCATTTGTGGAGTGCCAGGTGGAGTCTGCTCTTGTAACCGTTCCAGGACTATAGCCAGGTGCTGCAGGTGGCTCTCGTGGTCCGTGCTGTAGACGATAATGTCATCTAGATAGATGAGGCAGCTTTTGCGAGCGAGGACTTCCTGGGACATTAGCCTCTGAAACGTGGCTGGAGCATTCTTGAGGCCGAACGGCAGAACCCCAAACTCATATGCCTCACCATCAGGGGTGGAGAAGGCCGTCAGCTTCCTGGACTTGGGGTGCAGTGGAACCTGCCAGTAGCCGCTCTTAAGGTCGAGTGTGGAGAATACCTCGGCATCCCCCAGGTCTCTCAGCAGCTCATGGATGACTGGTAAGGTGGTGGATTCGGAAACCGTAACAGCATTTAATTTCCGGTAATCCACGCAGAACCTCTTGGTGCCGTCCTTCTTAGGAACGATGACAACCGGGCTAGCGTTTGCGGAAGTCGAGGACTGGATGATGCCAAGGCGGAGCATATCGGCAGTATGCTCCTGAATCAGCCTCTTCTTCTCATTTGATACTCGGTAGGGTGCGGCCCGGACCGGCACCGGGGTGGTCAGGTCGATGTGATGGCTGGTGGTCCGCGTCTGTGGTTGGTTATTTGTGGGTTGGGTGACCTTCGGGAAGCGATCAAGGAGGTCCTTGGGAGAATGCTTGGTGATGGCAGGCAGGCGAGGTGGAGCCCAGTGGATGGTCGTACGGCGGTGCGTTCCGACCGACGTGGACGCAGCCACGTTGAAAATCCATGGTGGCTCCCTGCTGCATCAGCCAAGGTTGTCCTAAGATGCAGTCCTCAGCCAGGGAGTGGGTGACGAAGAACGCAGCCTGGCTCTCGTGGTCGTGGCAGGAGACCGAGAGGGTGGCTTGTCCTTCAATGGGCATCGAAGAACCCTGGGCTGCTAGGCTGATCTCAGAACGACTGGGGTTGAAGGTTGACACATACCTAGCATGTATGAAATTGCCGGCTGCTGCGGTGTCTAGCAATGCTTTAATTAGATGGCTATTGAGCCGGACGTTTGCCCTTGGAAGCTAGGATCCAGAAATCACATTGAGTGGAGCTAGTGGCGCTGCTCCTCTAGGTACCGTCGAGCTTCCTCGACGGCCACCTAGTTTTTCGACTGTGGTGATTGGGACCGCTGCTGCTGCTGCCGTGGACGTGGTGCTCCTACAGGGCAGTCTTTATTGAGGTGATACTCAGGGCAGTACCAACATTTGGGCATCTGGGGGCGGCGATTAGCATTCGGGAATTTGTCAGTTCTGGTGGCTGGATTAGGGTGTAGCAGGTCTTTGTCTAGAGTCTCAGCGACTCTGAGCAGCTCGAGGAGGGTTTCTGGCGGATGGCATCGCAGGTGGGCTCTGAACTCAGGCCTCATTACTTCGATGGTTGTCATTACCTTTACTGTGCCGGGCGTGGGGGCTGCACCCAGCTGTTCTTTTCTACACCATAGAGCTATTTTGTGCGCCACGAAGGTGGCACCGCTGCTGCCAGCAGCCTGTCGCTGCTGATAGATTTCTTGGTGGACAAGACACCCTCCACAATGGAGGGAATGCCCACAAATTTGGCGCAGATGAGTTCTTTGAAAGTTGCCTACGGAATGGGTATATTATGGGTACATGACCTACATGGGTAGGTCTGGTTGGTGGCTGCTGCGGCGGTTAGGGCCGTGACGATCGTCTCTCCACACCTGGAGCATAAAGCCCCACGTTCGGGCCGCCACTTGTTACTGGTCGACGGCATCTGAAATGCGCACCGGCTCTACGTAGTTGCTTTCAGGTAGCAGGTTGATGGAATTAATAATAATTTAGTCTTTTTCAATTGAGAACTGGAGACATTGCCGGCAACTGTCAAACCTTATTATTCTACTGTCCAGTGTCACCAAGGCCAACTCTCTATAGCCTTGGTGAACTGGGACCTAGATATGGTCCAGTAACAATACAATCGAGGCGTTTATTTTAAAATGTGCACATGTCCAAAAATCAGTTTTGTGGGATATTTAAAAAAAGTTACAATGCAAGTTATACTCAAAGTAACAAGAAGTAAACAAGAGGAAAAACGGGGCAAAAGGTTGGACTTGTGTTGTTTTTAGGTGGAAACTCTTTAATGCGAACATATGAAAATACAAAATAAACTTTAGTTTAAAAAAAAAATTAAATGAAAATTGAAACTATTCACAACCACTACTATTGTCATCCTCGTCCAGTTCTAGTTCCTCATCAACAACACTTAAATATTGCTCAGCAAAAAACGGTTCATACAATGATATATTTTGGGGTTCCTTTAAGAAACGCATTAAGTCCTTAAGATTTTTCAGTTTTTCTGATGATATTTCTTGCTTTTTGTTTAGATATTGACACTAAAGAAAGAAATCCGATGGACATGTGTCATTTTTTTAAGTTGGAAAGCTCTTGAAAAATGCTTTCCAGTCATTAATACGATATGATTTGGTGAACTAGTTTTAGAATTAAGTGCAAATAAAGTTCAAAAGTGTTCAATGTATTAAATTCAAATAACACGTTAAAGTAAATGTTGGAAATGGCTTCCACTATTTTATAAACAAAAATATAGCCTGCTTCAAACTCTTCACGAACTTTTTGAAGGTTTGTTTAGTAATAGCTAAACATTCTTAGGTTATTCTTTCTGGTAATGGTTCAATAGTATCCGGTTCATCTTTCATTTATGTTTTATAAACTACATTTTTCAATTGACCCTTCAAACAAAACATCGCTGTTGAAACTAATGAAAATTTGACTGCGAAATTTACGCGAATTTGCTGGATGAATTGATTGAGCCTCTCGTACTTCAGGAGGTTCAAAACCAAACAGATGAAAATGGAAATTATGGATTACCGAAAATACATTACATTTTCAATAAGATGGTGCACCTCCTCACTATGTACTTCTAGTTAGAGCATGGTTAGAGCGTCACTATCTTAATCAGTGGATTGAAAGAAGAGGGCCTATCAAAACGTCCTAGATCGTCATATCTAACACCTCTAGGTATTTTTTATGGGGTCACTTTAAATCTGTAGTTTATAAAACGCAATAATGTTGAGCTATTACTAGACGAACCTTTTAGAAAGTTCGCGAGGAGTTTAAAAGCTGGCAATATTTTTGTTTAGAAACAATAAAACCATTTCCAGCATTTATTTTAACATGTTATTTGAATTTAATTAATTGAACACTTTTGCACTTTATTTGCACTTAATTCCAAACTAGTTGACCAAATCATATTGTATTAATAATGACAGGAAAGCATTTTTCAAGAGCTTTCCAACGATGTATCACAAGTAGGGGTGTGTCGTTATTTTTTTTTAGATAAAGGTGGCTGTGGCTTAAAGGGTGGGAAGGGGGTCGACACTACCTACGCCATTTTGATTCCCCCTCCCAACCACCCAAACGGTTTTGAGTAATTTTAAAAATAATCATTAGTTTTCTTTTCAAGTTGACACCCTGTATAATCAATCGTCGCTTTAAAAATTATGACGATGCAAGTACTTCTGTTTGATTATTTTGTACAATCCGGACCGGAGTCATGTATGTTGGTGTAAAAGAGGAAATTGAAGAGGAAAGTGTAAGGAATTATATCTATATGTTATATGATTGATATTAATTTAGATTTTAATTTGAATTGTGATAAATTTTAAAACAATTATTGAGTCATGTTAAAAAGTTCCACACGAGAGTTAATTGTGGAACCAGGTTCGCCTGCTATATGCTATATGCTGCTGAAGTGATTAACGAACTCATAATTAGGTTTAAGCTGTGTTTTTAAATCCCGCCAACAGGATCGGGAAACTAGTCCCGGGAAACTCTGTGAGAATGGGAAACTGGTCTAATGTTCAGTACTGTTGCCGTCCACATTAGTCATTAAAGGCGGACTTGGCACATCGACAATAATGTGTGAATGTTACCTTCTTGAATTATTTAATAATTTTATGTAAGAAACTTCGCGCACATTGTCATGTTTAAATCGTTGCATTGAAGGTCTTTCCATCCACTGGTGAAGTTACGGCTATATATATGAGGATTTAATAAGCCTACAAAGAGATTAGGGTGATCGGTTCATGACAGATCTCTATTGTAAAATATTACATGGTCGAAAAAAATATTTCGCTAGAAAATACTGCACGTGTTAAAATGTGGAATGTAATAGATATTCACATTTACTATAGGCTACCACTCATTGCTTTATACAAGGTGTCCTAAAACCTCCGCTAAAGCTTCAGGTAACCTTTTGTAGTCTTGTACGGTGTGGCTAAAGTTGTTATCTTCAACAACGAATTATAACGAATTATAGAGAAAACTTAATGGAAACGCATATTTTATCAATAGAAAGTGTAATTAAGAAGCAAACGAAGTGACTACAATTTATTTTACCCATCAGTATTTCGTTTGTGAAATGGTGTTGAAAGATAAGGAGTTTGATAAAATTACACATGACAACAATGCATACTATCATGTCATATTTTGACTGTCAGTTGTGACATGAGAAGATTTATTCCAATAAATTATGGGTTCGAAACCGCATGCTTGTTAAGTATTAACATTTGTTAAGTAGTATCAAAACAACACTAACTATCATGAATTCATGCCTCTCAATCAAATAATATGAGACCACATGGGAATCAAACTGGACATAATCAGTTGCACAGCAGGAAATACAAATAAAACCATTAAGAAAATTAGACCTATAACAAGCAGTGGCCTAGTCACACTATTTCAGCACATGACACACACGCACGTTTGATTTGTTCCATGCAAAATTTGAGTCACTATTTCAAAAATCGTTTCCCACGAGGCTAGCCAAAAAGACTCATCCGCTAAATTAATAAAATGGTTCAACGGTGATCTGTGGGGTATGAGGGCCTTAATGGGGAGGCTTATCATAGGTCTGGGGATGTGGCACTGAGAAGAATATTTGCCTTTTACAGGAGGAAGTACAACAGGGCTATAAAGGCGGTAAAACTAATGGCAAACAAAAATCATATTGCCTTGGCAGGCAATAAGCCAAAGGCCCTGTGGCATGTTCTAAACAGCCATAGGAAAACCAAAAGCTTCAATACTCAATGTGATATTTCACCTGATGATCTCAACGTGTCCTTCATATTACAGCTAAATTCAAGCATAGAAGCTATACCTGCATCTGGCGATGCGCTTGAAAGGAGCCTGTTAAACATTAGTGTTCGCAGTACTTTCGGTTTTACTCCGGTGTCCAGCAAGGACATCAGAGGGGTTATTGGCGGGCTGAAGTGCGGAATCGCTAGGGATGTCTACGGCTTGACTGTGAACACCCTAAAATCCTGCAAAGAGGCTATCCTGGAACCGCTCACAAACCTTCAAAATGACTGTCTAAGGTCAAATATATTTCCAGACAGACTGAAACTAGCTGCCATGGTGTCGCGTCAATTGGACGCGATCAATTGGACGCGCGACAAATGGACGCGTACGACAATTGGACGCACGACAATTGGACGCGTACGACAATCGGACGCGCGACAATTGGACGCGTACGACAATTGGACGCGTATGACAATTGGACGCGTACGACAATTGGACGCGTACGACAATTGAACGCACCGAAACAGGACACATTTACAATGCGCTCGAACAACATCGTAATATTACATTATATCATAGGTTATAAAATTACAAATCCAGTAAAAACTTCAATAGCTAAACGCATAATAAGAAATGCCATTTAAAAATGATTTCTTTCTATCGGTTTTCTCGGAATTTACCGATTCTTACAGTTTCTGGGGCATCCTATACAAAAGTATAACAATGACAGTTAATCGTAGGTAATAAGCTTAGCTTCTCTTGTAAATGGATTATTAAGGCGAAATTGTTCTAATCATGCGTTAAGCCAAGATTTACATATGATTTCTAAGAGGCCTTAGCATTATAAGGAGGCCTTAGCAATTATAAAAATTACATTTTGAAAAAAATAATTAATAGTTTTCTATTTTGAAATAGATAAAATTTGCTATATCAAGTGCAATATTGTTCGAACATCCAATTGTCAATGCATCCTAAAATCGCTGCGTCCAGTTGTCGATGCGTCCAGTTGTCGGCGCGTCCAATTGTCGTACGCGTCCAATTGTCGTGCGTCCAATTGTCGTACGCGTCCAATTGTCGTGCGTCCAATTGTCGTACGCGTCCAATTGTCGCGCGTCCAATTGATCGCGTCCAATTGTCGCGCGTCCAATTGACTGCGTCCAATTGACGTATAACCAGCTGCCATAACACCTATTCATAAAATGGGTGATAACACGGACACAAATAATTATAGACCCATTTCTATTCTTCCAGTTTTCTCTAAGGTGCTGGAAAAGGTCATATATTGTCAAGTCTCCGCCTACTTTAAGGAAAATATATTGCTAAACGACAACCAATTTGGTTTCCGCAAAGGCCGCTCGACAGCTGATGCACTACTCGAATTGGTTGACAAGTTACTATGTGGTTTCGAAAGCAAAAAATTCTCAGTTGTCACTTTCATAGACCTTACCAAGGCTTTCGACTGCGTCAATCATGAGATACTTATAAAAAAAACTTGAACGATATGGCCTTGATGCAGGGAGCTGCCAGCTGATCAGGTCCTATCTATGAAACAAATTTCAAACCATCTCAGTGGATGGTATAAGGTCTTGTGCCTTGGCAATTGAGCATGGGGCCCACAGGGTTCTATTATTGGTCCACTGCTTTTTATCATCTACATAAACGACTTTGTAAACTCTGTGGTTGACCATTCTGCTATCCTCTATGCTGATGATGCCACCTTGTTGAGCCATGAGACTGTGCAGATACAACAAAGGTAGCAAATGCAAATATACTTGCAAACTCTAAGACCTGGTTTGACTGTAAAAAACTCCACCTAAACGAAAATGAAACAGTCCAGATGATATTCTCACTAAGACCACACAATCTCATCACTCTCCTTTCAACAACATTTATCGGAATATCTTTGGACTGCTCTCTTACATGGGATGTTCACGGAGAGGCTCTAGCCGGAAAACTAAATAGCGTCACTTACCTGCTCAGAAACTTAGCAAAATCTATCCCAGCAGATATGCTTAGAACGGCGTACTACTCCACTTTTCAGTCATCCATGACCTACTGCCTTCTTGCCTGGGGTCACTCAGCAAGTAGACACAGACTGTTTGGCCTACAAAGGCTAGCAATTACAATCATAGGTACTGAAACCTACAGAGATGACTGTAAGCAGATTTTTAAAAACCTCCGTATTATGACTCTACCGTCGCTATACATCTACGAATGCCTGCTATATACAATATGACACCGTTCCACACGAAGAACCATGTCGGATGTGCATAACTACGAAACAAGGCATAGGGATGAGATTCATATTGAGAAAACGAAATTAAATACATTTCGCACGGGAGCCCGCTTCTGGGGAACCAGGTTCTTTAACTCTCTACCTATTAGAGTACAAAACATGCCTGAAAATACTTTCATACAACATATGAATAAAATTTTAACAGGAAACGCATTTTTCTCTTGGCAGGAGTTTCTTGCCAATACCAGTGCGATACCATAATCAAATACTCCTCCAATTGATACCTGTTTTAAAAATGTATAGCAATTGTATTGTATTTTTCTCTCTATATTAGTATCAAACCTTTATTGATGTATTGTGACTTTATGTTAATTGTGTCCACATTTTGGGTGTTCTAATTTGTTTGACATGTGTAAACTTTATGTAATAGCATGTAAATAAATTATTCTTCTTATTCTTATAGGGCGTTCATTAAAAATCGACGACGAAGTTGGCTTTGGCAATCTCAAGTGATCTGACATGTCAGATTTGATCTTAGTATAGACATGACTTGAGATTGCCAACGTCAATTTCGTCATCGATGTTTGTTGAATGCTCTATACATTTATTAAACAAACCTAAGAGTGTTGTCAAATTTATTTTTCTTTTTATACGTTATAAGAGGAAACTATACACCTACAAAGAGTTTTGGATGATTTTGGACAGAGAATTTTAGGATGATTTTGGACTGACAGTTTTAGGGTTTACATACGTTACCTAAGACTGCTACCTGAAGCTTTAGCGGAGGTTTCGGACCACCCTGTATATATAGAATGCACTACAGCACGCTGTATAACATCATCTTTTACCTAGTACCATAAGAACATAACTACCCAATTAAATAAATCTATCCTTCGGTGGAGCGTCATGTACCGGTACATCTAAGCTGAAATCATTTTATCTCAGTAAAATATTTCTGATAAATTGTAGGAGTAATATATTGAATTTCATGTATTTTTCGCGCGTAGTTCATTCATATGTACCCGAAACGACAAAATTAGGTGGGAACATTTTTAAGATGTAGGCGGTAAGCAACATCTTTTACGATAAGAATCCGGATGTAGACATAATAATCAGCTTACGGGTTACACATACTCTCGAATAAACCCTCAAAATTTCGTCGTGACCTAGTATTGTGAGCCGAAGTAGTGATTCGGGAATAGTACCAGCGCCATCCATCTAACTCATAT
Organism: Othius punctulatus; assembly: GCA_951805005.1. Classification (NCBI taxonomy): domain Eukaryota; kingdom Metazoa; phylum Arthropoda; class Insecta; order Coleoptera; family Staphylinidae; genus Othius; species Othius punctulatus. The sequence goes on from OX638139.1 coordinate 79,573,886, forward strand.
ATATGAGGATTCCTGGACCACCGCGCCGCACGGAATAGGGGAAGAACTGACGGTCCAGTAAAAGTACGGGTAAGGTTTGGATAGAACTTTTAAAAATCGCCATGTGGTGCAGACGTTTTGGTACTAATGGGAATACATTGTGTAGGCCGGATTTTGGGGGACGTCGTCTTTTCCATGAACGCTGGCTATTTGAGGGAATGTCGCTATTCGACGAGCGATTCCGTCGGCCACCGTCCAATTATCATGAGACACTTCCTGCATTCTCTTTTTGCCGCTTCTGAACTGAAGCCGATCGACGTGGAGCAGAATTACCATCAGACTCCCAGGCGCGAAGCATAAGGACTAATTCAGGACCTGACGAAAAAACAGGCCATACCATTTTCAATAATTTCATTACTTAGTATATACATTTTCTATATTAGTAGTGGCCATCTTTACGTTTTTTTGTGGTACGCGAATAAGCCGTACGCCGCCGACTATTAACGTCGTGTGTACGCAGGCGCTTTCCTACTTAGGAATTTATGTGGGAAAAAAGTTTTGATATATTTCCCAACTTGACAAATTTAGTTTCTTTGACTTTTTAAATTCATTTAAACTGCACAAATATAATTTCTTTAACTTTATAAATTCATTTGCTTTAACTTTTTAGGTTTAATTTCATTAATTGTTCAATGATATTGATGTAGGTTAATTTTATTTAATGTAAACTTGCGCATAGTAAACGCCACTGTGTACACGGGCTGTTTTCAGCATTCACCACGTTGTTTGCGGGACGTGTGCGGTGATTTGGCCAAATTCGCGTTGTTACTCGAAAGAATAAAACGTAACTTGTATCGCATTCTAGGTAGTATATTGTTTTTATTTACACCCCGCTTCCTGGGCAGATATCTTGCAGGAAATCGCAGCTTAAGTATTGAAAAATTCTACGAACTTGGATAAGTCTTAAATATTAGTAGTTTCACTAGTCACGTTGCGAGGGTGACTCGAATTTTGCAGTTTTTAGTATCTGTCGTTCCCCCACCCCGCCGTCATTGTTTCTTTGCAGGGCCTATTCAAGGACCGGAGGAGCCGTGAGGGTTAAAATTGCGCGGAATCCTCATATAACTCACCCCATTGCCGACGCTTGCGAGCTAGACCCCTCACAGCCCCTCCGAAGGAACAACCTGGGTTGCTCCACAACCTAAACCGGTGCGGTGTCCATTGGGAGCGTCATTAAGTGTTCATTGTTTCGACACCTGAGGTTATGTTTCGCGGAAGATAGCATATCATAGTAATCTTGGCATTGGTCTGCTGTGCTAAAGGTCGTTCAAAGGTTTGTTCCTAAAGGAGTTCAAACCACACAAAAGTGAAACCTTTTTCAAGTATGTATGCCACCCACGCTACCAAACCCGTCTAGCCAGCGTGGGGTTTAATGGTTAAAACCTCTTTTGGTCCAGAAATGATGTAATCTCCAGTGGTTCGTAACTCACATACAACTGTAGATCCACCTATACGATGAATGTCAGCATCTATAGGCATGGAACAGGCCAAAACGACGACTATGTCGCAAATAACTGCTGACATCGACCGAAAGAACTGTTATTATTTATATTCGAGTAGCATATTCGGGACATGCAACAATTTATCAGTTTGAAAGCCGATAGATAATATAGACTGTTCCACTCCTACTACATGTAGCCAGTGATGACAGTGACGCTTCCGTAATTATTTAGCCAATTACACAATTATTAAATGTATAAATCTACTTAGCGATTAAAACTGGCATGCAAAAACAAAATTTATTCGAGTAAACTGCTATCACATATTGTATTATGTGTGATAATTTGTCTTTGAAAAATTTCAAATTAGAATAAATCACATCACATAGTGGGTTCATCCGAGCACTCCTGTCGATCCCTTAAATTTGAGGCTTCATACACCCTGCTATTGATTAAATTGATATAAAAATAGCAGGCATGCCGTTTCGAGTTCACGTCCTAGGGCGGCCCGGCGAGGGAGTATTGGACATTACACACCCCCATCCGCGGGCTCGAATTTGGTCCGAGGAGACTTCTCCCCCGAATCAGTTCAGTAAGCCCCCTTCCCCACAGCGATCTGATCGATGCGCGCCGAAACAATAACAGCGGGCATTCCGATTTTTTTTTCTCGCTTTCGTTGGGCAATGGGAGGGGGTCCGCGGATGACGCGTCGGGGGGGGGGGGGGGTCCCATCCGCGAATTAACAGTCTAAGGTTAGGCGCCCCGGCGTACATAAAAAGCGCTTGGAGCCGACGTCATAATCTATGTAGCCTTTTAAAACATGAATTTTAAATTTTCTGTCTCGCGGCTGTATTTTCGTGTGGGTAATGCGCGGGGTATCGATTAGTAAAAAATACATGGAGTTTAGGTGTGCTTAATACTTGGTTTGCCAATTTCCCATGAAAATGTATGTTACGTGGGCGGTTTTTAAACGCCTCACGCATGTGGATCGATGTCGGAAATTTTCAAATTGTTTTTTAATTTAATTCGATAAAAGTTTCATATGCAGAGTATTTCATAATTATGGGCACAAAATTAGCGTGGTTGTGCAGCAAAATGGTCCCTCATATCAGTCCCACTCTCTTGCGTGAAATATCAACAGTCGTATAAACGAAACGAGGCTCAAGCGACACGCAATATCTTTCTTAAATGCTTATATCTCCTCTATAACTTTATAACTATACAATGCAGTTACGAAAGTTTTGTTTTCAATAGTAATACCAATGGCGTCTTTCATTAACAATCAATTCGCACTTCTTGAGAGTGTCTAGTGATAGCCCGATGAATAACATGAGTTGGGTAATAATTTAAAGAAAATAAATGTAAAGTAATAAATATGTTGAAGAAAATCACTAAAAAGATATTCCCTAAAAAGCGTTTGTTTTTCTACTTTTGGCAAGTGTCACTTTTAAAAATTGACAGTAGTCAATCCGAAATGTTGCGAAACGTCGTACATTTCGTAACTAATTAGGAAATGAAACACTATTCGCTGGTGATGAAATTTGGAGCCAGGTTTTTTGGGCACGTTCCCCTGCGAGTGATTGTTATTTATTTGTTTATGTTATTATTTTTTTTAAATATTGTTCATTGTTAGTGCGTTGCACATGCTGTAGTAATTTACTTATCAAAATGTTTGTTATATGTTATCTTCGATGTTTTTGTTTATCGTAATGTCATTATTTGAATAAATTCTTTGATTTGATTTGATTTTGGCGATGAAATAGTTATTATGTAACCAGTTAAGAAATGCATCAATTTGAGTAACACGTTAACACGTGTAACACGTTATGAAATACCTTATTGATTTTTGAATAACTCGTGTGATCTTGTGGAACTTTGAGTCGCTAGTTCTGCAAATATAACACGTGTTACTTAAATTGATGCATTTCTTAACTGGTTACATAATAACTATTTCATCGCCAAAATAAATTCAAATCAAAGAATTTATTGAAATAATGACAATACGTATAAGATTTTTTTTTAATTTTCGAACACATTCGATGATTTTTTATAAAAATTAGTTAGTCTTACCTAGCAATTAATGTTGCTTGACAGTTTTGTGTTCACAGTAATATGTACGTCTAGAACATTCTGCGATAAATTCAGTTAAAAGCTGACATTACGGTTACGATATGTGGATAGTCACACGGAGAAGTACTACTCAAAAAATTATCTGTATTCATAAATAACAATATCCACCAAAATATACGCTTTACAGTGGGTATTGAATCTAACTTTCAAATACCTGTCTTCGACATTCTAATGATAAAAAAACCAGATGGACATATTGGCCATACAGTATACATAAACAACGCATACTAACAGATATGTAATAAACATTTATTTCCTAAAATTGAAAAGTTAGAAATTTTGCATACCTGCACAAAAGGAAAGAAACTCTTGGAAGCGGCAGAAATATTTAGGCACAAAATTGATCAAAAATTTAAATTGATCAAATCTACTCAATTTTTTAAATAAATTAATTAATCATTACACCATTGCAATTTGTCACTTGAAAGTGACCGCAATACGTCGAAACTAGCAGTAAATTTTAAAGTAAATAAAGTGGTTACAATATAATAAGATAATAATTAATTATGAATATAGACTTATTATTGATTAATATATGTAATGTATTTCGAGTATTTAAAAAATTAAACGATAAATTAAAAAAAAGCTTCCAACTAAGCATCGACCTAATAAATATGTTTTTTTTTAATATGTATCAAACCCGAAATATAATTTCAGTTCTATAATTCAGTGCCATCGTCCTCAATATTTTAATAACCTTAATATATTTTTATATAATTTTGTTGTTTAAATTTTTGTTAAATTAAAACTATCCTCATCGGGTCTCATTCTGTTAAAATATTAGCTGTTTGTCCAAATTTCTGCCCATACTTCGTCTTTTTTTTTGCAAACTTATTCATATTGAAAATTAAAAAAATAGTGACATTCTTCAGATTGTCAACAATTTATTGTAAATAACAAATTTATTGGACTGCAATTGTTTCTCCTTTCTTATTGGCTGCGAAATGTCGATTTGCTAACAACACATGTTACTTGTATTAGTGTAGTTTAGCTTTAGCGCCATAAGTTTTTAAGTTATACTCGTAATTTATTGAACAATTTTTATGGATAAAATCTGAGATTAATTTACAACACCAAAGCTAAACATTGACCTTAATTTTTAAATAATTTGTTTATGGATGACATAAAAAGATTAAAATATATCATTTTTACCGGCTCGCAGCTAATTAAATTTTAGCAATGCAATTGATCCTGTGGTTTTAAACTGAACATAGCATAGGTTCAGGGGTAAAAAACGCGCGTTATTCATATCATTATAAATGTTAAGATTTGCTTATTTTTTAAATTTTAGTTTGTGTCTTTACTTAGTAGTGCTTTGGCAATTATCCGGGGTAATACCACTAGTGCTTAAAAATTACCGATAATTTTTAAGCACAAGTGGTATTTAGGGAGAATATTTCTCGAATAAAAATGAAATAAATGCAAGTTCGGAAAGTGGCGTCTATCGATTAAAAGTGTACCTTTTTCGGCGCAAAATTACATAAACTGTCTCCAGAGACTGTTCTTGCTCTTTTTTTTGTGTTTTTGGGTACACTTCTAATAACGTCTAACAGACTTGGGTTTTCTAGACTTTGACGTTTCTGCTGTAATAATGTCATGGCAACGTCGAATTACCAGGGGTAATATAATAAGTGGTGTTCTCATTATCGATAATGATTTTATAAATACACGAATTTAACCCCAACGACGAAAATTTTCCAAAGATTATCATAGAAAATAAATTATCCTCTTTTACGATGCATCGAACAAAAGGGAGGTTGCGCGATTGGAACCTTTGTACTAGTACATATATGCTAGTTGCTACTAAGCATAAATAATAATAAGCATAATAGTAAGCATAAGCGTAAATAAATAAATTTACTATTTATATTCAATGATAAAGGTTGTAGTAAATAACGACTAATTAATTATCTTTTTATGTCAAATTAAATTAAAATTAGTTTTCATTCAACATCCGTTTTGTTCGCAACGCCCCGGCTCCATGTACACAAGTTATAGTCGAACTCTTTACGGGGATGAAGTGATTCGAGCAGTTTATTTTATTATAACATAATGGTCAATAAATACAGATCTCTCTACAACTCTCGACTGACCCGTGTTTTACACTTATCCACACCAGTAATATAAATTACTGACATCATATACAGGGTGTTTCAGACCACCCGTCCCAGACCGTTTTCTCGATAATATGATGTCTTGCAGGTTCGGGGTAAAAGTAGCATAATAGAGGTAGTTTCGATTTCCGGAAGTTACCGGTAATAGACGCAACTGCACTCTATTTCAGAATTTTAGACCAACTTAGGTCATGTATAGCATCGTCGGATAGATATTTTAAAAAGAAACAATTTTGTTAGATTTTTTAATTTTCAATTGACATACTTAACCTGAATATGACTGCGGTTCCCATTTAAAATTCTGAAGTTGAGTGCAGTTACGCCAACTTCAGGAAACATCGGAAAAAACACTACCTCCATTAAATTCTTCGGGTAGGCTTATGCCATGCATTTATTTTTAACCTCTAAGAAGTCATAAAATCGAGAAAAAGACCTGGGCCAGGTGGTCTGAAATACTCCTGAAGACAACGTGTACACATATGGAAAACATGTAATTTGTTTTGTGTTTTTAATTGGTTTTTGACGAAGGACAAACTTTTATTCACACCAAACATTAGTTTTTTTTGGAAATATTGACAATAAATTTAATATGTTAATTAAAGAAGTAAGTAATTTGTTTTGTGTTTCTAATTGGTTTTCCACGAAGCACAAACTCCACGAAAAGTCACGAATAAGAAAGTTTTCCATATGTTTTTATACTACATGGACAAGTTGTAAGTTCAGAGTGTTCCAAACCCTAAAACTTCAGGTTTCAACCTTGTTCTGTCATGGAAGATGAACACAAATTTGAAAATAAAACAATTGTTCTACGCAGCTTAGTTTTTTGTACGGTGTGGTTAAAGTTGTTATCTTCCACAACAAATTATAAGAAATTATAAAGAAAACTTAAAGAAAACACATGTTTTAGCAAGAGAAAATGTATTTAAAATAAAAAGTATTGACTATAATTTATTTTACTTAATACCAGGGTTAGAATAAATCATGATTATAAAACAAAAATAAAAAATCATTTAAAAAAAATCATGATTTGATTATTTTTTTAAATTTCGGATCAGTTTTACCAGGGTAGATGTGATTTATATCAATTGGTTTACATCACGATTTAAATCATATGATTTTTTTTTATAAGTTCTTGAATTTGAACAACAATTGATGCTGAAACTAATTTCTGTATATCTGTACCAGGGTTGGCATAAATCATTGTTTAAAAAACAAATAAAAAATCAATGATTTAAAAAAAACAAATACATCATGATTTATTTGATTTTTATGATTTTTTTATATTTCTGATGAGTTTTTGCCAGTTTAGATGTGATTTATATCAATTCATTTCCATCGCGATGTGTTAATCACATGATTGTTTTTATAAATCCTTTAATATGAACAAAAATTGATGATTAAACAAATTTCTGTGTATCTGTAGCATATGATGGACAAAAAATGGAACAAAAGAAAAATATTTCACTTACAATTATCCACTTTAAAGCATTCTACCTCTATAGTTACATTATGTTTTTAATTGTTACCTATTGGAATGCACAAACAATGTAAAACAATGATTAATTTAAAAAAAAACAATGATTTATTTTTAAAAATCGTATAATATATTTATAAGAATTCATTTAAATCGTACCAACCCTGCTTCATACTGCCCGTTAGATGTTCGATTACGTTATCAATTTGAGTCCGGTAGGTGAGTTATAACAGCATCAGAGCTGGTAAGTATCGCTAAGTAATCCCCCGGATTTATCCCCTAATATTGAAACCGCGAGAACTAACTTTTGTGGCAAGCTGTGTAATATAATTTCTGTTAAACATTTGCTTCCTATCAACTTTACCCGACGAAAATTTTTCAGGCGGTGCACAGTTTACGAAATAATTGCGAAAAAAAAACACGTTTTGGTTTACGGAATATGTTGTATTATTGGCAACTTTCGTAGGGTCTGCTGAAGACGTTAACAATTTATTTGCAATTGAAATTTTATTTTTAAAGAATCTTCTATATATGTTTCCGCGACCATACTCAATATTTACGGTACAAACAATTTCAAATATAAACGAATTGTTGTGCATAACAAAATTCTCTTGTTGTAATGCAGTTTTATGCAGTTTTAGAAAAAATCTTGTTTGCATCTCGAACGCAAAATGCTTTTCCGTTCTCGAATGGATATTTTGCCTCGGTGACCCTCGGCAAAATGACTTTCATTCTTGAACGCAAAAGTGGCATTTCGCGTTCTAGATACAAAAATAACTATTTTGATCATTTTTCGACTTTTACGCCTTCCTCTCAATCGATTTTAGGCAAAATCCAATCACTTCTTCTCAGCCCCCCAAATACCTTATGGTTCAAATTTGGCGAAGATTTCATCCCAAAACTGTCAGGAAGGAGTTTCAGGGGAAATTAAACAGGTAGATCCACTAAAATTCCAATTTTTCCACCATTACAATACCTTCCCACTTTCAGTATTGGGAAATTAAAAACTCAATAAAACACACTTTAAAGGCGTCATCATTATTTTCTTTCGCGTTCCATAATTAATTGTTGGGATAATTAAATTGTATTTGAAAAGACCGAATATCTACAAAATGGAATGGCCAGCCAATTCTTGTGAGGTTGATTAGAAATTCATGGGAGGTGTTCAAATTCATATTAATCGAACAAAATTTTCTTGTGGAATGGCGGCCTACTTGAAAAAACCGCTACCCTTGATATCTCGCCTCCTATCGGTAGAATTTAACAAAATTTTATTTTATTTTGTAGGAAAAAATATTCCTCACAACTTTTGTTTGAATTCTGCCCCATTGATGACATTGGCATCACCGAAGACTCTGCCTACAATTCTGAAAGTAAGAAAGTCGACACCGAACAGATAGAAGATATATTCTATGATGATGAAATGAATATGCCTGGCCCATCGACAAAAAGGCAGAAATCCAAATAATTTATCACCAGAGATTCAGGAAAAAAACCTACAGGGTATACCACCTAAAAATAGCTATTTTCATTACAGGGAAGGAAAGTGCATCATTTACTCCCGCGAATAGTTTAATACATGACGTGTAGCGGAGGGCATCAAAATCTAAAGGAAGAAATCGCACTTTGGTCCAGAGCAATGCATATGATTTTTTTCTACTGCCTTTCACAGTATTTTTCATAAATATTATAATTTCTTATGCATGAAAATTAAAAAAACCAATTGCCAAATTATAATATTTAGAATAAGTAAATATTGTTAAAAATCTAAGTATACAAAGAACGTACGAATTTTTATCAATCAAAATAATAGAAGGTTTTTGTCGCACGTTGAACGGATTCGGCTGCCGTTGTGGACCGGGTGAATAAAATACGCAATATATTGAATACGTTTATTAAACCGGGTGCGTGGTTAGTGGTTTTGAACTGATTAAAATGATTGTAAATACATATAAAGTTTTCGTCTTTCGGGGATTTTTTTGTAGTTCTCGCGTGATGCAGGTACATACACTCAATCAATTAATATAAGAAATAATTGTAATACAGCGAACCAATACAAATAACCACCGTTCGTGAAACAATAACCAATTGTGTCAATTCACTGGTGCTCAGACTGGAATTTACAATTGCCTCTTTACTGCCCTGCATTCAATTGCCTGGTTGTTCATCAATTCATTAACATTATAAATTAAACAATTGACTTTTAATTAATTATTTTAATTAGACGAATTAAAGATTAATAATTCTATTTATTTTAATAATTAACAAATATTGGAAATAATTCAAATACACCAAACCAACACAACCAACTACCGTTCGTGAAACAATAACCAATTGTGTCAATTAACCGGTGCTCAGACAGTGATTTACTAATACCTCTTCCTGTCCTGCATTCAATTGGATTGATTATTGAACAATTAATTAAGAATATAATTTAATGTTTATTTTAAATTCATAATTTTAATTTGACGAATCAAATGTCGTTTATTAATAATTATAATTCTTTTAATAATTCATACTTGTCATTTAACTTTTCTTGGTCTTCTTGTACCCTATTTCCCTAATATCATTTATAACCATTTACCTTCAATCTTAATTTGCATTATTTATATTTCATATAATATACTTATAAACGAATCGTGTTTTCTTAAATTATGTAATTATATTCTTCGTTTTAAATTATTGGTTTTTATATTTAAACAACTTTAATGTAATTTTTAATATTATTGTTTACATCAAATGATTCTTTATAATCACAATTAACCCTAAATAACACATGATGTGGTGAGCCGAGTCAGCATACCACTCATATATAATTTTCGAGGTAATGCCTAACTAATTTATTCAAAATAAAACATGATAAACTGCGAAGAATTTCGCCGGTAAAATCAAACTTTATTTCGTAGTGACACTAACACTTTTATTATTTACCATTAACCCAAAATAAAATATAATATGGTGAGACGAGTCAGCATACCACTCATATATCATTTTCCAGGTAATGCCTAACTAATTTACTCAAAATAAAACATGATAAATCGCGAAAAATGTCGCCGGTAAAATCAAACTTATCAATAATCATAATCAGTTGATTGAATTTAAATTAATTAAATATAACTATTAAATCAATTTATTATAACTACAACATTCGATGCCCACAATTTTAATACATACCTAAATAATTCTACTGAGATGTTGGTCGGTTGAAATTTGGTCAGCCACTCCCGATATTAACTAAATTTACGCCATTTATACCATTTAAAGGGAGGTACCTTTACTTTATATATTTTAAGGATAAGGACTTTCCCTAATTATTTGATTCTCAGTGGTTACCCCCAGTTATGTGCCCCGCTTCTCACGCTCCCTTCAGACTAAACAATATTGAACTTATCGACCTCTATATGGCTCGGTTGCGTGACCTAGCATATTTTCTTAAATACTCTTCATTTTAAATACATTTAAAATATTTAATTGAATTTGATATTCCATTCCCCATGTCATGGACTGTATTTGCATTATGTGTTTTATCAACCTCAATTCGTTAATTAAAAGTGTTAGAATAATTAGCTAAGACTCAGTACTTAGGTTCCTACACACGGTAAGAAATTCTGTCCATAAAGCACAAAATTCCAGTGGGAGAAAAGCGCGAAAAATTTTCAGACGAGTCTCAGCGTGAAGTTGAAGACTTTTCAAAATTTCTTATCTCGAAAATTTCAAATGTACGGCAATATATTCGGTACGTAAAGCACACAATTCTGATAGATAGAAAATTTAAAAAAATATCAGTGGGTCTCCAACTTCACGGGCCCGTCAACGTTACAGATCCCGTTATTGATGAAATGTATATTGTATCATAAAACCAAATTAATGTAGTTAATATAGAAAATCATAACTAATAAATAACCGTATTGCCCAATATTATACATTTTTTAATAGCTTTATACTATGTTTCGACTTTCAAACTCGATACTAATCATGCAATGCTAGTAATCGTAAGGTCGGTTATATGACATTTACATATTAGGGTTAAGGCATAATAAGGTGCTCTTAATGCGCATGAAATACATTAACCTGTTCATTACACACGAAACAAATATCAGGATTTACGATGTTAGTAGTTACCCTCGCGAATACGATGCTCCCCAACAGCAAAAGTGTGGCTTACATATTTAAATTAAACCCCTTTCAATATTTTTTGCAAAACTAACCCCAAATTCGTGAATAGGTAGAACACAAATTGTAAATCTATTTATCGACTAACAATATACATGGTGTCTCGGGAGAAAGAAAACACCCTAAATATCTACTAATGCAATTATTTTCATGAAATCGCTGACATACATCAATTTTAATTTTTTTATTTAATCGGGAACGTCATAAACTTGTACTGGTCCATTAGCGTGGGACACCTTGTATACTTGCATCCACTTTTGTTGTACTAAAGTGGTTGACATATTATCCGTTCGGTTAATATTAAATTGGTAGATCCATTTTACCATTTTACCATATCAATTCTTTCTTGTAATGCAAACACTTTAACAATAAAGATTTAAATGTCATTTATTAATTATTTCAACCAACCAAAGTTTCTAATAGCCACCATTGAAACACAAACGTTGCAATATTTACTTTTTCCTGTTCATCACTTTATCAGCGCCATCTGCCGAGAAACATCAACAAAGTTAGAACCTTTTTCTTGGGTGCACTGTATTTGAATTTTACAATCAATGTTACGATTTTTATAGCTTTTTTACTGTTCATCGACATTTAATACCAATAAACTACCTTGTACAATCACAATTTGACCATACTGCGATACTGTGACCCTTTTAGCATTACGATATTAATTTAAGGTAACTCTAATATTAACTAACACCTAAATAGGTTGTCAATTATACAGGGTGTATCATGCTCATCGACTATTAAAAGTTTATGGGGTTCCCGATAAGATCAAAATTTGAAACAAAACATCTAAACATAGATGATTCCGTTCTCATCAGGTGAAATACTTTCAACCTTTTATCACTTCCGGTTGTACTGGAAGTAGTCGTCAACTTTTGTTTTTTAAATAGAAAATTCTACATATCATTATGTTTCTTGCTTCCCCGTTTAATTTGAAACATCTTTTGTTTCGTCTTTAACAGACGTTATGAAATATGGGTTCAATATCTCTTACAAATAAGATAAAAATGGAAAAATTATCTCGAATTGTACTTGAAAGGTACCTCTTTAACCAATATATGTTGAAGCTGAAAGTTGTCATTCAAAAATGCATTAGTTAAGTGTCCACTAAAAGTAAGCGTATTTCATTTTTTTTTTTTAATGGAATGACATACTTTTTATCCCATAGAGCAATTGGCATGACCGTTTATATCTTATTTATAAATATTCATATTCATATCAATTTATAAAATAAATTGAAGCCATTTGTCTTAACGTCTTAACACACATTTCTACAAAAGTTGTTTCAAAATAAACGGGGAAGCCAGAAACATAATAATATATAGGGTGTTCCATTTAAATAGCAAAAGTTGACGGCTACTTCCAGTATAAAGTATTTCACCTGAGGAGAACGGAAGCCATATTTGGACGATTTTTTTCAAATTTTTATCTTACTGAAAACCCCATAAACTTTTAATAGTCCATGAGCGTGGGACACGCTGTATATAACACAAATTTTAATCAATATTGCCAGAAAGAAGTAGGTAGTAGTAGGTAACAGTAGGTACTCAATTTTATTATTATCCAGGAAAATATGACGGTTAATTCAGTTTCTATAACGTTTGGAATAATAGTATGTTATACACCAAGGTTGTGAACTATACTATTATAGCCGAGGTTATTATAGTAGTAATAGTATTCACAACCGTGGTGTATATACTATTTTTCCAATTCGCATTATTAAAATGCTTAATATGTATATTAAATCACTTTAATAGAATGGGTGAATAAAATGTTTACGTTTTCACTTTAATCTCTATAACTATTGACAACGTGAATAAAGTTAAAAAAAAGGTAAATTTGCACTATCCTTGAAATTTTCGTTGTCACCTAACAAAAAACAAAAATCACACTTCACGCAAATTCTTCAATTCTGATAACGAATTGGAAATAAATCTTTTATGATACACGTGAATAAAGCAATTTTATTCACTTATACCATAAATAGCTATTTTTGAACTACTAGAACAATTACAATCATTTAAAATTAAATATAAAAATACAACAAATATGCAGTCTGGGTGCGGTTTGGATCCGTCCAAATTGAAAGAACGCTTGATAACGTCTATTCTATCGGACAAAATTGACGAGGATGGTCAAACGAGAAAGCGACCGAAAGACCAGAATTTGACCAGTTGCTTATACGGTTGTCGGCTATCGGCTGTTGAGATTGAGTTGTCGCAAACTATGAAGGATCTGAGGGCGGAGATTAGCTGCGTAGCTTCGGATGAACATTTACTTTTTTTACCTTGTTAAAAAAGATACTTTTTTACAGGTAAAAATATACCTCTTATATGCAATTCGGGAATAAACCTCAATAATCCTTCAGCCGAAAGTGCCTTCCCTCCCCAGGGTCGCTTAAGCATTACTTACGGCTTCGGGATTAAAACCTTCGTTTATTCCCTTAATGCACAAATAACTATTATCTACTATCATTATGACGTCAAACTTTGCAATGTTCTTTTTAAGATTATAATGACGTACCTACCCTGCCGCACTATTTTAAGCTACACCATTTGTAGAATTTATTGTACACTTTCTCGTACATCCGTCTCGATTTAAATATACCAGTGTAGCAAGAGGATATGCTGCTGCTTCTGCATCAGAATCATTGTTTTCTTCATTACTCATTTCATACAAGTACTGACAGAAATCAAAACTGACAGAAGAAAATTCAAAACCTGAAACCTGATTTGGGTTTGGAAACACATATTTACATTAAAAGTAGCTAAAAATTGGTAGTTAGTAGATAAAACATTGTACGTTATACGTATTTTAACATCATATTGCGATACGAAATGGCTTATCAAACTCGGACTACAATGTTGCTTGATAATTTTGCCATATCGTATCGTAATATGATATGTTACGATACTAACGGCGCATTTAGATCATTGATAGTAACATTCGTTGCTAACAAATCGCTATTTCGCAGCCAATAAGAAAGGCGAGATCACCAGTCTCGCGTTTGTTATTGGCTGTGAAATGTCGATTTGTTAGCAACACATGTTACTAACATTGGTGTAAACGCGCCGTAATATCGTAAATAACTATTACTTAGTAATAAACTGACTCTGAAAGGGGCTGCATGCATACTTCAAATTAAAAAATTAAAATAATAGTAAGAACTTAAAACAACTTGTGAGTTTTGTAATAATGTATTAATTTTTCACATCTCTGATAAATAATAAATATAAAAACAGACACGGAAATTATCTTAATACAGATTAGGTCGTGTAACACTAGTAAATACAGCAATGTCATTGTTAGCTCCACTTTAACGCCGCACAAACTTACAGCTCAAACAATTTTCCAACTTCCGTAATGCAATAAAGAGACATATTCGTCTAACGCAGTGCTTCTCAAACTCTTTTGATCCATGCCCCACCAATTAGCTACTAAATATCTGATGCCCCATATATAAAATAAACAAAATGTCGGAACTTTTGCACAGCATGACTAAATTATTAATTGCTTTTCTTCGTCTATATACGCAAAGTAGAATGGTCATAAAATATAAATTCAAGAAAAACGAATTTTTAATAAGAACTATAAAATATTGTTTATAATAACTTCCAGGTTCAAAGTAACAAAAAAAATAAAATATCGATATAAAATTAAATATTATAATAAATTTGTATATGTAGGTATATATTAGTAAAAGTATAAACCGAAAATTTTTAAGAAAAAAACAAAGGATATAATAATTGTAAGTAAATTTGGTTTAATTAATGTGATCCGTGAGCCTGGTGTCTGCTACAAAGACTTTTTATGTTCGGTGCAAACTTAGTCAGCATGAGTCTCAAATCTCCTCGCATGGTGATATTTAAAAATCTCCTCTTTTTTACTAATATATCATTGACACTGCTGAACCCACATTCAGCCAGATAAGATGACGGTGAAGTTCCACAAATACTCCAAAAACTCGTAAAATGATTATTATAATATGAATATTTATAATAGAAAATTTTATAAATACAGAAATACACAAATTAACAATTAAAATATAGGAAATTTTTTAGAATTACATACAAATTCTGACAAAATTTACAGTAAATGTAGGAAATTCTAGTAAAATTCCAGAAATTAACAAGGAAAAATCAGGAAACTACAAGCAAGACGATAAAGTACTTACCAAAATTTGGAATATAAACTAAAAAACTAAACTAAAATTAAAATTAAAGTTAAAGAACTAAAATTAAAAATGAAGTTCTTGTAAATTCCATCAATACTACAAAATCCTATAAGGACGATTCAAATATTAAATATTTTCGGATATGTACAATAATTCTAACAACAATCTACAACAAATTCTTGCAAATTCTAGTAAAAACAAAAGAGAACTCCTAAGATCACCATTAAAATATTAGAAAATTTTTAGAAATACTTAATCATTCTAACCAAAATTCAGAGCAAATTTTTAAATTTCAGTAAAATTCCAGAAATTAAAAATGATACATCCAGAAAATACACAGAAGACAGAAGTGCTAAAAATTTCGAAGATATAAAATTTCTAACCAAAATCGTCAATTAAGTTTTTGCACCAATACTCCATAAACTCGTAAAATGATTATTATAATAGAAAATTTTATAAATACAGAAATACACAAAATAACAATTAAAATATTGGAATTTGTTTAGAAATACATAAAAATTCTGACAAAATTCACACCAAATGTAGGAATTATTGGTAGAATTCCAGAAATTAACAAGGAAAAATCAGGAAACTACAAGGAAGACGATGAAGTACTTCCTAAAAGTTTCGAAGATTTCGGATATGTACAACAATTCTAACAATCTACAACAAATTCTTGCAAATTCTAGTAAAAACAAAAGAGAAATCCTAAGATTACCATTAAAATATTAGAAAATGTTTAGAAATACAAAAATTCAGAGCAAATTTATAACCTTCCAGTAAAATTCCAGAAATGAAAAAGT
Source organism: Othius punctulatus (assembly GCA_951805005.1). NCBI lineage: Eukaryota > Metazoa > Arthropoda > Insecta > Coleoptera > Staphylinidae > Othius > Othius punctulatus. The sequence goes on from OX638139.1 coordinate 79,590,241, forward strand.
ATAAATCCAGAAAATACACAGATGACAAAGTGCTAAAAATCTCGAAGATATATAAAATTTCTAACCAACATTGACAATTAAGTGTTTGCACCAATACTCCATAAACTCGTAAAATGATTATTATAACAGAAAATTTTATAAATACAGAAATACACAAAATAACAATTAAAATATTGGAATTTTTTTAGATATACATAAAAATTCGGACAAAAATTCACAGCAAATGTAGGAAATTCTTTTGATATTCCAGAATTTAACAACGAAAAATCGGGAAACTACAAGGAAGACGATAAAGTACTTTATCAAAATTTGGAAAATAAATAAAAAAATTAAATAAAATTAAAAATGAAGTTCTTGTAAATTCCATCTATACTACAGAAAATCGTAAAATGATTATTATAATAGAAAATTTTATAAATACAGAAATACACACAGCAACAATTAAAGTATTGGAATTTTTTTTAAATACTTAAAAATTCTGACAAAAATGCAAGGCACATGTAGGAAATTCTAGTAAATATCCAGAAATTAACAACGAAAAATCAGGAAAGTACAAGAAAGACGATAAAGTACTTCCCAAACATTTCGAAGATAATTAAATTTTAACTAAAATTAAAAGCGAAGTTTTTGTAAATTCCATCAATACTGCAGAAAATCGTAAAATGATTATTATAATTTTTGTTATAGTTTCATGCATTATTTATATACACCAGTTATTATTATATTATATTGATTTTTTCTTCTTTTCCTTCTTTTTTTGAAGGTAACTTCCACCAATACTCCAAAAACTCGTAAAATGATTATTATAATAGAAAATTTTATAAATTCAGAAATACACAAATTAACAATCGAAATATAGGATTTTTTTTAGAAATACATACAAATTCTGACAAAAATTCACAGCAAGTGTAGGAAATTCTGATAAAATTCCAGAAATTAACAAAGAAAAATCAGGAAATTCTGACAAAAATTCACAGCAAATGTAGGAAATTCTAGTAAATATCCAGAAATTAACAACGAAAAATCAGGAAACTACAAGGAAGACGATAAAGTACTTCCTAAAAATTTCGAAGATAATTAAATTTTAATTAAAATTAAAAATAAAGTTCTTATAAATTCCATCAATACTACAGAAAATCGTAAAATGGTTATTATAATTTTTGTTATAGTTTCATCCATTATTTATATATATATATATATACCGGTTATTATTATATTATATTGATTTTTTCTTCTTCTCCTTTTTTTGGACTAAAATTCCACCAATACTCCAAAAACTCGTAAAATGATTATTATAATAGAAAATTTTGTCACAATTAGTTTAGTAACGCAACAGAAAGTATTAAAAGGTCAAAAATAAATTTCAAACTCTAAATTCTAAAAGGACAAATAAAATATGAAAATAAATCAAAAATAAATCAAAACTAGAACAGTAATCCACAAAAAGTTGTTTTGTGAATTCCTGCATTAATGGTGAAAATCCTAGAAGGACGATTCAAATATTAAAAATTTTCGGATATGTACAATAATTCTAACAACAATCTTGCAAATTCCAGTAAAAACGAAAAAGAAATCCTAAAATCACCATTAAAATATTAAATTTTTAGAAATACTTAAACATTCTAACCAAAATTCAGAGCAAATTTATTAACTTCCAGTAAAATTCCAGAAAGTAAAAAGATTCCAGAAAATACACAGAAGACAGAAGTGCTAACAACTTCGAAGATATGTAAAATTTCTAACCAAAATTGACAATTAAGTTGTCACCAATACTCCAAAAACTCGTAAAATGATTATTATAATAGAAAATTTTATAAATACAGAAATACACAAAGTAACAATTAAAATATTGGATTTTTTTTAGAAATACATAAAAATTCTGACAAAAATTCACAGCAAATGTAAGAAATTCTAGTAGAATTCCAGAAATGAACAAGGAAAAATCAGGAAACTACAAGGAAGACGATACAGTACTTACTAAAAATTTTGAAGATAAATTACATTTTGACTAAAATTAAAAATGAACTACTTGTAAATTTCATCAATACCTACAACAGAAAATCGTAAAATGATTATTATAATTTTTGTTATAGTTTCATCCATTATTTATACAGGGTGAGTTTTATTTCATGTTAAGCATTGTTATTTTCGAAATGTTTAGTAATTACCTGATTTTTCCTGGTTAATTTCTGGAATTTTACTAGAATTTCCTACATTTGCTGTGAATTTTTGTCAAAATTTTTATTCACAAAACCTTTCCATTAGAATCTAATATATCTTACGTAAGCCAATAGTAATGCTTCACTGCCTCTTACAGTAGATTCATCCATTTGTAAAGAAAAGTATCTCGACTGAAGCTTTTCAATAAGCTGTGCTTCAACGTCATCGCTCATCTCATCTATCCTTCTTCTGACAGTATCATTACTAAGTGGTAATGCTTTCACTTCTTTGTCATCAATATTCAAAACGGTTTTTAAAAATGTTGATATCCAGGGTTTAATAAGATCTTCGCCCAGGGTATGATTTTTTCCGCATTTTGCAATCAATAAAGAAATCTCGTAACTTGCCTCTAAGGTACGATTAGCAACAGCAGTTCTCGCAGTGAACCAAGTTTTTATGGTTGTTCGCTTTTCGAATTTCTCTTTTAATGATTTGAAGTTATTTAAATCTGAATTCGCATGAGCAGCATGTTTGGTTCTAAAATGTGCCTCGAGACGGCCACGCTTCATTGATTCATTGCTCAAAGATTGATGGCATAGTAGACAGAAAGGCGATCTTTCATCATTTATAGCGGTTATGAAACCAAAATTTAAAAATTCTTCTTTGTATTGGCGAGTCTTTATCTTCTTGGCGCTAGCCATTTTTATATTGAGCCAAAATTAGCTACAATTATGTTGTATTTAGTATTTTTAAATAATTTTTTGATAAAAAAAGCAACTTTCCTTTAATAACTAGCAAATTGAAAAACTCTCTTACACCATCGAAAAAGAACAATGAACTGATTTATATACACCTACTCGACACGAAAAACACTTGAAAAAGACGTAAATGCAAGTACTGACAATGAATACTAGACGAACACTAGTTGAAAATAAGACTCGTGTACCAACAGTCATCGAGCCACGACGTCGCGACACATGATTTTGTCGATTCGATTAAATACGTGGAAAAACAAAAATGTTTGTTAACGCATTTTTTCCGATCAATATTATAGTACAATAACGCTTAAGTAAAACGCTATGATATATGTATATTATATACATATGTGTATATAAATTTTAATATATTATAATTTAATATATTTTTAATTAAGTGCTGCAGCAAATATTAATTCGATATTAAAATCCAACTTCAAATATCATAAGACCACCTTAAATTCTCATGACCCACCTGAAAAACCTACGCGCCCCACCGGTGGGGCGTGCGCCCCACTTTGAGAACTACTGGTCTAACGTAACACAATAAGATTATGTAATTTATGTGCTTATAATATTGGCTTTATAAACAAGTGCTAGATAATTTAATATATGATGCTTGCAATATTAATGCTTCATTTAGATAACTTAAATTATTAGCTCGAATAAAATACTATATACAGGGTGACTCAAGAGAAACTACGAATATATATTTATTTTCACGGTACACTTTATCTTAATTTGTTTAACCCCCTTGCTGATGGAGATGGAAGTCCAATTATTTTTAATTAAGTAGGAGCTAAGTGATAGATTATTTAATTTGCAATAAACAGTGTAGTACTTAGTAAAATCTGTTGATTACTTTGCAAGAAATTATTTGTTTATGGTGAGCGAAGTACAAAATAAATAACAAAATTGTATCCAGTAATAAACATACAGAATAATAAACTGTCAATTTCACAGTACTAAAATGGTTTATTCCATTGAAGAGCATTTTTATATTTTTTATGGCGATTATTTTGATTTAAAACGAGAGCTGCAGCTGTGGAGCAATCATTGTTATTAACATGAGGGCTCGCAATTTCAAATCGCTCTTTAATAGAATAAACCACCTTAGTATTATCAGATTGACTGTTTCTTACCCTGTACTTTTGTTGCTGAATACGTTTTTGTTGCCGGAATGTCATGTTTATTTTATACTTTGCTAACTAAATCGACTAATCGACAGATTTTGTAATACACCGTTGAATTGCAAATTAAGTAAGCTATTAAATGAGATATCTCTCAACCCCTACACAAATTTTAAAAACATGGGCTTACCTCTCCTGCAGTAAGGGGGTTAAACAATTGAAGATCATTTTGTTGCCAAAACGTATCCCCTTTTAATTGAAAATTGACGTGTTTCGGAGATTTCGTGAAAAAAATTATATTCGAAGAAATATTTAGAGTGTTTCTTTTCTCCCGGGACACCCTGTTTATGTGATGACACCCTGTCTCAGTAGCGGACTGGCAATCTAAACCGGCCCGGGAAATCGTTAGCAGACCGGCTTAAAAAAAAAACGACCACACGAAGCTATATCTTTTTAGTAACAGATTATTACATAATTCCCCTCCAATAAAAGTGTAGAAAATTTTATTTTGAGATTAGTTTCTATATAAAATTCACCAACAAGTTGACTCTTGAAGGGATGTAAGATGTAAGTTGTAGAAATGTAAGATCCTTCAAGTAATAGCCCATCCGTTGAATTATCTATACAATTCTTAACATTCAATGGAGGTTACATGGCACACGTAATCTGGCTCAGATTCATAAAGAATCGTCACATGCTCTTCATCTCTACCTGTCTCCACGAAACCTGTCATCTAGTTTTGTCTGAGTAAGCGTTTGGTCTTTTTCCCATCAAAGTAGATGGTTCTTCTAGGCTGGTATTTGATATTTTGATCTTGTTTTACGTATTGTTTTTCCTAATTTGTTATTCTATGCTTCATGCATGCATATTTCAGATATTTAACCAAAATTTGACCAGTAAAACGAATTTCAAATGCTAATTTTTAGGGTTGTCTATACACCCCTCTCTGATGAAATTTTAAGGCTAACGCGGCAACCTAAGAAGTTGAAAAAATCCTAACTTTTTTGTGCAAAGTTTCTACCATCCATATCAAATATACAACACTGGCCGTTATCGAATTTAAGAAATGGGTTTTAGCACCACATTATTGTATTTGACATTTTGCAGAAGGTTAACCAACAAAATTACGTAAAATGGTGATTTTATAAATACAATTTTATGGATAGATACATCCTACTTTTCTAATTGTGGATTATTTAATCAACCTAACGAATACTTTTGGGCTCAGGACAATCTACATATACTGATCCCATGGCAAATGCAAGTGCGGTTCAGCTTTAGTGTATTTTGTGGAATATTGGGAAATGATTTAGCACCATGTAAATTAAGTGCACAACGGCATTTGGAAATTCTTCAAAACAAATATAGTACCAGTAAGATGGCACCCCTCCACTCAATGCTAGAGATGTTATTACTTATTTAAATGGCCCTTTTAATAACAAAGTAATAGCGACTAATGACGTACAACTGTTCAGTGGTTAGCCATATCTGCATACTTGACGCCTTTTGCCTTTAATTTTGTAGGGTACTTTAAAAAATAAATTTTATGGAAGTAACTTCATTTATAATAATGTAGATGAACTTCGTGAAGCAATGACAGAGGCAATAAAAGGCATTATTGTCAACACATTGCGATAAGTAACTGACAACATTCTAAAACGCTAACAATTGTATTTAGCTTATTTTTCGCCATGTAGCCAATAACAGTCAGTATTTTGAGCATTTTTCATAATTTATTGTTATTTTACTACTTAGTTCTATTAGGTTTTTTTAATTTGTTTTACATTTGTTTTAAAAATAATTTATAGAATAAAAATTAAAATGGGAACAATTGACTTTTGTTTTGACTTGATTTTTAAGTTTGTGCAAACGAATCAAAAAACTTTTATTTTAAACTTATTTCCGCATCTTTAATAAATATGGAAATATCGTAGTTTTTAGAAAATCGCAATTTTTAGTTTTTCTTTTAGAATAATTTCTAAACTGAACATAATCTGAACCAGTATACGAAACTGCATGACATTGCTCATTTAAGCAGATCTCTAGCTTTCAAAATAACAAAGATACACATGCAATCCTACTCTATTTAGGACACCCTGTATAATAATCAAAATAAAATTTTCTTCGATGAATACTAATCCAGTTGAATCAATACATGCAAAGTAGGAATTAAGAAATATAATTATGGATATAAACCAAAAAAATAGGCACGATAATGAATTGAAATTTGAATGCATTTGAATAAAAATTATCACCTCCAACTTCGGTGGTTATTTCGCTGCTTACTTCAAGTTGCAATTATATATAATGCATTTTTGATAAATTTGATTACATTTGAATAAAAATTATCAAAAACTTCGGCGTTTATTTCAGTGAAACGCTGTTTTCGCAACGTACTTGCAGATGCAGTATTGTACAATAACTGAGCACTAATCTTTTTGAGTAATATCCTGAATAATATCTACTTTTAGAAAATATATGATTGCACTATTTACTTCTGACAATATAGTGTTTCTAATTAAATTCTTTGTATACGAAATTATTTCACAGATGGTGGATTATGCATATTACCCTGACTGGGAATCCCCTAATATTTTATAAATCATTTGTTTTTCTGCATCGGAAAAGAAAACAAATTAATCCAATTTATGCAACTCGTTTAAGCTATACATATTTTTTTTATTATTGTTCGCCATATTGCCCCTTAACTAAGGGGAATTCCCCTATTGGGGCATTGCCTTTATAAGTGAATCATGCTTAAGCTACTGAGATTGGCAAATACAAAATCGTAAAGTATTTGATTTCTAAACATATTGCTGTACTAATTTATATGAATCAAACTTTTTTCGAGAATAATATAACAAGTGTATTAATGATTATCGAAATACAAATTCCTTCGATTTTGAGAAACAAATTATATTGCTTGGAAGCGATATAATTTGTTTTGAAAAAGAAAAGGAATTTTTTATAATCATTAATGACACGAGTTGTATTTGATATGATTATTTCATGAAATTTGGCTTTATTATTCCAAATCGTTTTAACAACCATCTCCTTATATTCATTTCCTTATATTGTATCCTCATTTGGTAAGGATGTTGGCAAGTTTTTCATCAGGCGTTTTCTTCGAGGCAGTGATTTTTTTTCTTTGCAAAATTTCGTGAATTGTTTCCACACGAATTGTTTCCAAATTAAACTTTGCAAAACGGTTATTTGGATTCATTTTTGCTGCTAGTAAACTTTGACGTTTCTACACTAATCACGAACTTGGTGTTTCGTAGTCATGAAAACAAGATCACAGCTACCTCATACTTCAATATTGAATAAAATTCCCTATGAGAAACCAAAATACAAAAACGTAAACATGGGCGTTTGACAAATCAAGAGCCGATATACAAAATAGAAAACATAGTGTTTTCAATTATGAATACACACATTTGGACTAATCATAAACGTGTCTTTTACATTGAATGAAATAATCACGTAAAGCCAATCATGTAAATGCAAGGAATATTAGATATATGTATAAGAAAATATGAGCTATCCACCATCAGATTTTTTTATGATAATTAAATTGATATGATTATAATTTCATATGCTGTATTTATTTTACTGTGTATTACTATTTCGTGGTGATTAGTTTTATTTGAATTTAGAATCAAGTATTAGGTTTTTTAAATATATAATATGGCATATTTGGCATTTGTATCATGTCTAAATTTGATACAATAAATAAATAATTATTCTATAGCGTTTAAAAACAAAATTATAAAACCGTAACCGTGAGTATAACAAAGATTTAACAAACACATTTTCATGTTACAGTTGTACATACAGACTATCATGGTAAAACCTGCGATGGTCACATTAGATCTATTATATGGATAGCTAGAGTCGTTGCTTCGAGATTTGACTTACATTACGAGGATTTCTATGATTCAATAGTGAGTTATCGGTTGTAACCCATGAGATATCATCGTAGCATTAATGTGCTATAACCCATAATTGATCATCAGAAACTTGTTGGTTCTGATGGGGAATGCAGTAGGAATTGATTAATTCAAGTCAAAACATTTTAAATGAGCATTCAGTTGCAACATTTTAATATCTCTTGATATTTCAGCCAAATACCGATTAGCTTTAACCCTTTGCACAATAATTGAGGCATATCTTACTTTGTGCCCATCTGTAGTTGTTGTCCTAATCCCAAATTATCGCTAATTTATTCATACATTTGTAAAGTAATAGTTTATCCTCTGTAATACGCGCCGAAGACATGCAATAAAAGAAGTTCTGAGGAGATAGTTTTATCTCTTCGCACACAAAGGGCATTTAATTCATTCCACTTAACCGCTGTGCCCGCCCAATTTTTGTACAAGAAATTTCAAGAAATCGCGGCAACTGTTTTCCCAGAACTGACCGTCGGCAATTGCGTACCCAGAAAGAGGGATTAGAGCCATTAGCGCCCTTTTGGCCATCCGCGATGCCTAATAATTATCCGAAACTCATAACTCGCCACAGCATTGTTCACGTCGTGGTAGCTGCGGATTAAAATTGACATAGAAAAATAATCCTTTACTTACTACGTACACCGACGTGATAATTAAACGAGATATTATTGAATATAAGGATAAAGATATGATTAATCTTTTGATTAATCATAGTAAATACAATACTCGATTTGTACTCAAGATAGTCTGATCGGATCAAAAACAAATAGATGAAGTAAAATGTTATTTGTGGAAACAGAATTTTGTGCTTTAAATAAGAGTTTCAATTAATTTGGTCATTACGGGTTAATCAACTAACGGCATTTTATTATGACGAAATGTAGCTTTTGATATGTTCAACTATACAAATTGCATCTGGTTGTGACCATTTAAGCATACAGGATATCCCGAAACATCCGCTAAAGCTTCTGGTAACCAGTTCTACATGTCTATCATGAAAGAACAGAAAACTGCAAGAAAAGAATATCCTGTGCAGCTCAGTTTTCTTGTAGGGTGTGGTTACAGTTGTTATCGTTAACAACAAAATATAATTAATTTTCAAGAAAACTTAAAGAAAACGCATATTTTACCGATATTTAAAATTTAAAATTATTTATTTTAACGTTTTTATCGTAACAAATACGATTTACTAATGTTAGTTTGTGTTTATCAAATTAGGTTGTAAATTATACTGCGTTAGAAAGTGTATTTCAATAATTATGGTATGTTTGTAAAGTATTCTACGAATGTGCTCGTTGTTTCTAGTTCATTTTCATTTATGTATATACAGCGTGATGACAATAATGGGTAACAAAGGGACAACTTTTTTAGTATGCATTTTTGAGGATAAAAGATGTTAGGCAAAAAAAAGTCTGCATTATCTCAAATTAATAATAGCCTTATTTGAAAATTGAAAAAAATTAAAATTGAATATATTTTTTAAGTGCTAAAAAATTTAATATTTTTGTAATAGATATAATTTACGCGACCATTGTTCCAAATTTACTTAGTAAGTACTTGCGCAACAGTTTTGCGACTGATGGTTTTGTCAGGATGGTTTACATCACATTCATTAGCTGCTTCTCTGCATGTTCTGTAAATATTCCCCACAATAAGAACAATTTAAACCATTTCTGGGTTAGTTAAAGGCATTTTACCATTAAATGCACATTACAGTTTGCAAAATTAACTGGCAAACCAGATAACGCGATTTATAAATTTTATTAGAAGTGTTAAATGCAGGTCAAATAAGGGAAAGATAAAACAACCCGTAGAAGGTAATAACAAACTCTACTTTATATCTTTAATTTAGGAACTTAACTAAGCACAAAGTATAGTATTTACAAAAATATTGAACGCTGAGTGTTGTTACGCATACTTCCGGTTATTTTCAAGAATCGAAATTATCACATTAAATTGTTTAGGTAGGCTTCTGTCATGTTATTTTTTTTCCCGTACCTCTATGACATCATTCTTCCGTGAAAATGGCGAGCCTGGTTGTCTGAAAGATTAATTTTAAGCAAAGTTAAGTTAAGCAAATCATTTACAAACAAAACTTTTCATACAAAAGTTGTTTTGTTTTCAAATACCTATTCGACGATGCCACACATAACATAGGTTCCTATTTAAAATTCTGAAGTTGAGTACAGTTACGCCTACTTCCGGTAATTTCCGGAAGTCGACATTACCTACATTTAATTCTTTAGGTAGGCTTATGTTATACTATTTATTTTCGAACGTCTACGATGCCAAATTACCGAGAAAAAGGCCTGATACGGGTGGTCTGAAATACCCTGTATTAAGGGTGGGCCACGAATAACGGGCATTAAAAGTTTACGGGGTCCTCGTGGAGAAAAAAAATTGAAAAAAAATCTGCATTGCATTGTTAAATATGATCACGTCAAGGAAAATAATTTCGACTTTCTATCACTTCCGGTTCTGCCTGAAATGGGTATCAACTTTGATATTTAAATAGAACACCCTGTATATTATTACATTTTTAGATTCCCTGTTCAATTGCCTTTATCCTCATATGAACTTATGTTCGCTTAACTTTGACAGTTTTTGATATAAAAATATTTATTATTATTTAAAGTTAAATATTTATTTGTCAAATTTTTACCTCAAATGCGCATAACATCTAGCTGCATCTTGAATTATAACAAATAGATCCCTCTATAATTAAAAAAAAATACATCTGTCATTTGTGACAATAAGTATTTAAATAAATGTCAATATTTCAGTGCCCACTTAGAAACGTGGGCACTGAAGGAATTCTCTCGTGAAGGGATTTTCAATAGAAAAAATTATCGCATCTGGTCAATTGAAAATCCACATGCAACGCGTGTACATAAATGCCAACACAAATTTAGTTTCAACGCATTTTGCATATTGATGAACACGCGTGTTACCTTTTATTTGTACCACGAAATATTAGAGCTGCTTTTGAATGAAAGGATAAGTTCGTGGTATCAGCCCGATGGAGCCCCAACTCATTGCACAGACGAAATATCGCAGCACCTAACGAATATGTTCGAGGATAGATGGATTCGAAGGTTAGGTCCATGGAACTGGCCAACTAGATCTTCAGATCTTACCACACTTGATTTTTTTCTTTGTGGTCGCCATTTATGCCAATGCCGTAAATTCACGCGAAGAATTAGAAGAAAGAATTATTTCGCGTTCAAAAAGTATTGACACGTTGGAAATGAATTTTGCCAGATTTGAAAGAATGAATATTGACGCTAGCCTACTATGGTGCACGTGTGAATAGTGCAGGAGGTATTCTATTGTGCAGAATTTTGGGAGGAAACAAATTTTGAAATTACTCAAAAACCATTTGTTCTAGGTATAGGGTTGCATTAAACTTTTTTGTAGCAAATTGTCTTGCCAATCGCCCTTGGATATAAAATATTGGTCGTTCTATTTGAAAAAAATAAAATATGATGTTTCTAAGTGGGCACTGAAATATTGACAATTTTTATATACCTATTGTCAAAATTGACAGATGCCATTTTTTTTTAATTGTAGAGGAATCTATTTTTTTTTTCAATTTAAGATGCAGATCGTCGTTCTATCTTGTTTCTACTAGATGTTATACGCTTATTTCAAACCGTCTTTTTGAGGTCAAAATTTGACAAATAAATTTTTAACTCTAAACTATAAAAGTTAAATGGACATAAGTTTATATGGGGATGTAGGCAATTGAATAGGGAATCGAAAAATGTAAGTATACAGGGTATTCAATTTAAAATAACAAAGTTGGTAGCCATTTGCAGTAGAACCAGAAGTGATAGAAAGTAGAAAATATTTTCCTTGAGAAGATCGTATTTAACCATACAGTGCTGATTTTTTTCAATTTTTTCATCAGGAGCGCCGTAAACTTTTAATGGCCGTTATTCGTGGCCCACTCTGTATACCATGCCTTTTTTCTTTATTACACATATCATTCCTATGTATAACTTCAAAAAATAAATAGTCAACGAATATAGGGCGTAGGCAACCAGTTATACACTATCGTCCACTGTTTTGGCATACACCGACACACAGATAGGTTATGTTTTTAACGGGTAGTTTATAGTTAGTAAAGTACCAAAATTTGTAGCAAAGACAGAGCAATATTTATTTGCACAGAACTATACTTACATTTAATTACGTGATCAGGTGAGCTACGGTAACTATTTATTAATGGCTAAATTATTTAAATAATGAATATGATTTGTGATCTCATACTTCACGAATAGAACAAATTCATGAATTTTTTTTGTTCAACACTAAATTTTTTGTTGCATTTTAATGTTTAATTTGAAAAATTATATTCAGTCTTCACAAAGTCATATACATAATATAAACCAGATATAGATAAAACTACTAGCAAATTTTAAAAGTATTTTATTTAAGTTTATTGCTATTATCAATATTTAATGGATGCAATACAGATTTTATTATTTAGTGAAAACAGTGTGTCTTAACGGTGTGTGACTTAAGTAAACTGAGGCGTTCCAAGAGCAACTTTTTGTTAATAAACCCACGTTCGGCAGTAAGCCCATTTTACCAGAAGGAAACAAGTAAATGAATTAAAAAAAATGGTGCCACAGCGGCTCATCTGCGGACATGTTGAACTGGACCCGTTTATATACTAACAAAGTTTGCCAGTTAAGTTAAGCAACATTCACAACCATAAGAAAATATTGTTAATGTAATAATTTTAATGCATATTTATATTTTTTTTCATTTAAACAAAAAAAATACAAAAAGATATAAAAACGCAAATAAAATGAAATTGCAAATGTTGGTTCTGATACAAAAACATATATTTTTCTACATTTTTGGGTAGCCAGCAATTTCGTTTGGCAGGTATTAGATTTCCTGCCACCGAAAAAACTCGTTCTGATGATGTAGACGTTCCAGGTGTACACAAATATTTTTTTGCGACTTTTGAAACCCGGTTCCGCATACCCGGGTTTTGAAACCCGGTTCCGGGTACCCGGGTTATGAAACCCGGTTCTGGGTACCCAGGTTTTGAAACCCGGTATTGACAGCCCTACTGATTAATTGTCATCGCTATCTAGGCCGGCACACGATAAATGTGCCCATATTTTTATATTAGTACAAGAACACCAGTCTACAGTACATTCGGAATACAGTTCATTGCAATAAAGGCAAGTATCTGGTGTTGCGGGACTGTCAGGTATCCAAGAACAACCAGGGTTTGGTTGAACCAGAGTTCATGAGGATTTGTATGGGACCAATTACTAAAGGATTAATGGAAAGGAAATTTAATATTTTTCAATGGATGAATGTAGGATACAAACAGAAAATTTTTAGAGTAGACCTCGCCACCAAGCAACAAGGTATACTGACGATGGCATCAGTCTATATTCTACAACATGCCGTACGAACGTGGAAAACTAGGCATACTGTGAATGAATATGGGACGAGGTCGCAGCATCATCTAGTCGTCCCATCAAATAGACTTCACCTTACAGATCCAAGATCGGTGGGGATAAAAATTCTGAATCATCTTCCAGTACAATGGCAGCACCAGAAAATGCAGTTTCAAAAAGCAACTTAGCGAACACTTAAAAGAGCATACTTTCTATTCAGTACAGGATTTTTTTCTACATAAAATGTGTTTTCCTGTGTGTTTTCCGAATTTATAATGTCTTGACCTCACGTAATTCATGTCCGATAAAAGTAGTTTGAAGTTTATAAAGGAACGGCCTATAGATTCGCTTTTAGATTTAGCCAGATGGTTTGATATATCATACAATTCGGTGTGCAAAACCTTGAAATAATTCAATTATAAGCCGTACAAAATATCAAACCACCAAGTGCTTTTCGAGGAAGATGAAGAAAAAAGGACAGATTTTTGCAAAACAATGTTTAATTTGTTAATCGATAATGTAGAAATTTTGAATAAAATAGTTTTCACCGATGAAGCTACATTTACAGATAATGGCGAGGTCAACTCTCAGAATTTTCGGTTTGTATCCTACATTCATCCATTGAAAAATATTAAATTTCCTTTCCATTAATCCTTTAGTTATTGGTCCCGTACAAATCCTCATGCCCAAAATCTAACCCGCACACAGTACCCTCAAAAAGTAAATGTCTGGGTTGGAATAATTAATACGAGACTTATTGGCACATTTTTTATTGACGGAAATCTCAGCGCAGCAAAATTTCTGGACTTGTTGCGAGACCACATAATTCCATCAATTGAGACGCTGAACGTTGATGAACCTTGGTTCCAAATGGATGGGGCTCCCCAGCACATTCTACTAATGCCGTCAGGGTTTTATTCGACTAACCATTTGGAAGACGCTGGATTGGCAGGTTTGGCCCTATAGTATGGCCCCCAAGATCAGCTGATGTCACCAAATGATTATTTTCTTTGGGGTTACCTGACAGGTAAAATTTATAATGAAGTGCAAATACATAACATAGATGAATTGAAAGGCCGTATACGTACTACATGTAATGGCATAAATCTACAATACATTAGGAATACTCTGCGTAGCTTCAACGACCGCCTCACGTATTGCCTTGAACGACAGCGAGGGCATTTTGAAAACTTGCTGGGACTAGACTTCACCCACACTTTACTTTTATGTTGTTTTGTTTACCGTTAGAATTGTTTGAATACATTAATATCTTCATTTAAAACTGATTTATTGTGATATTTTTGTTGATAAAAACATAACTTCTCCTTGTAACATATGCCAAAATTGACAGTGTATAACAGGTTGCCTACACCTACGCCGCTAATGAATTATTGTTTTTTTTTAGAATTACACATAGGAGCATTCCTTGCGTATAGGTGCAGGCAACCAGTTATACATTGTCAATGTTATGTATAATAAAGAAAAAAAGGCCGGTATATGTGGCAGAACGCTATGGGGCAAAATGGGATAGTACCCCATTCTGCCTCATTATATATTTCTTAAACAAGTGATTATATAATTCTGGTAATTTCTTGGTATATAATACACTGCTCATATTGCAATACAATGCTACTGGATAAGAAATGCATGATGGACAAAGTGAAAAATCATATTTTAAAAATAACTGGTTTGAGCTAGTAGGCTGTTTAGTCCGAAGTGCTATGGAATAAACAAATGGTGAAATGTTACCCCCTCCCCGCTAGCCACCTCTACGTTGAAATTTCAAAACAATATTATTTAGACATTTATTTTGAGGTTATGTTGTAGCATTCATATTTCTCGCCGCGCGTCCGTAGCGCTGACGTGAACTGCGCATTGGCCACGACTTATATCGGTTGGATTTCCTTGACAATTGACCAAACAAACCAATTCCATCTGTATCAACGGTAACGCTTCATAAAAAAATCGAAGAGACAGGAAATGTTGTAAAGAAAAGACGGAGACTACACTCATTTTTCTGGGTATACAATATTTCTAATTACGATCAGAGGCCGCCGAATAATTTATAAAATCAGAAGACTTCAGGCGACCGACGTTGAGCAGTTCTGCGAGTTCCCGGAAATTTTGTTTCTTGTTCGGTATTAATTGATGTTACAATTACAAATGGATGCTCCCGCATATATATAATAAGATCCTCATCGATTTCTCTTGTAGACACTTTTGGTCTTCCAGATTCCAGTTTTATACGTACTGTTCTTTCTTCGGTCCATTTTTTATTTATACGAAGAACTGTATTTTTATCTATATGGAACTGTTGTGCATTATGTCTACAGACCAAACATTTTTTAATGAGGTAACAATTCGGGCTTTATCAATCTCGCTTAAATGTGGAGGCATACTTCTAAACACTCTATCACACACTGTATCGTTGGAGAAACCGGCTTGGTTTCCTCAGAATCCTCAAGTATGGCATGCGCTCTACATGGCCTAGCCACCTGAATCTTTGGGCTTTTACATAACTGATTATGTCAGATCCTTTGTATAGCTCCCGCAGTTCCATATTTGTTCTTCTTGCCCAACCTTCTGGCATGTTCTTTCCTCCAAAAATTCCTCTCAGTATTTTTCTTTTCTATCTTCTCAACTCTTCCTCTCGTGCTTTTTTTAAAACCCATGTTTCACACGCGTAGGTTGCGGTCGGTCTTATTACTGATGCGTATATTCTTAATTTTCTTCCCCTTGATACATACTTCGATATCATGATCGCCTCATGCTTCCATACTTCTGGTTCCCTCTTGCCGTCCGCGCCTTGATTTCATTCTCCTCGTGTCCACTCTCCTCGATTTGTACCCCTAAGTAGCAGAAAGTGTTTACCTTCTCAAAACAGTATTCTTCTCCCGTTAATGATTTCATCTTCAGTTCCTTTTCGCTGTCCTTTTCTGTATTGCCCATCGTCATGTACTTAGTTTTCTGTGAGTTTATTTCCAGTCCATAATATTTAGCCTATTTTCCAAACACTTTACTACTTTCGTCATCTCTCTCCTAGATTTTGTTTTTAGAGCTATATCGTCCGCAAAAGCCATACATTGATGGCCGTTGTTAAATATTGTCCCGTTGATATTGGTTTTGCCTTTCTAATGACCATTTCAAGTACTAGGTTGAATAGTACAGTTGAAGAATTTAAGGTAGAAAGAGGACTCCGACAAGAAGACCCCCTTCTTGCCGGAGTCGTCTTTCTACCTTAAATTCTTCTGGCTCCCAATTGTTCCATACTACTGCCGGTCGTGTTGCCTAGTGTCATCTTGATCAGTCTGATAAGTTTTGTTGGAATTTCCATCTGCTTTAGAGCACTGTACATTTGGCTCCTATCGACTCTATCATAAGCTTGCCTGAAGTCTACAAACAAGACATGCAGTCCTACTTTGTATTCATAGCACGTGGTTTGTAGCTTTCTCGTCGTGAAAATCTGGTCTGTCATCGCTCTGTTTTCCCTAAAACCTGCCCGATACTCCTCTAGCCTCGCTTCCGTATATTCCTCTCACGATTTTTGCCAATATCTTATAGCAGCAGTTCTCAATTTTATTTCGCCGCGGCACCCTTGTCGGACTAAAAATCGCGGCAGACCTACCCTTAAAACGGTTCGAATATTTTGGAAAGGAATAAAAAAAAAACAGTGCAAATTTAATGCTCAGTTGTCTTTAATGTGACGAACAAAACTGTTTTGAAGAATTTTTCATTATTTTGTTTATATTTGTCGGAAGTTTAGTTAATTTAACCCTCAAATCACTTTTGACCCAAAAAGTTTATTCTTGTGTCTGTTTTTTATGTAACCATATGTAGACTCACAGACTCACAAAAATAAGTGGACGTAAAATGACGTCTTTTTACTGCAGCCTAACCAACACTTGAATGTTGGAATTTTCTGAATATAGCTGCATCCAGAACAATTTTAAATTGAAAAATTTAATTCGTTACTCCACCAGGTTTATGTTTCGGGCCGCAGGAAAACGGGTTCGTCATCCAGCTGTAGATGTCATCAGAATCAATGTCTGGAAAATAATCAAATATGCTTCTTTCCAAACCTTGCATGTGGGCAATAGCAATTTCGAGGAAGTTAGTTTGAAGGTTGATCTGATTTGATTTGCAAATTCTTGCAACCGAGGAAAGTTAGAGATGTATCTGCTCTTAAAACACGCTTTAAAAAATGTAATTATTTTCCACAAGGCTTTAATTTTCTCCAATTGTGCTCCTTCTTTCCCTTCAAGAGAAGTAGTAGTTTCATTTAATTTTTCAAATATGTCGGATAGGTATCTTAATTTAAGCAGCCAATGGACATCAGTTAATTGTTGGATAAATAGCTCGTCTGTAAATGTGACCACCAGTGCACCTTTTAGTTCAAACAATCGGGCAAATAAATTTCCCCTTGATAGCCACTGCACTTCTGTGTGCAGCAAGAGGTGGAAGTGATCAATACCCAGATCTTCGGCTGTATGTTTTAAAATGCGTGTTTGAAGTGGGCGGCTCTTAACATGATTGATTATCTTCACAGCACCATCCAATCTTGCGGCATCCTTCTAGTTGCCAGAGAATGTCGATGGATGGCATAGTGGCTGCTAGTGGCATTTCCTGCCACTTGTTTCATCCTAGACACGGCTCCCTTCACTTTTCCAACCATTTCAGCTGCGCCATCGCTGCAAGTATCCACACACTTGATCCATGCCAAGTCATTTTTCGATAGCTTTGAAAATTTCGTCGCCAGTCAATGGTTACGAGCACTTCGCTCATAGAAAGTTCTTCATCTATTGGCATTTCGAATGGATGCAAACACAAGAAGAACAGCAAGTCCCGCAACGTCGGTTCTTTTATCAAGCTGTACACAAAAAAAAAATCACAAGTTTTCACTCTTCTTATCAGCTCGTTCTCCACAGACTCTGAAATTGTGTAAATGTGCTTGCCTATAGTGCAATTTGACAGCTACACAGTATCAATCTTCTTGGCCATGTCTGGACCTCACATGCAACTTAGAACATCCTTCACGCAAGGTTTAATTAGTATCTCGGCAATAGTATGGGGTTTCCCAGCTGTTGCAATGTGTGAACTGACAATAAATTAAGCTTGAGTTGCGTAAATATTTTCATTTTTATAAATTCTCTCCATCATGGATGATCCTACCTGAAGAGATAAGGCGTGGCGTTTGAAGATTGCTTCACCTTTATGTACTAAATCAGAATGATTGCATTCCAGAAGTCTCTTTAATTTAGATGGAACCAAGCAGCCATTAGCAACAATTTTATAACAGTTAATGAGTTGCCCTTCCGGTGCCTGTTCATTCCCAACCCGAATAAAGCCAAGCAACGTGAGTTAGAATCATATTTTCTTATTTTTTGTGTGAGTTGCCTTTCCGCGAACTGAGGCAGAGCAACTTGGATGTCTTAGGCTGGGAGGTGTCTGTTGGGACATTCCGTCTCTTCCGATAATGCTGGTTGTCATTGTATTAGTCGCTTCAGAAGCTTCAGCGAATTCAGTAAAAAGAGCCACTTTTTAGCCATTTGTCCATAATTCAGCAATAAAAATTGGGACTGAAATAAAAAAGAAATTGTTGAAATGTGGCGAAGTTTCGTGAAATTGCGTAGCAAACATATACGTATCTCGAGATAAATACAAGGATAATTTTTAACACTTTGCGGTTGGCATTTTATACAACATGAAATATGTCTTAGTGTGAAACAAAAAATTAACACTTTTCGACAGTGGCGAAAGAAGACAACTTAAATTTTATCTTTTAAGTATCTTTATGCCTTCTTTATTTAATAATTTCACCATTTTTAGCCAACTTCTCTTGATATCACCCACTTTAAGGACCGCTGTCTTATAGCATGTGTCCAATAGTGATATTCGTCTATAATTTTTACATTGCATTTTATTCCCTTTCTTATGCAATGGGATAATTAGCACTTTTGACCACTCGCTTGGCATCTCCTCCTTTTCCCATACTTGTTCGATCAGTTGACAGATCTTATAAGATATAGGATATAGTATATTAGAATCATTAATAATTTGAATTATGCCAAAACAAATGATTGAAATAACCAAATTATAATTCGAATTACGGTATGTGTTATAAATGCAGTAACACCAAAAAATAATTGCTCCAGGTAAACAAAAACTGAAGTATAGTTATTCTATATTTGTTTAAGTGTAGGTAGTATCCACACTAGTATGTTCGTATGTATCCTTGGATTGGCTGTAAAGCATGCGCAGATAACAATCGAATACTTCTAATGATTCAGCTATGCAAGTCGAGCTGGAATGTTGTTTGTTCTGTCGCTATCCAACTATTCCGAAAATATAACCAAACATAAACCGAATGGTTTTCACGAATGATGATCGAAATAATTTTCTTGGATGATAATTCGAATGATTTTCATGAAAAAATAATCGAATTAATCCGGCTTATACCTATAATTGAATTATTCGATAATTATAATACTAATTAATTATTTGTGTATCAAGGCCAAAAAGTGAACCTTTTTCAGCCGAGCCTGGTTTGTTGCCAGTAATCAGGTGAGGCTGAAAAGGGCACCTTTTAACAGAGATGCACATAACGCTTTTTAGGCGATTGCATGCAGATTATAATAGAAATGTTTTTAGAATTCTTTTGTGTTTTCTTAAAAAAATCGGTCAAAATTATTGTTAGTTGGTATCGCTCTATTACATGTGTTTTTGACACCTGCTCATATTTGATTGTCAAAAATAATCTATTTAAAAGGAATAAGTGATATCCAGAGTGATTCTCCCGCAACTCCATCGGAAATTATCGAAGCTGCTACAACTGCAACATTGAATTTACTCCCGGAAAAATCCAGACAAATATATCATGGAAATTGGTGTTTGAAATTTGTGGCCGTGAAGTAAAGTATTTGAGGCCGTGAAGTAAATGCGGCTGTAAAGTATTTGAGGCCGTGAGTAAATGCGGCTTCAAAGTATTTGGCGCCGTGAAGAAAATGCGGCCGTGAAAGTTTTATTGACAACTAAATACGAATATTCCAACAAAAGTCTCGATTATGAAAATTTTCTTCATAACAATACTACTAGCAGTAAGTAATATTCTCTTCATTGTTTAGGTAAAAACATTTGCAAATAAAGATGACCCTCAAACGGAAACAAAAACACGTATAATTTTATTCACAATCTCTGATTCGGTGTATAAATTAATACTAGTTATGACCGATTGAGTGTGTCCTCTCGGCATATAATGTCGTAGGTGAGGTTTACCTAATTCTTTTGAGTTTTCTGAATGGCGATGTGACCTGGAAGTTTCCGGGAATCACATCAAACAATGCTCGCGAAAAGAATTAAATTGGAAATGTGAACAGCGCTAATAATGATAATCCGGGAACGTTTTTTTTTATATCAGTTTCTGAAGCGAGCGGGCAGGCATATTTTGTGTGTGCAGGTGAAATGATTTAATAAGTGAGCGAATTTGAGTCCTCCCTCGGGGCCTGTTATTAATTTGCCCGTTTTAATTTATATATTAAGCGTATACAATTCACGCCGTTTCCGTCTCGTCGGTATAATTAAGCGGATAACTTTTGCCAGTGTGAAGATTCCGTGCCGTGTAACTGTTATTCGGTAATCTCTCCCTTTTATGGGAGCAGATTTGAGCGGCGATATTTATGGCCTATGGCATTGTGACCGCCCTTTTTCCTCTCTTGACAAGTATGTTTAGCAGTCATCCGATATGGAAGTGATAATTCGTGTTTTGGTTCTCGGCGGTGCTTTGTAATCTTAATTGACAGTTCACTTCAATAGCAAATCGGAAAAAAATAATTAATAGCGTAGAACGTAAATTAGCATCGGGGCTTTCTTCTTTATTTTTTTCGGTTTGTTTAACTAGCGCTTGTATAAGATTTTTTTATGTGTGGGACGTGGTGTGTTATAGAGGGAATGTATGATTTTCAAGCAAGCGATTGCAAAGCACTTTCGGCATGTATAAGAACGTGCTACTCCAGACAATCTTTACTAAATCCCTAGAGCCGATTCAACGCAGCAATCCTCCGAAATTGAAAATAATCAATTTTTTTTTTTCACGTGTATGTATGTAGGTATGTTGTAATTAAAATAATATCCTATAATCAAAATATAATTATTTTATCAAAATCATTTTACTTGTATAAGTGTAGATGCATAGATCCCATGGAGGTTTTTTAATTGGAAGGTACTCAAACAGCTTTTAATATAAAAGTACTTAATCAACATTAAAAATTCTATTAAAGAACACGCTTAAATATGTGACAATTATTTTTGTAACATAATTGAGCTCGAGCTCTGAGTACTGCAATAGTTATTTGTATATCAAGGCCGAGAAATCTCATTTTAGGGACCGAGATAAAGTTCGTCGCCGAGGCCGCTTGCGGCCGAGGCAATACAATCTCGAGGTCGCTAAAAGATTTTGCGGCCGAGGTGTACACAACGTTTTTCGTGCAATTGATGCACGCTGCAATGAGTCTCCTAGGTTGTGAACAAGCGACTGTCAATTTTGACAAAATAATAAAGGTCCAAAAAATGAATCGATAATTCAGTAAAACGAAGTAGAAATGAATACTAATGATAGTGATGATTTAGAGTGTACACCTCCGGAGTTGAGAAAAATTGCAAACGCTGCCACAGATCTTTTAATTCCAGAGAAAAGTAGACGGCTATACGTAGGTATATAATATATAATATATTATATACAGGGTGTAACAGAAATACGTGTGTTAATTTTAAACATTGGTAGAACTCGTTATATAAAACATGTTTTCTATATGTTTTTTTTCAAAATTTGCAGGTTTTTTAAATACTTTTTTACCCCCTAATTTTGACCGAACGAGCCGTTCTCAGGTACTGTCACTATAATTGTCAAGTGAAGTTTAATTCAAAATGCCAAATTTTTCTAATCAAGAATAAACAGATATTGTGTTGGTAGCCAAGCTTTTGGAAATGCCGCAGAAACCCGTAGATTGTGCAGTGCACAATATCCTGAACGTGTTTTGCCTAACAGGCAATGATCTTTATTACCTTTATGACACCGTTGCCATCACAACAAAATATTTTATCGCTGCACACCTTTAACCATAGGCGGGTACGCGTTTTAGTAGAAAAACTGGAACATATTTTAAATCAGTTTAACGTTGATTTTTGAAAAAAAAAACATAGAAAAAATGTTTTATTTAACGAGTTCTACCAATGTTTAAAATTAACACACGTATTTCTGTTACACCCTCTATAATATAATATATATAATAATATATATAATAATATATATATTAAATCTAAATAATACCGATGTGACTTCCACTTCAGGATTAAATATTAACATAAATAACAAGTCTAATTGTAACATTACATTTCATATTAATCCAAAATAAAATTGTTAAAATCTGAGACATGATAGTTATTTGACTGATGCC
This sequence comes from Othius punctulatus, assembly GCA_951805005.1. Taxonomy (NCBI): domain Eukaryota; kingdom Metazoa; phylum Arthropoda; class Insecta; order Coleoptera; family Staphylinidae; genus Othius; species Othius punctulatus. The sequence continues at coordinate 79,613,111 of OX638139.1, forward strand.
TCTCTTGATGTTTAATGACAACAATAATTTTAGGTTGCTTGGCAACCTTTTGTGGCCATAGCTGAGAAATTGCACTTCTCGGTCTGTTGTGTCGCTGAGAAGTTACCATTTCTCGTCCAAATGCACGAAAAATTAATTTTATGGACTGGTACATTTGCGTGGATATGTTCCTACAAGATACACACTTGTAGTTTATTTCCATTTTCAAATATTATTGGTTAAAGCCTGTTCTCTAAGTAACGCCATAGGAAAATATCTATTGAGGTCAAGGCGGGAGAACATGCGAACAATAAAATATATTTGTTGGTAAAATGAGACATGTAAACAAGTGTCATTTGCCTCGAAACAAAAATCAAAAAAATCTTGTGATATGGAAGTGGGTTGTTTCAAAAAGAGCTACCCTTTTCTACTAAGCTCACTAGATGGCACAAAAACTCTTCATCTCAGGGAAAATATAAACATTCAATTTTGACAGACAGTTGCGACGTGCCTGGAGGGCTATCGCCACATGGAACACGGGCCGTGGAACCACTGGTCCAATGTCCCTTGGGAAACAACGAGGAGGGCCTGGCTCTCGATGTCGGAGAGTGGGGTGGGTGGAAAAAAAGGACTCCACAAATGAGTTAGTCCACGAGGGGATCGGCGCTCCTTTAAAACCACGAAAAGAAATGTCGCCGCCCCTAGAATTGCCTACACCAAATATCCTATTTACCAAAATGGTTATTAGATTTACGAAACGTAAGAAAACAAATAAACTTTAGTCATCGTCCTGAAAACAAGTAGATTTTGGGAAAGTTGACTCAACGCACACAGTTAAAAATTATACAGGTGTTTATTTATAAGTGAAGTTTCGAATCTCGCGCCGTTCGCTCTTTGGGGAACTATGCGTTAAATTTGGTACCGACGGCGACTTTCCCCGCATGACCATGCGCGATGCTGCTTATAAAGAAAACGCCGGGAGCCACGAAGAAACGTTCAGCCTCTGGAAATAACGACGACACTTACAAATTATGCGTACGTACAAATTTTATAGACGATCCATAAATTATACTATGCCATGAAATAAAATATGAATGAATGCTATGAGATTAATAATTGAAAATTGCCCCAAAATCTGTCGTCTTGGACGCCGCACAGAGGGGTATTTGACCCAAAAAAGCGGACAAAATTAAGTCCTAAACAGCAATATGCATAATAAATTTGAATTTTTAGGTAATGTATTTTTGAAAGAAGCAAAGTGTGTGTCGTATAAAATTACTTTTTCAGGAAACGGAGTAAAAAGTAATAATACAAATCTAAGTCAGATACTCTATATATATCAAATAGCAGTTAACGTTTCGGAGCATGAATCCCAGCCTTATTCATTGATGGAATCATTTGTTTCTTGAACAAATCTATCGCATTTTCGTCATTTTCGTTCGAGGCCCCAATTTCACTTGGCAACAACATTTCCATGGCTACTGCCCTAAATGGCTTCGATCTCTTTGGTGGTTTTGGTCTTATGGTACTTATTAAGGGATCTGAGCGATCACACAAGTCATTGAACACCTTTAATGGACGACCTTGTTTACATTTACATTTAATCGCATTTTTTTTTACAAGAAACAATGTTGACTTCTGTTGGTAGCATGCCACCTAGTCTTTACTTCCGTCTTAATATAAGAAAATTTGCATAAAAACTTGTTTTTGTTCAATGGGAAAAGCGGGTTATTAATTATCCCATTCCCCAAAAAAATCTACTTTTTGGCAAATTATCTTTCTGTTCTTTCTTTCACATATAATACAGACATTTTTGAGTTATTATTTTGAAACCAGAACAACCTTAAACCGGAAAGGATGTTATTTCAATAGAAAGTGAATAAATAAATTCGTTTTGTACAGTAACGCCAGTATCGCCAAAGAAAAAAAGAGAAAAAAATACAATAGGCAATTTTCGGCACCCAATCTTTAGTTACTCTAAAAGTAGGATAGTCACTTTCTCCTCGTAAGTCTCCCGGAAGTATGACATAAAAATCATATATATATATATATATATATATATATATATATATATATATATATATATATCATATATATCATATATATATATATATATATATATATATATATATATATATATATATATATATATATATATATATATATATATATATATATGTATATATATTTATGCTATAATTTTTCATGAGTTTGTAGTGTGGTTACAAAAATGACAATATATATTAATTTTAGTGCTTTATTTTGAAATAATCACTGGGAGTAGGCAACCTGAGTCGCATCAGAAGCAGAAAATGAGCTCCGTTATTAAAACCCTTAACTAGGACATAACGAGCGTGAAATATTGACGATAGTGAAGTGAATTTGATAAAAGTGAAGAAGTGTGAATGGAAACAACAAGCAGAAAGGCATTAAGTAAAGAAAACAGAAAGTCTGAAGAATATAACCTATAAACCACGCGGCAACTGTTATAGCGGCCCCTAGGAGTTGATCCGGTGGCTAGTATCGCGGAGCTGCAAAGCATAGGAGAGTCTGATGAATTAACGAAATAAAAGAGGCCGAGCTGAATTAGACTCTAGTGGAGAACAAGATAAATTAAACCTGAAAAAGACAACTACCCAAATGGGCAATGAGATGAATGAAATCAAACAAAAGATAAAACAAATGCTAACAGCACAACAAGCAATAAAAGAGGAAATTACACAACTAAGAAAAGACAAATGATCAAAAGAGGGTGAGTGGAAGCAGGAGAAAATCGAGCTAACGAGAAGAATAGATAGACTAGAAAACGATTTGGAAAGCAGAGAAAAATTAAAACGAAATAATAACATAGTGGTGAAAGGACTGATAGTCAGAGACAATGTAGAAGAAGAAATTCACAAATTAATAACAAAAGATATGGGAACTGATGCAAAAATAAGTAAAACCTACAAGCTGAGAAATGTAAATAAACATATTATTATGTATTATGGTTATGGTTATTGTGGTACTGGAGTCAATGGCCGATAAAATAAAGGTAATGAGAAACAAGAATAAGTTAAAGAATCTGAGAAGGAAAGTATAAATTGATGACGACCCAACTACCAAAGAACAAGATATACAAAGGAAGATAAGAGAAGTGGCTAAAGCAGAAAGGGAAAACTGAAACACAACAAAAGTGAGATACAAAAAGCTGATAATAAATAGTAGTGTGTAGCGGTGGGATGAAAGAGAAGATGAATTAATAGCAAAAAACTGACTGACAGACTAAAAACAAAACACAGTAACAAGAATACAGACAAAAGAAAACACTCAACATGGAAGATAGCAACATGGAACATCAGAAGCATGGCTGGGAAGGAAAATAAATTGGAGGAAGAGTTTGAAAAAACCAAAGTACAGATGCTAGCAATAATTGATACCAAGAAAACAGGTAGGGGTATGATGTATTGTGAGCAATAATCTCACAATCATTTTTAGTGGAGTCGAACAAGATAAAAGAGCAGCAGAAGGTGTTGGATGTATCATACACAAATACATTGAGCACACAATAAACGATAGGAAGGCAGTTACAACAAGAATACTGAAAATTACACTGAAAGATCTTAACATGAGAAGAACGATAATTGTGGTGTATGGACCAAATGAAGATGAAAAAGCAGCGAACAAAGAAGCATTCTGGATAACGTTAACGGAGACAACAGAAACAGCGGAAGGTGATCTATATGTAGTAGGAGGTTTTAACAGCAGGGTAGGTAAGAATAGAAGCAACGACGAAGTGAGGGGAAAATATAGTGAAGAAACAGTAAAAAACAACGGCAAAAGAATGATTGAATACTGCAAACTGAATATCTTGATAATAACTAACACGCTTTAACTAACATGTTTAAGCATAAAGAAATACACACATACACAAGAGAAGTAGTGACAAGAAACGAAAAGTCCATGATTGATTACATATTAGTAGAGCAAAACAGAAAAGCCAAAATCAGAGACACAAAAGTAAGAAGAAGCTTTAAAATAGGAAGTGACCAATACCTACTTATGACAACAGTGCAAGAGAAACATGAATGCAATGGAAGAGAACAAACGAGTCAGGAAGCCATCACAAACAACAAGATAAGAACACACAAACTTAGGAACCCAGAAATAGCTGTACAATACACGGTGAAACTAGAAGACAAACTATCGCAAAGGAGGATGGAAGGTGATGTAGATCAAATGGGGAATGAACTTAAAACAAATATGTTAGAAGTAGCTCGAAAGGTATGTAGCAGCAGAAAATATCAAATAAGAAGCAGCAAACATCGTGGTGGTCGAGGAAATAATACAAATGATACAGGGCAAGAGGAATGCATGGCAACGACACGTATTGGGCAGAAATAGCAATAATTACCAGATATATAAAGAAAAAAGGACGATATCAAGGAGACAATTAAGAAAACCAAAGCAAGAGAATGGGAAGTATTTGGTGAAAAGATGGAGGAAGACAGCAAAGGAAACCTGAAACTCTTTTATAGAGTATTAAAAACGTGCAGGAAAGAGAAAAACCAAGAAACAACAATTATAAACGATAAAGATAAAAGAGTGATAATAAACAAATAAGAGACAATGACACGCTGGAAAGAGTATTTTGAAGAACTACTAACAGCAGAGAGGCAGAGTAGTAAGGAGGAAAATAATAACGACAACCAAGAAACGGAAAACATCATTAACGGTATAGAAGAAGATGAACTTAGAGAAGGCATAAAGGACATGAAGACTGGAAAGGCACCAGGGTGAGATCAAATAACAACAGAAATGGTTAAGTATATGGGAAGGATAACTAATGAAACTCTACTAAAAATAATGAATGCAGCATGGGAACAGGAAACAATACCCACATACTGGCAAGTGGCACTAATAGTGCCAATATTTAAAAAGGGAAACAGAATGGACTAGTAAGTATAAAGGGATTAGGTTGAATAGAACTGGCATGAAATTATTAGAGAAAATTACAAATAAACGTATAACAGCAATAGTAGAGAATAGTTTAGAAGAGGCACAGAGTGGTTTCAGAAAAGGCAGATCGACACAGGACCATATATTTACAATAAAGCAAATAGCAGAAAAGAGACAGAAATTCGACAAAAGTATATATTTGGAATTTATAGATCTTGAAAAAGCATTTGATATGGTAACAAGAGACAAGATAAGGATAATATTTAAGACAAGAGGTGTTGAAAACAAAACGATTAGAATCTTACAGGAAATATGTGAAAAATTTGTGTATTTTCATAAGCTCTCTCTATCATAATCTGGACGTATAGCGTATTTCTATGGGATACGGTGCCAAGTTATAAAATTGTAATTTTCCGTTCCATTCCACCATAGTCTACCCCCTCTGTCTATCTTACTTAGTTATACATGCTGAAGTGAAACAAACAGACTTTATAACTTAGCACCGTATGCCAAATAAAAACACTATAGCTCGTGATCGCCAGAATTTCGGCTTGGAATTCTGTGGGGTAGTTACCATGGTATATGTGAATCCTATCACCTTGTGCAACTTCGTAGATTCCCTTCCTTATACTTCGGCGTATATTTTTGATTCATCAGTGTATCAGCAGATTGAACCATTGATGTGATGATCTATTATCTGGAAAGGTAGTCCTATGTTATAGGTTTTGTATAACTGTATCGGACGGCATCATCAGGGTGTGGCACCATTTAATATCATCAGAATTTTGGTAGGGCACTCCTGGCGGTCTCCCGTGGATATATACTCCCAATTTGTAGGCCCCTTTACTGGGATCTGCCTCTATTACCAATTGTAAAGGAGGCCGATTCAGCAGGGTTTGCAAAGCATTGGAAGGTGTGATATTCATTGCACCCGTGATACTTAGGCAAACCATGCATTTACCTAGTACTGCATATTAGGGATGGATATATTATCGCTGGTCTTATTACGGTTGTAGACCGCCAGTGTATTACTTCCGGCGTAAGTCCACAGTTGTTTCCAAACATTCGCCTATAGGTCCTATAACGATTCGACCCAGGTATTATACAAATTCTCATAATTTGTAATATTTATTTGGCTCGTGATTTAGTGGTAGTACTTTACGTTATGTTTGATTTTTGAAATCATTATCGTGAAAACTTAATTGGGTTGGTTTAATGGGTAATGTGTCCGTTAGTAATTTTTGTTAGTAAGGAAAACACAGATATATAGAATAGGCAAGCACACACGTAGGGGATTTTCAAGCAATCTGTCCCGCCGTCCGCATCTGTTATCCTTGTCACGCCGATCTGTCTCAAATTTGCGTGACAAGGATGTCAGATGCGGACGGCGGGACAGATCGCTTGAAAATCCCTTCCGTGTGTGCCTGCCTATTCAGTGAGATTTATTCATTTTGAAAGATTGTGCAAGCGACAGGTAAATAAGATACATTTTTATTATTCAAATTGGACGATATTTATTTGATTATCTTGTATGCAAGCGACAGGTAAATAAAATTCAGTTTTATCATTCAAATTAGACGTTATTTATTTAATTTACTTTATTCAAATTATGCAAATCTTTTAGTTAATAATTATTGAATCTTAATTTATAATTTGTGACCTTAACTGTTCGACTTTATTTTGTAAAATTGGTTATCGTTAATAATCAATATTGGAATTACAAAGTGAAATAAATTAGCGACTTCATGTACGAATACATGTCATCACTGCATAGAAATTCATTAGCTACCACTGTATTTCAACGCCACCTTGTGGATAGGAACAAATCACATATATGACTTGATCAGAACTTTACGAGATAATATTATTTAAATAAAACAGATCCTAGTTTAGTATTATAAGGTTCAATTTTATTACTACGCTCATCTATACACGCGTACATTCATTCATATGATTGGTTTTCTTTGGAATGCTGAGATTGCCTGAATATCGGAGCGCTGATAATTTAATTGACGAGATTACGTTTACCCAGAATATCATTGAATTATCTGTATTGAGAGATTTATATACTCATTATATGTACTCGTTGCTAGTTAGATTTTTAGTAAACAAACTTGATTCGTTATATGGGTCTTCATCGTTTCGAAGTAGGAAAGGAATGAAGTTTACAATATTCTACTGTCATATGAAAATATTGTCAGGACAAGGTATGAAATGTAGTTAAAGTTCACTACGCTGATACAGCGATAGAAACCTACCTTCATTCCTACCTTCATTAAATTCGTTTCACCCACAAACGCCATCGCGATGTAGTGTCATTAGATAGGTGCTACCATTAGTAAGGAATTGATTTTAGAGTATGTTAACAAGGTGTTATGACCGCCCCTACATTCCCCCCTGAATCGGTAAGATCTTTAGTTATGTTTGTAATCAATGGACACATACGGTTATCAAATAATTTGCGACGAGGGAAAGGAATGAAATTTGCAATATTCTACTGTCGTATGAAAATATTGTCAGGACAAGGTATGAAATGTGGTTAAAGTTCACTACGCTGATACAGCGATATAAACCTACATTCCTGCCTTTATTAAATTCGATCCACCCACAAACGCCATCGCGATGTAGTGTCACTAGATAGGGGCTATCATTAGTAATGAATGTACAATAAGGTGTACATCTGATATCGATGTTCGTATAATTACCTGTGAAATTAACGCTCAACTTCTGAGCCATCGTCGAGCAGCGTAACGTTCTGCGCTGTGGTTACTTCTTACTGGACTTAGTATGTGGCGAATTTTCAAATTTATTCTATTTCCCCTTCCACATTCTATCACCCCGGCCCTCTTTTCGCTTATTTTTCTGTTTTTCAACTCGCTCTACATATATGTACCACCCAAGTTTACCACGCCGGTGGCGAACTCAACCTCCCCAAGGCATGTAGTTTAAAATTCAAATTGACGTTAGTTATGCGTTCACATTAATATATGTCAGCTTTCTCTCTATTATGCATGTCCGAAAATGCGGGTGGGCCTATGCCTTTTCGTGCGATTCTGAAACCTTTTTACATTTGCGTTTTTGTATTGAACGTTTTAATTATAGAATAATTATATTTAGTTTATATTAAATATGGATCGGGTCCTTGCAATCCTAAAGGCCCTTATTGCTTTGTTCGCCATTTCCGTAATGTACGGTTTGAAGGTTAGTCTGCTACCTCTTCCGTTAGTCTTGTTGGATTTCCAAGCAGCCGGTACTCTCGAAGTACCTTTAGGTTTCTCCGTCCAGTGAAAGGCAACATGGATGTTTTTCGGGATTTACAGAATGTCCCTCCTGCCTACACCATATCTCAGTAACTTAAAGTGACCTCTGCATCGGTTACGGCACAGTGCCCCAAAACTTTTGTCAGCTTTTATTCAATATAATATTGTCCTAGTAAAACAAAACAAACTGTGATATATATGATATTGAGGGTGATTTATACCAGGAGGCGAAAAATTAACATTCATGTTCAACATTGGATTTTAAGCAAGAAATGCGAAATAACTTTTTTCCGATCGCCCTTTATTTTAGAGATATAAAATACATTGTAAGTCATCTAAATTACTTAAAAACAAAAGACTAATTTAATAGTTGTTGACAGTTGTGACAATACTTTGGGTATTGTTTTTAATTGTTAGCTTAAAATATATACAATTATTCTCAAGAATTCAGTTCTGCAATGAAGAATATGATGACTTTATTTTTGCTTACGGCTTTTCCAACGGCAATGCGTTAGAAAGTTGTCGGGAATATCATAGAAGATTCCCGAATAGACGTCAGCCATCTCGCCGTGTATTTTCTGATGCATTACTGTAATCGGCGTACTGATAGTATAAATAAAAGATACAACTCTGCAAGAGAAGAAGTTATTGAGCAGAGCTTGACGAACCAGGTATTAGTACCAGAAGAAATGCAACCGTCTGCAAGTTTTTCAAAACTTCATTTGGAGAACTTTAAGAATAGCATCATGTTCATCACTTACAATCAGGAGATGAAGTACCTACAAATGCTACAAAGATAAACATTTTCGCGATAGCTTCTCGAACAGCACGGCCAACATGCTAACGTTAGGTATACTCTGATTTTTCTAAACTGGCGTGCACGTCATCAAAATAATAATCATAATAATGATGGCACAATTTTACAAGGTTGCCAGCTGTCCTGAGTATTTAAAAATGGCTGCAATCAGCTGTTGCGCCCGTGCAATCTTGTGCGACAGTGCGCGGTTCGTATCAAATTCATCGACTTCTCTACCGTTTATCGTACAGATATCAATCTTGTGGTTATGGTTTACCATCTACAATGACAGAATATGCATTGTAATAATCGATCAAATGTAACAAGTTAGACGTCAAAGAAGTTTGAAGCATTAGTGAAAAAGATGTGGCATCGTCGCCGAGAAAATATCGCCGATGCCAACATAATATGATTTATTACATGATTGGCAGGCGAAAATTGTGTCCGCGGTTAATACACCGATTACCTATTTATAACCACCGGTGATCAGTGTTATGTAACAAATGATCTTCAGATTAATTTCGATTCTTAAACTATTGTTATGCATATTCTCGAAAACAATCACGTTGGTACGAAAAAACCTCATCGCACAGCTGTTTGATGACGTGCACGCCAGTTTAGAAAAATCAGAGTATATTCATTCCATTTTGTAGTCCGACGAAACTATTTTCAGTTTTCATATGGCCTACTACTGTTTTTTTGTGAAACATGAAATTATATCTTTCAAAACTTTGAATCTCGATACCTCCAAAACAAAGGCCAATCGGAAAAAGTTATATCGCATTTATTTCTTAAAATCCAATCTCGAGCACGAATTTTAATTTTTCGCTTCCTGGTATAAATCACCTTGTATAATAAATAAATATACAAATATCGAAAATCATTACTACATATTTAAGATTTTTAAATTATACTAAATTTAATTTCTTATAAACTCTTGTTAACCAGGAAAAATGGATGGATCCAATAAGATTTCTCTAAATTTCTTAGGAGCATTTCCATTGTTCCTATTATTATTTTGATTAAGATATCAGATTTCTCGACAGACATTGTCCTTGATTATTGTTCACTTCTCTAAATAACAGCCAATCTTTTTGTCCGTCGAAAATATGAAACAGAACAGTATTATTTTATTACAATGTAGGATATGTGCATAGTATTTTTGTTAATATACAGGGTGAGTCGGGAGGAACGGACCAAACTCCAGGAGTGTATTGTACACGTAAAAATGATTTGAAAAAACTCAAATGTTGTTATCCGATTTTCATTTGTTTTCAAGTGATAGTTTCGAACAGTTTGTTGAAAAGTCGGATAAATACATTTTTATCCAGAGTTTTCTGATGTGGAAACGGTTGACGATATCTTTCAACAGCAGCTGTAGCACTCCCATTACAAAAACCATAGACAATCACCACATTTGCTTATTCAAGATTTAAAACTATAACTTGAAAACAAATGAAAATCGGATAACAACATTTGAGTTTTTTAAAATTATTTTCACGTGTACAATACACTCCTGGAGTTTGGTCCGTTCCTCTCGACTCACCCTGTATAATAAATCGATGAAAAAAAAAACTTCTGCTTGATTTCCATTAAGTACTTTTTGGGTACATAAATTAGAATATGCCTCACATCCTTATATTCAGCTAAAACGGTAATTATGGAATTTCCGTAATTAAGGGCTTTTCATGTTTTCTGGATAAAATTAATTTTAACAGACATATGCTTTGATTCAAAACGTAACTTGAAATAAAATATTTTATAATTATCGCTTAAATATAACATGTTCATATAATGTACTGGTTGTGAAGGCCTAATTATTTAATAAGATAAGCTAAAATAACTGGCTTCATCGGCGTATCAGCGAAACATTTCAGCGGGAATAACAAGGCCGAACGAACTCTCGCGTACATTTATAACTGGAAAAGTTCATAACCTTTTGCGTTACATGCTTTTAGGCGATTTCGAGATCCCCTTAATTCAAGCGAAATTATAGAGGCGCGCAGATTTAGGGGTTTTAATGAAAATATTCATTTGTGCGGAGCGAAGAAAAACTGCGCCCCACTCATGGAAACTGGAGTTCGCCTCGAAGTTGCTTTAGCCGCGAAGAAAACATCGAACGGATGCGTGTTGAACATCAACAATTGTTCAGTTCCCGGCAGTCGAGTCGTTTCAAATAAATTACGCGAATAATCCCGGGTCGTGATGATCGCCGTGAAGCGCAAGCAAAGTCCATTACGTCTCGGTTTAAGATTTTAAATGTTATTATCCTTTACGCAGAAGCTTAAACAATTTGGAATACAATTGAAAATTCATTCATATTAAATAGTTATTTATAATAGAAATTCGCGTTTTTTTATCCCAATCTTTTGAAAATACACCTCGTCCTTCGGACCCTTCGGTGCATTTTCGTCGTTGGGATTAAAATTCGTAGTATTTATAAAATCATTATCGATAATGAGAACACAATTTTATATATTACCCCACTATCACAAAAGCATAAAATAGGCAAACCATCATGATTCAGTGCTTCTAGTATATAGTCTAGTAAAATTAGAGTTTTTAGCGGAAATAAAGTATATACTTTTGAAATTTGGTATATATACTCTTGATTACTCTAGAATCGAATATCCGTCGAGTTTCCTGCCCCGATTGTGGGATTAATTCCTTAATATTGAAAGAACACCCCCAAACGGCGAACATGTGTAAATTTTCGGTGCACGGTGCACGGTGTAAACGGTGCACCGCCTGATTTTTTTATATCCGGTAAAGTTGATGGGAACAAAATTTTAAACAAAAATAATATTACACGGTTTGCCCAAAAGCTTTAGTTTGCAAGGTATAGAGGCCTGAAGTAAAATTATCCAGTAAATCCAGGCGAAAATAAATTAGGCTGAAATAAATTTTATAGTTTTGAAATTTAGTATATATACTCTTGAGTACTCCAGAATCGAAGATCCATCGGAACCCCCCCGTTGGTAATGTTATCACCGTTGCCCAAATTTGTGCTTGTGCAAGTTGTGATAAAATTTTAAGTTATTTATCAATGCTGGAGGGAATTTTGGTTAGAATTTTTTGTGCGGTTGAGCCTCATCTGTCAATGTCAACATGACATTTTAATAATTGCATTTATTAGCACTGTGAAACTTTTTGTAACCCAGCAAGTCAACATATACTTTTGACAACTGCTCTTACTTCTTTTGTAGATCTTTTGTAATTAATGGAATGGAAGAAATGGAATTAAAGGAATCATCTTAGCAAATTTCACACGAGAGTTCGATAAATTGAAAAAAAATCCAGATTAATCTCAAGATTATCCACATTGCTATCAGAACGCCTAGATAAGGTCATTCAAGATGATCCTACATCTTCAATCTCATCAACTGTTGGGTTAGTTAATTCGCCTCCATGGCATGCACCTGCATTTCCGAAGATCAACGCTATCAAGAAAGTAACAAAATATTAATGCATAATCATACCTAAATCATAGTCCTAGTTATTAAGGCACAAAGGGTATTATGGGTCAATTAAGCGCACCAGGTCGATAGTGTACAACCCGAGGACCTTTGGCCCGAGAGATGTACATCGACCGAGGGCGCTTAGCTGACATTCCCGTGGTGTCAACGTTTTATGTCCTACCAGTTTTCTTATGTAAAAAATGTTCGGGTCATTTCAATGTCAAACTGACTTTTCGTTATATGTTATTAGTTATATCCACTGATCTGTAAATTAACTGAATTGGGCTTAGGCCATATTCTGGCATCTGAGAGCGTGCCTGATTGAACGGCGCCATGACAGTGAAATTGAGGTTTTGTGACGCAATTCAGCGGCGGCGGATAGAAACTTGAAAATATTCACATCATAACATTACAATAAACATAGGTTATGTTTACTTATTTCAGACAGAAGGACAGTTATATCAGCTTATTTCGTTGTACTTTCTTATGCAGCGTCAACTTTCCCGATGAATCGGAATTCTTCCCGCAAAACCTACACTAGAACACCATGTTTTCAAAATACAGTCAGACAAAACTGCTACTCTGAGATATCGCGGCCATACTAAATTGTCGCAAAACCTCAACTTTTGCCAAGATGGCGGCGCTCAATTGAGAACGCACTCTACCGCTTAATCCCAATCCAGTTAATATACAGATCAGTGGTTATGTCACAGAATTCTGGATATATTGAGTTTTTATTATTTTGAATCATATTCTTTACAAACATTACATTTACATACAATATTACATATTACATTTATGAATGTTTATGTCGCTGAAGCAGTGCTTGTGCACGATAAACAATACATAATAATAATAACAATAAACAATAATAACAATACAACCCTGCACCTAACCAAGAATTTTCTTAACCTTGTCATCATTATCACATAGCCACTTCTTTATATTACTCATACATGTCTTCTTATGGATGCTCGTACTGTGGGTCCTGCTGGCAAAACATTATAAATTTTTGGTGTATAGTGTTCATAATATTTCTGTCTAATAACTTTGTTTTTTCTAGTGATAGCTGCTTTTCCTTTAGATATGAACCGTGTGGTGTAGATATGTTGTGGAAACTGTATATTGGAAAAAAAATCATAAATGTGCTTGCATATTTCAAATGTATATATTTGTTCAATATTTAATACATTCATTTCGATATAGATTCTATCAGATGGATATCTAATGTTCTTATTGAGGATGATCTTAATTAACAACTTTTGTACAAGTTTTAAGTTTAGAAGTAAGGATCTATAGACGCCACCCCATGCAAGTATGGCATATGATAGTATGCATTGAACACTTGCAAAATACAAGCTTAATAGTTTTAAGCTCATTATTTTTTTGTAATTTTCTGAATCTGAATGAATATCATTTATGGTTATTGAAATAAAAGTTGTACCATGAAAACACATGGTGTTAATTTTCTCATAACGACCTTAGGGTTCTTATAAATAAATAATTGCCCTAGGGTCGTTATTTTGTATGTAAGACACCTTCAAATAGGATAATTATTGTCAAATAATACACTGGTAGGACATAAACACTTTAATATAAGCTTACATTTATCATTTAATATTCATCGTTATTTGCTTGCGATAACAAAAGTCAATATGGTCTCTTGTCATTTAAAAACAGATTCTTCAGAAAAAAACTATTCTTCAAAACAAAAACTATCAGAATTTCTTCACAATTATACACGATTTTAACATAAAATATTGGGCCCACACCTTGGAAGATTGATATTCCTTTGATTTTTCCTGAAAATAGGCCAGTATAACATTTTCTGCGTGGGTTTGTATCTTCTTTTCTTGCACCATTCTGTGAACAATTTGTCATATCTTTTTTTGCGAGCTTTAAGGGTGAGGTCGGAATATATTAAATGCGCGACTCAGCGATACGATTGATATTTATCATTTTTAAATGAAATTATAACATTACAGATTCAATGCAATTATAAATTTGTTCCAAATATGACTACCAATTATTTCAATTTGCTATTCTTTCATAATTTCGCTTTTTGGCGAAACAAATGGTTTTGTGTCCTCCCCAGTTCAAGCGGAAGTCACGCTTAGAAAGTTGGAACACCAATTGCATATATGAATTTTCCCGGTTCAATCGGAAGTCACGATTAGAAAGTTCCATTCAAATTTGTTTTACAATATGATATATCTATTCATGATTCCCTTTTCCTTTTATTTTATTTTATATTAAGCAAAATGATTTTGTACCTTCCTTAGTTCCAACACAAGTCACTTTCAGAAAGTTCAGATACCAAATGCAAATATGAATTTTCTCAGTTCCAACGGAAGTCAAGTTTAGAAAGTTCAGATACCAATTGCAAATATGAATTTTCCAGTTCCATTGGAAGTCACGATTAGAAGATTCCATTCAAATTTGTTTTGGAATATTATAGATTTATTCATTTTCCCCTTTTTCTTTTATTTAATTTTATATTGAGCAATATGATATGGTATATTCTCCAGTTTCAAAGGGAACCACGTTTAGAAAGTTCAGATACAAATTGCAAATATGAATTTTCCCAGTTCCATCGGAAGTCATGATTAATAGGTGATTTGAAAAATTCCGATTAGAAGAAGATAATTTGTCTCTTATTTCTTGTTGAAATTAAACACAACGTAACGTCATGATCTATTCTCGGATCAGGAATAACTGTCACAGTAACGTGACGATGCGTCTTTAGTCTGGAATCAAATCTCGCGAGTATATATCTCCCTAGCATTATATACCTTTGGGATCTTACCCCTTGATTGGTTCATACACCTAACGTGAACATTAATTTATTCATTCGTGTTATGTCCTTCGCTTTTCTTTCATTGATGACTTGAACATAGTGAATAGTCCCATTACTTCTAGTATATGCTAAATTAAATTTGGGCTCAAATATATAATAAATAAGTGATTTATTGAATGTTATAATTCGAATCTAGTTATTTATGCAGTGCAATTCGCTTAGTAAAATTCCCTTGCTTTTTCAAAACTGGCAACCCATGGGCCTCTTTTCTTATCTCACTTCCTACCTGCTTCAGACCACATGGTCCACAAATGCGTCTCGATGTTACACATTTTTAGCAATATCGCACGACCCCGGTCTTTATCCTACAGAGTTGCGATTGTCATAATGACGAAGTTATAAAAAACATTAATTGGTTGGTAAAAAATATCGTCCGTTGCTAGCAGGGCCGGATTTACGTATAACCACGTAAGCAGTTGCTTACTACTGGACTACTACTGTATTTAAATCGGAAATTTAATATTTCCGATTTTATATATATATATATATATATATATATATATATATATATATATATATATATATATATATCATATATCATATATAGTCTAAGATAAGAATCAACAGCATAGGGATCTCGGAAACCGTAAAAGTTACAAAGGCGGTTAAATTACAAAAGAGTTGCACAATTTAGTGGTTCTGAATAAATACTTGAGAAACCATACTGTAATATAAATCGTTGAATTCGTAATAGGACATGCTATCTAATACAGGGTGTACATATTTTGCGGGCCATTTAAAAAAAATTAAGTTGATGGTTTCTTCGAAACGAAACGTTGTTCTGAAAATTTGTAAGCGCTATCTTGTAGAGCTAAAAATTATTTGTTTTTTATACCTTTTTAAATAACTTCAGAACAAAATAAAGACGAAATAGTAAGATTTCCGAATATCTCCGGAAGTAAGCGGCAAATGCTGGTTTTCTCAACAGGATATTACTGACCACTAAATTGCGCAATTATTATATAATTTAACCGCCTTTGTAACTTTTACGGTTTCCGAGATCCCCATGCTGTTGATCCTTATCTTGGACATCCTGTATTTTCCACTTCGTTTTTTTTTCTTTGTCGTACTTGTATGTATTTATATTTATTACATAAGGTGTTTCAAATAGAATAGAAGTAGATAAAGAAGAGGGAGAAGATATAACAGAAGAAGAAGTGAAAACAGCAATAAAGGAACTGAAAAACGGAAAAGCGGCAGGAAGTGACAGAATCACCAGAGAAATGACCAAACACATGGGCACAAAAGGACAAGATAGGCTACAGAAAATAATAAGGACAGCGTGGAAAACGGAGAAAACACCGAGTGACTGGCAGAGAGCACTCATCCTACCGATATTTTAAAAAGGGGACACGAAGGAGTGTAAAAATTACAGATGACTATCCGTATTAAACACAGCGATGAAAATATACGAAAAAATCATAGACAAAAGGTTAAGAAAAGTAATAGAGAAGACACTACAAGATCAACAGAGCGGATTTAGAAGCGGAAGAAGCGTACAGGACGACATATTCACGCTCAAACAAACATACGAAAAACGAGATACAGACACAAAAATATACATAGCGTTTCTAGATCTAGAGAAAGCATTCGATAAGGTACCAAGAGCGAAACTATGGGAAACACTGAAATAAAGGAAGGTAAACGACAAAATGATAAAGATAATAAAAAATATATACGAAAACCACACCAACACAATAATATGCAACAACACACAATCGGAAACATTTAAAACAAAAAATGGGCTGGGAGGAGTGGGGAGACAGGAGTCTAAGACCCACACTATTAATTACGTACATGGACGACATAATAAAGAAATGCACACCAGAGAGCAACAAGAAATCGATAGTAGGGTACAAAAACATGGAAAAACTAGGAATATCGGAAGGAGCATTTGCAGACGATGTAATAATAATAACAAGAACATCAAAACAGCTACAAGAAAGAGTAAACTTATGGAACACAGAACTAAAAGCAAAAAGAATGAAGCTGAACATAAACAAAACAAAAGTAATGGTAGTAGGGAAACAGGAACAGATACAAATAGAAATTGACAACAAAAAACTTGAACAAGTAGAGACATATAAATACCTGGGAGTAGAACTGAATGCAGAGGGAAATGAAGTGACAGAAATAAGCAGCAGAATAAGAAAAACTCAAAAACTATACCAGGCAATCAAAAACATAATCATAAACAAAAAAGAGATAAGTGGAGAAACAAAGATAAAAGTGTACAAAACAATATACCGACGAGTACTAACATGGGGGTTGGTGGAAGCTGGACAAATAGGAAATAATAAAATACAAGCAAGCGAAATGAAAGTCCTAAGAAGAATCAAAGGAGTAACGAAAATAGGCAAAATAAGAAGCACAAAAATAAGAGAAGAATTAGACATAGAGACAATACAACAATACATCGAAAAACGACAGCTCGGATGGTGGGGCCATACGTAAATAATAGACAACCAAATAATAGTGAAAAAAGTGTGGGAAGCAAAGCCAAACAATTAGAAAATGAAAGGAAAACCGAGAAAGACATGGGACGATAGAATGAAAACAATAATAGAAGAAAGAGGGAACACATGGAAAGAAGCGACAGAACTAGCGAAGGGCATGACTAAATGAAAGAACTTCATGAACGAAAAACAATAACACAGTAACAGAAGAAAAAAAAGAGAAAAGAAAACAACACACCTACACCATTGTGGTAGTAGGTGGACTGATGGAAAACAAATATCATAACAAAAGCTTACCTGAAGAATTTAATGGAGGTTGTTTCGATTTCCGGAAGTAACCGGAAGTAGGCGTAACTGCACTCAACTTCAGAATTTTAAATGGGAACCTAGGTCGTATGTGACATAGTTGGATAGGTATTTTAAAAAGAAACATATTTTGTAAGAAAAGTTTTTTTTATAAATGATATACTTAACGGAATAAACATTAATGTATCGGGCATCCAGCCTAGACCATTTTCCCGAAAGTATGACGTCATAGAGGTTCCGAAACAAAATAGCATTACTTAAGCCTACCTGATGAATTTAGTGGCGGTAGTTCCGATTCTCGAAAATTACCGAAAGTAGGCGTAACTACTCAAATTCAGAATTTTAAATGGCAACTTAAGCCATTCTAGAAGATACTTTTTTTTTAAGAGAAACCAGAAATAAACGATTTTTATTGGAATAGTTTTTGTAAATAAAACGAATTAATCAATAAATTTTGATTACACTCACCCAGCACCATCAGCATATCAAACCCTTCTAAATTTGAGAACACCATATTGAATTATTGCCCAGCAATATCGTATTTTATTGAAATTGTGGACTTTACAGACAGTAAGCAAGCCTGAAAACACTTCACTTCGACAGTATTCGGAGGAGAGAAGGTATTTTATTTACAAAAATACTTAAATGCTAAGTGCAGTTACGCCTACTTTACGCCCGACACATTAATGTTTATTTCGTTAAGTATGTCATTTATAAAAAAACTTTTCTTACAAAATATGTGTCTTTTTAAAATACCTATCCAACGATGTCACATACGACCTAGGTTCCCGTTTAAAATTCTGAAGTTGAGTGCAGTTACGCCTACTTCCGGTTACTTCCTGAAATCGAAACAACCTCCATTAAATTCTTCAAGTAGGCTTTTGTTATGATATTTTTTTTCCCGAACTTCTAAGACGTCACATTGCCGAGAAAAAGGCCTGGGACGGGTGGTCTGAATCACCCTGTATATATATATATAACAGATAACAGAAAATAAAAAGTTGACTGTGAAAATTTGGTCATCTGGTTGGCGCAGAAAATATTTCGCACTGTCATCAGAAAGCTTACGTCGAAATATGTAAGAGTGCCAAGTTTCGTAAAATTTCCTTCAAAAGTAAAAAAGTTATAAAAGGAAAAGGAAAGTGCACTTTTTCGGGTTTTCAGCGATATATCAGGAACTGTGCAAGATATCCCGGATTTCTTTTCCGAATATTAAAAGGTATGCAAATTAAAAACTTTTCTCCCATTTGACCAACTCTGTATACAGGGTCCTGCAACAGTGCGTCGAGCTTTCCTAGCGCCATTCCCGTGAGAGATAGAAAAAAATGTATCGTACAAAAAAATATTGGTTTAAAAATCTTTATGCTGTAAAATTATTTTCAAACATACAGGGTGTCCCAATTTTGCGGAATAACAAAAACAAACATTTTTTTTGTCAATGTGTCGGGCGTAAAGTAGGCGTAACTGCACTTAGCATTTAAGTATTTTTGTAAATAAAATACCTTCTCTCCTCCGAATACTGTCGAAGTGAAGTGTTTTTAAATACAAACATTTTTTTAAATAGAACACCCTGTATTTATTCAGGTTTTCTGCTGACATTTTTCAACCTCTGCAATGTTGTCTATTTAGTTTTGGATTATATTGCAGTGTTACCAATTTACATTTTTTTTCAAAATTTCATGCATAAGCAAGCTCAACTTTAAAAAGTCGTGACGACCTCATTTTTTGATGATAAGAATAAGTTTTAGCAATAATCTCAATCTCAATAATCACAAGCAACCTTTTTGTAATGAGAAATTTGAATTTAGTAATACAGGGTGCCCAGAAATAAAAAGCCAAACTTTGCAAATTTCAAAGCGGTATAACCCTTTTTTTTGAATGGAATGCCCCCCAATTTATGTCATTATTCGATAAGTCTTTTTCTTCTCTTCAATTTGATGGTGCATATCTTACGTCTGAACCCCATAGTTGTGGTGATATTAAATTTTTTTTTCAAAAGTAACCATTTAATTACATTTATATGCACTGAAGTAGGTCATGCTGAGACAAAACAACTGTCAAAATGTAAGTAAGAATCAATGTGAGATGAACAAATACATTTTGAACATTACTGTAGTATCGTTTCTCTTTTGTATTAATAATTTTGTTATCTCTCATGGTTTTGGAATAAAATAATTAATCGTATTACAGAAGTACTACCTACTATTTTACTATTTTCGTTCATATCACATTGATTTTTACTTACATTTTGACAGTTGTTTTGTCTCAGCATGACCTATTTAAGTGCATAGAAATGGTTACTTTTGTGAAAAATAATGAATATCTCAACAACTACGGGGTTCAGACATAAGACATGTACCATCAAATTGAAGAGAAGAAAAAGACCTATCGAATAATGACATAAAATAGGGGGCATTCAATTTTAAAAAAATGGGTTATACCGCTTTTAAATATGTAAAGTTTGGCATTTTTTTGAACACCCTGTATTACTAAATTCAAATTTCTCATTACCAATATGTTGCTTATTAACCACACTGAGAATATTGTTAAAACTTATTCTTACCTTCAAAAAACGAGGTCGCTACGATTTTTTAAAGTTGAGTTTGCTTATGCATGATATTTGGAGAAAAAAATTGTAAATTGGCAACACTGTAACATAATCCAAAACTAAATAAACAGCAATGTAGAGGTTGAAAAATGTCATCAGAAACCTTGAATAAATAGAACACAGGGTGTTCTATTTAAAAATAATGTTTGTTTTTGTTATTCCGCAAAATTGGGACACCCTGTATGTTTGAAAATAATTTTACGGCATAATTTTTTTAAAACAAATAACTTTTTGTACGAAACCTTTTTTTCTGTCTCTTACGGGAAACGCGCTAGGAAAGCCCGACGCACTGTTGCAGGACCCTGTATATTTCCATTTAATAGATCCTAATGGTGGGCGCCGTAAAAGTGACCACCCTATATATATATATATATATATATATATATATATATATAGGGTGTTCTTCAATATTGCGAAAAACTTTATGAAACGATTCCTTGTTAAGAATTAAGAGAGGTCTTTTATATAAAGTAGGTTGACATACGTCAAATTTGACGAATCACTTAATAAAACTGTTTAGCCTTAAAATGTATAACTACACAAGCAGGCACATGTGCGACATGCACTTTGTTTATGGCCTTGCAAACGGCAATGCATTAGCAGCTAGGCGACTTTATGAAGAACGTTATCCATATTTATACATTTTAAGGCTTGGTAATAAAGTAAAAGAAATTATCCATTTAATGGTACTCAGCTTCGGGGTGCAAGGCGACAATTTTATTTTAAATTTCAAACGTTTGGAACTAGAAGATGATTTTTTCCGACAAGATCCATTAACATCTAGTGAAAACTGATATTATAATGAAGCAATGGTAGTTGTGACGGAGCTACGAATAGTTAATGATACGACAGAGAGAAGAATAAAACTTATTGAGGATTATAGTAAGATTTTAACAAATAATGAAGAGCAAAAACAATTTGTTTTGCAAGTTGCAAGCGACTATCGCCGTCGATTTCCTGATAGTAGAAAACAAATACTATTGAATAGACATTATTAATGTTATCATTAGCTTATTATATTATTATTTACATTTTTACATTTACATTTATTATATCATTAGTTTAATATACTATATCATTTTACATTAATAAAGTATTTCATCATTAGAACAATATACAAGTGTATTATTAATTTTATTCCAAGTATAAAATGGCATTTCTAGTATAAATACATTTTTTTTAAATGTAGCTCAAAATTCGAAAATAAAATCATAAAATGGCACATTTTATCGTTATCCAATTGGGCTCAAACTTTGCACAGACTAATTATTCACCAGATGGAACGATTTAAGGGGGTGCCGCGAAAAAAAATCAAGGTCGAAAAATAAGGGCCATATTATACATATTCACAAATAATTACAATCATCGGAGTAAACACGGTACAGTACAAACAAGGGTTCTTCTATGGTTATTGCAACATAAAAACTTAGTTTAGGATTTTTGGAAATCATACCATTTTTCGGTGACTAGCTTTATTTTCATCAAAAAAGATATACCTCTTCATCTTGGAGATGATGAAGCGTTTCTGAGATATTCGAGGTTAAACTAGGCAGAACACATAAGATAATAAAATAAAACAGTTCTAATAATACTCCAGTGCTTGGAGTACTTAGAAACTTTCATAATAGTTTAATAATATTAATTGACTTAATTGATTAGAGAAAACTCTTTAGTCTTACTCTATTAAGAAAAGTGTTATCCTGAATGTTATGCTGTAAGTATGTCTGATATTTTCTAGTTGTTAACATTCTCAAGAACATACAAATTCTAGTTCTGCCTTTGAGGGTTAGCGACAATTTCGACAGGGCGCCACATTAGACTTTCCTCTATTCGAGTCCGGGGAAATTCGCCCCAAAAGCGGCCACGAACGGCGTGCGGCAAACCGGGCGAAATTAATCGTTTCGCTTCTTGATATTGCTGCAGTCTGGTTCATCCACATTCTCACTATCAGCCATTCTCAGGTATACGTTCGTTCGCGGGGCCGAGCCAGATTTCACGACGCATTGTGTTTATTTTTTCGTTGAAAACGACGTGGAGGCTGCGAAGGGGTGTCATTGTGTGCCGCGCTGTGTAATGGATATTCCTCCACCGCGAGACAGCACAGTCAAATAGAGAACAGCGGCAGCCGTTCAAGGCCGATCGGATAAATAAGGGTTGCAGGCTTGGAGCACAAAAGTGCTATTCGCTCTCCGCTCTCACACGGGGAGGCGGCCGTTTTTAGGAACGTTTTCGCTAGGAAATCAGTGCGTGACGTCGCATAGCAGTCGGGTGGTAAATTTTGTGAGGGGGCCATGAGGGCCCGCGGGGCCGGACGCGGCTTGCGAGGGTGAGAGGGAGAAGCGCGGTGCGGAAATACAGGCGGCAGTAAAACCGTGAAGTCTTTGTCACTCCCCGCCGTAACGGGACTGCCGGACGCCCGGTCCCAACGACAGTGATGCTCTCGCGTACACGTAAACCGTCCAAACATTTCCAGGAAGGTCTGCGACGTTGAAATCTCTAAATACATTCCGCTCGAGTCATCAACGGCGAAAATGCAACCCCCTCGTCCGTCCATACGTCCATGGTGGTGTAATGGTGGACCACGGACAGAAGCGCGGCGCCGTCGCGGATTAAGAATTTCTACCTAGAGCCCCCTAGCTTAGCTTGGCAAACACGTTTTCAGGCAGTCCGCGGCAAAATGGGACACGGGGCTTTTCAAAAATTAAATACACCCACGGTAAAAATGCCGCCGAAGCCGGAGAGCAGCAGGCGAGCCGAACCCAGGTTTCGCGCACGCACATCGACCAATTCGTATCGCTCGGTATTAATGGCGCATTGGCGTGAGGGCAACAATTTGGAACGTTTCAGCTAAAACCAGGCAGTTCGGATGAAAACCGCCAACGTATTAAATTATTAATCACCCCACCTCTTAACGCGTTGCCTTGGATCTTTAATGCAAACTACCGCTACATATCAAATTCCAAAATAACCAACATCACGAACAAACCCACCCAAAAAGAAATAGCCATGCTTGATATATTTTTACGTTTTTATACTTATTTTACTACCAATAGCTATTAGTACCAATTAACGGTGCAATCACAACTATAACAATTAAATTATTACAAACTAAAAAACAAATTAATGAAACTGAACAAGCAATATTGTAAAGGGTGAGCCAGCGACATGTGAAGATTTGAAGGGGATAGAAATAAATCAAAGATATATTTTCCTTCAATGGAAAGTACATGAGTAAGCAAATGGTGTAGAATACCAAAAAACATATTTTTTAAGTAATGTCTGCCAAAAGGCATCCATTGAATATATGTATTTAATATACAGGGTGTCCTAAATACAGTAGGATTGCATGGGTATCTTTCTTATTTTGAAATCTAGAAATCCATTTAAATGGGCAATGTCATGCAGTTGTGAATGCAGTCTCAGATTATGTTGAGAAAATGTCTAAGCAGTTTAGAAATTATTCTAAAAAAACAAAAAAAATGTGACTTTCTAAAAACTCCGATATTTCCATAATTATTAAAGATGCGGAAATAAGTTTAAAATAAAAGTTACTTCGTTCGATTGCACAAACTTAAGAATCAAGTCAAGAAGGCGGTTTCTGAGATATTAATAGCAACTGTCTTATTTTAATTGGCCGCTATATTTGATTTTTATACGTCTAAATCGCCTTTTTTCTCTTTTCAACGATCCTATGTCAAAATAAAAAATATGAGATAAATCAATTGTTCCAATTTTCACTTTTATTCTATAAATTATTTTTAAAACAAATGTAAAACAACGTAATGCAACTAAATAGTAAAATAACAATAAATTATAAAAAAATGCTCAAAATGCTGACTGTTATTGGCTAAACGGCCAAACAGAAGCTAAACAAAAGACAGCGTTTTAGAATATTGCTAGTTACTTACCCCAATGTGTTCAGATTAACGCCTTTTATTGCCACTGTCACTGCTTCACAAAGTTCATCTACATTATTATAATTGAAGTTACTTCCATAAATTTTGTTTTTTAAAGTACCCTACAAATAAATGTCAAGAGGCGTCAAGTATGCAGATCTGGCTGGCCACTGAACAGATGAATTAGTCGCTGTTACTTTGTTATCAAAACGGCCATTTTATGCCATAACCCATCTGACTGGTAGTATATTTGAATATTTTGTGCCAAAGGTAAATCATCCAATAAATCTTTTAAGGTTGTTTGAAGAATTTCCAAATGACGTTGTGCAGTTAGAAATATTATAGCACCATGTAAATAATTTCCTAATATGCCACAAAATACATTAATGCCGCACCGCACTCGAATTTTCCACGGAATCACTATGTGTGGATTGTCCTCAGCCCAATGTGTCCGTTATGATGATTAAATAATCCACAATTACAAAAGTAGGATGGATCTATCCATAAAATTGTATTTATAAAATAACCATTTTCCATAATTTTGTTGATTAACCTTCTGCAAAATGTTAATCTACGGATGTTATCATTTGCTTGTAAAGTATGAGAAATATTTTATAAGGGTAAAACTTAGGCTTTTTTAAAATTGTTGATGCTCTAGAATCTAGATTTAGATACGTTAACTTGATTTTCTATTTGCCGAGTTGAAATGTTCGGATTAGCGAACATTTAACGTTGTCAATTGTTTTTGGCCAATAACTGTTAGAATTTTGAGCAATTTTTATAATATATTGTTATTTTAGTACTTAGTTGTATTACGTTTTTTAAAATTTGTTTACATTTGTTTTAAAAATAATTGAAAAAATAAACATAAAAATTGGAATAATTAATATTTTCCATATTTTTCATTTTGACATAGGTTGTTATACATCGTTGAAAATAGGAATAGAAAGTATATTTAGACGTATAAAAATCAAATATGGCGGCCATTTAAAATAAGATAGTTGCTATTAATTTTTCGGAAACTGCCATCTTGACTTTGGTTTTGACTTGATTCTCAAGTGTATGCGATCGAACCAAGTAACTTTCATTTTAATTTATTTTTCCGCATCTTTAATAATTATGAATATACCGGAGTTTTTAGAAAATCGCGATTTTTAGTTTTTTTAGAATAATTTCTAAACTGCTCGGACTTTTGAAAATTTTTCAACATAATCGCGGACAGGTGCGACGTCATCCAACCTCAAAGACGCACCGAGTGTAAACAAACAGAACAAAATTAGTTATAGTAAGGCTACCAAGGGAGAAGTACTATTACTAAAACCTAAAACGGATTTATCGTCAATGGAAACTTAGAAAAGAAAATACCACATTACAGCCTAAACTTTTTAATAATGTTACACTTAGAAAGTAGAACAAAAATAGCAATATTATTATTATTTGTAGTGAAAAGTAGGAAGTGCAAAATCTACAAGGAAGTTAAAGGATAAAATCGGTGAGGATTACGATGTGGTTAATGTAAAGAAAAGGCAACCAAGATGTAAAATTCTACATTTCCGCAACGACGGTAAGTAGCAAGACGGGGAGCTAATTGACACACTAGTGCAGCAAAATGGTATTGATAAGACTGTGGACAACTTTAGTATGAAACTGTCCCATAAGTCCAAGGTTAATGCGTACAAAGAATTTAACATTACTATTGAATGTGATTACTACACCTTTCGTTACTTAATGACAAAAGGGGTAGTGAATATTGGTTTTTCTAGAGGAAGAGTTCAGGAAGCTATAAATATAATTCATTGTTATAAATGCAGTTATCCGGGGCATTTTTGGGCGGACTGTAAGGGGCATGTAACCTGTGGCAAATGCTCCCTTAATCACGACAGTGCTAATTGTAGCGAGCAGAGATATTTTAAATATATTAATTGTATTAATAAGAATAGGTCATTGGGTCTAAGACTTGATATAAATCATCACAGTTATGATTCTAAGTGTTCATGTCTTGCAAGGATAATCAACGCTATCAGGAACAAAACTGATTATGGGGGCAACTAATAGCAATTATATGAAGGTCTGGTTCTATTGAATATACAGGGTATGCTAAGTCACAAGGACGAGCTGTATGATTATATTAGAAGCTACAAATTACCACTAGTCATTCTAACAGAAACGCATATTACTAGAGATGTGACTGATGCAGAGGTATCCTTTGAGGACTATGTTTCAATTGTCTGTAAATCGCATAGTAAACACACTGGGGGCGTTATGATAGTTATTCGTAGGATCATAGACTATGAAGTCATAGCTAACCTTGAAATCATGAATGCAGTTTGGATATTAGGTGTCAGAATTTCGGACTATGAGCTGTGAGCAATCTATAGGTCCCCTTCAGGTAGTATTCCGTGGTTTCTTTCTGAACTAGAAACTGTTATTAGCACATATATGAAGCGCTCAAGGAAATCGGTTATACTGGGTGACTTTAATATTGATGTGAGCAGATCAGATTTCGTTTACTCTCGACTACTCCTCAATTTGATAAGAAATCATGGGTATGTTCAGCTGGTAAATTAGTTTACAAGAGTTACTCAGTACTCGAAAACTAAAATTGATCTTGTCTTTTCAAACATTGATAACTTAAAAGTATCAGCCGAAGCGATTCCAAAAATTTCTGATCACTTCAATATTAGAGTGAGACGCTTCGCGACGAATGGTTTCGTGGGGATGGGGACCTCGGTAACTTCTAGAAATTTAAATAAAATAAATCTGAGCTCTTTTCAAGCCGACTTAAAACTACTTGACTGGGCCAAGGATGAAAACAATGTTTTAAAGGTGTTATATCGTAATATTATCAGTATATTAGATGTCCATGCGCCTATCAGGTCCTATAAATATACGCCTCATAGGAATCGCTGGTACGATCAGAAAATTAGAGAGCTTTGCTGGCAGCGGGATAAGTTGTTTGTAACATCACGGTTATCAAAATCAGCAGAAACGTGGGAACACTACAGAGTAAGCCGCAATGCAGTTACAGCAGCTATTAAATACAAAGAGAATGCGTTCTTTTCACAATTATTTCAAGCAACAACAATAAGCCTAAACAGATGTGAAAAGCTATACAAACAGTAATCTGTAAGAAAAGAGGAACCACAATTTTAAAGATGTCGTTCAACGGTCTAGTGGAGACGGACGTCAAAACTATAGCCCATCATTTTAATTGTTATACTATAAATAGTAGCAGAGAACTGGTTACTCTAAGCAATTTTAGTAATAGCATCGGGGTTATTACTGATAATTCACCCCAGATTGAATTCAAACTCGCACAAGTCAATGGTCCCATCATAAGTGCTAAGTCCTAAAGTTTTTGGAAAAATTTTAAATGCTAAATTTTTTTTCCAAATTCATTTAATTTGGAAAAAAAATGTTACAATAATTAACGACACTAATAACAAAAAATAATTACTAATTACATTATGGATAGTGGCCTATTATTCTCAATAAGTCGTCAATTTCTTCGGACTTGTCCCATCATCCTTTGGACAAGTTCAGGTTCTATTTCTCTAATCTTTTGGAAGATGCGACGCAGCAATTGATCTTCATTTGTAGCTTTCCATCCTGTATCGTACACTTTCCTCGATAGTATTGACCAGAATTCTTCTATTGGTCAAGCCTGATGGACATTAGGAGGATTGTCCAACTTAGGTACAAAGTCTATGTTATTTTCATTTAACCACTGTCTGGTAACTCCAGCATTATGGCATAAAGCTAAATCAGGCCAAAACATTACATTATCGTTGACATGATGTGTATTTAAAAAATTAAGTAATTTAGTGAGACATCTTTGAATATAACGGTGCGCATTTAAGGCTTCTCCTCGAACACGACCAACATACGGCTGTGAGATAAATCCTGTTTCAGAAATGGCACACCACACTAAAATTTTATCCTCAAATTTCTTTTTAGCTTTACATTTAACATTGTCTGGTGTATTTTCTAATCTCGTCGTTCTAAAACCCATCGTTTCCTTTAATCTCTGAATGGGATATGGTAAAATATTTCTCATCATCCATTAGAATCAATTTATTATCAAAGTGTATGTGCCTTAATGCGCGACGACTACGCAGAATTATTTCTAACTAGTCTGCGGTATGTTTTGGTGCTTTCCTTCTCTTTCCAAATACTAAGTTTGTGCGATCAATTGTTCTTTAAACAGTGGTCTTCGAAATACAAAATATCCGGGCTAATTTTCTCTGAGAAACTCCAACTGTCTCTTTCGCTGCTTCCATCAGTTTTCTTTCTCTTATTCCACTTGAAATTCTTAGTCTACCGCTTTTGGGTAAGTTAATGCATGGTATACCCTCTTCGCAATTCCTTATAGGGTTGTAAATGGTTGACTTCCCTACATTTCCCTACATTTTCCCATGCTCTCGGTAGATTGCAACAATATCACGCTTAGGTATTCGTCCAACTAGATTGTAAATACCTTTACGGATATCTAATTTGAAAGACATTTTGCTACAATTGATTCGCAAAATTAAACAGTCATAATCAAATTTGATTACTTGTGACATTTTAGTTTCCATGGGGACTTGATTAAACGGCATTGGGTATAAAAACGAATCATTTAACATTTTTCCAAAAACTTTAGGACCATACGTTATGTCAGTTTTTAAAGCTGGGGAGCAGATTCTGGTTGAGAAATTATGTCATGTGGTAAACTATTGTCTAGAAAAGAAATGTTGTCCAACTCAGTGGAAAAAGTCAATTGTAGTACCGGTACCTGAATCAATGTATATGATCAACTGATTCAATTTATCGATGAGTATAAAATTCTTGCGCAAAACCAGTCGGGTTTCCGCCATCACCACTCATCTGAAACGGACCTACAGTCGACAATCCTTTAAAGAAGAAAGAAATAATTGCGGTGTTTGTGGACTTTAAACGACCTTTTGAAGTTATCAATAGGAAAGTTTTGCTCTGCAAACTGCACAGTATAGGTATAGCTGTAACAACGCTCAGTTGGTTTGAGGATTACTTGTTTAATCGTAAACAAGCAACCAGCATTGGTAGAGTTAAGTCTGATGAAGTAGTAACAGAGTACTGGGTACCTCAAGGTACGATATTAGGGCCGCTACTATTTACTTTATATATTAATGACATTACTGAAATATGTCAGGAGGAAGGGGAATCAATCAATCTATTTGCTGATGACACTTTATTGATAGTAGAGCACGATAACGTGACTGAGGGGGTTATTAGAATTAATAGATTGCTGAGAAAGTTCGAAGGCTGGATTGTCAAAAACCACCTTATTGTGAATACTGCGAAAACTAAAGTCATGATTCTGGGTGATGGCAATAGTAATGGCCGGGACTGGGTGTGTTTGCTAGGCGAAGCGCTTACGCTTATGTTACGGAATTCAAATATTTGGGGCTAACAATTGATATGAAACTAAACTGCAAAAGTCATTGTAAATTATTATTGCAAACATTATCAGACAAGAGCAGATACTTTCATAGAATTTGTCAGGCTCTGGACTGGCGGAATAGACTAGTGGTGTACAAATCCATTATTGGCCCTCTTTTTAGTTTTTGTCCGACGATATTATTTTATGTAAACAACATGGAATTGGATAAGGTACAGGTTATCCATAATAAATGTCTTTGTTTCATACTTCAGTGTAACAGGTATTCAAATGTTAAAGACATGTTAGCTGAGCTGAAATTGTTTTCGGTTAGGCAAACACTATATTTTATGAATATGTGTTTTATCTACAAATTGGTTAATGGCGGGCTACCTGAGTATCTCAGGGATGCAATTATCATGAATAGCGATATTCACAATACCTCCACAAGAGCAAGCCATCTTATACATGTGGCCACCACACGAAAACAGACTACATACCAGTCATTATTCTATGAAGGACTAGTTAAATTCAATGAGTTAAATCCGCGAATTAAAGATGCCACAAGTATTTTGCATTTTAAGAAACGGCTTAGAGAACATCTACTAGGGAACTCTGGATGTGGCCTGTAGTTGTGAGGATGGGTGCTCTTTTGGACGTAGTCACAGGAACTTATTAGTCGGTAGTGTCCCATGGTTTTGGTTGTTAATTGTTTATGTAAATAATATGTATGTATACATTTAATAAATAAATATACAGGGTCCGTCATTTCACCTCCCGTCTTCTGTATCTCAGTTACTAATTGAGTTAGGATTTTGATATTTTGCAGACTTTACTTGCATTCTATGGCGTATTTTAGGAAAATATTTTTGATTATACAGGGTGTCCCAAAAAAGTGTGACGTCATGATGATGTGTATTTTTAAATTTCATGGTATATTTTTTGTTATTTACTTGGGTGCCCTTTATGGATGCCTACGTACCTATGAAATTTTATTAAAATCGGTTCAGTGATTTTAGCACAAAAAAATAAAAACTGAAAAAAATCAGTTTTGCACCATTGGTTAAGAAAATTAATAAGAGATAAAAATATGCTTTGTTCATAAAACCGTACAAGGTACTCATTAAACAAGGTCTGATAGTTGCGTTCACCAAGTTTTTTTGATATGCTTTATACAGAGTGCCCAAAATTTAGTGTCAAACTTTTCAAACTTTAAAGCACTTTATTTTCCTTATTTTAAATTGGAGCCCCTGTATATTTTTATGTCATTCCATGTGGAATATAAAGTCAAACATTTTTCCTAATTACAACTCTATCGCAATTCCTAACACATTGAAAGTTATGTGCAGAAAACTCGATTTATCAACTATTCCAATAGCCATTTTAATGAATAAAATTTGAAGGTGACTTTGAAAAACAATTTATTGACATAACATGTTTTGTAATTACAATTAATATCTCGAAAGTATGAAAGGTTTCACAGATCTTCGTCTAAACCTATTACACATCGTAAAAGTATTAAGTTTTGTATAAAAAATAGTTTTAGTAATAAAATTTCATAAAAACATGTGCATTTCTAAAATTAATTAATTGCTAGAACTTATGTTCTATGTCTTCCGCCCTCTTGAAGTCACAAACGAAGACGAGTATGAAATGACATTGCCACTCTTCGTAACAGGTTGAATGTAATATTTTGAAATGCGAATATGAAAGTCATATCCACATTTGTCAATATAGGTAATAATATTTGTCATATTATGAATATCATATTTTCCATGACAAAAAGTAATTTTGCTATCTTGGATATAAAGACCTTAGCTAAAAAAGTTTTAAACTTTTATATTACTACAGTCAACAATGGCTCTTATCACTTTGTTAAACTTTAATGTCAATAAATTGTTTTTCAAACCCACCTTCGATTTTGATTAATTAAAATGGCCATTGGAATTGTTGATAAAACGAGTTTTTTTCAAATATCTTTGAATGTGTTAGGAATTGAGATAGGATTGTAATTAGGAAAACTGTTTGTATTTCAATTCCGCATGGAATTACATAAAAATATACTGGGGTTCCAATTTAAAATAAGAAACATAAAGTGGTTTAAATTTTGAAAAGTTTGACACTAAATTTTGGACACTCTGTATAATGCATATCAATAAAACTTGGTTAACGCAACTGTCAGACCTTATTTAATGAGTACCTTGTATGGTTTTATTAACGAGGCACTATTTTTATCTCTTATTAATTTTCTTAAGCAATGGTGCAAAACTGTTTTTTTTTTCAGTTTTTATTTTTTTGTGCTAATGTCACTAACCCGATTTCAATAAAAATTTATCGGTATGTAGGCATCTATAAAAGGCACCCAAATAAGTGACAAAAAATATACCTTGCAATCTAAAAATATATATCATGATGACGTCACACTTTTTTGGGACACCTTGTATAATCAAAAATATTTTCCTGAGATACACCCTAGAAAGCAACTGAAGTCTGCAAAATATCAAAATCCTAACTCAATTAGTAACTGAGCTATTGAAGACGGGAGGTGAAATGACGGACCCTGTATAAATAAATCTGAAGCAGATGCATACAAAACTGCACAATATTGCCCATTTAATCATATCTCTAGCTTTAAGAAGAAGAAAGATGCCCATGCAATCCCACTCTATTTAGAACACTGTATAGGGTGTCCCACGGCCATCAACTTTTATTTTTAAATGGAACACCCTATATATTATTATGTTTTTGGCTTCCCCATTTAATTTTAACATATTTTGTTAAAGACAGCTGTCTTTTTTTTAATTTCTGAGAAAAAAAATTAAATTCCAAGGTTTTGACCTCGATGGAGTTATGAAAAGACGTTATGAAAAATGGCTTCAATTTCTCTTACGAGTAAAATATAAATCAAAAATTTATCTCGAATTGTACCTGAAAGTACAACCGCGGCCATCCAAAAGTGAACGTTTATTATTAGTTTGATTTTTACCTGTAATCATAGACGTCCTAAAATGTTACAGTTTGAATAGTAACTTATGCTGCACGAATATCAATGAATGAAGCCTAATCTAATCTAACGATAAATAAGGAAATTTTCACAAAGTATCACTCACTTTTGGATGGCCATGATTGTAGATGTGCAGGCGACACTCCAATGATTTTAGTCAGTAGTTCACACCGACGGCCGATCATGTGCAATCTTAATTATCAGCTACCCAAATAATGATGTAACGCAAATCACCGGTGATTTAACATGGTACTGTCCCCACAAATGTAATCCAATTCACACTGACCACTTTTTACGTTGGACCTTCATACGAAATGCAACTTTTGTGTCATGTTTAAATTCAATCTGAACGCATGCATTTCAGATATATGGTGTTGAACAACTGTCACAGACAATTATGTGCGTAAAAGGGCAGTATTGGATTCTGTACTTGCCTTAGTCACGTCGATTTGAAATATTTTGGTAAACAAAAGATGAGGACTCACCTGAAACAAAACAAAATAAAAATTAGTACCGAGAACAGTCATGTGATCGGTTAGGGGGTGCAAGTTTGTAACCTCTTTCAACCAGCGGTGGCTCGTGAGGGAGGGTTCTGGCGTGCCGCCCTCCCAAAAAAGTAAATAAATACTTCATTAAATGTTTACCTATTTAATTAATCACGTATTGTAGTTGTTAGTACTATTCATCTTTTAAATATAATTATATAATTTAGTTCATATTTATTGTCCGGACAGTGTTGCGCTCCTAAAATGTTACGTATATTCTTTCTTTATCGGTATACTCCAGCTGACAGAGAAACTTAAATACAACCGATGCAATAATGAATCTTCTAGACAAAATCTGCCAGACAGTGGAAGACCATAAGTTATGTTTTGCCCAATTTTGTGACTTGAGTAAAGCATTTGACTTCATGTCACATAAAATCCTTCTGGAAAAACTTGACCACTATGGATTCAAAGGCATTTCGTTGCGGCTTATGACGTCTTACCTGAAAGATAGAGCACAAAGTGTTGATTTAATAGAGAAAAGAGCGATCCAAAATACATACGGCGAAGAGTCCCACAAGGATCTATATTGGGGCCGATCCTATTTATCATATATATAAACGATTTGCCGACCAATCTTCTATGCCATACATTCATGTTCGCAGACGACACAACTCTACTGGTATCAGATAAAAATACTGAGGTAGCACAACTAAAGCTAAGTACAGCCAGTGGTAATGCATCTGAATGGTTCGATGCGAATGAGCTATGCCTTAAGCCAAAACAAATGTATTCCTTTTTACCTCCAGTAGGCTGCATCAAGTATCCAATGATTCGCCAAAATTCATTGGAATACATTTAGACAATCGATTGACATGAAACATACACGTAGAAAATTTGTATATGAAATTGGCATCAAGAATCTACGAATCAGAAGAATGAAGGACATCGTAAACATCCAGGCAGCTATAACTACCTACTATGCTATCTTCTACAGCCGGATGTCTTATGGACTTGAAGCTTGGGGGCTTTTAGCTCATGCATCCCAAGTATTTATTTTTCAAAAAAAAACTATACGTGCGATAATGGGAGCACCGCAGATGACGTCTTGTCGATAGCTATTTAAGCAAGAAGGAATACTGACGATAGCATCAGTCTATATTCTATAATATGCCGTACGAACGTGGAAAACTAGGCACAATCTTCCATCTAGTAGTACTGTGCATGAATATGGGACGAGGTCGCAACATCATCAAGTCGTCTCAACAAATAGACTTCACCTAACAGATCCAACATCGGTGGGGATACAAATTCTGAATCATCTTCCAGTACAATGGTAGCACCAGAAAATGCACAGTTTAAAAAAGCAACTTAGCAAATACTTAAAAGAGCATGGTTTCTATTCAGTATAGGATTTTTTTCTAGATAAAATGTAGTGTTTTCCTATTTATATTGTCTTGACCTCACATGCAATCCATGTCTAATAAAAGAAGTTTGAAGTTTGAAGTTTGATAGTCGTCGAGAAGGCGCAGAGTTCCGAGCCCCTAAAGCCGAAGTTAAAGCTGTCATGTATGCACGTGCGGTTGCCACGACAACGCGATGTAAACATTATGTTTTTATACCTAGACTGTGTGCTCTAGGAGCCTTTAGACACAGATACCGGTTCGATTCCGCGCGATTTTCATGTTCGTGCCGCCGCCGATCGGCTTCAGTCGCCGACAATTTAGGATCCTCAGTTCACGTTAAAGAGATAGGACAGAAAAGACGAAGATTAAATAATTAAAAT
The DNA here is from genome assembly GCA_951805005.1 of Othius punctulatus. Classification (NCBI taxonomy): domain Eukaryota; kingdom Metazoa; phylum Arthropoda; class Insecta; order Coleoptera; family Staphylinidae; genus Othius; species Othius punctulatus. The sequence goes on from OX638139.1 coordinate 79,648,338, forward strand.
ATAAATTTGTTTGCCAAATAAGTCTGTGATACCGTTATACTTAAAATAAGAGACCGTTTTACCTTCAAAGAACATTTATGCGGAGCAAAATTATTTAAACCCGAATATTTCGAGGAGTATAAAACAAAAAACTACCTGAGAGATATTGAACAATATTGTAAGTCCTTTTCTATGATAACAAAGCTACTCTGATAATAGAGTTGGAGATGTTCTACTCAAGACCAGAACTAGTTGAGGAAAATATGACCGGGTCTTTTAGAAGAACCGTAAAAATGTTTATCACTATTCCTGTGACCCCGTCCGAGGCAGAAAAATGTTTCTCAACACTAAAAATAATAAAATCTTATTTAAGATTACCTTGTGTTGACATTTAAATTTAAACGCATGTCTTATTTAAGGCAACTTTATTTATATGTTCAGGGTAAGTTACTTACTAATTCACAAATGCTTATTTATAGGCGTTAGGGGTGTTTTCGCATTTCGGCTTTCGTCGATTTTGATGATCCCGGCACAGCTTTGTCTATCTCTCTCTCTCTCGTTGCCAGCGCGCATCTTTATTACGCCTGCCCACTGACCGACCGACGGTTTCTCGCTTTCGCAAGAATGATAATTATTATCAGCGGTTTTTATGGACTATTTCAATTTATGGTACGTACCTTAAAATCAGTTAACGACCGCAGTTACTACCAACACTCGACTGATAAAAGGACACAACCTCACAAGGCCCACAAGGGCCTGAAAAGTAACATGGACTCCAACTTAAGCGCAATGGAAACAGGACAAACTTCGTCAGATGGAGAACACAATAGCTCACAATCCACGGCATATCCATGGCAAAAACCACAGTTCAAGCGGCCGCGAGGCCGGCCGCGGAAAGACGAATCAATTAACAAAAACCCAAGACACAAACACGGAACGAACCATCGCAGCAGACACCTGAAATACCTACACACAAAACAGCACTCACACACACACAAGCAGCCGCTCCCACACAAGGAAGCCAAATCACACACACAACACAACAAAAACCGCAACCAGCAAACAAATACAACCACTTCAAACACCATTATGAAATCTTCACTAAAACCACCACCACACGTATACAACTTGCACGTCTGTGGGAAACGCACATGCCCAATAATAAGGACATAATAATACAAATAGAAAACAACCACTTCAATTTAAAAACAAACAATAACGAATCTAGAATCAAACTCCAAGAAATGGTGGACAAGCACCTCATCCAAACTTTCCGAACCCAACAAGCACAACTGCTCACCAAACAAAACACACAACGTATATACACGGAATCATACTCCATAATCCTCACTGGTGTGGAAAGAGAAATCCCAGACGAAGATATCGGCAACCAACTCAGAAACATGAACTACACCTACAGATATTGCAAACGCATAACAGCAAGAGCAACAGACACACCGACTTCGTTGATAAGAATAATAACTGGAGACATAGATTCCTTTGAAAAAATGACACATGACGGAGGGTTATATTACCTAAATAGGTTCTACAGATTCATACAAAGCTCACCACCAAAACCTATACCACAAGCGTGCAGCAAATGCTCCGCATACGACCACACAACAGAAGAATGCAAGAAGGGGAAAACATGCACCAAGTGTCAAGGGGCACATGACACAATAAAATGCGATTCACCATTGCCACCAAAATGCGCCGCCTGCAACGCCGAGGACCACGCAGCTTGGTCACCCAGATGCCCAAAGAGACCCACAACACCCATAGAAGGCATCCCCAACATCAGGATCAAAAACATAAACAAAAAATCAGCAGGTATACCAAAGTCTATCACCCATAATAATAGAATCCATAATCCACTAACCATACATGACCACATCATCATCACATATACACAGGACATAAACAACACACAGAACACGAACAGAGAAGAGCTGCTTAAAAAACTTAGAAAACGATTTGTAATCGAATATGACATTGACACCCAAGCTGTATTCTCCGGTAACAGGATGTATATAATCATGTTCGACAGACAAGCACCAGACAGCGTATCACCGACAGAACCCTCAAATCACGCCACACAAGCCATCACCCACATACAAAACGACTGACTGACTCTCATATACGCAAACATTAACTGCTATAGTAACAAACGGACACTAATAAATAACTACATAGAGACAAACGATATTCACGGATGCCTCTTCGTGGAAACCAAGACCAAAACCGACACAAACGTGACATACAGGAACTGGGAAACCATACAAAAACATGGACACATCAACATCAATACACGAGGAGGATCACTGATACAGGTAAACCCACGATACAGACCACAGAAAGCCAACCCACCAGTACTAAACAACCCACTAAACGAATGCCTCCACCTTACGATCCCATTCGACAATGACAAACTCCACATCTTTCTCATATACATCCACCCATACTCTCCAATCGAACAGAACATCTTCATAAAAGCATCCCTGTATAGATATTCGATTATCATCGGCGACTTCAATCTAAACCCACAAAAGAGACGACAATTACAGACGTTCGTAAGCAACTCAGACTTCATAAGACAGTACACGCAACCAACATTCATTATGCCCAACAATAACGACACCACACCAGACATATTACTACATACGGACAATCTAACTAACAAAATAATAGAAATAGAAGTAACACCTGACCTCTGCTCAGATCACCTGGCCATTAAATTCACAGTGAAGCTTGACCGACCGCCAACGACCGAAACAAACAAGACGAAAATCAACCTGAAACTTACAAACGCAAAGGCAGTAAATAAAGACATGATGACATACGTGAACAAAATCGAAAGACAAGACATAGAATTGCACCACCTAACGGAATTTCCGACAAAACTCACTAGCTCAATAATAAAACACAGTCCCCAAACAAACGAAACATTCTGCAAACATAGGCTACCTAAGTATATACTTGCACTAATCAAGAACAAGCGACAAATGTACAGAGAATACATACGGACAGGTAACAGAGACGCCAAAACAACAATTAACAGACTAAACAGAAACATACAGACAATGACACAACAATACAAATCACACAAATGGCTCGAAGTGTGCCAAGAAATTGAGAAAGACCGAGGTACAACCTATTGGACTAAAATTAAACGACTGACAAAATACAAAAAGACATCACGAACACCTACACTCGTACAAGGCAACAAAGAGCATACGACAGACGAACAAAAGGCATCCGCCTTCGCAAACCACTTCAAATCAGCTTTCACCCCCATCGACGACCCTACATATAATAACGATAACTTTACATACGTGAACGACTGGTACGACAGACATCTAAACCAAAACACAGACAACGAAGAACCACCAAACATAACTGAAGACGAATACTACGACATATTAAATACAGGCAAAAACACCGCCCCTGGCATTGACCTAATCACTAAACACCTGCTCAGAAGCCTGTCAGATGAAATTCATAAACACATAATAAAACTATACGAACTATGCCTACGAGAGAAAACTTACCCAGAAATATGGAAGAGAGGCACCATAATAACAATCCCAAAACCCGGTCTAGACCACTCACTACCTAGCAGCTACCGACCAATAACGTTACTCCCAGTTCTCGGCAAAAACTTCGAACACATCCTAAAAAAATCGAATATCTATACTAGCAGATGCAAATATACCCACATACCAATTCGGCTTCAAACCTAATCACTCGACCACCCACCCACTATTTATCATGACAAATAACATACAAGCTACACACTTACAGAACGGACACACGGCGGCGGTATTCCTAGACATAAACAAGGCATTCGACACTGTCTGGCACAAAGGCCTCCTGTACAAAATGTACACTCTAGGAATACCAATGTACCTCATAGACATCACCAACCAATTCCTAACAAACAGACAAATACAGATCAAGACAAACAGATCACTCTCACAAACATTCTCACCACTTCAAGGGGTGCCTCAAGGCTCCCCAATCTCACCAATCCTCTACAACATATACTGCCACGACATATACAACCATAACTTCGCCGACAAGACTCACATAAACCTCAAATCATATATTTTACAATACGCAGACGACACCGCCATCATATCTCATGACAAAAAACTAGACGTTACAATGCACAACCTACAACAACTAACAGACACTACAATGGAATGGTTCCGTATGTGGAGGCTCACACCCAATCCTACCAAATGCCAGCTCCTTATCCCCAACCATACTATTACCAACTACTCACCCACAATCGACATCCAAAATATTACAATACGACCAGACACGAACATTAAATACCTAGGCATAATATTCGACACAAAAAATAAATTCAAGACACATACGCAACGGACAAGGACCGAAACTATCAAACGATCAAAACACTTCCGCAGCCTGACGTATAAAAACCAAGGCATTTCAACACATACAGCGGCTAAAATATATAAATCAATATGCAGACCTACCATCGACTACGGACACATCATCTTAAGCAACGCCACAGAACTCACAAAACGCACAATACAGAAGACAGAACGAAAATCAATCAGAATCATCTCCAAAATCAGACACCCCGACAACCCCCTTCACAATATATCCAACGCAGAACTGTACAACACCACAAACATCCCACCTATACTGGACAGACACGGAAAACTCAGACAGAAATTCAAACAAAATGAAACAAACTGGACAATTATGGACAAACTATGCATCGAACGAGCCACTAGACGAACGAACATAAAGCACCCTTCAAACACATTATATGAAATATACAAAGAATGACTTTGGCATACCTGTTCTCATCATTCACATCACCACTGCTCACCATCATCATCATCATCATCATCCATCATATAGAATTTACAATGTATACAATATATAAAATGTAAAACCTAAAGGCGGAAAGACCACATAGGTCGAAGCCTAATAAAGATTGTTTACTACTACTACTACTGTTAAATTTGTTTAAAAATGTATACTTGGACTAATTTCTACCGGGAGGTCTTCCTTTTAATTATTATTAAAAATTATAACTATTTTATTGAATTATTATTCAATTTCAGCGATCGCAACCGGTGGTATACGATTGACCTAAAGGCGGCACGTAAAAGGTCACCTGCTTTGGTAAAATTATCGTAAAATAGTTCAAATAACATACAATTGAACACTAATAATAATTGTCATTTTCCTTATTATTTCCGGTAATAAATAATTAACACAGAAATTTATTACTTTGTATTGGTTTTATCCAAAAATTAGATTTAAAAAAAAAATCAAGCACAACGGCGTCCAAATTATGAAATAACACAAGTTGGCACAAGTGGTCAGTTGGCCACTTTGGATTAGATAGTAGTAGTTGGTTACGTTTCAGTCAATATGTCCCTTCTACTGTTTTCATATATTTTACTACCTTTTTGTTGATCCTTTCTTCGGGTGACACATTTCTGCAAAAATGTGGGCAATTTATTTCTAGTCTACAATCTTCATCTTTTACTTGAGTCGCCCCCAAATAACAGTAGTTCTTATATACAAATAGTACACATTCTTTAATTTAATTTTTTTCAATGTGCTTTTTACCCATCTTCGTGATCTTCGCCCTACTGAATATTTACTGAGCAAGAAAATTAATTAAAAATAGTTTTCGCCATCATCACGGGATCGGTGTCTTTTCTTTTTTTACTCATAATTTCAAAATTAGACACAGTAAGCATTGATTGTCTGTATTGTATCCAGCTTCCATTATTATTTTGGCCCCGGGCTATTTCTTATATTTGGCCTATGTTGTTATAATTTTTCCAAATCTTCTAAAGATAAAGTATTTTTACTATCGATTTCTTCTTCATCAAAATCATCTTCTGTATTTTCATAATACTTATCAACTATAACTATTTATTTTTCTTCTTAAGGAATGCAATTTATTTTTTCTTCCAAGAATACTGTATTTTTTCTTGGAAATAAATATTTTTGTATTGTATCCAAGTAGTGAATTGGTATTTCTAAAAATATTTTAAATATATTCTTCCCGAGAAAAAAAAGATATTGCCGTAGCTCGGCACCGAATATCATACCCTCCTTTGACGGCCAAATTTATTCGTTTACCCACTATAAACTTACATATCACGGCATTGTAGAGTTAGGCTGCATTAGTAAACTAGTTCAGAAGTAAACTTGAACTATTTTTAACTAATATCTGTTTTTTAATCAAAGAACCACCACCTGTTGGTTTAGGTTGTAAATGAAATAATTAATTCTAAATTTGGGGTAGACAATTTCAATGTCACGCAAACTATGCAACTCGCAAGATTTTAGCTCGAAAGCTTAAAATGCCACGCAATGTAACGAAAGTACACTCTTTCATATTGGGAATTAAATTGACATCACCCTCATTTGATCCATTGCAAAAATAAGGGGCGCAATTAACATGATCTCTAGAAATATGTAAAGAACAAATTTTTATATCTTTAGATAAATTGCTTATCTGCAGTTCTAAGCAATCATTTTGCAAACGGTCATGATTAGTAGCCGATTTAATCCCAGTTCTAATTATCTCAATTCACTCTTTTAATGAACCTCTCAATTCTTCAGCCATTAATCCATATTTTGTACTATACCTTTTGCTTGTCAATTCGCGCAATAATCCGCGAAAATTTCTTAATAAATGGTTAGTACATTCTACTTTTCGAATCAAATAGTTTACTCTATATGGACGTTCAATGCATATTTTCTTAAAAACGCTGCTATCCCCGTCTCCCATGAATTTAATGTAATTTAAATGGTGGATGTCAAACTTTATTTAAATGTCTCAACAATTAACTCCGATTTCATGGATGTTGATTTCGAAAAAATAGCTTGGAACTTTTCATGATAATTTACCTCTGAACATGTTTACGAAATTTAATGCAAATCCGTTCACAAATAACGGCGATTTGTTGGAATTACGAAAACGCTACATTTCGGGCGATTGCGAAAACACCCTTAAGGTTTTTCCTAGGGCAGAGCCCTCCCTTGTCGACAAGTCACGAGCCGCCAAGCCGCCAACAAAGACAACGTGCTTTCAACGTTTGGCTATCTGGTATATAATATATCTTGAAGTTTGGAAATATAAGCCCTAAAAGATCAGATTTTAAAAAGAGGTGAAATTTAAAAAAAAAGGTTAGTGTCAGCAGAAGAAACTGTATTTTATTCAAATACATGTTTGCCATGCCTGTACATAAATCCTCTTTTAGCACGCTAAATATCCATTTATATGATTACCTTAACTGGAGATATACCCTGTTAATTAATCAAAAAATCATCAATATTGCAATTTACACACAAAATAAAGCCGGCAACACTGTACGAAAATGATTTGGTGAAAAACTAGTATCAAATAAAATTGAGGTTATGTTACTTCAACTGCCAATCGAAAAAATTACAAAGTTTGTCGTGGATATGATGGTTACTCAATGTAGGGTCAATTTGTCCAATTTTGGTTACACCAGCAACCAATTGCTAATTTTGTAGGATAAGTTAATAAATTTCTCCCTTTTATTGGCTTTTTTTTTAAATTTTGTGACAGAGCGGAAGACAGATCCAAAAACAGCCTCGATTTTTCATGACGGACGAACCTTGACGCACATATACCTACAATAGTTATTTTTCCACTCCCTGCATGGTAAGTACACTATTATAACATTGATTTAGTGGAAGTAAGTCCCACTTACCGATAAAGCTTTGGTTACTATGAGCAACGGGAAGTAAGTAATCACTTACTTCCCTCAGGGAAGTAAGTAAAATAATTTCAATAGCGTTCTTTCTCTGGCACCAGTCTTTAAAACACTTTTGATAACACCCCTTCGACTTCTCCGGCAGTAGGAAGGAACAGGCAGCATCTGCAGCTTCATCAATTGCATTTCTTGTTTATTTTTATTGGAATTCATTTTACAACAGAACGAATGCAATTTCTGACATTCACACTTTGTTTGAAAAATAGTCTTAGCAACCAAAGCCGTACTGACATTTTATTCATGTTGTGAAAATAAATAAATCAAACACAAACAATTAAACCAACTTCAGGAGTGGAAAAACAGTTATAAGCAATTCGAGAGGTAAGTTTTGACCAGTCTCGGTCTTTATTGCTAGCTCTCGCTATCGCTCGGGCACAAACTCGACCTCGACTGGTAAACGATACTTACCTCTCTTAAAGCTTAAATAACTATTAAGCATTAAGGGAGGTAAGTATTATTTACCAGTCGAGGTCGAGTTTGCGCCCGAGCGACAGCGAGGGCTAGCAATAAAGTCCGATGTGGTCAAAACTTACCTCTGGAATTCCTTATAACTGTTTTTCTACTCCTGAAGATAGTTTAATTGTTTGTGATTGATTAATTTTTTTTTTGAAACTTGAACAAAATATCCGTGCAGCTTTTTTTGCTAAGACTATTTTTCAAACAAAGTTCGAGAGTGTGAAATTGCATTCGTTCAGTTGTAAAATGAATTCCAATTCAAATAAACAAGAAATGGCAATTGAAGAGGCTGCAGATGCTGCCTGTTCCTTCCTACTGCCAGAGAAGTCGAATGGAAGTTATCAAAATGCGTGTAAGTGTTTTAATGAGTGGTGCCAGAGAAAGAACGCTACAGAAAACATTTTACTTACTTCCCTGAGGGAGGTAAGTTTTTACTGGGGGAGGTAAGTTTTTACTTACCTCCCGTTGTTCATAGTAAAAGCTTTATCGGTAAGCGGGGCTTACTTTCATCAAATCAATGTCACCACAGTGTACTTACCATGTAGTAAGTGTAAAAAGCTCTTAGAAAATGCTTTCCAGTCATTATTAATACAATATGATTAGGTGAACTAGTTTTGGAATTTAGTGCAAATAAAGTGCAAAAGTGTTCAATCTATTAAATTCAAATAACATGTTAAAGTAAATGTTGGAAATGGCTTCCATTGTTTTCTAAATATAAATATAGCCTTGTTTTACGAGGCTATATTGGCTATATATCTGATTCCTTCACATTATCTTGCTAGCTATATGCATTTTGTTCGAAAAATAGTTTCTTCCTCTTTCAAAGAAAATACATTAATTCTTCTTTCTACCAACATGGTAGTAAAGGATCAACAGAAATATTTTTATTTTTTATTTTCTGGGCACTTAACTAATGACATATTTGAATGAATAAATGTCAAAATTTTCAGCTGCAAAATATATTAGTCATAGAGGTACATTTCAGGTACAATTCGAGATACATTTTTCGTTTCTATATTATTTGTAAGAGAAATTGAAGCCAAATTTAACGTCTGTCTGAGGTCAACATCTTGGAATTTAATTTTTATCTCAGAAAGTAAAAAAGATAGGTATACACACATCTGTACAAAAGATGTTTCAAATTAAACGGGGAAGCCAGAAACATAATAACATATAGGGTGTTCCATTTAAAAAAAAGAAAAGTTGATGGATACTTTCGGTAGAAAGTATCCGGAAGTGATAGAAGGTTGAAAGTATTTCGCTTGAGAAGAACGCAATCAACTATATTTGGATGAATTAAAAAAAAAACAATTAACTTATCGGGAACTCCACAAACTTTTAATGATCCATGAGCGTACACCCTGTAATCATACTATCAAGTTGACAGTATATTTCAAAAACACCCCCGCCGTGTATATAGCGAACCAGGCCACCTTTAATAATCCAGAAATATAATTAATTTTGGATTTAGGTCTACACGCATTTGTGGAATTGAACAAATATTTTTAACGACAAAGTAGTTACAAAGTATATTAAATTTGCACATCAGAATAGTGACTACTTTTCAGGGTTGGTGTGATTTAAATCAACTGATTTTTAAAAATAAATCATTGATTTAAATCATTGTTTTTGCACTGTTTGTGCGCTCCAATAGGTGAACAATTAAAAACATACCTAATGTAACTATAGAGTTAGCATGCTTTAAAGCTGACAATTGAAAGTAAGTAAAATATTGGTCTTTTCTTCCATTTTTGTATCCATCACACGCTACAGATACAGACATTTGTTTTAATCATCAATTCTTGTTCAAATCCAAGAATTTATAAAAAAAAATCATGATTAAAATCGTGATGTAAATCAAGTGATTTAAATCACATCTACCCTAGCAAAATCCCTGATCAAAATTAAAACAAAAATCAAATAAGTCATGATTTCTATGATTTAAATAAAAATCATTGATTTTTGATTTTATTTATAATCATGATTTCTGTGATCACATGTTTTAAAGGTATATGTCGACTTATATCAAAATTCATTTTGTTAGAAATTTAAAAACTCAAATGCATAATTCATCACATGCATAAAGAACATAAATCTACAACGATCAGAGTGGGAGAAAACTGGGGGGTCCAGAAGAAATAAGTATACTTATTCCATCAAGTTTTCAAGATATTTTCGTGAACGTTAAAGTTTCATAGACTATAAAGGAATATGTCGACTTGTTCTATTGTTATCGGAATATGGTTCTTGCTAAATAGGTAATATATGTATTTATATCCTTATAGCAGGCAAAAAAACTTATAGTAAATTTTACATGCTACAAAGAGATATTGGTACTTATATCGCTTTAGAAAAACAACAATCAATAATAACTACACCTATGTCGTTTTTGCAGAGCATACGAGGTGTGGCAATTAAGTTCCGAGACTGTTGCTATAACACCTTTAGTTCGCTTTTTTTTTCAATTTTTTATTTTTCCCCTTCAAGATACTCTCCTTCCGCATCCCTACACTACTCCATGTGAATCTTCCACTGTGCGAAGCAGTGCTGCAGGTCATCTTCCGACAGGCTCTTGAGTAGCTGCGCCGATTTTTGATTTACGTCCTCTAATGACTTTTGGTGGGTTCCTTTTAAGCAGGATTTGATTAACATTAGTTAATCAATTAACAACAAGTAGAAGTCGCAGGGTGCTAAATCTTGCAAAAAAGGTGGGTTCTCCATGACTGTGACCTGGTATTTGGCCAAATAGTCCTTGACAGAGTGCGCGTTGTGAGCCGGCGCGTTGTCTTGATGGAGGATAAAGGAGTTCTCTTTCCAAATTTTGGGCCTCTTCTTGCGATTTTTTACTCTGAATCTTAGTAAAACATTTAAGCAGAAACATTGATTTACTGTCTGACCTTGTGGTACACATTCCATGTGAACCACACCCCGTATATCGAAGAAAACAATCAACATCACCTTGAATTTGAACTTGCTCATCCTCGCTTTTTTGACTCCCGGAGAGTTTGGAGTCTTCCAACGTATGGATTGCCGCTTGCTTTCAGGGTCATATTGAAAAATCCATGTTTCGTCACAAGTTATAACCCTTGACAAGGAGTCTGAGTTATTTTCGATGCATTACAGGGTGTCAGAACAAATGTCTTTACGATGCATTTTCTGTTCCGCCGTTAGAAGTCTGGGCAGAGGTTTAGCACACACTTTCCTCGTGTTTAGTTCCTCATGCAAAATTTGTCTCACAGTTTCTTTACAAATGTGCACATATTCAGCAATGGCCCTAATACTCAATCGACGGTCTTTTCGAACCATCTCGTCACTTTTTGAACGCACAAGTCACTTTTTGAAGTCACAGGTTGCCCAGGGCGCTCGACATCTTCAACATTCTCCCTAGCCTGCTGAAAACGTTTGTACCACTCAAAAACTCTGATCTTGGAAATGATTCCATACCATACCATAATGTCTTTCTAAGAATTGAAACAATGAATAAACTAAAAAAAAAAAAGATTGGGCAAGTTTATTATGATGGATTCAGACATTTTAATAATATATCTTGTATTGATATTAAGCAAGCGCCTAAGCGGTCCTACGATATGTTTAGACATAGAAATTTGGTTACATTTTATAATCCATGTAAATAGTAATTTATAAGTAAAGACTTCGTGGAGATATTCATAGTATAATGGCGCGAGTTTTAAGTTCAGAATTAATTCTGCATTGCAATTTGGAGAAGGTTGGATATTGTGTTTAAAAAAAACTCGCGTTAATTATAGAGCGGAATACGCGATTAAACCGCGGCTGTGTGGTATTCCAGTCGATTTTTGTGTGGGCTCTCTTTGTCCGCTGGATGGTCGACATGCCCAATTTAAGCGCGAGAGCCGTGGAAATTCAAAAAAGAGTATTTAAGGTGCAGCGTCAGCGACCGTCTTGAAATTTTCCAATTAAATACAGCGAGCGCCCCGTTAATTTCCATAATAATACGTCACGTGCCCTTATTACAATACGCAGTGAAAATAACGCACCCACGCGGGCCGCATAACTTAATAATATCCCATCATTTACCGGGTAGTAATTTTCATAAATCGGCGGGGTCCGTGTGCGCTCCCCGGAAAAGTGAAACTTAACCTGTTGCGTTATGAATTATTCATTCATAATATATATATATATATATAAAATATATATATACACACTCGTACAGCACCGGGAACGCCAGCGAAAGAGATGTGCGCGCCCGATTGTTATTGCGGCGCGACGGCGAACTTGAAAATTGTTGGTGCAAAAAGAGGACTCGAAACTAGTGCGCCGAAGTTGTTGCGATTTCACCGGAGCGAGAGTTAGGCTCTTTAGCCAGTTAATATAATTGGTTTACAGTTATAATTGGTCACATAAAATCGCAACGTGGTGCAGTGTACAATTGGTTGCATACAAACAATGCATAAACAACGTATTGCAGAAACCCTCCTACGTTTATTAAATGGGAGTAGGTACTATAATCAGGTGTATTGCGTATTAAAAAAACGTTAGCAGTAATCACATTCGAATGTCAGATGCAGTTATGTCAAAAATGCACCAGACATGCGAATGTAAAGCTGTCAAGTAACTACACCTAACTGCTAACGTTTTTTTATACGCAATACACCTGAATATCTCCATAATTAACAAGAATAACTGAATAATACCAAAAAAGCTAGATGATTTTTTTACAAATAATCAAGTGAAAAATTATTCACAGTATTGCAAGTTAGTGAACCAAACGTACATACATACAGTGGAACTTATTTAATATGCAGCAGTAGAGATTCCAAGCTGATTCGCATGAATTGGGCTTGACGTGGGGGCACGCGTCGTATTAATTCTGCAACATATAAAATTGCAACATTGTTTTTTAAAGAATTTAATAAATTTAGATTTGAGAATGATATGTCCATTTTAAAGTCCGATGATTTAAATTCAACGTTGAAAGATGTTGAACTAAATTCAGATCACAAGTTTATGTCGTTTAATGTAATATCACTCTTTCCAAACTTTGCAATAAATAAAACATTTACATTTTCCTGATTAAAACTAAGTTAATACTTTAAAACAGGGTGTTAATTAAGTAGGTAGAAAAACTTAAAGGGATGATTCCTTGATCAATTCTAAGATACTTTCTATAAACATGGGGTCTCAACGGCTTCGTTTTCAAAATATAGTTTAAAGAAGTTTTAAAATAAAACGTAACTTAAAACTTTTGAACCGGTACAGTTAAGATTTTTTTAAGAACTGGCATGTTATGACACGTACGCAATTATCATCGTCACGCACAAGAAATTTGAAATTGCAATTTATGAAACATTCTAGTTTTCTACGTACCTGTAATGCTTTTGACGGGTATTTTCAAGTTGCTGGTGATTTAATTGCCACGTGTTATGATCTAGTAGCACAACGAAAGCTAAGTATAGCCAGTGGCAATGCATCTGAATGGTTCGATGCGGATGAGCTTTGCCTTAATACAGCCAAAACAAATGTACTCCTTTTTACCTCCAGTAGGCTGCATCAAGTATCCAAGGATTCGCCAAAATTCTTTGGAATACATTTAGACAGTCGATTGACATGGAAAGCACATGTAGAAAATTTGTGTATGAAATTGGCATCAAGTATCTACGCAATCAGAAGAATGAAGGACATCGTAAACATCCAGGCAGCTATAACCACCTACTATGCTATCTTCTACAGTCGGATGTCTTATGAAATTGAAACTTGGGGGCTTTCAGCTCATGCATCCCAAGTATTTATTTTGCAATAAAAGCTATACGTGCGATAATGGGAGTACCACAGATGACGTCTTGTCGACAGCTATTTAAGCAAGAAGGTATACTGACGATCGCATCGGTCTATATTCTACAACATGCCATACGAACGTGGAAAACTAGGCACAATCTTCCATCTAGGAGTACTGTGCATGAATATGGGACGAGGTCGCAGCATCATCTAGTCGTCCCATCAAATAAACTTCACTTTACAGATCCAAGATCGGTGGGGATAAAAATTCTGAATCATCTTCCAGTACAATGGCAGTACCAGAAAATGCACAGTTTCAAAAAGCAACTTAGCGAACGCTTAAAGGATCATGCTTTCTATTCAGTACAGGATTTTTTTCTACATAACATGTAGTGTTTTACTAATTTATATTGTCTTGATCTCACATGTAATTCATGTCCAATAAAAGAAGTTTGAAGTTTGAAGTTTGAAGTTTCAAATGTATCATCCAATTAATTTTCGTTTGTACCAGAATCCACCTGAGAAATAATAAAAATAAGTTGAACAATGCACCATAAAAACCCGAGACAGGCGTTTGACAAATGTCATGTTATAGTGAAAATATTTCACTATTTTATATAGTTTTTCTAGTCAGATATCAATTACTATGAATAATAATCTGAGCTGCTTTTTCATCCACTAGCAGTATCTCCTGATGACATTGATGTTTGTAGGGATGGTGAGCATGCTACTTCAGAATCTTCTGTACAGAGACACTTTGCACTCAAGAGCAATAATCGTATGCTAGTTGTTGGTTCAACATTTATCAAACCTACAACTCTTTCTTCCAATTCATCGTTGCTTCTTCTGTTCCGTTTGCCAGTAATGTTAATGTTTTTGAAATAATATTTGTTGAAATTGGAGTATTAAAAAACCCTTTTGAAACACCTGCCGCTACACTTGGCGTATTTTCAAACTTTTTTCACAAACTTGCTAATTGCTGATACAAACGGAATTGGTCGATTGTAAATGTTTTGATAATGAATACCCTCTTTTCATTTTAATAACTCAGATTATTGTTCATAGTAAATGATATCTGACTAGGAAAATTATTTTCACTATAACATGACATTTGTCAAACGCCTGTCACGGGTTTTTATGGCATATTTTTCAACTTATTTTTATTATTTCTGAAGTGGATTCTGTTACAAACGTACATTAAATAGAGAATATAACTCATACGTAAAACGTGACGTCATAACAACGCAGTTTCTATAGTTACGCATGCATTAATAACTGAAAATGTTGATAATACCACGGTTGTATTTTCAGGATAATACCACGAACAAATGTCGATCGCTGTCACAATTTTTGGTTAAGCACAAATCGCAGCGACGATCGTTGCGATGGTGTTATTTATCGGTTGCGCCCACAATCTAGTCGGCCGCTGATAAAAACATAACCCGAAATGTCAGTGTGTCTCAAGTACAAGTAAAATAGTAAAATGTGGTAATACATGTGGTTTGCTGTTTGAAAGATGAAGTGATCTAAATAAATATAGGTACCTAAACGCTATATTTAGCTTCTTGATTATTCTGCTTTACTAGATGACTCAATCTATTCATTATATTCTCTTCCTAAATATAAGTCGTGGTGTTCTCAAAAATCGATAATGATTTTAAAAATACAACTTATTTCAACCCCAATCTTTGATAATGCACCTCGCCCTTCGGTCTCGGTGCATTTTCGTCGTTGTGGTAGAAATTCGTTGTATTTATAAAATCATTATCGATAATGAGAACACCACTTGTTATATTACCCCTGATAATACATTTACAGTTTTTAATACTCTATTTTCTCTAAAATTAATAGGGTTAATTGTTCGCACATTATCCCAAACACTCGGTATATGACATTCCAACTCTGACATATATGAAATTTCAGCTCGAACATTTTCGTCTATTATATCTATTATTAAATCGATCCGGGGACACCCTGTATATGAAAATAGGTTCAATAATGATTTTCATTGAATAATGATTGCAGATTTTCCTTTCCTGATTACATCATAAAAAATGTGACCGATTATATTTTAAGAATTATCCGCAGGCATATAAATCCGCCAGGGAACATTCATGTTTAATTAGCAAAGGGGACTGCTTAATTATAGCTTCTCCGCCAATATTTTCCACTTCCGTCGACTGACTGATTGCCCACGCGAACTATGACGTCAATGACGAGATTTATCCGTGCATTATCAGTTTCCTTAGCCAGCCGTGCGAACTGTTTGAAAATCTGCCATTAACTTTAAATAGAATCACGAACATTGAAACAAAGCAAACAAGTCTCGACTGCATTTTAATAAACGCGCAACTATGGAAATACTGTATACAACCAAACATACATTATACGATTAAGATAAGTTATAATTTATATTAAATTGATATGCGTCTAGATCTAGGTTGTTAGTTATTTAGTGTATTGTGAATTTATTATCGGTTGTCAGATTTTTATGTTTTAATTTGGAACCCCCTGGCAATTAGCAGTATTCACCCCTCGAACGCGGCGGATGCGCTTACAAATAATGTGCCTGCTAAAAATAGTTAATTATAAAGTAATTTTTATTAATTCCCACGGACGGGGTCGGTAAGGTATGTGAGGTATTTCGTACGTAATAAGGGTTCTGGCGGGTCCAAGCCTCCCCTGTAACCGAAGGGCCGCCGAAAGCGCGGGCCTCTCTTTTCTAATAAAGCTTTACGGCACCCCTCGCCCTGATTATCGTCTAATATGCGTCGATTTCGCCCCCGGCCCTCCGCCATCGGATTCGCGCGCGCACTCACGCACACACTGGGGGTGGCGCACACAGGGGGGCGCGCACACAGGAGCTCACCCACACCTACGCACACCCTAAACACGCACACGTGGGTGGGTAAGGGGTTGTTTTTATTGCGCAATCGACGGACCGACGGCAGGAGCGGGCCGCGGGGGTGATTTAATTTCGTGCGCTCGCTCGCTATCAGCGCAAAATTTAATTCGTATTTTTAACCCCGGATGCTAATATGAAAAAATAATTGTCACCTGTTGTGGCGCAAACTGGTGCGACCGCAATCGTTTGGAAATTACGAAGATTCATAAAGACAGTTTTTAAATTTAATGTAATATTCAATATCCTATCGGACATAATTTTATTTGCGTGAAAATACAAAACAAACGAATGAACGTAAATAATATTATATACCTATAATAATATACCGTCATTTTGAGATAATGAGCGATCATTCATTTGGGACCAAATATTTCCAAATTGCCTGCGTTTTGTTACTAGGTAGCTTGTTTATGCCAATATAAATTTGATTTTTGTCAGTCGCCAAGTATTCACCTAATTACTATGAACAATAATGTTACATATACTAATGAACAAACGGTATTTATTATCAAAATATTTTATAGTGGCGTCAGTTTACACACAGTTCGGGACCCACAGTTCGTGATTTATTCAAAGAATATAATAATATATTCAAAGAAACAAGAAAGAAGAATACAGCAAGTGTAACACTCGGTAATTCAATAGGTAGTTTTAATATTGCAGTCCAAGCCAAGCCCTTAAAGATAGAAA
This sequence comes from Othius punctulatus, assembly GCA_951805005.1. Taxonomy (NCBI): domain Eukaryota; kingdom Metazoa; phylum Arthropoda; class Insecta; order Coleoptera; family Staphylinidae; genus Othius; species Othius punctulatus. The sequence goes on from OX638139.1 coordinate 79,665,927, forward strand.
CATTATTTATTTGAAACAAAATTACCATGAAAAATTACCAATTTAAAAATGTGTCCTACTTGCCAATTCTCTCGATTTAATTCGTTTACTATTATTTTGTAAATTTGTAGGATCCTCTCAATTTCAAGAAATTTAGTAAAATATTTAGTTTATTATAATGAAATCAGCGGATTACGGCCATCCTTAGAGGCTATTTCTACAATAAATTAATATTATTATGTAAGTTTTTAGTGTTGTCATATTCGTTTAAGTGGTGTATGTTATTAAATTATTGTAAAACGTACTTACACGTATTTGGTGTTATTAAAATTTTAAATTTATTTGAATTGTATGTTCGGAGTGACTTTGATTGACGTTTTTAAAATTGTATAATTATATAATGTTGTTTTGTTAAATGTCGTATGGATTATAAAAAAAAATTATAGAGTGGTTTCAAAAATTTAGATTTCTTTGTTCGTTAAGAGTGGACAGGTTTAATTTAGTGTTAGAAAGAGTTATTATAGCAAGTCAAATAAAAGGTAACAAACACATCTTCAACGGACCATACCAGTACACAGCGTGAATAAAAAGAGCGCTTCAAGAAATAGCGACAAGACTGATAGAGGAAGGAAAAACCGTCGGATTAGTAATGAATGAGAAGAAATCACACTACATGATAATGGGCGCGGAAGATAAAAACGAGCAACTCTACATTCAACAAGGCGAGCAGAAAACAAAGGTAAATCAAGCGAGTGTAGTGACTTACCTTGGCATGGAGATTGAAGCCAACGGTACATACATTAGCAAGCGATATAACGAAGAGACTCATTATGGGTACAACGTGTATGGGAAGTCTTAAAAGGCTGTTAATGTCAAAAACCCTATCCTCGGAAGCCAAAGTGTCATTATACAAAACAATTATAAAACCAGTTGCGATGTATGGAAGTGAATCCTGGGTGATGAACACCCAACAAAGAAATAGAATAGAAGCTTGGGAGAGAAGAATATTGAGGGTAATTTATGGAGGTGTGAAAGAGGACGGAACTTGGAGAAGAAGAACAAATAAAGAAGTTAGCAAATTATACAAAGAAGAACCAATATCAACAACAATAAGTAAAAATAGGCTACGATGGTTAGGCCACATAACAAGAATGGAAAATATGAGAACGACAAAAATGATCCACTTGGGAGGGCCAGAAGGTAGAAATAGGATAGGCAGACACCGGAAAAGTTGGGGAGAAAGCGTGCAGAATGATTTGAGGAAACTAAAAATCAAGGATTGGAAGGTGCGAGCGCAAGACAGGAATGAATGGAGGAAGATTATAAAGATATCCAAGGGTCTGTGAGGCCTGTAGAGCTGTTATATTATTATTATGTTCGTTAAGGAATTGAATGTTTTTTTCTTTATTTAAATCTTTATCAATTTCGTATTAATCTAGTAATGTCTGTTTCAGACCTTTCTTGATATTATGAAAAAGTTTAGTGTTTTTGTCGATTTCGAATTTGTGATTGTAAAGATTGCCACATTAGGCCTCTTTCACACGGAGCGGGCAAAACCCCGCCCACGCCTAGCCACGTGTCCACCCGCTTCCGCCGACCCTTGCACGCAGCGGGCAAAATCTCTTCGCGCTTTTCAGAAATTCTTTTCCAAGACTTGATTCAATAGTCAGCGGGCGCGGGTGCGGTCCGCTGCGTGTGAAGACGTGTATAAGAGCTAATGGCCAATCACCTCCCTGCGGGCGCGGGCCCGCTACCAACTACAAACGCCCGCTCTAGCATTATCGCCCGCGCGCGGATGTCGCTCCGCTCCCGCTTCGTGTGAAAGGTTCCATTTAAACTATACGTTCTTAGTTTTGAGGGCCCGCGGCTTCTCGCGGGCGCGGGTTTTACGCTCCGTGTGAAAGAGGCCTTACATTAAAATTATTTAACACGGTTAAATTATACCGTGACATTTTTTTACGCTGAACATAGTCAATACAACGTCCTTATGTTCAATTTTAAAAAACCCATGTCAACAATTTGCGAGTATTAGCTATGCTACCAATTATACCATAAACCTGTCAAAAAAATTGTCACTTGAAGATCATTCAAGTAAAGCCATGTAATTTTTGTGAAATTTATTTTATACCATGCAAATCATTTGCACCATTTTATACCATAAGTAATGCGCGTAACGTTTTTCAGTCACTTATCTCGATAGACCAACTCCATCAATGGGAACAATTTTTAACATTATTTCAAAATTTAACAATCACTATTTATCATAATTATCACCATTTGACATAATAATATTGTAAATTTTATTTTTTAGATGTCCCCAAATAAAAAAGTCATTTAGGGATAAATGTGGTGACCGAGGTGGCCAGGCTGTTGGTTCTAATCTTCCTATCCAACGCTCCGCAAAAAATGCATGTAAATAACTTTCTATCATTGCAGTGGAATGTGCGGGAGCTTCATCCATTTGAAACCAGATATCATTGACATTCAAGTTTTGAATATGAGGTATTATTTGTGTACGAAGTAAGACTAAGAAGGAATTAGAATTTTGGGCCAACTCCATCAATAGGAACAATTTTTAACATAATTTCAAAATTTAACAATCACGGATGCGGTGAGTATACACAAACTAATTACAACAAATAATGTATCGAGTAACTCCCGGTACAGGTAAGGAATGATACGTTATTTTATTAAATTTACAAAATGGCCACCTTCACGTTCTACACAATATGCCAGCCTATTGTAAAAACCTTGAACAGAATATCTAATTAAATTGGGATCAAGCTCATTGCAAGCATGCCATATCCGATCCGATAAATTTTATTTTTTAGATGTCCCCAAATAAAAAAGTCATTTAGGGACAAATCTGGTGACCGAAATGGCCAAGCTGTTGGTACTAATCTTCCCATTCAAGTTTTGAATATGTGGTATTATTTGTGTACGAAGTAAGACTAAGAAGAAATTAGAATTTAAATTTCCGTCGATGAAAAAATGGGCCAATTAACGTATTATTAATAACACCTGTCCATACATTAACCCTACGGTTATACTGAGTGCTTGTTAAATTTTGGAGGTGCGGATTAGTCCTTGACCAATATCTGTAAAGAAAGGAATTACAAGCAAACAGGATATTATAAATCAATAGAGACTAATCGATAATTTTGAGAATTTACTTCACCATCAAGTGTAAAAGATGCTTCGTCTGTAAATACTATTTTTTCAAATATTTTTTCATTGTAATGTATTAAATACATGAATATTATGTAATGTAAATAAGTAAAGGGTTTCGGATTTTAAAAAAACGACATGTTTTTAAAATCAAATAAAATACAAAATACACTGCTCAACAAAATTAGGGGAACACCTATAAAAATGGGTTAAAATAAATTTTTAACCACCATACGGAATTAATTAATACTGATCAATCTTAATTCATGTCTATTTAAACAGAAATGAGGTATTTTAAAACCATGTGCTCAAAATAAACAACAAAAAAAATCCAAAAACCCAAAAATTAACAAAAAGGAAAAACATTGAAATGTAATTCTACAACGTTATTTAAGATATTAATAACGTGTGTGGCCTCCACGCGCTTTAATGACAGCCGCACATCTTCGAGACATGCTTACAATCAGAGTTTGGATATATTATTGTGGTATGTTGTCCCATTCTTCAAGAAGAGCGTCGAACAGTTGTTGATGGTGAAGTGGGGGCTCTGGGTGGTTTCTGTGCATCCGATCAAGATAATCCCATAAGTGCTCAATGGGATTGAGGTTTGGATTAAGAGCTGGTCAATTGAGCACTGGGATATTATTGTCTTGCAAAAACATTGTAACCTGGAGAGCAACATGAGGTCTTGCATTATCATGTTGGAGGCAAAACTGAGGTCCAATTCTAGCAGCAGCATGTAAAACATTATCGATAAGGATGTCGTCAATATAGCGAATACCATTTATTGTTCCCTGCACAAGAACAAAGTCGGTACGATTATCGTACGTTAAACCTGCCCATCTAATCCACCACCAAATCTGTCAATTTGGTGAACAACGCCGCCTAAATATCGTTCTCCTGGTCATGCCCAGACTCGCACACGTCTGTCACAACGTGTCACAAGAAACCTTGATTCATCCATAAACATGATTGATGACTACTGCTGGATTCCCCAGTTTTGGTAACGTGTTGCAAATTCAAGTCTGTTTCTGTTGTTGGTTAATGTTATACGAGGCTTTTTAACAAGTTGTTTGGGTTTTAAACCACGTTCACCAAGCCTTCTACGTACTGTTTGGTCCCAAAAAACCATGCTCGTTACTATCCTAAAATAATTTGTAACATCTCTTGCGGTTAATATGCGATTTCGCTAAGCCGAAGTCACGATCATTCTGCCTTGACGAGTTGTTGTTACCCGTTTTCGCCCATGTTCTGGCCTTCCCTTATATCGTCCAGTCTCTTGATGCCTGTGCCATACTCGGCATACCACGCAGGGACTTACGTTTAACATTCTTTCAACGTATTGCATTGATCGTCCATCTTAGAGTAAAGCAAGAGCCTGTGATACTTCTACTTCGTTAAAATCCCTTATCATGGATGTATGGGCTTGATACTGATTTTAGAATGACTTTTTTACTGTGTTACTCAAATTTTTTCTCAAATTCAATTTCAAAGGTGTCGAGGTTTAGTGACATATGTAATGTTCGACATAATTAAATAAAACTACCACGTGCGAATTGACATGTTCTTTATTTCCACGCCACATGTACACTGGCCGTGCTCATACCTGCACTCCGCGTTGCCAACTTAATCTTAACATAATATAAGTGATTCCAACTTAAAAGTAATTCTTACAAATATAACATCATTCTCCCTCTAATTTCTTTCTTATTCTCTATAGTTAGGTACATTGGTACGCGGCCTTAAATTACGCACACCTGGCGAAACACTCGCACTTCCCGTGAGGCCTATATTTTCAGCGCTCGCACTCTCTTCCGTGGCACTTGTTTTCTCGCTCACACTCGCGCTGCCAACCGCTGGGCCCCCAGGGTGGTATAAGGAAAAATCCGAACAGTCCAACATTTGATTAATGTGCCGACGCCATTGTTTGTTAATAGTCGGTATGTCCACCAAGTATGTCCTGGGTCCTAAGACCTTGACTACTACCCCCTTGATCCAGGTGGGTTTCCTACCCCGATAATCCCTAACTGCCACACGTTCCTGCAATTCATACGCTCGTTTGGCTATTGTTTAACGTTCGCGACGCGAAGGCAATGGGTCTTTCTTCACCTGTTCGCATTACATGTGAAATTACCGCCCCTACTCCCACGTCCGAAGCGTCTACTGCTAGCGTTATGGGTAAGTTAGGGTCATAATGGGCCAATGTTTTGGGGTCGCTTAGTTCTTCTTTGATTGCCCTAAACACTTGATCGCATTCCTCAGTCCACTCAAAGGTGGTGTTCTTTTTTGACAAGTCGTATAATGGCTTTAGGCGTGTTGAACTATTGGCTATGAATTTGTGATAATAATTCACCAGCCCCAGAAATGATCTAAGTTCCGTTAAGGTTTCTGGTTGGGGGGCATTTTGAATTGCGTCTGTCTTTTCCCGCAGAGTGTGTAGCCCATGTCTGTCAATTCGATGTCCTAAATATTTAACCTGATTTTTAAAAAACTCACATTTGTTTATTTTTATTGTTAACCCACAGTCATTTAGAATTTTTAGTACCTGTCTCACCCTCCTAACATGCTCCGCGAAATTTTTTCCTGTAACGATTATGTCGTCAATGAATACTGATACCCCTTCCAGTCCCTCCAATAATGCCTCCATACGCTTCTGGAATTTTGCCGGTGCACACGAGATGCCATACGGTAGCCGTGAAAATTTATACAGCCCCTTATGTGTACTAATAGTCGTTAACAGTTGTGATTCCTCATCTAGTTCGAGTTGTTGATAGGCATTACTTAAGTCAAGTTCCGTGAAATACACCCCACCTTGCAATTTTGCAAATAGTTCCTCTACCCGTGGCAGTGGATACTGGTCCACTTCTAATATTGGGTTTATTTTTGAGTTAGAGGGAGAATGATGTTATTGTTGCCGGGTCATCTGGGACACATAAACTCGACAGGAGCTGGATGCCTCTTCACTTAGGTTGCTCAGTAGTACTGCCCTTTTTATCTCTGGCTTCTCGGTTAGTTCGTTTGCGATAAAATATTGTCCTAGTTTGGCCTTGTATATGGACCAATCCGTTTGTAAACCAAACTCTCCAATTTTACTGTACGACATTTCTTCTGCACTTTTAATTCACTGTTGTTCTCACTTCCCGGTCCGCTCTAGGTTCTACTAATCCTCGTCGCCAATGTAATGTTCGACATAATTAAATAAAACTACCACGTGCGAATTGACATGTTCTTTATTTCCACGCCACATGTACACTGGCCGTGCTCATACCTGCACTCCGCGTTGCCAACTTAATCTTAACATAATATAAGTGATTCCAACTTAAAAGTAATTCTTACAAATATAACAACATAGACTAACGTATTTAAATAACCCAACAAGACGAAGTCCAAAGGTGTTAGATCACAACGTCTTAGAAGCCAATTAACAGTTCCATTTCTCTAGATAACAGACTCGCCAAACTTTTCTCTCAGTAAGTCCATAGTGGCATTGGCAATATGTGGTGTTGCACCATCTTGTTGGAAAAACATGGCTTGCAAATTAATTTCATCCAACTTTGGCCACAAAAAATCCGTTAACATTGATCCATAACGCTCACCAGTCACTGTTACTGCATCTCCATTTGCATCTTCAAAAAAATATGGTCCGATGATGTCACCATGCCATAAACCATACCAAACAGTAACTTTTTTCGGATGAAAAGACTTCTTATGAATCTGTTGTGGATTATTTTCACACCAAAAATGACAATTGTGTTTGTTAATGAAGCCGTTTAAATAAAAATGGGCTTTATCTGAAAAAATGATTTTTTTGAGAAAAAAATGGATCAATTTCAAGTTGATCTAGAGCGCAATCAGCAAATACACGGCGCTTATGATGGTTAAGTGGTTCAAGTTTTTGAGTCAATACAATCTTATACGGACGTAAACCCAAATCTTTTCTCAAAATACCGAATACGCCAAGTTGCCATTCTTGAAAGGCCAAGTTCTTGAGAACGTCGATTGATCGACTGATTTGCATCTGCTGTAACTCTGGCACTTACAGCGTTTCTTACGTTTCGTTGTCTTACTGGTGTTATGGTATCGTATAAAATTTGTTTAGAATTTTTCAACAATTTGACATATAGCAAGCGCAGCAGGGCGATGATGTGGACCAAGTCTTCACGGAGATTACGCCGAGTGTGAACGATTATTTTGATAAAATTTTTGAATAATAACCAAACGTGTGCTTTTGAAACGTGTATTTTGCTATGATGAATTGTCAAACTATACTAAAAACAAATGACAGCTAGTGAGATTTCTACAATTTTCGATAAGATTGCTATGATGTTTTAAAAACATATCGTTCCTATTGGGAAACCCTTTACTTACTGGTATTTATTTTTATTTATTTTATTATTTATTTTTATCGCCTGACCAGTTTCGGTTTATAAAAATCCATCTTCAGAGGCATATATACGAAGAATACAATAAATGAGGTTAAATATAAAATTAGATTTAAGTTTGTTACAAAAATGTTTACATATAAATTATAATAGTATATGTTATGTGTATAATGTTATAGTGTGTATCTCAAATTTCGTAACTGTAGTGGCGCCAATGACTGTTTTAACTAGAAAAGGTTCTTCTTTTATGTGGACGGGGGCATGTCAACTAGCGTTTGTCACGATTAAATAGTGTTTCGTTAGTGCCCCTATTTCGACCTGTCCGGACTTCAACCTACCATTCATTATTCAAACTGATGACAGTGATTTTGGTCTAGGTGCGGTTTTGTGTCAACAGCATAAGAGTGGTGAGAAAGTTATCAGTTACATCAGTTGTTCTTTGAAAAAGACGGAACGTTATTGGAGTGTCACCGAGAAGGAATGTGTGGCTGTGCTGAGGACCATTGAAAAGTTTCGACCCTATTAGATGGACATAAATTCACGGTTATCACAAATAATCATTCACTATAGGCGATTTACATTAAGGCGGCAGCGCCACCGTGGCGCATTTACGTACTAGCCATGGGTATTTGTCGCTTCCAGTCAAATGGGTTCCTATCTGTTTGTTGTGCTAAAGTTGTTTGCTAAAGTTAAAACCTTTTTATATTTTGCCATTGTTGATGTTAAACCATAACCACAAGATTGATAACTATACGATAAGCGGCAGAAGTCGACTAATTTGATACGAATCGCACACTTTAGCACAACAAACACATAGGAACACGTTTGATTGGAAGCGTCAAATACCCATGGCTAGTACGTAAATGCGCCACCGTGGCGCTGCCGCCTTGATGTAAATACAGTGACTACACAGGTACAGTAGCGGCAAGAGTGGTGCTTCTCGCGATTGGTTCGGGTAACGCCCAGAAATAGATGGCGGCCGGATGTTTATGTTTGAAGCTTGACGTCTTATGATGTCTATTTATCTGTCAACATTTGAAAGTATTTTATTTTATGTCAGAAGTATTTATAAACATTTCTTATTAATTATGCCCCATCATTGGAACGAGATTGATCGTGGTTTTGCCCAACGTCAAATCAACGCCGAGATCGTATTACTGGGAGAAAGGTTGAGCAGAACGAATGAAAAATTTACTCCAATATTGAATTCCAAGACAACACGAGGCCTTAGCAGTCTCAAGCGGATACGCAATCTGGGTGAGCTGAAACATCGACCACCTCCTTATAACACGGATTTCTTTAATTTGTAGCGAAAGCAGCACAACGCCTTTTTTCTTAAAAATGATTTTTATATCGGCAAGACAATTGTGTTATTCATACACTTATTCATGAGGTTTATTTAATCCCCTAGGGTGAATCTAAATGAAAATTTAAATACCAGTGACGTCAACTTGAGGTGTGCCTAGAGCGCCCACGATAGCAGCATCAAGCCATAGCACTTACAGCCATCACCATGTATTCCAGCCAAGAAATATTTCCCTTCAATTCGACGATGTACCTCCTATTGAGTATATTATTGATAGACAATAAAACAAGGTAACTAACAAATCGATACAAACATACTTTTGAAGACTCACAACAACATATTTAGAATGATCTAAAATAAAGGAAGGTATTATTAATATATTTTATCTGCATGTTTAGTAGAATTGTAAATAATGAATTGTTTAACACGTTCGCGGATAGCGACTGCTATAGCAGTCCTTCACGAATGTGCTGAGGGGACATTGACTGAAATAGCAGTCCGTCTCATATGTAATTTATCTGGACTCAGACTGCAACTATGCAGTACTTGCATAGAATACAGCGTTAGGTGTAAATCTAAAATGATGGTCTTCATTTGCAGTAGTGTTAGTATGTACCTACGTGTCCCCTTACAATAATTCCCATTTTACGACGTGTCCGATTATTTTCAAGAATTGTATCGTCCACGAAAAAATCGCTTGGAATTGTCTACTATAAAACGTTTAATCAAAGAATAGAGGTTTAACAAAATCGTTCAAAATAAAAATGAAGTGCGTCACACAGTACCGCCAACCGCCAATGCCATCTGCAATCCAAGTTGTGCAAATGGTATTGGTACAGCGCTAGCTTAATAGTACTTCAGTTAAGACATGGCGGTTTATGTCCATTGTCACCACTTTATCTATTAAGTCACTGTAGATGTAAATCGCCTATTATGGTTGAATCGACTACATAGTCCTGCTGGTCAATTAGCGTGTTAGAGTGTAAGGTTACAATAATACGATCTCACACTAGTACATCGGAAGGGAAAGGCCCATGTAGTCCAAGATGCTCTCACCAGATCTGTGCCCAGAATAAACCCTATCCTGGTCTCAATAGCCATGACTACTACTACCGATCCTTGGTACCTCCGAATGAGAGAATAGATCACAAAACATGTTCGGAAGTTTCCTTTGTGGATGGTAGAGAAAGGGGTGGTATATAAATGTGTATCACCCAGAACTAGAGATCCTCCGGAACAGGAACCATGGAAAATAGTATTTCCGAAAGATAAACGTACAGCCATATTACAGGAAAATAAGGATTCTCCGAGGGCAGGCCACACAGGAATATTCAAGACATCATCGAATCAGAGTTTATTATTATTGGCCGAAAAATTCAGAAGTGTTCGAACTGTGCAGAACATAAACTGTGGGCGTATATGGGTCGTGGTCGGGCGAAACACGTCTTTATAGAATTTGTAAATATTTTTTTGTGTGTACCTTATTAACGTAGTAGAATCTTCTGGTGGTATAATACGTAACAGAACATAATTGATAACTAGTATCACGGGCGCTTAAACACGGTGATCAGTTGATTCCTTTTTTTTTCTTTTTTTCTCTTTTATTGAATTATTTTACATTCTGATATTATGGAGGTCAAGTTTGACGTAGATCGTCTGAACCAGGAGGAGTTGGCTTACGAATTATTATGCCGAGGTTGTGTACAACCGGTACCGTGCAAGTGATGCGAAAGGCATTACGCGGCTTTATTAGAATAGAGATCCCGTACCCCGCCTATAAGGTTGCCTTCGATACGGACGCGACGGCCCTAGAGGGCTCTCAGATTTGATGACGAACGCAGCCTACAAGCAACTCGCAGCAAAATTAATTTCTGTCATTAATCGGACAAATCGTAGCCTAGCGAAAACGACGGACGAACTCCGGCGGAGATCGACGCTGCTCATGAACTTTCTAGCTCTACAGCAGTTTTACAGCTGAATTTAATTTTAAGCTAAGAGTCGAGTGATAATTCCCGCAACAGCAACAACGCGTGTAAGGTCCATCCCTATAGCTGAATGGGAACTCAAGTTCACCGGCGAGAGAAAGGACGTCTCGCTGAACGCCTTTCTGGAGCGTGTCGCTGAATTACGTGTCGCCCGCCATATTTCGGGCGAAACTTTGTTTGATTCGGCTATTGATTTTTGAATTCACCCCCAAGTGGCAAGTTGGAGTGACCTAGTGGCACGACTGAAGGTAAGTTCCTCAGCGCTGACTATGATGACAATCTTTTCGAAGAAATTCGGAAACGTACACAAGGTGCCACGTGCCTGGAGGGCTTTCAACGCGTTAGGCCGCGGAGCAATTGGATGTTCCCTTTGAAGCAAGGAAAAGGGCCGGGTTCTCGAAGTCGGAGAGGGGGGAGGGGGGGTATAAAAAAGGCTCCACGTAATTTTAACTTGTCACTACTTCAGTATAAGGGCCTGCACGTTATCTGTATAGGTTGACAGAAGATAATAAGCGATACTCAAAACTACGAAAATATCGTAACAGCTGACTATCTAACGCCCACACCACAAGATCCAATGTGTCTGAAAATGAGAATGATATTGCTCTAAAGAAAAAAAGGTTAAATTTGAAATAAAATATAGCCACCTGAAGGGCAAATTTATCTGAAGGATATTACATCGCTGTGCGCTCTGAAAGATTTGGAAAATTTGGGGCAATGAGTTCTGTTCTGAGTCTTTTAATGTCAATAACTTGTGTTTATTTACACAGAATGGCGGACACCGTGTTCCACTATCACCTACAAGAAAATACCTCTGCTCTGTAAATAATTACACCGCATCAACCGAAGTTGGCCAAATTCCGTCCAACACTTATAGCGTAATATGAAATACCTACGGAAATACTTCTTTTACAATGGCACAGGAACACGTACAATACAATAACACCGTACGACAAAAATATATACACGCACAAAGGAAAAATATGATAGGTAAGTCTGAAGGACAATCAAAAGTGAAACTGTACAGAAGTTACCAAAGAAAAATATAAAATTTAAACTGAAAAACTTGAAGAGTGAATTGAAGCAAAGAAAAAAAAAACTTGAAGAGTAAAGTTAAGTAATAAAGATTATGTGATTATGTTAAATAAATTAAATGGGGAGAATAAAATAATTTATGGCCTTATTCAGAAGTTCTTGGTGAACTCCGCCGGTCCGCTGCGACTTCACAAACGACCCTCGTACTCGCCGTCTCCACGTTAAACACTAAGTTCTTAACACCAAGCGCCTTCAAAATTACCTGCCGTAATTATTATTGCGGCTACACCGATGTTATTGGCTAGCCTCGGCCTAAACGCCTGGAATCACAGAGCGTATTAACAAATGAGCGCCACGTGTTTAACAAAAAAATATGTTTCGTTCTTTCTAATTACTCACTCGTTTAGATGTTGCTTCGAGCGTAATCAATTCTCCCCCAGCTCCGCACCCAGTGAATTGTCCTCATGTGGAGTATTTATGAGTGACCACGATGATCCCGAAAAATCGGCTACCGTATGATACCACCACTATCGCGTCATGCCACTTCGCTGTTTACACGGCTCCAGATGAAAATTGAATGGGACGGGCATAGCCCTCCCGGTCGCTAAGTTGACCATATGTTACCTGAAAACAGGTACGCAGTGTCGCCAACCCGCGCAACATAAATCCCTGAATCAAATTGATCCTTGAGGCCTTTTCGGACCGTTACAAAGGACCGACAAAAAGTATGGGTCTTTTGTGGCGTGTGTCACTAACTTATTTAACCGGTTGAGCATCAAGATTGTCGAACCGACGCTTTTACAGATGCTGTTGCGAAACAATGCTCCGTTTTATCAACAGCATTCAGCGCTACACGATGTGCCATCCGTGTCGGAACTAATCAAACTCGGTCGCCGATTAGATGATCGTACACGCGCGTTGGAGAAGTTCGAACCTCCGCGAAGTCGAATCAACGCCCTAGAGCCCGATCTGGCGTACGATGACGTTGAACCACCCAATATTGCACTTCGGCTGGCATTACGTGTTTTAATTGCCGCCACCAGGGACACGTAGCACGGGTCTGTCGACAACCCCATAACCCTATACGTTGGATTAGATGTCAAGGTCAAGGTCAAGGTTTAGATGTTTGGTGTCAAGGCGAACGTCACCGTATTGAATTGCCCGAATTGCGGTTGTGCGGGAAACGCAAGACGACGCCGTTGAATGATCGATCAACGACTAAAGCGTCTTCAACGAACATTTCCCGTGACGTATTTTACTTGACTTCATATTAGCTAGTGTTCGTGGAGACGAACTTCCTTATTTAACAGTCTCAGTCTTCGAAATTAAATTATTAGGTCTTTTGGATTCCATTGCGAATCGCACAGTTATAGGCAATAATCGATGGGAAGTTTTACGCGATCTTAAATTAACTTTTGTTGAGAAATCTGCCCCAGTGGAACGGAGCCAGTGGTGAAATTTGACTAAGTTTGGGTACAGTTTCACTACCATATAGGGTAGAGGGTAAAGTGGCAGTTTTACACACTGTAGTGGTCCCCGGCATAAAACACTCACTTATTCTAGGCCAGGACTTCTTCAAAGCCCTAGGCATTGTTCCCGACTTGCGGAGTGGCTCTTGGTCCTTTTCCAAGATTGATTTAGCAAGAGTGAAGGTGTCAGCCATTTAGTCATTGGAGTGTTTAAATACTGACCAGGCGTCACAATTAAATCATTTAGTCGACGATCATTTTAAAGTCATGGCCACAGGTCTGGATCGTACGCACCTAGCCGAATACATAATCAAGACGAACTCATCCCCTATTAAGCAGCGATACTATCCCGTATCTCCCGTCATGCAACGGCCTATTAATAGCGAGCTTGACGAAATGCTGGCAAACGGCGTGACAGAACCATCAAGCAGCGTGTGGACATCACCAATAGTTATAGTGAAGAAAAAAGACGTTTAGGTTTTGTGCCCACATCCATCAACTCAACAGTCTCCGAAAAAGACGCCTATCCAATACCGTATGTCACTGATAGTTTGGACAAGCTATGGGACGCACGGTACCTTACCTCGAGATTACCTCGAGGTACCTTACCTCGCGGCCTATTCCAATTTACGAGGATGCCCTTTGGGCTGCATAATTCGCCTGCGACTTAGCAACGGTTCATTGATCGTATGATCGGTGCTGATGAGCAACCGTATGTCTTTGTATATTTGGATGACGTAATCATTGTGTCACAGAGTTTTGAGGATCATACGCGAATTTTGACAAATTTTTGAGTTCTATCTCGGATTGGTAAGCCCGGCCTTACATTAAATCGGAAGAAATGTTTATTTTGCCGACCGGAACTCAAGTTCCTCGGCTATCTCGTCCACCATAATGGCTTACAGGTCGATCCGGAGAAAGTCGCAGCCATTTTGAAGATACCCAAGCCCAAACGCGTACCGGAACTCCGGCGTATAATTGGCATGATGTCGTGGTACCACCGTTTTATACCGAATTTATCCAGCATCATCGCTCCATTGAAGGCTTTACTGAAGATGAATAACAAATTTCAATAGACTGGCAATGCAATGCGAGGAGGTATTTAATGCCGTTAAACACCACCTCGTCTCCGCTCCCAATTTAACATGTCCTCAAGGTTTTCGGTTGTTACCGACCACTACTCGCTGGTCTGATTGAGTAATCTTGAGGACACAACAGGTCGTCTTGCAGGATGGGCGGTCCGGCTATAGCAATACGACTTTGCGATTGTCCACTGTAAAGGCAAGGACCAGGTAGTCGCGGACGGTCTATCCCAAGATGTGGCTCACATAGCGACTGAGACACCGATAAAGGTGGATAGGTGGCATGAGCGGACGAAGGCAAATGTGACGAGGTCACCGCTTAGATTTTCACAATGGCGGGTGACCCCTATCCCCTATCCGGATTTGGTCTCTCAGCAGAACCTATGGAAGTAGGTCCTTACATCCTAGGAGCGAACGTAAGACAATTCTAGAGCAAGGTCATGCGGACGACACGTCAGGTCACACGGGGGTGTATAAAACTTTCCACCGATTAGCTTCGAAATATTACTGACCTAAAATGAGAGCCGATGTCACATGTTTGGTACGGAAATGTAGTTTGTACAGTTACCAACCCCGAGCAACGCCGACCCGGGTTCATGGTGGAGCGGAAACCCAACACTCGGCCCTGGCAGACAATTTCAATTTCAACAGACCTAATTGGCCTCCTGCTACGCTCGAGGGGTGGTTTTTCATATATTCTAGTAGTAGTCGATGTATTCAGCAAGTTTTGCCTTACTTTCTCTCTTCGGACGACGAAAACGCCCTCAATAATCAAAAACATCGAAGAACACGTGATTTTACTCTTTGGTGCTCCGGAAGCGGTCATTTGCGATAATGGAGAACAATTTCATAGTAAAGAATTGAAGCGTTTAGCGGAACGCTATGACTTTCGGTTGTCAACTTTTTATAATTTGCTGGCTGTTCAGCCACGCGTTTCAGTACGATAACATCTAGTAATAGCTCGACTTATTGTGCTATTACTAGACAAACCTGTCAGAAAGTTCGCGAAGAGTTTAAAAGCAGGCTATATTTTTGTTTAGAAAACAATGGAAACCATTTCCAACATTTACTTTAACATGTTACTTGAGTTTAATTAATTGAACGCTTTTGAACTTATTTGCACTTACTGCCAAAACTAGCTCATCAAATTACATTGTATAAATAATGACTAGAAAGCATTTTTCAAGGGCTTTCCAACTATGTATCACAAGTAGGGGGGTGCCATTTAATTTTTTTAGATGGAGGTGGCTGTTGATTAAAGACATTTTAAAATCAAAATTGCTGAGCAATATTTAAAATTTGGTTTCATACCCTCTGTCCACGCTGAACATTTACATGTTTGCCTTGTATGCCAACAATGCTGGACCTAACCTAACTAATCAAACGAGGCCGTCTTGAGGCACTTGATAGCGACACGCAATGCTCATATTAATTCAGATTTTAATTACTTTTATACTTTTGTTAGGTATCAAATTGAATTATTGGCTAATAATTGATTAATAATAATAATAATAATAATAATAATAATAATAATCCTTCTTTATTTTCAAAATAATTATAATATATATATATATATATATATATATATATATATAAATAATACAAATTAGGTGAAAATGTGTCATGGTAACTAAAAACAGGCGAACTACTTAACATACAATCCTGTTTAAATATTCATTAAGAGAATAGGGTTCTAGGTGCACAAGAAAGCGATACAACAGTCTCTTATACTTCTTAGGATTTCTCTCAATTTTGATTTCCTCAGGTAAGTAAGCAAAGACTTTAGTTGCGGTGTAGGTGCAACCCTTTTCAGACGCGGTCAGTTTATGATATGGGAAGTTATAGTTTTTTGTTCTGGTATTGTGGTTATGTGATTTATTAAGGACCTTGAATTTGTTTCTATTTTTAAACAATAATAGTAAAATTTCATATATATATAAACCCGTGACTGTAAGTATGCCAAGTTGTTTGAAATACCCTCTGCACGAATCCTTCACCCTTAAATAGCCAAAGTACGTATTGTTCCTTTTTGTATAATAAATGTACTTTTAATCCCATTTCCTTGTCCCCAGAAAACAATTCCAAAGCGAAGTATTCATTGGAAATAAGCAAAGTATACACTTCGTATTGTTTTTCCGGTGACATAACGTTTAATAACACGGATAGAATAATGTGCTTTTACTATTTTTTTATTTACAGTGGTTATTTGTTCGCTCCAACATAAGTGATTGTCTTCAGTGATACCCAGGAATTTTACACAGTCTGAAGGCTGTAGCTCGTGGCCCTCCAGTAGTTTGATACTGGAGGGAACCACTGCTGTGGCTCTATTCATTTTAAAAATTATACTTGCAGTTTTACTATTATTAATGATAAGACGATTTGTGATAAACCAATTGGCTACTTGTTCATATATTTCATTAATTTGCCTTTCCATCATATTTACGTCTTTGTTTTTAACCAAAAAATTAGTATCATCTCCATAATTTATTAGCCATGCTTCATCATTAGTGATCTCAAGTCTCATGTCATTTGCATAAATGATAAAAAAAGTGGGCCCTAATATGCTTCCCTGTGGGATTTCCATATTAATTAGCAACAACTCTGAAAAGTATATTTTTTTATTTGTTTTAATTTGAACCATTTGTTTGCGGTTTGAAGGTACGACCTGCATAACTCCACAGCGTGACCGCGTACACCATATTTCTCTAGCTTATGAAACAGGATTTCATAGTTGATGCAGTCATATGCCTTTGATAGATCTAAGAACATACCTACTGTTATTTCGCCATTCTCAAATGGCTCCAGAACGTACTGCGTCAAGTCGTACACTGCGGTATCAGTAGATTTTCCCTTTGTATAGCCATGCTGATATGCGCTAAATAAATTAAACTTTCTGAAAAAGGTTATTAATCGTGAATTGATTACATGTTCAAAAACCTTACTGAAGCCTACTAACAGGCTTATCGGGCGGTAGTTCGCGAGAAGCTCCGGGTCTTCGTTCTAATATAATGGAGTTACCAAAGCTATTTTTAATTTGTCAGGAAATATTCCATGTTTGAGCATATTATTTATAATGAATGTTAGAGGCTCTGCGAGTTCAAATGAACACACTTTAATTATACTTGTGGATATTTCGCCATACCCACTACTCAATTTGGCGTGTAATTTCGTTATTATATTTATGATTTCATTTGGAGTAACCGGTTCCAGATACATGGAATTTTGGTTTACTTGTATCTTACATTGGAATTCCACAGAGGGCAATTTTTTTACTAACGAGGGGGCAATACTAGTGAAGTATTGATTAAATTTATTTGCAGTGTTCACAGGGTTTCTTTTGATTGGGACACAAATCAAATCACAATATCCTTACCACAATCCTTACCACAATTACTACCCTTAATTTCTTCTATAACTTTCCATACCGTTTTAGATACATTTGTCGATTGGTCTATCATTTGGCAATATACTTGTTTTCGTTTGCTTTCCAGTAGCTGGTTGTATCGCTTTCTTGCTTCATTGTACCCCTCCCTAAAACTATTATCACAATTAGCTAAATGGTTTAGTAGGTCTAAGTTGCGTTTGCATTTTACCACTTTAGGACTCTGAAAGTGACTATCTCTCGTTTTTTTTTGTTTTACTAACAATTTTGGAAAACTTTCATCGAACAGTGGGGTTAAGGTTTTCATAAACTCAGACCACTGTTCGTTGACAGTAATTTTCTCACATTCATAGACATTGATCCAATCTTGTTCATTTAGAGAGGCTTTGAATTTATTTTTATTCTTGACACTAAAAATTCTTTTGTAATTTGAATTATTCACTTGTTTGTCGGATACCTTAATTGATATTTTTTTGGGCAAAATGATCCGATATATGATAATTCAGTATCTGGGTTTTGTACAATTCGCTATCGTAATTTGTGAATATATTATGAATACATGTTCTCGACGTGGTTGTAATTCTTGTGAAGTCATGTACTGATGGATACAGTCCATATGAGCCCAGAAGAAGTTTAAAAACTGAGGAATCCCTATTTTCGGCCCTCAGATCAACGTTAAAGTCCCCTGCTATAAAAACTAAACAGTTCTCCATCGAAATTCTGCCAAGCAACTCATCCATCTTACTAAGCAAAACCTCAATGGGGCCATCATTTCTATAAATAAATAATACAATTATTTTCTTATTAGCTATGTTACACTCCACAGCCCCACATTCAAAAGAAAAAGGGTCAGACAGTAATACTAAGTCTCTCCTTTCGGTGCATCCCATACCATTTCTGCAAAATATTGCCGTGCCTCCATGTTTGCCCTCCTCCCGGCAGTAGCTTGACTTCAGGGAAAAATTCAAAAAGTTGTGTAGACTAATTTGCTGATTAGTCTTCCAATGTTCTGTTATGCATAGAAATTTACAGTCTGTGTGTTATGTTACCATTTGTTGTAACATATTCTGCGAATTACCAATTGATTGGGCGTTTTGATGTATAATGCTTGTATTGAAATCTTGGTTATTTTTCTTCGTTGACGTTATCCCTTGGGGTCGCAGTTACTCTCGTGTGAAAAAAACGAGTGATGAATGTTCCTTTTGGCCAGATTGCTGGGTCCATAGCTTTATCGAGGTTACATAGATGGATAGTAATCTTGAAAGATGTGTAATATTGTGGACATTTTGAGATAACTTCTTCACATTCAATTTCGTCGAAGTTTGTCTTTAGGTAATTCCAAACTTCATCCCTCGACGTCCCCGGTGCCAACCTTGAGACATATAGGAACCCCTTTTTGGGAGCTGCTTTAAGTGTGTTCTCCTTATTTTCATCAGAGTTGCCGATTACATTTGCGTTCGGTTTCTTGTTGTTGTTATTTCTGTTGTTGTTACTAACTCTTTTCATAATTGTTTCACTGTTTCCAGGGATATTTTCTGGTCTGAACCGTCTTCTCCGAACTGTTTTGAATTCATTATTGATAGCAGTCGCCGTATTTATATCCTGCTTCTTACTTTTATTTGTGTCGTAATAGACGCGGGATATATGTGCCTTCATTTGTATATGGAAATGGCTTAACCACAGATTACTGGGATCAAAAAAAGACGATTTAACAAAACTTATCTATATACAAATGCGTTTGGTTTAGCCAGTATTCAGCTTCAAAGTAGATTAAAAAAAAAACAAAATTTGCTTCTAAAAAGAGAACGTTTACATTGATTTGGATGTTGTTTGGTATGACACTCTATGCGGGTATAACTCATATTTTGACATAATATTGTTATTATCAGTAGACCGGTTGTGTACAAAACAAGGGTTGCCCAACATTAATATATTCATATTTTTTTAATAACACAGCAAATAACTTTAAACAAAATCAAATCGGACGCAGGCATTCATTATTAAGTTTTTTTGTATCTTTATAGTTTTTGATATGTGTTACAGTTTCGACACAAAAAAATAAAATATGAGTGACTGCGCTACACTCGTTTGGAAACAAATGTAATCTAGTTACCGGGTTGATGATGGTTTATTCACAATAATGAATATAAAGTACTCTTATGCCGATAAAACAGATATGTTGCTGGTTTTAGGATTTTAGAAGCCCTAATAACGAGGAAGAAATTTTGGAAATTATAGCAATTTCTTCATCCATACGATATCCGAATAGTGCAAGAGCTTTTACCAGCTAATTATGACCTACGTTTTGCGTTTTACCGATTTATTCAGGAAAAAAGAGTTGAACATGTACTTTTTAACCAGAAAATTCTGTTCACTGATGATTTGTTTCCAAACAAGTGTAGCGAAGTCACTTATATTTTATTTTTTTGTGTTGAAATTGTAACAGATATCGAAAACTATAAAGATACAAAAAAACTTAATAATGAATGCCTGCGTCCGATTTGATTTTTTAAAAATGTATTTGCTTTTGTCATTAAAAGATATGAATGTATTAATGTTGGCCTCACTTGTTTTATACACAACCGGTCTACTGATAATAACAATATTATGTCAAAATATGAGTTATACCCGTATAAAGTGTCATACCAAACAACATCCAAATCAATGTAAACGTTCTCTTTTTATAAGCAAATTTTGTTTTTTTTAAATTAACTTTGAAGCTGAATTCTGGCTAAACCAAACGCATTTGTATATAGATATGTTTTGTTAAATCGTCTTTTTTTGATCCCAGTAATCTGTGGTTAAGCCATTTCCACACAATTTAGAGACACCCTGTATATATGCCGGCGCGACGCGCCCAGCTTACGAATGAATAACGAAGAGCATTGAGTTACTGGCCCTTATGGAGTGTGTATGCAAGTTCGGGTGCTGATTGTGGGGAAAGGATGTGTGATATAATGTTTGGGTGTGCGTTGCAACGTGGAAGGTTATGGATTAGGTGTTGGAATGGATTAAAGGTCAGTACCTAAACTACAATATGCAATATGCAATATCCGACATATGCAATTGGATTGTAATATTCACATTATGTAAAGGTATGATTCTTTGTAACTGCGGGGTTCACATAAAGGGGAGGTTCGTCGTAGTAAATGACATAAGGAGAGGTTCGTCCAAGTAAATGAAATAGGGAGAGATTCGTCCTGGTAATTGAAATAAGAGAGGTTCGTCCTAGTAAATGAAATAAGGTGAGGTTCGTCCTAGTAATTGAAATAAGAGAGGTTCGTCCTAGTAATTGAAATAAGAGAGGTTCGTCCTAGTAAATGAAATAAGGTGAGGTTCGTCCTAGTAATTGAAATAAGAGAGGTTCGTCCTAGTAAATGAAATAATGCGAGGTTCGTCCTAGTAATTGAAATACGAGAGGTTCGTCCTAGTAATTGAAATAAGAGAGGTTCGTCCTAGTAATTGAAATATGAGAGGTTCGTCCTAGTAATTGAAATAAGAGAGGTTCGTCCTTGTAATTCAAATAAGAGAGGTTCGTCCTAGTAAATGAAATAAGGTGAGGTTCGTCCTAGTAATTGAAATAAGAGAGGTTCGTCCTAGTAAATGAAATAAGGTGAGGTTCGTCCTAGTAATTGAAATAAGAGAGGTTCGTCCTAGTAATTGAAATAAGAGAGGATCGTCCTAGTAATTGAAATAAGAGAGGTTCGTCCTAGTAATTGAAATAAGAGAGGTTCGTTCTAGTAATTGAAATAAGGAGGGGTGCGTCCTTTACGTCCTTAATTAATATGTTACTCGTATTGGGTATTAAGAGGTGTATGTCACTGCTGTGCACATGAAGGTGAATTGCAATAGTCGTAGAGAATAATGCTCGAAGCCATGACTACTAGGAATTCAGTTGGCAAGAGAACAACTGGCGGGGAAGGGGAGATACTCCCCCAGTAAGTCCTTCCAATTATAGTTAATATACAATTCTAAAAGAATACTCTTTATATGTGGGGAAATCATTTGGAGCCGATGCCATCTTCGGATCGAGTTCAATATATAGCCTGCGGATCCTGACCAATGAAAATACAGTATATAATGTAAGTGATTATTATTATTACTAGGTAAAATGACGAAAATTTATATATTAAATATGGCATCAAATTAAGGCTACGATTGGAAAAAGAACTACTTTAACACTTTAAAGATAAAATGGGAAAAAGTTAAAGTCTCTATTAATTGCTCATACTGCCCCTGTCAATCGTACTCTTAAAGCTGATTATAAAATTTCCACACTCATCGTTAAATCTGGGAAAAATTATACTATAGGAGGGAATTTAAACAAACCATTAATATCGACATTTCTTAAAACAGTTCTGGAAAAGGACGACAAAGACGTGAAAGCTATGCCACTCAGTTACAATACTGTTAGCAGAAAAATGGACGAAATGAGTGAAGGTATCGAAATGCAACTTGTTGAAAAGCAGAAACCAAGAAAATTCTCAGTACAAATAGGTGAACTAAACATGTTTTTCTCGTCGGGGACAGGTTATGACGAAATGTTAATACAATTCTTGTACTTTTAAGATTAATTTGATGTGCAATACATATGATTTAAATGGTTTAAACAGCGGTGGTTATCTCTTGGGTAACAGCCGAAAATTCTTAGTTTTACCCAGCAAATACCCAGAAAAATGCCAGTCTTAAGCTGAGTCCACATCTACATGTTATACAGTCATATGTTAGACAAATGTCTGCGTGTTGTCATACAATACGTGTTTTACGGCAAGTTATATGTTATCGTTTTGGTAACGAAGAAGATCAGAGATTGTCATAAAATAAGTGGAATATATGGTTTTATGATCAGATAGTGTAACTTATAGTATTTTGCATTATAAGCCGAGTAAGAGGGTTTGCACATTTTATAATTAAACTGGTCGACGGCAAATTTGAAACAAACATACCAAATAATAATAATTGAAAATTAAGTGAATTAATAGCTATTTGTATTACAAGGGAGCAAACTGCATCATATCCTCCCGCGGATATTTAATGCCCGATGCGAAGCGGAGGACATCAAAATCTAATGGAGGAAATGGCACATTGCTCCCGAGTAATACATATGATTTTTTCTACGACCTTTTACAGTGTTTTGCATAAATATTATATTTCTTTTGCATGACAATTAAAAAACGGAATGTCAGAATATAATATTATTAAAACTCAAAGTATTCAAGGAACGTACGAATTTTTATAAATAAAGTACGAAGCTTATGTCGTACGTTGAATGGATTACGGCTACCGTTATAGTCCGGTTGAATAACATACGTAATGTATTGAATAGGGTTATTATGTATAGAGATTATGTTGAACGTTTTGAGGTGACTAAAATAAATGTGAATACATACTTTGGAACGGGGTATGTAGCTTTTCAAGGTTTCGTCTTTCGGGGAATCCTTTTGTAGTTCTCGCGTGCTAAATATATTTACCACAATTAGCCGGCCTTAGCTGGCCGCATTTTCAATTTTATATTATAATATTTTATTTTAGATTATTCTAATTGTTCTAGTAGTGAAAAAATAGTATGTACACCACGGTTGTGAATACTATTACAGCCTCGGCTCATGTAACCCTCAGCGCTATCAATAAAAGAAAACCATACACTATTATTACAGCTATTTAATGTTTCTATTTTAAGTATTATTCACGGGAGGCAAAGTTATATGCCTCCCGTGGGAGGAAAAGTAGAACTTTCCTCCCTTGTA
Source organism: Othius punctulatus (assembly GCA_951805005.1). Lineage (NCBI taxonomy): Eukaryota > Metazoa > Arthropoda > Insecta > Coleoptera > Staphylinidae > Othius > Othius punctulatus. The sequence goes on from OX638139.1 coordinate 79,689,462, forward strand.
TGAGGGACGAAAGTGCCCACTTTCTCTTAAGGGAGTAGACAAAATAATATAAAAATGAGAAGGGAGAGTATAAATATGACACGGGACAACTATAGTATATTATGCATTAAGGGGGTGGGGGAAATAGGCTTTAGCAGTCCTCGGTGAGAAGGCGCATGAGCGAGCGGAGCGAGCAAGAACATCAAGATACGAAGGGCTGCTTAAGCCTTTCGACCTGCAGGACAAGCGCTATTTTTCCGTCTACCTACAATATCTGACTTTTTTGCTCTATAATCAACCGAATTTCGTTTCAGGTACAGCTGCACTTTGATGAGTTTTTTTATGTAAATATTTTGTTTTATTTTAAGAACCGACTTCAACATTGAATGTTCAGACCACAATATAGCACTATTTGCTTCCTTCTGCTATATACGCCAGTACTGTATTTTTTGTTACTTTTTTTGTTACTTTTTTCCCGTTTTCCAACTACAAAACTTATTATATTGGAGTACATGCGGAGTCTAAGATTATATAGGTTAATTAGGTTACCGAAAGCGGCAGCGGCAACTTCCCTTATATCGAGTGGTGTAAGCCAAGTCTTCATCGCTGCTAACATCCATTGCACTTAACACACTTTTTAATTTGAAAATAGGTGCAATAATCTGTTATCGTATCAGTCAACATAATATTTGTTTATGAAAAGTATGCCGCCATCTATGGGTACATTTCTGAAAAAGTTTAGAGGCCCTAGGGCCTCTAAATGTCATTTTCTGCCCGCAATTTAGGACCGAAAAATGAACTTTCAGAGCTGGTAGGCGGAAATAGTTATTTAAGCATTAAGAGAGGTAAGTATCTTTTACCAGTCGAGGTCGAGTTTGCGCCCGAGCGACAGCGAGGCCTAGCAATAAAGACCGAGACTGGTCAAAACTTACCTCTCAAATTGCTTATAACTTTTTTTCCACTTCTGAAGTTGGTTTGATTGTTTGTGTTTGATTAATTTATTTTCGCAACATGAACAAAATGTCAGTACGGCTTTGGTTGCTAAGACTATTTTTCAAACAAAGTGTGAATGTCAGAAATTGCATTCGTTTATATGTAAAATGAATTCCAATGAAAATAAACAAGAAATGGCAATTGAAGAAGCTGCAGATGCTGCCTGTTCCTTCCTACTGCCGGAGAAGTCGAAGGGGTGTTACCAAAAGGGTTAAAGACTGGTGCCAGAGAAAGAACGCTATTGAAATTATTTTACTTACTTCCCTGAGGGAAGTAAGTGATTACTTACTTCCCGTTGCTCATAGTAACCAAAGCTTTATCGGTAAGTGGGACTTACTTCCACTAAATCAATGTTATAACAGTGTACTTACCATGCAGGGAGTGGAAAAAAATATATACACTGGCTCGTGTCACTTTTACATGCTTTGTGCATGTAATTTTTACTTTACCAGGTAAGTGTACCTTCGATTTTTATTCATTCAATGGCTATTGGAATATTTGATAAAACGAGTTTTCCGCCTACTTGTTCTAAAAGTTCATTTTTCGGTCTAAATTGCGGGCGGAAAATGAGATTTAGAGGCTCTAGGGCCTCTAAATTTTTTCAGAAATTTGCTTTTAGATGGCAGATACTTTTTATAAACAAATGTGACAGTGACAGATATATTGTACATACTATCTAATTAAAAAGTGTATTAAGTGCAATGGATGTTTGCAGCGATGAAGACTTGGCTTACACCACTCGATATAAGGGAAGTTGTCGCTGCCGCTTCCGCTAACCTAATTAACCAATACAATCTTAGACTCGGTATGTACTCCAATATAATAAGATTTGTAGTTGGTCAAAAAGTCAAAAAACATTACAGAAAATACAGTACTGGCGTATATAGCAGAAAGAAGGAAATAGTTCAACATTGTGGTTGAAAATTCAATGTTGAAGTCGGATCTTAAAATATAAAACAAAATATTGACATAAGAAAACTCATCAAAGTGCAGCCGTACCTGCGAAATTCGGTTGATTATACAGCAAAAAAGTCAGATATTGTAGGTAGGCGGAAAAATAGCGTATGTCCCGCAGGCCGAAAGGCTTTAGCAGGCCTTCGTTTCTTGGCGATCTCGCTCGCTCGGCTCGCTCATGCGCTAAGCACCGCGGACTGCTAAAGCCTATTTTCCGCCTTTGATGCACAATATACTATTTCTGCAAATAACTTTTAATGTGTTAGGAATTATGATAGGGTTGCAATTAGGAAAAATGTTTGCGTTTTAATTACGCATAGAATGACATAAACATATACAGGCGTCCCTTGTACCTACAGGGGTTAAAAATAAGAAAAATAAAGTGCTTTAAACTTTAATAAAATGGACACTCTGTATAGTTTATATCAATAAAACTTGGTCAACGGGACTGCCAGACCTTATTTAATAAGTACCTTGTATAATTTTATTAACAAAATAATTTTTATTTTTAATTTTTTTTAGCCATTGATGCAAAACTGATTAATTTAACTTTTTCTTTGCTGATATTATTAAACTAATTTTAATGAAATTATGGTGGTATATAGGTAACCGTAAAATGCACCCAAATAAGCAACAAAATATACAGCATGTAATCTAAAAAAATATATCATGACTTCGTACTTTTTTGGGATAGAGGATCAAAAATTCAAATAAAGTCTGCAAAATATCAAAATCCTAACTTAATTAGTAACTGAGCTATAGAAGACGGGAGGTGACATGCAGGACCCTGGATAACAGCTTTCAGCAGAGCAGTATAGTGTGGATGACCGAATGTCATACAACAATCGCACCCAACAAAATTGTATGACAAATTATACAACTTTGTTATAAGGTGTGGATGTGCATTTAAGTAGCATATTTTATTGCTACTAACCATCCAAAAACGTGGTAAAAACTGAAGTAAGGATTCATAGAATTTGTATGTGACGCAAACGCAACGCTGTTGTGGCAATTCTTAACGCATTTTTACAACGCTACATTGTTAGTCCAGTCAAGTTAGACTTTTAGGCTGAAATAAATTATATAGTTTTGAAATTTGGTATACATACTCTTGAATATTCTAGAATCGAATATTCGTCGAGAATATTTAAGAAAACACCCCGTAAACGGCGAACTTGTGATATTTTTCGCAATTATCTCGTGAACGGTGCACTGCGTGGTACATTTTTATATCGGGTAAAGTAAACTAAATAGCACCTGGGGGGTGTTGTCCCCGTCAGGCGCGTCTCCAGGTGGAGGATAGGAGGACGGCCGGCGGGCCATAGGGCTAGCCGGTCAGTATGGCGATATGTAGGGGGTCTCTCGTGTTTAAAACCGCGCAGTGGACTCACCAAAACCATGCCGCGAACCAACCCCCTAGCATACCGTAAACCGCCTGTAGGCTACAAAAGCCCCCAGATTTAGTAGATCTCTGGTGTAGTAGTAACAGGGAGCACGAGGATCTGGACTTCACCGTCTGAATCACGTAGATGAGGTACCACTATAAAAACCTTCGCAATCTATATGGGCTATATAGGTATTGTGCACGCCAAGAGATGCATGGCTGGAGGGGAGTCCAGTTGCTAGCGGCCAAACTTTGAGGCACCAGGCGAAACCTCATCGTATATAGCCTTATACACGTACGGGAGCTCTGCGTGTATTGACCTTTATTTCTCCTGGACTCGTGGGATTCTTATGGAGAATCACAAATGTTCTAGGGGCTTCGCTACTGCAGGTCCTGAGGAGGACCGAAGATATTCAGTCGGGTGCTGGCCCTTCCAGCTTTGCCAGCAAGGGCCAGACAGCCCGGAAAGCCGAGGCAAATAATCCGGGCCCAAGTAGGTCCGGAGTTAAAGGGAGTGCAACATCGAAAACCGGGATGCAGTAACGCAACCGATGGGGTAAAACCCACTTACAAGAGACCCAGAGAACTGAAAAAGGCCCCGGTCTTCTACAAGGAGGCGGTCCGGGGTATTAAAATGGGTATTATTAGCCAGGGGTACCCTGGTACGCTTCTTAAGCCTGAAGAGGAGAATCTTGTAAAGGGTCTCCTGTTTCAGAAAAATTACGAACTCCCGGTCGGAGGAATCTGACCGAAATTTCGGGGCCTCACGGCCCAGGGCGGCTCTCTCTTCGTGACCTGCGCCGACCAATCCACTAGGACTTGGTTGGAGGGGGTCATAGGGCAGTGCGTACTATGTGAGGGGGCAGCTATAAAAGTCATTGAGGCCAAGGAGCTGCAACCTCCTGTGAAAACCTTGGTATATACAAGGGAAGTGTGAGAGGTTTAAAAGGGGTCAAAGGGTGGGAGCTTCACAGCCCTCCCATTGGTACCCAAGGTCTTGCACTGTTGCAAAAGACAGTCTAAATCTATTACCACTGTGGAAACTGTCTAACAGAGACGTAACGGTCAGAAGATGCTCAATTAAGATGGAAGGGAGCGAGAGGTATGTTACCAACGGATCTGCCTACCTCCCATACGAACATTTAGATCCCACCAGAGGGATAGAGTAAGCCAGAGCGTATTGTGAGAGAAGAAATGCCCTGATGCTACTTGGATGTGACTCCAATGCCCACCACACCGTCTGGGGGAGCACATGAGACAATAAAAGGGGTGAGTTACTTTTACATTACATTAATACACTGGTATTAATTCCAGGTTACTGAACCTGGAAGTCTTAAACCGTAATTATGCAGCGACCTTTGTAACCGTTAATAGGGAGGAAGTTATTGATATAACGATAGGAACTCGGTTCGTAAGTTCTAACAAACTGGCATGTGTCTATGGAACCTACCTTATCGGACCCTAGATACATCAGGTTTGACCTAACCACACACGCGGTGACCCCTCTAACATACAGGAACCCGAGGAAGTGCAACTGGTCCAAGGAGGGTTAAAACGATAACAGACCTGGAGCTAGTGACCGAACAGGTGCGTTCGGCATCGGTGACAGCGTATGAAAATAACTGTCCAATGATAAGCAGGAAAGTAAGCCGCGATGTTCCTTGGTGGAACAGGGAAATTGTAGCATTCAGGACTGAAATTAGGAAATCGTTCAATACAGCCAAACGGACTAGCAAGTGGAAGGCCCATAGGGAAACCCAAACCAGATACAGTTTGGCTGTGAGAAGAGCAAAGCGCACTTCGTGGAGGAGATTCTGTGAGGGTCTAGAGCAGACTCCCACATGCGATAGACTCCAATAAGTGCTGGCGGGAGACAGCTCCAACAAGGTGGGGTCCCTTATAACACCGAAAGGTAGTCATACTGAAACAGGAAGGGAGTCGCTGGAGTTGCTACTCAGCACACAGTTTTCAAGATCAAAAACAGTACAGGCCAATGAAGGAGATAACAGCAAAAGGTACTTGGAGGAGAACCCTCGGGGAGCCCCAAGGTAAAACTGGGATCTATCCGCAAAAATCGTGGTCATAACAAAACTTATATGGGCTATCAAGACATTCCAGCCATATAAGGCAGCTAGCGCTGACGGCATATTCCTGCTTCAGCAGGGTATGAGGATTCTGGACACGCCAGTCTGTACCATACTTAGAGCGACGGTTGCTCTTGGACACATTCCAACTAGCTGGAGACCGGTAAGAGTGGTATTCATACCAAAGCCTGGGCGTGGTTCGCACGACCAGGCGAACTCCTTCCGGCCTGTCAGCCTGTCTCGTTTCTATTGAAAACTCTTGAGAAACTAATTGATAGGCACATCAGGGACACTGCTCCGGGGTCATTGCCACTGCACAGAAACCAATTTGCCTACCAAGCAGGGAAATTATGCGAACTAGCCATGCATGAGCTTGTTCGAAGAGCTGAGGAAGAACTAGAGAGCAAGGGAATTTCTCTAGGGAATTTCTTAAGCATAGAGGGGGCGTTTGACAACACCACCTTCGCATCTATAGAATCTGCTGCCCGAAGACACGGAGTAGAACAGTGGCTATGCCAGTGGATCGACAATATGCTCCGGAATATAGTGGTATTAACCTCCTTATACAATGTCACCGTGGAGGTCCCGGTAGCCAGGGGATGCCCGCAGGGAGGAGTTTTATCACCTCTGCTGTGGTGCCTGGTTATGGATGGACTCCTGAGAGACTTGGAAAGGGAGGACGTATATGTACAAGGATATGCGGATGACCTTGCAATTCTTATCACAGGCAACTTTTGGGGCACTGTATCGGAAAGGATGCAGAAGGCACTGAAGGTTACTGAGAATTGGTGTAAGCAGGAGGTACTCTAAGTAAATTCTGGGAAAACATCCATGCTGGCCTTCACGCGACCAAGAAACCTGAAGGGATTCAGAGAACCCCGGTTGTGTGGAGAGCCAATAATACTAACGGGGAAGGTTAAGTATCTAGGGGTTACCCCAGATAGCAAATTAACCTTTAAACCGCACATTAGGGAGATAACAAACAGAGCTACGAGGGCCTTCTGGACTTGTAGTAGACGAATGTTTACTAATACCGGACTAATACCGGACGTAATACATTGGATGTATACGACCATACTAACACCAGTGCTTCCTTATGCATCCCTAATATGGTAGTAAAAAGCCAACAATAGGGTTTGCCAATCAATACTAGGCAAAGTACAACGCATGGCTTGCCTGGGAATCACGGGTGCAATGAGTACGACACCGTCCAATGCCATGGAAACCCTACTGAACCTGCCTCCTTTACACCTGATAATAGAGGCAGAGGCCAGAAAGGGGGCCTACAGGCTGGGAATATTTGGCTACGGGAGACCGTCTGGGTTCTGATGTGGCCATACCAAAATCCTTGATGACATCGAACGGTGCCAAACTCTGATGATGCCGTCCCATAGAATCACACCCACCTTCAACCTAGGACGACCTTTCCAGGTGATTATCCAGGCCAGGGAGGAATGGGAAACGAGTGGGAAATATAGCAACATCAATGGATCAATTTGGTACACGGATGGTTCGAAAACAATAGCCGGAGTAGGGGTGGGGATATACGAAGCCGCACAAGGTAATGAGACCCACATCAACCTTGGTAAGAATCCTACAGTATTTCAAACAGAAATAATGGCAATCACCAGCTGTGTCCAGATCGTGATGGAGATGGCTTATATATATTGGCATATCTTCATCATGACGTACAGTCAAGCGGCTCTGAAAGCATTGAACTCTAATAGGATCACCTCCAGAATAGTACTGGAAGGCGTTAAAGCACTACAAGCACTGTCATCCACCAACAAACTAAAACTCGTGTGGGTGCCGAGACACCAATGCATAAAGGGCAACGAAATAGCCGACCGACTCGCTAAGAAAGGAAGCGAGGAAGTTACCTTTGGACCTGAACCGATCGGGGCCATACCATATAACACCGCTACGGGAATAATAAAAGGAAAACTCAAAGCAGCAACAATCCATCACTGGAGAGACGCTGACGGTATGAAACAATCAAAACTTTTCATAAGTCAACCCTGAGAAAAGTTGCTCTTAAATAGTTACTAAAACTACCCAAGGGCAGACTCAGGTGAATGGTTGGACTACTTACAGGACACGGCAGACTGAGGAAACACCTGCATACGATAGGCATTGTCCAAAATTAGCAATGTAGGCTGTGTGAAGAGGACGAGGAATCGGCCCTCCACGTCCTATGCGAATACCCTTTCGTGGTACCAAAGGCAGTCAGCATCTTTGCAGCCAAAGTGATTCTGGACTTTTTTTGAATGAACAGGACTCATGGATGAAAGCTGAGTCCACAGAGGAAAGCACAAAAGGACTAGAGAGGCCAAAGTGCTGAGGGGCTCTAGGGAACCTACCCAGGAGGAAAAAAAACTAAATAGCAACCATTCAACAAGTACCAATAAAATTTTTTAATTTCAATATTTTTTGACGTTACAGCCACTGCCAGAGCGAAATGTCAAATCATTTTTTGATGAAATCTCATTCTAAATTCGCTCTCGGGTTTAAACTTTCTTGCGTGGATAAAACGCTATCTAAAATACTTATACAATAAATAACTATTGCGGCACCGACAGGACTTTACATATTTATGAAATCTAGTAGGAGAGAGAGAGAGAGTACGATATGGCCGATATTAAAGGTCGCAAGATGTTATATGCATGCGTGTTGATACGTATGATGTGACCATTTCGGCCATGAAACGTAGTTCGAGACGAATAGGCAAGTCTTAAAACAATACTAGACTACGTGCTATCGGAATAAATGTTCGTCCCTAGGCTTAGGCCTTTCGGATCGTCTGATCTGATGAGAAATCTGGTGGTGCAAGGACCTTACGTTGCCTTGTTCTAGTGTACCCACTATATTCTATTCGAAATTTTTAAAAAATAATGCGAATTATATAATTAAAATAACAGTTACCAGGTCAGTTGGAGGTTCGATCGGCTCGTATTGAATATGATCTGCAAGAAATGACGCAAGCTCCTCCCATGTACTGAGATTCGGGTAAGTCAGCGTAGTGGGTCGCAAGGTTGTGCATACCATTTTCTGAAAAAAATAAAATTCAAAAAAGTGAGAACTAGAAAAGGCTAGTCAATGAAGAGACTCTTCTCTTGGTTGATTGAATCAACCAAGTAGATATTACATTTAAACCAAAATATGACTATTGTATTTACTAAATTGCTCATAACCACATCTAAAATAATATGTTTACTCTTTTTACATATATTTTTAAACTATATAAAATCATTTCACATTACGTATCCATATGATTTAGTTTTGTACATTTCAAAAATATCGTGCGTTTTTATCTCTGAACATCGGCAATGTTCAGTTTTAAGACGATCAATTGCATTGCTAAAATGCAATAGTTATGCAACCAAAATTACAAGCGCGTGAAACTTGATCATTTCAAATGTCATAACTGTTGACAGAAAATGTATTCAACGCAAGAAAGTATTCAAATAGGGTGGTACTGATCAGCAACAGTATACGGATTGTACGACATTTATTTTTAGTGCATTATCCTGACAGACGGATCCCATTAATCGGAACTGTTTCTAATATATTTGATGGTGCATGATGCGTCGCCATTGGCCGTCATAAAAGAACTAGGAGATGTCACTTTTTAACTGAAGACATGATTTAAACGTATTATGTTATGCCGAAAAAACAAAATTTTCTTATATATCACAAATGAGTTACTATTTCGGGATTAACGGTTGATGATTGTTGATTGAATGGGATTTATGGGATTGGTGTCTCAGGATAATGAACTGAAAGCCAAAGAGCTAAAACACCCTACACGCGGACAAAAAACTGAAAATGCGAAAAGGCAATTTTGAGCAGGCAATCCGGATGCCAGTCATTTTCGACGTCGGCGTCAAAATTAGGAGGGCCAAACTTTTTCCCCCAACTTCCCGCCCCAGCGCTGAATCAGTAACCTTCACGTTCACGTTATCTTAGTATAAAAACTGTATTGTTATAATTATTACTTAGTCGTAAATCATACTTTAATGTAAGAAGTCGCATTTGCGTCTCCTGTCAAAACAAGTTCTTGTTTTAAAAGCAAACTCGTTAACGGTCACCCCTAAATTGCGCAGTCACGGTAGGATTGTCAAAACAGAAGACAAAAATCGCTTAAATACGGTCCGATTCATCGGTTTATTCGACGAATCTACAAAACATCAACCCACGGCGAGGCAGAGACCTTCAACAGGCAACCATCGCTGGAAGTACCTGTCAACCCGAAAACCGACCATCATCGAGAGGAACCGCTCGAAGAAGTCCAACATCGACGCCTTCAGGACGCCCGCAGCCTAGAAAGAAGAACGCAAGACAGAACACCTCATCGAGAGGAACCGCCCGAAGAAGTCCAACATCGACGTCTTCAGGACACCCACAGCCGCGAGACAACGCAGAAACATGCAGAAATTCTTTACGTTAATAATGTAAGTTCAATCCATAATTTGATCAAAATTCTTTCACACGAAGCTTGATTTTCTTTAATTAATTAATTAATTAATTAATGATGATAAAAAATATTAATAATGAAATAATAATTAATTTAAATAATGAATGTAATTAAATTGAATTAAAAAGTAGTTCATAATTATTTATGAGTACTGAGAATATTGAAAAAAGTAGAAATAGAATTAACGAGAATAATTTAAATTCAGGAAATAGTTCAGTTAGTGCTAGTGATAATAAAATTAATACGATGGCACTAAATATAGCATTATTACGTTACCAAGCCGATAACATCGCGACGTTTAACGGTAACCCGAAACAGTTACATAGATTTATTAATTCATGTGAACACTTTTTACAAGCCTTCCAAAATGTTCGAAACGTAAAGGACCCTATTAACATCTGCCTGCTTGCCTGATACAATTTCGAGTAAATTAGGTGCCGCTGATCTAATTGGCACTAGAACAGAACTAAATAATTGGCAATTAATTAAGAACGCATTAAATCAAACATTTTCAGACTAAAGAAGTGTAGATTGTCTTATCCAAGATTTGATCTTGATTAAACCATTAAAAAATGAAATATCTATTCAATGAGGATATTCATGAGGATACAAGATTCAGAGTTTATTATTTTCAAAATTGAACACTACAATTCAATATGCACAAGAAAAAATAATTAAAATCCGCCATTGCGACGATTTTGCTTTGAAAACATTTATTCACGGTTTGTCTTATCAAACACAACTTGTAATCAGATTAAGAAACCCAAATTCCCTAGAACAGGCTTTATCACTGAAGTCATCGAAGCAGAAAATTTTAAATATATTAATACAGGAAATAATTCAAAAATTAGACAACCCATTTAAAAACCTCAAAACCCTATAAATTCTAATTTTACAAAACCAACAGGGCAGAACGATATGAAGGTGTCCTAGGGAAACGTGGAGAAGAAAATCTTGATGGGAATGGCAAGAGAATAATAGAGTTTTGCATGGAGAATACCCTAATCATAACAAATTCGTTTTTCCATCATAAAGACAGTCACAAATACACGAGGGTGATGGCATCAAGAAATGAAATGTCAATAATAGATTACGCGATAACAGAAAAATCAAACAAAAATAAAATAACCAACGTACGAGTGAGAAGAAGTGCGGAAATAGGAAGCAACCACCACCTATTAGTAGTAGATTTAATCAAGAAGGCATCGCAAGCAAAGAGGGACAATGGAATAAGAAGCAAACCCGAACAAGAAAAAATCAAAGGATATAGACTCCAATACCGAGACGTGCAGGAAAAGTAGAGGGAAATACTTAGCAAAGAATTTAGTAACCAAACAGAGACCGCATACAACCTAGAAGAAAAATGGCAGAAATTTCAAAACATTGTACTGAAGGCAGCAAGAGAGGCATGCGGCACCACCAAATTGGGATACAAGAAAAAACACACCGCCTGGTGGACAGACGAAGTCAAGTATGAGATAAAGGAGAGAAAGAAGAGGTGGAATGAATACTTGGAAACAAAGACGGCAGAGAAATACAGCAGGTACAAGGCACAAAGAAAAAAGGCTAAAGAAACAGTAGACGAGCGAAGAGGAAAAGCTGGGATGATTTCGGGAGGCAAATGGAGGAGAATAAAAGGGACAACCAAATGCTGTTCTACAAGTTTAGAAAAAGTTTCAGGAAGGAAAAGACAGCTATTACAGCTATTAAGAAATAAAGAAGGGGGAATTTTAGTAACAGAAGAGGATGTCTTGGAAAGATGGAAAGAATATTTCCAAGAACTATTAGTGGAAAGGGATATAGGAGAAAAACAGGAAAATCTGACACAGACAAAAGGCAGGAACAACAAAACCAAAGACAGTGAGTTAGAAGATGGGGAAAATATTACTGAACAGGAAATAAAATTGGGAATAGAAGAATTAAAAGAAGCTGTAAGAAATATCTACCATAAGAATCAAAACTATGTGAGAACAAGAGACATGACATCGGAAATATTTACCACAAACGAAGGAGTTAGACAGGGGGGGGGGGGGGGGCACTAAGCCCACTGCTTTTCATAACAGCACTGGACAAAGTTATCAAAAAATCAGTACCTGAGATGAAGAAACTTTGGGTCGGATACAAAAACATGCAGATAGTGAGCGTTAACATATGCGCGTTTGCAGACGACATGGTGATATTTGCAGAGAATGAAAGGGATCTACAACAAAATATAAATATTTTGGAGAAACAACTAGCCCCCGTTAACCTAAAAATTAATGAAAAAAAAAAAACGAAAATGATGAAAATTGTAAAAGATTAGAGGGAAAGACATTTAAAAATTAAAATCGAAGGCAAAGCAATTTAATTGCACGTATCGCAATACAAGTACCTAGGAGCGATTGTTGAATAGAGCGGTAGTGTGGAAGGTGAAATTAATAATAGAGTAACAGCAGCCTCGAAAGTGTTCCACAGCCTTAGAACTAAGTACCTAAACAACAAGGAAGTATCCAAGAAAACTAAAATAGTGGTGTTTGACGCAATATACATTCCAACACTCATATATGGAAGTGAAACGTGGTTCTGACAGAAGTGATGGCGGAAGTGGGTCAATGAAAGTACGAAATGTTACAGGATAAAACCTCGACACCTAATGAGTAAAAGAGGGATGGATTATGTATGTATGTATGTATGTACAAAACCATATGTGAACACTGTTCAATATTTCCAACCAGGGTTTAATCCTATTAGAAACACTCAACCCGCATTTAACCCAGTTAGAAATTTTCAAGCAAATTTTCAATCACCATCCACATCTAATTATCAACAAAGACCAAACTTAATCAATCACCCAGTAATATATTTTTCAACAACCAAAGATCACATCAATTTAATTCTAAATTAAGTTCAATGAACCGACAATTTCCACCGAAAAACTTTGCACCCGAACCAATGGATACTAGTTCTGGCAATACTGCACATTATGCAAAATATGTAAACGACGAAGAAAATTCACGTGATAATTTTGAATCATATCAATCGCATACTGATTATTATCTTGAAAGCCCATGTGACGAACAACCTAACCAACATGATGAAAATTGTTATGACCCTGAAAATTATTATAACCCAGAAAACGATGACATTCATAATTTTTATTTAAATTCAAACAACCAAATATATAACGAGGAAAACGAGAATGAAAATCAAAATTTTGACCAAACTAGCCCCCTAAACAAACCACCATAATAAGATTAAATAATATAAATACTAAACTCCCTCACATTTATGTTGCCGAATTAAATGCAAATTTTCAAATAGATACTGGAAGCTCAAAAAGCCTAATTAATCCCAAAATTGCTTACGAATTTTATAATAATTTTATTAATACAGAACATTTTAATATTGAAACAGCCTATGCAATTACGTACCATAACGAAGTAGCTTCCATTCCAATATTCAATATTTTCAAAACAAACGGATTTCATAAATTTTATTTATTTCATTTTTCACAAAACTACGATGGACTTATTGGTATAGATCTTTTAAATCAATTAAAAGCAAATCTAAATTTAGAAACGAAACAAATAATAACACCTGCAGTTGCGATTTCAATAATTTACAAAAATTCCATAACACTACAAAGTGAACACACATTTAAAAAATTTGCGTACACAATGAATTACACAAATAATTATAAAATTACCCGTTAAATTAAAACAAGGTACACACGTTTTAGGCAATGTAAATTTTGGTAAAAATGTAGAAATGTCCAAAGCACTATAAATGTAAAAAAATAACTTTGCAATTACTACACTAACAAATTCAAGTGATGTTACAGCTGAAATTACAATAATTTCCGCAGTCGAAATTGAAGAATTAACCACATGTAATGTTACTTTTATTGAAAAAATGGAAACAGACGAAACTCCACCAGATTTTATTTATGCAGATTGTACAACGGACAAGCGGGGCAGAAGGCATAGGTAAGGGATGACATGATGAGGAGCTGGCAGGAGAGATGGGAGAGACTGGAAGGAAAGGCGGAGTGGACAAAACAACTGATCCCAGATGTAAAGTTATGGGCGGAAAGAAGACATGACGAAGTGGGGTACCAAATAACTACTCAAATCCTGGGGGGGGCGGGGGGGCATGGCTGCTTTGGCAAGTATCTTAAACGATTCAAACTACAAGAATCTGAAGCATGTGAGTACTGTGGCGAAGAAGAATCAACGGATCACACAGCCTTCCACTGCACAAGATGGATAAGAAAACGAACTACCATCGAACAGCACGTGGGAAAGAGTATAAGAAAAAGGAATATAACAACAATAATGCTGCGCAGTAAGGAAGACTGTTGTAACGGTCCAGACATATCTTTGGCAGAAACTGCATTTTAGTAATTAATTGGCGTATAGACCTGCACTGTAGACAACCGTGCTCGCATTTTTTTGTTGTGGTGACGCGTTTCCCCTGTGGGCGATTTTTAAAATTCTCCGGCGAGGCGCCGCCATAGAGGCAGAACTCAGCCACCTCGTGTCGAGTACAGACCGTGCCAGAAGAACCGTTGAGATAAGGTGTACCACCATCCGGTTTACGGGATAATCAACGGGGACTCAGTTAACCACCCTTGAGGGGATTGAGGCACCAAGTACAGGGCAGAGGACTAAAACGCTCATAACACCTGAGCGTTTGGTTACGGGCTAAGTAGCTCGGCCAAACCATTCTTGGCTGGAGGCCGCGAATCGAGCACCAGGCGTCTACGACGCAAACCGTCGCCATTCAGGAGCTGTAGCCAGCCGCCAGCGACGACCACCAGAAAACACAGGCCAGATACATAGATATAGATCCAGATAACCAGAGATATATATATAGATATTGATACATTTTTTTGTGGTCTCAATTGAGCCAGACCTCCGTTTAATTCCTTATTGACATATTGTTTATTCTTTTGTGTAAGAGTTGCGTTTACGTGTTGCGTGCCGTACGTGCTTTGCGCTTGTGTAAGAGAAAGGTCGCTCCGTCGGCCCTTTAAATCGCGCGATTAGGAGCTTGCTATATTCGGCCGAATAGAGTGAACCCTGCGTGAAAGGGTTGCGTGCGGAGGTATTTATTTCAGGAGCGCAGACACGGTGTCCGTCGTTTGTGTGAATAAACGCCGATATTTTACACTACAAAACTCACACCTGTTATTTTTTGTTCCCCCCACGTTTTCTCGATCGGGCATTTATTTCAGTTTCAGTTTTTTTTATTCTCACTGCGAGATTTAAATCTGGTGGTGTTGGCGCCAAATGGTCAGCGTTGTGACAGTTCGTGATTTCTGAACTTCGCTGACTGTCTGCCGTCCACCCACGCAGGTAGGGTGGAGCCACCCTTTGCGACGAAGTAGCGACGAGGTTAAAATTACGTGGAGCCTTTTTAACCCCCCACTCTCTGACACCGAGAGCCTGGCCCTCGTCACTGCTTCGAAGGGACCCTCCACTCGCTCCACGGCCTAACGCGCTGATTGCCCTTCAGGTACGTCACACTGTGATGCAGTAGAAAACGGAATGAACAAGATAATTACAGCCAAAGAAAAAGAAGAAAGAAGACGAAAGCAAGACATAATAGTCGCCCGAGAATATGAAAAGACGGCACTCCCTGAAGAAATACCGCAAAGGTGAAACCGGCAAGACCAGAATGGCCTGGGGGGTTTGGCCAGTTTGGCCTGGCACCCCCCCCCCCCCCCCCCGCCCAAAAACATAGTTCACCTACACACTATTATCTGAGTCGTTTCGTTACTAAAACGTTCATCAATTCTAGAAATAAGAGAGTCTAGAAATGGGTACACGGAATTAATTTTAATATCATCTTTTTTGTTTTGAATTTCATGTTGATTGTTCTAGTTTTCGTCTATTTTACGGGAAACTTTTCGGCGTCTTATTTTCGGAATTGTGATATTCTGTTTGACGCACACTTCCTCGACTTCATTGTAAATTTTGTCAAAAAACTCGTATCAGGTCTCAATGATTGCAAATTTGATTTTAAATTTCAGACACAGCAAGTAATAGGTTAAAATTTTCCATCTGTAATGCTTTGCTTACTATAAGGATCATTGTTAAAATAGGAGTGACAATATGTAAACAGACTATGAAATCGAACGATTTAAGTTGATGTAGTAAACCCCTACTGGGGTATTAACGGAGGGGTCCAAAAATTTTAACAACAGACATTTGCTCATGATGACTGCAGTCTGATGCCTCGTCTGATTAAAGAAATATATTTTCCCTTGAATTCAGATACAATATCTTGAACGATTACATTATGTGCCTTAACATGGGCACAAAAAAAGCCCATGTTAAGAACTTTCTATTATTTTATCTTGTCCTCGAAAAGATCTTTCTCCTTTTGCTAAGCAAACTGTGATATCAACCAGTCTTCTCATTATTTCACGGTTGCGTAAACATTCATGCTCTTGCTCTTTTTAATAAAACCGCTTTTGATTCATCAAGTGCTGTGTCAATGCTCTAAATTTTGGAATAATTTTTCCACACATTTAAACTGTGCACATGACACTGAGACATTGAATGATTTTTAAACTTTTCTGTAGCATGCTTACAGTTTTTAAAACCATTTTCTATGAAACATTTGTCAATATGACCTTTCGAAGCGAATTTATCCATTGCAAAAAAAAAACGAAACGAAAAGCAAAAGGTGGCATCTTTTGCTAGGCTGTACTCAAGCTAAGTGTACGCTTTGTACCAGGTAACTTGAAAACAACGAGCGCTCTCGCCACATTGATTTTTTGGAAACTCATTTAGAATTGGCTGGAATGGACCATTATTAATACGAACTATCCATGGGATCTAGTGGAGACGGTACAACTGGGTCGTCATTGTGAACAACACTTTCTTGTTTTGGTCTATAATGGTAATATACATGAATTTTTATTGTATCGATAGTACACTGCTTAAAATAGCTGTACATGTCAGACCGCAGAGGTGGATTAAACCACTTGCGATTTAAATACTACTTTAGACTGTTCTGGTTGGGATTTTAATTTAATATTACAGTTAAATAGAAAATTATTTATTTATAACATATATTAAAAAACATATCTACATATTAAAGAAATAGAAGTACATTTTAAACTTTCTCTTCTATGATTCTTTATAAATATTGTGGTCATTAATTAACGTAGATCATAATTGGGTTTGACATTTAAAGAAGTAGTTGTGATTAGATGTTTGCTATGAATTAGCCCTATAATAGTATTCGTACCTAGCTTATTTCTTTCTTGAGTCTTTAGGAAATTTATTGTGGAAAATATTCATTCAACATTGATCCTTGAGTGAGTATACATTAGGGAGGGGGGCATGGCCCTTCGGCCCCTCCCGTGCGCACGCCTATGTGATACACTATGAGTATGACCATAGCACTGTGATGATACCGGCTCCCCAGTTGCCACTATTACTTAAGTAATATGCTGGATTAAAAATCCTCTAACATCTCCAATGGAGATTCTATTTCTATTACTTAAATTAAACAATAATATTTAAAAAAATATTGTGTAACATGTTCAGTGCACCAGTTTATTGTGACACAATTACTTCAAACTCCCTGATGAAGGACCAAACTATAGTGTCCGAAAGCTTGGATTACTGACAAAAAATTATGTTTTATTTGCCCAGCATATACCGTGACATTTATTTAAATCTGAACATAGTCAATACAACGTCCCTATGTCCAATTTTAAAAAACACATGTCAACAATTTACGAGTATTAGCTATGCAACCAATTATACTATAAACTGTAAAAAAATATGTCGAGCTAGCTGTCATTTAAAGGAGTTTAAGTATAAATCATACAAGTTTCGAAACCATCAAAATTAGGAGAACAAATTTTTGTGAAGAAATGTTTAATACACTAAACACCAATGAACAGTTTTTAGAACATATTATGTTTACGGACGAAGCATCTTTTAGTACACGAGGAGAAGTTAATTCACAAAATTATCGGTCAGTATTTTTAAAATGTCATTATTCCTTTGATTTACTCCATAATATTCTTTACAGATATTGGGCCCGCTCGAATCCACATATTCAAAATTTAATTCGTCATCAAGTACAAGAAAGAGTTAATGTGTGGGCAGGCATAATAAATAATATTCTCATTGGACCATTTTTAATTGATGGAAATTTAGATACCAATAAATTTCTTAGACTTTTAAGAAACCAAGTCATTCCTGAAATCGAACCACTAAATATTGATAATATTTGGTTACAGATGGATGGTGCCCCAGCTCATTCAGCTAGAATTGTTACAAATTATTTAAATGTGTTTGGTGAACGTTGGATCGGGAGATTTGGTCCTATAGCCTGGCCTGCGCGGTCACCAGACCTATCCGTTAATGATTTCTTTCTCTGGGGACATCTACATAATGTAATTTATAATCATGTACAAATTCAATCAAGTGAGTAATTAAGAGAACGAATAATTAGAGCTTGCCAAGAGTTGAATGAAAACTTTATGCGAAATGCAGTGCAAGAATTTCATCATAGACTTGCTTATTGCTTGGAACAGGGTGGCGGCCATTTCGAATATTTGATATAATTGTGTTATTGCTTTATATTTTTGTAATTGTGTTTATGGTTCTGTTAATTGTTCAACATGTATAAACAAGATTTTTTTTCCATTGTCAATTAAAATAAACCTTTACTCGCTATTACCATATTTAAATACTTTCTTGCGTTGAAAATATTTTCTGTCAACAGTTTTGACGTTTTATTAAATACGTTATGAATTTGTCATTATTTTGAAATAATTGAGTTACGCACGCTAGTAAATTTGGTTGCATATATATTGAATTGATTCCGTCGTTTTAAAACTGAACATACGGCATTTACGTACCCTATGTTCAGTGATAAGAAAAACGCGCGGTATATATATATATATATATATATATATATATATATATATATATATATATATATATATATATATAGTATATATATATAACATTTAGCTCATTCTAGCTTGCCCATGGCTTATGAGGTTATTGTCCTCCATATCCTCTTATTCTACGCTTTCCGTTTCCATCCGGTGATGTGTAGCTTCTACACATCATTGGACTTCCTCTTTCCATCTGGTTCTTGGTCTTCCCTTTCTCCTCCGTCCTCCTATTGTGCATGGGAATTTTTCTTTCCGCCATCCTCTATATGTGTCCCAATCACCGTAATCTTTATACTTAGATTACCCCAATTGTATTTATTTCGTTATATCGTTCATTAACTTCCTCGCTCGTTCTCCTTGGCCTCATCTCTCCAACTGTCTTTCCCTTAAATATCCTTCTCAGAACTGTTCTTTCCCATACTTCCAACCTTGTCTGTTCCTTCTTATTTAAAGTCCATGTTTCGCTGGATTACGTTACCGTCGGTCTTATTACTGTATTGTACAATATTAGTTTGGTTTCCTGGAGATGTTTTTATTTCTTAATATTCTATTCATAGCCCCCAGACACCTGTTCCCTATCATTATCTTTGAGTCAATTTCTTTGTCAATACTAGGCTGTGTTATAAATAGCGTACCTAGATACATGGATGGCCCACCTATCGTCGCTCGGACCATTGCTGCTAGACTAATGAAAATTGAGGAAAACATATGATTGGTAGTTATTGGACACTTGATGTGCTACTTTTAAAAATTATTTTCGAGTGTATAGAGTGTACCATAGACCCGGGAGACAAAATTTGGTCTCTTTTCTAAATCACCCTGTATATTTTTTCATTTTTAGAATCTGCTTTATGTGGGCTTCACATATCATTTTTATATTTTGTGATCTGATCCTGCGTTGTCAAGTTATTCACATTTTAATCAAATTTAAAGAAAAATCATAGACGTGGAAAAAATTTCAACAAAACCTTATTATAAGAGATCAATAAAACAATCTGCGTATGCAAGTACCCAAGCAATGTGCCAAAACATTCACAATTTTTGAGTCACGTAGAATACACAGGCTGTTCTGAAACAACGATATAATTTAGTTATTTTCAAATGGCTAAAACTTATTTTTTTTCAAATGGAACACCCTGTTTTTAGCATCATATTTTGAGTGCTCATTTAATGTACTATTTAATGGTAGCATACGGACTGTAATCTAATAATACTTATTAATTGGCAAATAACGATCATTCGCAATAAGTTTTAGCCATTTGAAAATAGCAAAATTCGATCGTTGATTCAGAACACCCTGTATATTCAACTTGACTCCAAATATTGTGTATGTTTTGCAACATTGCTTGGGTACTTGCATACCCAGATTCTTTTATTGACCTCTTATAATAAGGTTTTGTTGAATTTTTTCCACGTCCATGATTTTTTGATAAATTTGATTAAAATGTGAATAAGTTGGCAACGTTGCATCTCATCCCTAAAAATAAATATTATTTGTGAAGCCAATCGAAAAATGAAATAATATACAGGGTGTCCCGTTTAAAAATAAGACTGGATATTTGTCCCGTATTAAAATTTGGTCTCTTTTTTAAAAGGATCACCAAAATAATTAACCAAAAAGCAGTATTTGTCCCGGATTGTCCCGGTACACTCTGTACACTCGAAAATAATTGCGAGGATTGGTAAGCCACCCTGTATATATATATATATATTTATATATATATATATATATATGTATATATATATATATATATATATGTATATATATATATATATATATATATATATATATGTATATATATATATATATATATATATATATATATATATATATATATATATATATAAGGTGGCCCACCTATCTTCGCTCGGACCATTGCCGTTAGGTATTTGCAGTATTTGTCCCGGTACACTCTGTACACTCGAAAATAACTGCGAGGATTGGTGGGCCACTCTGTATATATATATATATATATACAGGGTGGCCCACCAATCCTCGCTCGGACCATTGCTGCTAGGCAAATGAAAATTGAGGAAAAAATCTGATTGAAAGTTATTGGACACTTGATGTGCTACATTTTGAAATTTTTTTGGTGATCAATTTTAAAAAGAGACCAAATTTGTGTTCCGGATTTATGGTACACTCTGTACAATCGAAAATAATTTTAAAAAGTAGCACATCAAGTGTCCTATAACTTCCAATCAGATTTTTCCCTCAATTTTCATTAGTCTAGCAGCAATGGTCCGAGCGAGGATAGGTGGGCCACCCTGTTTATCTATCAACTTCTTCTAATTTTAGTTCTGTCTCACTCCTTGATTTTATTACTAAATAATTTCCTTTTTTGAACTCTTTACTTGTCCACTCCATATATTTTGATTTGTCCTGAGTGATTATTAAACCCACTTTTCTTCCCGATTCTTCCCGACTCCTAGTTGTGTTTATTATTTCTTCCTTGCTTCTCGCTGGTATCACCACATCGTCCGCATATTGCATACATTGATGCCTGTTTTGATACACCAGTCCACTTCTGTTAATTTTAGACTACCTTATTGCTTTTTTCAGTACTACACTAAAAAGAATGAAATATAACGGATCTCCTTGCCTTACTTCTTGTTTGACCTTAAACTTTTCCGAGATATTGTTATTTATTTTTACCATACTTTCTGTTTCATGCAGTGCCATTTATATTATATTTATTAATTTACTGTTGGCTCCAAGATCTTGTAGAGCTGAGAAGATGGCTTCCCTTGACTCTGTCATAGGTCTGTTTGAAATCTATAAATAGTATCATTGTTGGTTTTTAAAACTCGAAACTTTCGGCTTGGGTCTCTCTCATTGAAAATATTGCATCTGTAGTACTCCTCCCCCGTCAAAAGCCACGTTAGTATTCCTATATTTTATCCTCTATTTCTTCGACTAGTCTATTCTTTATATGCGTTGCCATTATTTTATATCCTATATTTAGTAGCGAAATACCCCTATAGTTCTGACATTCGCTTTCGCTTCTTATGAAATCGGTCGATTATAGCTTCCTTCCACACACTCGGTATCTCTTCTCTTTGCCACATTTCTTCTAACAACCTGTGCATATGATCAACTACCCTAGACCCTCCATATTTAAATAATTCCGCTGCCACTCCATCACTGTCAGGGCTTTTATTATTTTTTATTTTTAATATTACTTGCTCGATTTCCTCTCTATTTTTATCTAGTTTACAGTATCTTATCTAGTATTTACAATCTAGGTGGACGAATACCTAAGCGTGATATTATTGCAATCTACCGAGAGCAACATGTAGGGAAGTAAGCCATTTACAACACTATGAGGAATTCTGAAGAGCGTATACCATGCATTAATTTGCCCAAAAGCGATAGACCAAGAATTGTGAGTGGAATAAGACAAAGTAGACTGGTGGAAGCAGCGAAAGACAAAGTTGGAGTTTCTCAGAGAAAATCAGCCCGGAGATTTGGTATTTCGAAGACCATTATGTTAAGAACAATTGATCGCATAAACTTAATGTTTAGAAAGAGAAGAAAGGCACCAAAATACACCGCCGCCCAGTTAGAATTCCGCGTTGTTGTCGCGCATTAAGGCGCATACACTTTGATAATAAATTGATTGTAATGGATGATGAAATAGTTATTTACGTAACCAGTTATGAAAAGTGCGATTTTGTTTGACGAGTGTAATATTTGCCAAAACGAGCGAAGCGATTACACGAGTGATCGACGGCTCTATAGCATGCGAACTATTGTGTTTCGCTACTAAACTAACTTTTTTTTCTGATTAACCGATGTATTGGTTTGTATTTCTTCAATCTAAAATTTAAAATAGAAAACTGTTTTTCTAAATTTTTTTTTCATATGTAAAAAAAATAATATTTAACTTTAAGGTACTTTAAAGTACAACATAGTGTGGAATAACGTCATTTAATTAAAATCGCTATACCTTTCGAGATTTTTTCCTGAAAATTAATTTTCACGAAGTTATCGAATATATGCGTTATTTTTTTCCACGGTGTATGTTGGGCTTCAAACTTGCCAAACAAGTATTAAACGGTATATTTGCTTGCCTAAAATAACGAATTGATTGTAAATTTAATTTTAAGATAATCTTGAGTTAATTTATGCCATGTCGACCTTATCAATATACTTCTTACCCTTTGTCCTACAACATTGTCGGCAGCTAATAGCAAAGGCTTCCTATTTGGAAACTTCTGGTGGTACTGCTGCCTAAAGTTCTCGCAATAAAGCAGTAATATTTTCTCCTTATTTGTGTTCATTAAGTAACCATCAGGGAGAATAACATTTTTCATAAAGTCGAACTTGAGTACTTGCTTTTTAGGCCAACAAAGCCTGATTTGTCCCAATTGCACCGAAATCTTCTTCAAGGCAGCCTCGGTGATTTCAACGGGTTCCAGTAACTCTCGGGGCGCATCTAACCGCTCGAATATGGATACAAAAGGTTCCTCCTCCTCCTCATCTAATTCCTCCTCCCCTAGGTAGTCTTCAATTTCATCCACATACTCAGAGGATTCGGTTATAGCTTGCTCCTCTTCTTCTGTACGTTCCTCCTCCGCGGCCTCGGTTTGCTCTTCTTCCTTGGGCGACTCCTCTGAGTTTGTGCTACTAGAAGAGTTAGCACTGCTTTTTTCCGACATTCCACCAATAGTATCTGGTTCGATGTCTTTAATCGCAGCTAGTGATGCTTCTTCAACGCCTTTTCTCGATCCTTAAGTATTTATACTGCTTTGCGATTTAGTCTTGTTGATCTGCTGGGAGGATTAAAAGAGTTCGACTACTGGCACAACTTTCACTGAAGACATTTTCGACTTACGATTACTTTTTTTTTCGAAAAGGGTGCGGATTATCACTGAATTTCGGTTGGTGTTGTGCTATTGATAGCGGTGCTGTTACTTGCGCTCCACCATGTTTGTGTTGTATATAACGTGAATATAAAGCAAATATTATGTGACACCAGAAGCAGTCAACAGCAGTTGCTATGGTTCTGTTATATTATTGATCAATTTCAAAGGAAGAGTTTTTCGATTCTTTTAAACGCAAATCAATATATCACCGACCCGCAAGAACAATGACGCAACTGCAAAATCAAATTTTCAGGAGAGACTAAAAGCGATTGTTAATTATTGAGTATTAAAGAAGTGAATACATTTAATATAATCTTATGTCATGAAATCGCTAAACGACGTCAATTTATAATTAAGGGTGGGCGGGGGAACTTTTGGCAGGCAATTGATCTTCAATTGTTTAACCACCTTGCCGCAAGGGAGGTAAGCCCATTTTTCTTTTAAATTGGAGTAGGGGTTGAGTGATAGCTCATTTGAAAATGCGCTGTGCAAAGTGTTTTTGCAATACAACGGTATATTACTATTTAAAATCTGTTGATTAGTTTTCAAGAAATAATTTGTATTAGATGAGCAAAATAAACATGACAATCTAGCAACAAAAATGTATCCAGCAACAAAAGTACAAAGTACGAAGCTGTCCATTTGACATTACTAAGATGGTTTATGCCATTGCAGAGTGTTTTGAAATTGTGAGCATGTATTTTAAAAACAATGATTGCTCCAGAGCTGCAGCCCTCGTTTCAAATAATCAAAAATATCAAAATAATCCCCGTAAAAATATCAATGGAATGACCTGTCTAAATCCTCGTTTACATTTGGAAAGTACTTGCCAGCAGTAAACTTACGATGTGTAAACAAGAAAAACGTCTTTCGAGAAAGAAACTAAACAAAAAAGTAAGACGTATTTCTAGTTTACACATCGTAAGTTTACTGGCGGCAAGTACTTTCCAAATGTAAACGAAGCTATTTAGTATACACATTCAA
This sequence comes from Othius punctulatus, assembly GCA_951805005.1. Taxonomy (NCBI): domain Eukaryota; kingdom Metazoa; phylum Arthropoda; class Insecta; order Coleoptera; family Staphylinidae; genus Othius; species Othius punctulatus. The sequence goes on from OX638139.1 coordinate 79,714,094, forward strand.
ATTTCTTATTTATATCGATCTATTCCCGTAGTAATATAGTGTGGAACACAATTCATAATTCCTTTATATAATAATTGAAACAAAATTTTGCTGGGACAAAATATCATAGCCACAGCAATGCCAGCTGTCATCTTGACAATTTTTAATGACAAATAAATTAATATCTGTTGTATTCAAAAGCTGAGTATCAACGTATGAACACACACATCCTACGCCTCGTACCCATTACGGAGGGGATGTTCCATTTAAATAACAAAAGTTGATGGCTACTTCCGGTAGAACCGGTAGTGATAGAAGGTTAAATGTATTTCACCTGAGGAGAACGGAATCAGCCATGTTTGGATGTTTTTTTTTTCAAATTTTTATCTTGTCGGGTACCAGATGAACTTTTAATGGTCCATGAGCGTGGGACACCCAGTATATTACAAGAAAAATTTACAATATTTAAAAATTATTTTACTGTAACAAATGCTATTGCATGTTACAATAAAAGAATGTCGACGCATAATTATTGCTATTAATATAATTATTCCAGTTTTTTCTATTGTCAATCAAAATCACATTTAATCACATTTAATTATTATATAAAATCAAGGTTTATACAGAGAGCGCATAAAGTATTAAGACCTGGCTTTATTTTTCCCCTGTATAAATTTTCGAAAAACGCTTCAACAGGTCAAAATGATTTTTTTTCAAACAAATATTTTGAGACCATTTTCATTTTTCCATCTCTCCCCGTTTTGAAGTTATGACGTCAGAACCATTTTTTTTTAAATGACAACCTATATTTTTTATTATTGATTTTGATAGTACTTTTATTATGTTTTCACATGACAACATGACATTTTCAATATGTAAGATTTGAAAAAAATTTACAAAAAGTGCGTTAAATAATTTCATATCTCAAGTGTCTCAACGTCATTGTACGCTTGCAAAAATAGAAGTATGAAGAAGAATATTACTCCAATTACCAATAACTCAGTAAGCACATTTATCAGAGGTATGATTCGGTAAAGGTCGTATATCCAAGTTCTAAAAATATGGTGCATAATTTCTTATAAAATTGTAGCAAAACCTAATACTACCTAATAAGTGAATGCGAAATAACAAGATCGGTGTTTAGCCCTTCAGACATATGAGCATCGACGGTTTCTCTCCTCGAATGGAGGCTTGTGCACAGGTACGATTTCTGGTGTACCGACTCGTGATTTTTTTTTATATTTGAGGAGTAATTTATCTTCGTACTCATAGGTAGCACTTGATTCTTCTTGTACTTGAGTGCACCGAACTGCTCGGCCAAGCGGGACAAATGCCTCTTTGTTCCTAATAAGCTCTGAAACTGAAAATAAAACAAAAATATATCAATTATTGTGATTAGATTATGTATTACAATGTTCGAATTAGGGTGCCTGTTGATAAGATAATAATCATAATAAATTTCTTAGATGATTAAATTCATAAGTCAAATAAGAGGTTTCTGGTAAGCTCTTTGCAAATGCCTGCGAAAGCTTTCATTTCCTGCGACTTATTCTGAAAACACCACATGTTGGTCACCGGGGGCAATAGTAGCACAACCCAAATATTGATATTGTGGAGAAAATCAAGAATAACTTTTATTAATAATGAATTATACAAAATTAAGCACTTGGCGAACATAATATTCAAGTTAAACTATGATTATTGTTTGATTTTGTTTATCTAAATTAGTACGCAATGGTGCAATTAGCAATTTTGATACTGAAATAGTACACAAAGCAATTTTTGAGATTGTGCCACTATTTCCGCCGGTGAGCAATGTGTGGTATTTTCAGTAATAATATAACAAGAGAGTGAGAATAAATTGAAAATAATTTGACAGATTGTCGAAAACTTGTTGCCAAATGGCAACAAGTTTGAGACATAATCTGTCAAATTATTTTCTAATTTATCGAACTCTCGAGTTATATTTGATTAGATTATTTTTTGACGTTTTTTGCTTTCTAGTATTTCTTTATCAATTTCAGTATGCGAAACGCAGCTAAAGCGACTTTTATTCATTTTGTATGACACTTTAATATGATTGATAAATTAATAATTTGACAAATATTTTGATTGACAAGAGTGAACCTAGCTACCGAGATTATTCCCACTATAATAATCTCTAGAGAATATTCCCAGTATAATAATGACGGGATTGGTCCAGAAGTATCAATATGACAAAAATCGAAATATATCATTGGTTTTGAGAAACGTCAAAAAATAATCACTGTGATGTTTATACTTATGTCAATGTCAGTCTGACAATGGAACAATTCAATAACTTTGTCGTAATGGAAACTAAATTTTGAACAAAAATTATATCAAACGGTTTGCCACAAAAGCTATAGTTCGCACGGAGTAGAAGCCGCAAGTAAGAGATGAATACTGGCGCTCGACGCACAATTCGTTTCTCGGGCTCTCTTTTCATAAATAACTACAAAGCGGCTAAATATTCGTTCAAATGATTTTCTTGCTCTCATCGAGAATTTCTCGCTCTACAACACGAGCACTTTCAACAAAAATCTATATACCAAATTTCAAAACTATATAATTTATTTCAGCCTAATTTATTTTCGCCTGGATTTACTGGATAATTTTACTTCCGGCCTCTATACCTTGCGAACTAAAGCTTTTGTGGCAAACCGTGTAATATAAGTTTTGTTCAAAATTGTGTTCTCATGTACTTTGCCCGATATAAAAATTTTCACGCGTTGCACCGTTTACGAGATATTTGCGAAAAATAACACAAGTTCACCATTTGGGAGGTGTTTTTTTTTTTAATATTAAGGTATGAAGCCCCCATCGGGGCAGGGAACTCGACGGATATACGATTTTATAGTACTTAAAAGTAAGTATACCAAATTTCAAAACTATACCGGGCTTTTTTTTCTTTATTACACATAACATTCCTATATGTAACTTAAAATAAATTGTCGACGCATTGAGAGGCGTAGGTGTAGGAAACCAGTTATCCACTGTCACCATTTTGGCATACACCGTTATACAGAGAGGTTATGTTTTTAACAATAAAGAAATCACAATAATTCAGTTTTAATGAAGAAATTCTAACTGTATGATATATCAAACTGTCTGGCTACATCTAAAAGCGATTCTAAGAGCCTTTCCTGTACACAATATAGGATATTCAGTTTAATCTCTTCTATTAAAACACGGTTGGTTTTATGCCGTAAAATGTCACTTATGTCAAATATGTTACTTGGATGAACAAAAAAGTCGTATATGTACTGCATAAGCCCACAATTCATTACAAATACTCTGCGTTGCTTCCAAGACCCCGTCTTGCGTATTGCCTTGAAATACACGGAGGGCATTTTGAAAACTTGCTGGGACATCAGGATTCAACAACAACTAAACCTTTTATGTTTTCTGTTTACCGTTAGAATTGTTTGAAGAAATTAATTTCTTCATTTAAAACTGAACTTTTGTGATTTCTTTATTGTTAAAAACATAACCTCTCTGTGTAACGGTGTATGCCAAAATGGTGACAGTGGGCGACAGTGTATAACTGGTTGCCTGCACCTACGCCGGTATATACGTTGACAATTTAATTTTTAAAGTTACACAAAGGCATGTTATGTGTAATATAAAAAAACAAAGCCCGGTATAATTTATTTCCGCCAAAAAGTCTAATTTGTCTAAGTGGTGTACTCATTTTAATATATCTCGGCATGTCTTTCCACCAGTAAAGAATGATTTCAAATGAGTGGAATGAGTTAAAAATGTATTCATGCTTAATATATAAATGTCACTGATAAATATAAATAATTTTTTTAAAATCAATTGGCTAAACACGTAAACATTAAATTTTTAAATTATTACTACAGTGGAAAATATAGTAATATTTGAATAAAATAATATAGTAAATATAATATAGTAATTACAAAAATAGTATTTAATGGACGATTTTAATTAAATTGAGAGAATATTACGACAACGGCGAACTATATCGATGATCAAAAAATCAACTTGAAAATAAAAAATAAACAAACGAATAACAATTAAAACGTGTGAGACCATAACGATTTTATATGCACGTCGAGGCATGCTAGAAATAACGCTATCTTCTGCAAACAGCAGCTATAGACACTCTTTGAGCATTTAGACCCAACCAACCAACCAATGTTTCTAATTGCCGAATGTTGATTTCTGAGTGATGTTGATAATCTATCTGTTAAAGTAGTAAGAACATGATCTTGATCTACACGCTCTGTGGTGCTTCTTGGATGTCCTGATCCGGATCTGCTTCCAAAGTTTCTGACCTTATAGACCAGCAGCGCACAATTACCGATACACTACGACCTACCATTTGAAAAATTGCATGAACCAACACTTATATGTTGATATGCTGCACGACGACGAATACAAGCCATCTTTTTAAGTTCTACAAACTGAAATGTCCAACCATTAAATACCATTAAACCGTACCGTACCATTAAATAAGAACCAAAACAATTAAATTTATCATCGATATAGTCCCTTGAGGTAGTCAAATTCTGTCCATTTCAATCAAATCGTCCAATAAAAACTTAGTGTCTCTTTTTTTTAAATGCAGTATATTAGCGTAAGTATTTCAAAGGACAATATTTTGAATTGTGGTGGCGTTTACTCGTGATACATTTTATCAATTATAAATAAAATAAGTTACTTTGTGAATATCACATAAATTTATTTATTTGTGACTATAACTTCGACTACTTAGGTAATCAGTATCAAACAAAGTTATCAAACTTTGTAGTCGAAACTAGTCACAAATAAATAAATTTATGTGATACTCACAAAGTAAGTTGTTTTATTTATATTTCAACGTGCTATACAAAACACTGTTTGATTGTAGGTGGTAGAAATTTCATTACAAACTGTTTAGAAGATACAAATGCGGACAAATCAAAGTGGCATATCGTAGAATGTTTTACCTACTATCAATAATTAGCTATTTTTAATGTAAATATTATTTTCCCACACCAGTTAATAGGTTTTCAATTTTCTTCTCTCAGTACTTGTTGTATGAAATGTGTGTATGAAAGTGACGAAGAAATAATTTATTCTGATGTAGAAGCAACAGCAAATGCTGGTCTTGTGACACTGGTGCCAGTCAAATCAAAATAGAAGTACAAGAGAACAGTATTTTCGACAAATGGTGCAGCTTCAATTTTTATGGCAAAGTGACACTCTGACACCAAGGAGTTATATATTTTTCGGAATAAGGAAGAAGGGGAAGCAAATAACTTCAGAATCACAGTAATAAACTGACAACTGACATCGTGGCAACTAGATCAGTATTTCAAAAATCCAATGAACTAACAATTTAGCCACTAACATGAAATAAACATTAACAAGTTAACGGTTACATTTAGGACATATATTTATATGGAGTTTTCGACTGTTAATAAGAACTGGAATCAATCTTTGAAATATTGCCGGTAAGTTTTGGGACACCCTGTAGAGTTAATTGGCTGTTTATGTATAGGAATACAAAAAAGTTTACTATTTGCACTATTTTTAGTGTCAAAAGTAATCACTTTTTGAATGTTAGTTGATAAAAAATATTGTACACAGCTTGAACTGAAATTGTACATAAATCTATTAGGTAACTAGTAATTAATCGAGGACTTTATTGGACTAGGCGAATTTATGGTCGAGAGAGCTTACGAGCGCAGCAAATAAAGAGCAGAGTCCAATAAAGTCTGATTATACCATGACATTTTTTTAACTCTGAAAATAGTCAATACAACGTCCGTATGTTCAAATTTAAAAAAACTCAGGTCAATGCATGGATGTTATCAAGTGACCAAGGTAACGTCAAAATAATTATTGGATGGGTAATCAAAATAAATAGAATTGTCAAGTTGTTTGAACTATTATTGTGCTAAAATACATAAAAAAAATGTATTTAACAGAAGAAAAGATATAAATAATGCATTTATACCATGCAAGTCAGAGCATGAGAAATGTGCGTGACGTTTTTTCAGTCACTTATCCCGATAGACCAATTCCATCAACGAGAATAATTTTTATCTTTATTTCAAGTTTTACCAATAACAGATGCGTTGAGTATAAACACCACAAACGAATGAACAAACTGTGTCTTAACACAAGAAACTATGTTAAACATCTTATGCTATGCAGAAGAAAACATACCTTGGAGTTTCCTCTTCTTCAATCAGGAACGTTTTTAAAGAATATAAATGTAAACTTTACAAATTTAGAAATCACCAGATACTAACTAATGAAGACAAAATTTAAAAAAAAATGAAAATTGTGCAGTGATGTTTAATTTAATGAATAACAATGAAGAAATATTGGAAAAAAATAGTATTTACAGACGAAGCATCATTTACATTTGATGTAGAAAATTCTCAAAATTATCAGTTAGTCTGTATTGATTTATCATATCCTCTTTCCTTGTAATTCCTTTCCTTACAGATATTGGCGAAGGACTAATCTGCACCTCCAAAATTTAACAAGCAATATAATTCCACAGATACAAAACTTGAATGTCAATGATGTCTGATTTCAAATAGATGGAGCCCCACATTCCACTGCAATGATAGGACGTTATTTACATGAAATTTAACAATGGTTGTTAAATTTTGTAATAATGTTAAAAATTGTTCCTATTGATGAAGTTAGCTCTCGCGATAAGTGACTGAAAAACGTCACGACCATTACTTATACTCTGATTTGCACGGTATAAAATAAATTTCACAAAAATTACTTGACTTTACTTGAATGATTATAAATGACAGCTAGCTCGACAGAATTGTTTACAGGTTTATGGTGTAATTGGTTGCATAGCTAATACTCTTAAATTGTTGACATGTGCTTTTTAAAATTGAACATAAGGACGTTGTATTGACTATGTTCAGAGTTAAAAGAATGTCACGGTATATGAGTTTAGCCAGTAAAAACCATTACCTGGCATATAATGTACAATATGTTATTTGTTAAACACTTATATACAGCTAAATTATGATAAAGAAAATAACAGCGATCATAACAATAAAAAATGTCAGCTATTAGTACCAAAACACAATATCGGTTGTAGCTTGTAGGAAAAGTCATCTTAGCAGGTTAGTGTACTGTCTAATTAGAGTGACAATTACGAGTGTGGAACAAATAAATATAATTGATTTACATCAAAGTGAAATATACTGGACAACCAAATCATTTTTACAACAAAATGTTGAGCAATTTTCAAACATAAAACTTTGTATGCTACAAGTCCCTAAGCTATAGGAGAAAATAACATTTTGGGATTTTTATACGCCAACCCCCAATTAGGTTCCAAAAAAATACAAAAAAAGTTGTACAAAATCTGAATTTCAAATACATGGGAAAATAAACTCTTTGTGAGAAAATTAAAACAAATCTAGTTTTTAGAGCTAAAAGCCCGCATTTTACTCTCTCTTCTAGTTTTTTCAGGGTTTAGACGATTAGAAAAAATAATACTTTTGTAAACCTCAAAATGGTAAATGCTCAAAATATGGACTACAACATTCATTGTACAACACGTAATACTTATCTGACATATATATTGAACGAAATTCATCAAAACTTCTATCTCGGGGGTTTTTAAGGTCGCTGATTATGAATCCTTTGTCGAAAATCTAGTTTTCAAAGTGCAAAATAAAAGATAGCCGACTAAAAAAATGTGTTTATCACAATATTTAAATATTTCATTTGCAACATGGGCATCTGCAACACACAATCTTATTTGGACTTTTTGGGGGTTGCTAATTACGAATATTAATTCATAATTCATATTTCGAAAAGTCAGATCCAAAATGAAAATGAATTTTAACGTACATATTTGAGAATTTGCCATTTTAAAGTTTTTAAAACTATAATTATTTCTTTGAGTTTAAGGATTTATCCATAAATTACCAGTTATATATTTAAGGTTGTTATGTTTACTACTTTTTGATATATGTCTAATTTTAAAATTACATTTCAAATGAATTCAAGATGTATGAACATTGAATACATATGCCTCTGATGATGGTTTGTATATAATCGAACCAGTCAGGTGAAATAAAATAAATAAATCATAAAATAAAATAAATTTTAGCAGTAAGTACAAAACATAACAACCTTAAATAATCATTTCTAATACCTTGTAGTGTGTATAAAATTGAAGAGATTAGGAAAGAGGCGGATTTTTAACTCATAAACTGAAAAAGTGGTGAATCGCTAAGAAAATAAGTTTTTTTCCCATGTATTTTACATGCCAAACTTCAATTGATCACTGGCACGGTTAATATTATTCAGTAGGATTGAGATTTTGCACAACTTAATGTTTTGTTTATTTTTGACCGAACTGGGGATTGGCGTTAACAAAATTCAAAAGTTCAATTTTACAGACACCCTAATGCTACACGAACGTAATGCAATTTATTGGAGTCACCCTCTTTAAAGAAGTGGTCATCCTGTAAGTCAACCATTAAGTACTTACCATAGTAACATAAATGACTATTATTGAATTTATCAAAGAGGCATTAGTGCTGATAAATACGAGTACTACAATTGATTCTAAATTTTAAAATCTGACAGTTTCAACTACATATATGATAAAACAATTACTTTACCACACATTCTGCCGGGCACACAGACACTCCCGCTATCGATTTTTTGAGCAACACCAGAACATTCTGCACTCCCATAGATAGGTCCGTGTCGTACTTGTCTATCTCCAAGTAAAGAATTTCCAAGCGCCTTTTCTTCCAAGACTTGCCCTTCGTGAATGGTAGAACCATATCTATAAACTTTTCCTTCATCTCCTCTTCCGGCATATTCTTGCTTCTAAATGTGATTAAAAATTATAAATGGTAGTTTAAATACACGCAGAGAAAATACTGCGTAATCTGTAATTTGCTATTTCTCGTGGAATATACTATATTGACATTGTGTATAAATGATAAATACATAATACAGATTATTGTCATAGTGAACCCTATGCTAAAGAGCGTCAATAAGCTAAAACTCAACCATAGCTTGCTCCATGGCAAAAATATGAAAATTATTTTGATAATTACAAATAATTAGCAATAATTTCATTAATAACAACTTAGTTACCTTCAAATTTAATTGAAAATCATTACGCGATATTATTTCAGCAAAGAAACGATTCATTTTTACTGCATTACTACCGCACCTTAAATCAGCAGAGTGACATAAACAAAAATAACAAACTAAACCCGAACAGTACAATGTAATAATTATCTGTGATTTACATTGATAACGATGCAAATTGCATATGACAAACAGGGAATCTAATGGTGGGTACTACCGTTGCTAGGTACAGGTCAAGGGGTTGCTCAACTTGGAATAAGCCTTTGCTAAAGAAACATTATTCATAAAAACTGGTAAAAACACATGCCGAAAGACTTTTAATCAGATTTCATTTGAAACCTTCACAAAACAGCAATAGTACGTTAAAAATTTGAATCTGAATATTAATAGTAGAGTGGTCCACGAACAAATTGTAACTTTGTCGATGTATCTCGGCAGATAGCATTATGCATAAAATAAAAGTAGAGATCCTATATAGTTAATTAAGCTATTACAAGGAAAAAGAATTGTGCGGGCCGAGGTTCAGGCCAAGTCTGTTGATTTTTCTAAGAATGGTCAGTCCTTACATTTCGTGTTCCTTATTATGTTTTTCCCGTTATCTTCAGTTGTGTATATATAAATATACACAACTATATTGGCATATCAGTCACCGGAAACTAATTGAAATTATATATCTATATATATTCATAATTAATTATTATACAGATCATCTATTATAGATATGAATTGTCAAATTCAAGGTCGCCTAAATATTATTGTATAATAATTACTTGTAAAAAACTTATTGTCCTATTCTTTCTCGTAATTGTTCAATAGTATCTGGTTGCGTTTTATAAACCACAGACTAGAAGTGATCCCATAAAAAAAAAACCTAGAGGTGTTAGATCTGATGATCTAGGAGGCCATTTGATATGGCTTCTTCTTCCAATCCACTGATTTGAATAGAGAGGCTCTAACCATGCTCTAACTGGAAGTACATAGTGAGAGCAAGGTTGAAAATGAAATGTATCTTCGGTCCATAATTTTAATATTGATCTGTTTTGTTTTCAACCTCCTGAAGTATGAGAGGCTCAATGCATTCATCCAGCAAATTAGCATACATTTCACAGTTCAAATTTTCATTTATTTGAACAGCGAATTTTTTTTTAAGGGTTCACTTGAAATCTGTAGTTATAAAACAAAGATACAAAATGAACCAGATATTATTGAACAATTATGAGAAAGAATAACACAAGAATGTCGAGTTATTAGAAACCATCAGAAAGTTCGCGAGGAGTTTGAAAGCAGGCTATATTTTTGTTTAGAAAACAATGGAAAGCATTTCCAACATTTACTTTAACATGTTATTTGAATTTAATTAATTGAACACTTTTGCACTTTATTTCCGAAACTAGTTCACCAAATCATATTGTATTAATAATGACTGGAAAGCATTTTTCAAGAGCTTTCCAACGATGTACCACAAGTAGGGGGGTGCCATTTAATTTTTTTTAGATGGAGGTGGGTGTGACTTAAAGGGTATGTTAGGGGGTCGACACTACATATGCCAGTTTGGTTCCCCCTTAGACCGAAAGTATGATTTGTAACAAGCATTTAAGTTTAGAAAAAGAGCCATGAAGAGGGCAGTTTTCTAAGGGACAAGTATGAAAACAGCCTCATTAACAAGATTTTATAATATATTTTCTATTTTGCACTTTTTATAATGTCCATTAAGTTAGCCTCGCCCACAATGAAAAATAAAATTTCAGTAATTAAAAAATTAAGTGCACAGATATGCAAAATTAGTGGTGAGTTTAGCTAAAGATAAATCTAAATTGGTAGAAAGTATCTTCGGTACTTGCTAATTTTTAGTGAGCGTTAATTTGTGACGTTGAAGTCAGGTTTGGTTAGGTTATTTTGGGCAAGATTATTGAGTGAATAAAGAAACTTTTTCTTCTTCGCGGGTGCCTATCCGGTTCGGATGTTGGCGATCATCATTTCGATCTTGATTTTATTTGCATAATCTTTTTAGGTTGGTAGTTCTTCAGGTCCTACCCCTGGCAGGACATTAGTGAACTTAGGGAAGGAAATAATTTAAACAATTTATAAATAAATGAAACAAACAATTTTTTTAATGTTTTAAGCACAAAGAAAATGTGACCGAACTTGAGAACAGGAAACTGGCCATGAAATTGTTCTTCACAATTTTGATAGGAATAATTCCAATTGCTTTCATCGTCGCATGTCCCCGTCCGAAAATATGCTTCAATTATAAACTTTTTGTGGATCTGTGCGAAAGGCAGTTTTATGTAAAATCGGCTGACAGCACACTTGACAGTTAGTTCACACCCGAGCGAATATAATGACCAAATTGCAGGTAAGGGTACCAACATTGCAAGATGAAAAACAAATTCAACTGCTTTCCAATCAATTATGAACGCATGGTATACCCGCGACTAATTCAATGAAATACTCAACAATGAATATATCTGTGCACGGGAAATATTTGTGAAAATATTATTAAAAAAACATTGCAGCAAGTCCACTTTTTGAAAAATAAATTAACATACAAGTTTCTTAATTATTCATATCCTGATAATCAAGAAACTTATCCCATCGTTGAAAAAGCTGTTCATATTTTGGTATGTTCAGTTCCCTTTTAAGAAATGACACTTCAGGATGAAAGATAAATGCAATTAATTCTCATGCCATCTGCTTTGCAAATTATTCAATTGAGTACTTGAATGATGGACAATTTATGCTGCCACAGCTTAAATTATTAGTTTCTATATATGCGTTATCTACAACATTACAAACTATTAGTCCAAATTTAATTAGAATTTTGTTAGCATGGGATGGCTTAAGATTAGTTTCTTATTGTTTAATATATTACCAAAATATAAGCTTTGTTAATATAAATTGCTTGAATATTAAATTATGGCAGATGGAATTATATTTTAATATCGAATGAATGAAAACTTTTTTTTTATAGAATTAATTTCTGATACCTGAAGTAAATATTAGATGCTATAACCAAGAAAGCCCAAATTAAATTCTAAGGCAATTAGACATACAAGTTTTTTTTTTATTTCCATAGAAATTGCTCAGTACAAAGTTTTTCAGACAATTTAAATAATTACTTATATCACAATAAGTAAGTGCCAAATTCATTCATTTGCCATCTCAGGCATACATCAGAGAAGAGTTTAAAACTAATTAACATAAATTCAAATTAAATGTTGCTAATTAAAAAAGTGATACGATATAAATTAAAACACCTAAACTCTTAAATAATGTTCAATATGTTAATTATATTTTAAACTACGTTATATTAATAGCAAATGGCACAAAAAGTATATAAATAATTATGGTAAATGTAAAGTACAAACTAATAATTCATTTAAGACTATTCGTGTCTTTCTCAATATATCAGTTTATTTTATGCAGCCCGATGAAACTCCACACTCACTCCAAACTTACTCGATTATAGAATGGGATGATCAATTATAGTTAGGTTAGTAAATGAAAAAACTTTTCCGATAAAAATATATATCGAAATGTGTTGTGTCTATATAAAATCTAGAATTTATCAGTCCATAAGTTATTATTTTAGGCAACATGGAATTTAATTAAATGTATCTCATTCTGTAACCAACTAAGATAGAGGACACTCGTCAATAATCTAGATATATTTGTTACATTTCCCTTACGCTATAAGTATATATATAAATATGATTTTAATTTTTTAATTGAAAAATACAAAAAATAAATGCTATATACACTCCCACACTGAAACAAATTATAGGAGTATTATTAAGTAGTATACATTTCATAAGATTAAAAGAAAAAAAACGAATATTTACATTTCGTGAAGGGAAACCTTGTGCCTCCATTCGGACAGATTAAATTATATTTAAACTGAATTAATGATAATAGTAATAATAATATTAATAATCATATATAGACGCTATGTACAAAATAGACACATTTTGATGTAAGATCAAATTGCACTACAGTTTTACGCACTTTAAAGCTAAATCCGTATAAAAATAATACATTCAATTCTATTGGACATATATGGAGGATTATTACTTCATTAATCGCTAGTTATTATTTTTTCCTGCAGCTTATCATTATGTACAAAAAATATATATATATATATTATATTATATTTGGAAGGCACAGTACAATATTTATCCAGCGTGTTTAGACAGGTTTAACGGCATATCTGAAAACAAAACGCATTTATGAATAAGGTACATAAATACTAAGAGAAATAATGTAAATACCAAAAATTGCAGATCAGTGAAATTCGTTAAACATTAGATAACAACAAAATTTTACTCAAACAAAACAAGGTATGTCAAGTACAAGATGCAAATAGTAGTACTGCTTCTGTTCGGGAAAGTCTCACTACTCAATAAGACACTGGATAAATCAGATAAGACCCATTCTAATTCCTCCATTTGATAGATATTAGCAATTACTGAGTACCAAAAATATTCAGTCTGCAGAATTTTTTTGACAAATTTGTTAACAATACCATGAAACTTCCATGAAAGAAGGAAGTTTAATGAAATGGAGACAATATGCATGAAGAAGAGCCAAGTAGGAAAGGATATTATGTTAACACACAAATGAGAAAATTTGCACAGTTTACCATTTCTCAACTGGCTACTCATTCCTCACAAATATCACAATTATTTTTGCCTGAAATCGAGTCTAAAAGATAGGAGTACATAAATTGGGTGCCTTATTAAACACACTTATTGCAGAACACAAAAGAAAACAAAAAACTAGCATTGTGAAATACAAAGCAAAATAAATGGCAGCAAAATCAGCATTTTTGGTGGTAGAATGAGAGTGTGAACAAATTAGTTCATAGTTTAATGAAAGGGGAAGTAACCTGGACTGAATTGGTGCAAAGTGGCAGCTAAATCAAAATTTTTGGTGGTAGAATGAGAGTGTGAACAAATTAGTGCATAATTTAATGAAAGGGGAAGTAACCTGGACTGAATTGGTGCAATGTGGACGAGCGAAACAAAAAATTCAAGGAAACACTTTTCAACAGAGAAAATAGCACGTGTAGCACGTTTTGGGACACACATGACGTTTTGCTTGTTGATTTGATGTTGCAAAGTTACAAAGGGTATATTGAATTAAAGACGAGGTATTTTTCACTTTAGGGTAATCAATGACAATGCACGACAATATAACAACTAAAATTGTAATCAGATTTTTTTTATCACTTGTCCAATAGTCCTGATCAATAGACATTTTTAGCAGGTCAGAGATGCAATAATGGAGATTAACTCCTTTTTTTATTTTTAGACTATCGGCCCAGTGAGCTTCTAGCTTCTTGGTATAACTCAAAACTCGTTTACTGTCAACTCAAAAATGATCAATCCCATCAAATGGTAAAAATTTGACCGTAAAACCTATAGTGACCTATAAGTTAAAATGGGTAAGTATTTATGGCTACTTATTTTCTGGACATGCCTCATATTTTTTACAATGGCAGATGATAAGAAATTTTAGATAAACCAACCAAAAGTTGCACTACATCTGGATAATTTCTATCTCCTTCGTATTAAGTTACCTATTACAGTAATTAACATGTAATTAATTGTGTACTGTCGCCCCAACCAAATAGATGGCGCAGTCAAGCCTATGGCTTAAAATTAAAGTTAAAAGCCACTATCAGTTTGCCACCACATTTTATTTCAGTTGTGCGTAATTGAGGATGGTTACGAGATTCTTGATACGCATCACTGTCTATGTGTTTGATAGCCATTGTAGACTTCTTTAACTATATATTTCATAAAATTGGTATCATTTGTTTTATTTCAGTTCCGATAGTGGTGTTTTTAAATTTCTTAAACATACCTGTGATATTTTCGTCCCTGTGTTCTGTGTCACGTGTAGGTTCAGCGGCCCAGGAGCAGGACGGTGCATCTGGCCGCAACTGCAGAGGCATCGTGTAAAGCGATGGAATGGAGAATCCCCGTGGGAAGTTGGGAAAATATTGAGGTGGTATTTGAAATGGATAAACGAATGGAGGCATGTACGATGACGGGTATGGTGAATACAGCCTTTTGTCGGGGTGCTGAAATATAGAATATAACAGAGATTAGTTCATGATCGCCAAACTAACACGAAAAATAAATGGCATTTTCATAAAATTAATGTAAATATGTGGTAAAAAGTTCCAAAAGTGTCCAAAAGATTTTAGTTTTTCTGGATGACCTGTATATTAAAAGACAAGAGACCGAAAGTATGATTTGTAACAAGCATTTAAGTTTAGAAAAAGAGCCACGAAGAGGGCAGTTTTCTAAGGGACAAGTATGAAACAGCCTAGTTTTCATTTAAACATAAATGGCATTTTCGTAAAATGTAAATATGTGGTAAAAAGTTCCAAAAGTATCCAAAAGATTATATTTTTCCTCGATGACAACATTTCTGGTGAAGACAGCAGATTAGGTGCGCGTTCTACCTGTGTGTGATCGGTGACTCGTGTTTACATTGAGACAGATTTTTGTGTTCAGGGCATTTTGAAATAACGGCCAACGAGCAGCATGCAGACATCAAATTTTGTGGTTTACCAAAGATATCACATCCAAACTCTTGAGAGGTCGATGAAATCCTACACAAACAATGCGATGAAAAAGTCACAAGTCTACGAGTGTCACAAGTCAATCTTCTGAATGTAAGTCAAGAATGTCTGCTGAGACAAAAAATTCGTTTGGACAAATGCAAAGGAAAGGTTATATGAAGTGTACTTTGAAGGGTTATTCATTACAAATTTATCCAGAGGATCAAACTATCATCAAGGAATATTTACTGAAAATTCTTGGCCGCCTACGAGATGCAATCAGGAATAAACGTCCAGAAAACTGGGCGAGAAACGAGTAGGTCTTTCTTCATGGCAATTCCTCAGCCCTTCGGTCATTAATGGTAAAAAAACGCCTCACCAAGTATAACCAACCAAGTATAATATTAACACCCTCGAACACCCCTAGTCATCCCCAATTTGTAGGTGTACCGGCTAAAATTGAAATTGAATGTATCGCAATGTGATTGAAAGTGCCCCGAGACAGCTGATAGGGCTTTGGCGAAAGGGCTTTTAGGAGTATTTTCAATAATCGTACGAACGTTGGATTAAGTGTATGAATGCAGGAATTTAACAGATAAAGCTGTTTTTGCAATTCGAATTATTAAAATGCTCAGTAAGAATATAGAATTGTCAGTCACCTGACAATATGTGTTGTATGATATACGTGAATAAAGCAATTTTATCCACTCGAAAACATTATCGCACTCGCTTTGCCTCTTGCGCTAAATGGTTTTTTCATGGATAAAATTCGACTCTATTCACTTATACCATAAATAGCTATTTTCCAATTCGCATTATTAAAATGCACATTATGTATAATTGAATCTCATCGTTAAAACTACACTATAATTGAATGGGTGAATAAAATGTTTACATTTTCACTTTACACACTATAACCATTGACAACGTGAATAAAGAAAAAAAATTGGTAAATTCGCACTATCCTTGAAATTTTCGTTGTCACCTGATAATGTGACAATTCAAGCAAATTCTTCAACTCTGATAACGAATTGGAAAAAATCTTGTATGATACACGTGAATAAAGCAGTTTTATCCACTCGAAAACATTATCGCACCCGGATTCGCCTCTTGATCTAAACTGCTTTTTTCGTGCATAAAAATTCGACTTTATTCACTTATACCATAAATAGCTATTAGTATGACCAGGCGAACCAGGTGAACCAGGCGAAAGTGGGATATAAGAAATTGATAATAAATGGAGGTTGCATACAAACAAGGACAGAAAAGCAAGGAAAAATGGTAATGAAAAAGCAGATCGATTAGAATAAATAGGAGCGACAGCGCGAATGTAAAATGGGGCATGAGAATGAATATAAGGAAGGCACAGATAGAAATGGCAACTAAAAAGGAAATGAGTAAAACCAAGGAAAAACAGAGAAATATCAGAATAGGCACATGGAATATAAGAAGCATTAAAGGAAAAGAAGAAGAAGTAGTAAATGAAATGATAAAAAATGAAGTGGACATAATGGCAATCACAGAAACGAAAAAGAAAGATAAGGGACTCAAACGAATACATAAGGGATATTGGATGCTCTGGTCAGGGGTGGAAACAAAACAGAGAGCGAAAGGCGGAGTTGGATTATTAATCGCAGCAAGCAGAATAAACCAGATTATAAGAGAAAAACATGTAAGCGAAAGAATAATGACAATAGAAATGAACATAACAGAAAAGGAAACATGGTCCCTGATCATAGCATACGGAGAAAACGAAGACGCAAAGAAAGAGGAGAAAGAGGAGAAAGACAAATTCTACGAAGGTATACAAAAAGAAATTGATAATGCAACAGAAAATGTGATAATAATGGAGGACCTAAATGGACGAGTAGGAAACAAAAATACAGGGATAGAAGAACTCATGGGGAGAGAAGGAGAGGAAACCAAAAATAACAATGGAGACAGAATAATCCAGCTATGTATAGAAAACAACCTAGTAATAACCAACACAAAGTTCAACATGAAAACATAGATAAGTATACGAGAGCACAGCCCTCCAGAAACGAAGCATCAATAATCGACTATTTCTTAATTAGCAAAACCAATCGGAAAAACATAAAAAATGTAAAAGTAACCAGAAAGGCGGAGATATGAAGCAATCATTTCCTAGTAAAGATGGACATGAAGGTAAACATCGAAACAAGCATAGATAAAAGGAGAAGAAAAACAAAAGAAAAAATAAAATCATACAAACTTAAGGAAGCACACAACAAAGACATCTACCAAGAAGCGCTAGAAAGAAAATTTAAAGAACAAGTAAGACAGAACACATGCGAAGAAAGATGGAATACATTTAAAAGCACTCTACTAAACACAGCAAGAGAATGCTGCGGCGCAGCTAAAATAGTAAACACAGACACAAAAGCGACAACATGGTGGACCAAGGAACTCAGAACAACAATAAAGAACAAGAAAAATAAATGGAAGACATATCTCAGCACAAAAAATGCAAAAGACTATGAAGAATATAAAGAAGCGAGAAATAAAGTGAAGATAGAAGTAAGCAAAGCGATGGAAGAATCATGGAGAAAATTTGGGAAACAGATGCAAGAAAACTTCAAAAAAAAAAAACAAAAATTGTTCTACGGAACAATAAAACGATTGAAACAAAAGAAAGAACATAATATGATGAACATAAAAGACAGAGAAGGAAACATAATAACGCAAGAAGATAAAATAATGCAAAGATGGAAGGAATACTTCGAGGAATTGACAAAAGCAGTCAAGTAGAAGAAGCAGTAAAGAAACTAAAAGGAGGAAAAGCGCCTGAAAAAGACAACATCACCCCGGAAATGCTAAAGTATATGGGAAAGCAAGGAACAGAAGAATTAACAGAACTGATAAATGAATATATAAAAAGGGAGACAAGAGAAAATGCGAGAACTACAGGGGTATAACGCTAACAAGCATAGCGGGGAAAATATGACGAGAATAATAGAAAAGCGAGTAAGAGAACAACTAGAAGAAACGATAGAAGACACCCAAAGCGGATTCAGAAGGGGCAGAAGCACGCACGATCTTATATTTACAATAAGACAACTAAGCGAAAAACTGATAAATAAGAAAAGATTCATCCATATATGCTTCATAGACCTAGAAAAGGCCTTCGATAGGGTAAAAAGAGAAGATATATGGAAGGAACTGAAAAAGAGAGGAATTGACACAAAAACAATAGAGCTCATAAAAACAATGTACAAAAATAACAAAAACACAGTAAGAACGAATAACGAAGAATCAGCAGAATTAAAAACAAATATAGGAGTAATGCAAGCTTGTATATCAAGCCCACTCTTATTCACACTAGTGCTCGACGGTGCCATAAAAGAAGCAAAGAAAAAGATGAAGAACATGAACGTGAAATGCTCTTTGCGGACGATATGGCCATAATAGCGGAGACAGAAGAAAACCTGCAATTCATCATGGAAGTACTGGAAAGTGAGTTGACAAAGATTAACATGAAAATAAACACAGGTAAAACCAAAACTATGGTCATAGCAAAGGAGAGCATAAACCACAGAATAATGATGCAAGGTAAACAAATAGAACAAGTGCAAAGTTTCAAATATTTAGGATCAATAATAGAAAGCAACGGGAAAATAGAGAAAGAAATAAACGCTAGAATAAGCAAAACCGGAAGAATATTAAATGCACTAAAAACTTCTTTCCTAGGAAACAAAGAAATACCTAAAGAAACAAAGACCGAAATAGTGAAAAGAGTAGTGAGACCAACGTTAACCTGCAGCAGCGAACTCTGGACATTAAACGAAACAGACAAATCTAGAATCAATGCGGTAGACATGCGCTTTCTAAGAAAAATTGAAATTAAAACAAAAAAAGACAAAATACGAAATGACATACATAGACAAAACTTACAAATAACAGACATAAATGATACAATCACAGAAGGTCAATTGAGATGGTTCGGGCAGTTTGCAGAATGAACGATAACAGACAGACAAAAAGAGTGTATGAGACAAGACCTACGGGGAAATCATATAAGGGAAGACCAAGAAAAACCTGGAACGACAGGATAAAAGAGGCAGAGAAAAGAGGATTAACATGGGAAAGAATCAAACAACTCACACAAGATAGAAGAAAATGGAGAGAAACCTACATGAAGAAACAATAAACTGTACAACGCTACACCAACAAGGTAGAAGGGGAAATGACTAAATAAATAAATAAAGCTATTATTACACTAGATGGTCAAAGTGACGACCCTGTACTATCTGACCCCATCTGTATACCATCTGTACCCAAGGCGATTATAAAATTAATTTCATACATTCTAAAGAGTTTGAGGTGATATTAATCTAGTCTCATGTCGAATTATTTGCTTCGGATCTTCTAAATCGGTTAGAGGTCCGATGAAATGGCCGGTTAGGTCTTCTGATTTAACAAGACTTCGTTCTATGTGAGTATTTAAAAAATAAAATATATTAATCAAGCCAATAATTTAGAAGATTGCAAGTATAATTGGGTAGTGGGATATGAGTAGTGTCAGATTGTCAGTACACTATCATTACTTTGAGCATCTAGTGTAATAAATACTGTTATTTCTGTGTTTATGTTTGTAATTAATTACAAATTATCATTTGAGGTGTTTTCTTGGTTAATAATGTAATTCTTGTAAATTCTTAATATTAAAAATTCAAGACTGTTTCTCAATTTTTTTTTTTGCAAATGTAACATTGTTTTGATTTTTAAGATTTTTTATATTTGAACCTTAAAGAACCTTTTCTCATTTTTTTTCTTCAAATGTTACATATTGAAAATATGCATATTTGGCCAGTACACGAAACAGACTTGGTGCCCGTCTTTAAAATAGGCGCGTGTCCATTGCACAGAAATGATCTGAATATAATATAGATAGGTTAAAGGTGGACATGCTAATCCCGAGCAAGAGATATTAGCCAGAGAACAAATTTACATTTTATGGCAAAGGGTCATTTAGCACCGGAAGCATCCCTGCAACTACTAGTTTTTAAGCTGAGTTTTTTTTATGCATAACATATAAGGTATTATTGTGCTGCCATATTGTGTGTGTTCCTGGGGCTTGCCCCTCATTGTTGTCATACTGATAACTGTTAAAATATTTGTATCATTTGTATGTCATTTTGTATTTTAGCCTGACGAGGACATGCATATTAGCACCCGAAAGGTAGCAATAAACTCGTAATAACGTCAACGTACTAAGTATTACCCTGTCCATTTATTCCTGACGAGTTACTTCACAACACAATCGGTAACGTGATCGGCACGTTACGGTTCTACACAAGTATACGATTGGTTTTGCCACAGGCTCTGATCTACCCGAACTAAGTGAATTTTATTACTGCAAACGCTACACTAGTGTTGGACCTGTGTTGTGTAGAATTGGCCCTGGAAATTGTCGCCATTCACGTGAACATGTTTATATTAACATCGTCTTCAAATTGGATAGACTATAGTGCGCTGCTCTGCTCTCACATTATGCCATTCTGTCCCAATCAATTGTCTTATTCTAGGAAACATTTTATAAAAATTTGAAGTTTTCATTAAAACTTCTATACATGTGATTCGTGTTAAATTATATTTGAAATTTTGATTAATATCAGAATCTGGATTCATAGTGCATGTATTAATACATTACAATTTATGCCGAGATACAATCAATTTGATAATTTAAATTTTATAAATAATGTTTCTTATGCAATACATACTAGCATAACACATTCATTATCTGCATGTCCCTGTGTTTGAAATAGGACCCAAATTATACCCACAAACATCTAGATGTAGGATGTGCAGTAAAAGAAAGCACCTCTAATTACACGGCCACTAAGCAGAAATACACAGCTTGCTTCACTGGTTATGGTCTAATTAACTAAAATAGAAGCAGTGAAAG
The DNA here is from genome assembly GCA_951805005.1 of Othius punctulatus. Taxonomy (NCBI): domain Eukaryota; kingdom Metazoa; phylum Arthropoda; class Insecta; order Coleoptera; family Staphylinidae; genus Othius; species Othius punctulatus. The sequence continues at coordinate 79,735,699 of OX638139.1, forward strand.
AAACTAGCATTGTTCTTTCTACTAGAACCAAACACAACATAAAAAGAAAACAGTTCTTTCCTGAGGAATACCTGTTTTCCTTTCGTGTATTGCCAAGATTGCGAAATGTACATTATTTCCGGCACTACTCGCCCAAGCAATGAAATTTAGCAAGGTAAATAAGTGAAATTTGCATTGTGAAAATATCTTTAAACAAATGAAATATAAATACATATAAAATTGTTATTTCTTGTTATATCTGATGCATCATACTTTTCTCACTCTAGTTTGACAATGCAGTGTACCATGGAAAACTGACATCTTCCTGCATACATACCGAATTGCTTTTTTCTATTGTCAATATCTACAATATTAATTACTACCTCTACATTCATTAAATTAATGAATTGCTTTTACTACAGGCAACATCTTTCAACTGAGGTGGTATGCTGGCCAAATCGTTAGTTGATGTACTCGGAACGGCTTCCATTTCATTAGTATATTCAACTAAGTTATTGTGTTTACTTCATATTAACAAATTCGAGACAACTTGACTTGCATTGCCATTATATACGAATGCTAGATTAAAATTAATAAAATAGTAACTTAGTAATATTGAAAAATAAAGTTTACAATTCATAAAATTTAAGAGTTTTTAGTTAATTTAGTAATTTGAGTTCGAATGAGTATTAGGTGCCCTTGGACAGGTAACAGGTAATTTTGTCACTTATAAAAGAACCAGTTTTTGCTACAAACCGTTAGTAGCACCAACATAACAATTTTATGATAGTTTGGCGAATCTGATAGGTGTTTCATAATTAATAACCTAAATCTGATAGATAGTCAGCCCCAGGTGTTAAATGTTACAGGTGGGTTTCTGAAAAATATACCAGGAGTAGTTACAGGTTGCAACGGATAACAAATGGTAGTCATTTGGTCGTCATAGACGACCACATTAGTTATTAGAACCAACTTGGTATTGTTTAAATATCGGTACACAATGAACGGGACTACCCCTACCCCCTACACCGTAGAATACGGTAGAAGGGTAACCGATATATATATATACAAAATTAACGGGACTTGTAACCATGACTATTATTTGCTATCTGTTGATAGTGATAACTGCTAAAAACCACCAATGGAATTCAAATGCAATGACATGGAGCTGGTGATCTGTCAGATTTTAGGTTATAAATCATGATGTTACCTATAAAATTCATAAAACAATTGTGAAATTATGAAGTTGATGTTACTAATGTGTGTTGTTTATTATCAGTTGCTAGCGATAACTTTTCCTGTACGATAGGAATTGTGATTGTGGTGAATAGTTGCTCTTACCGTGCCATCTGATACATCGTTCACCAATGAATAAAATATGGTTTTGAACATACAGCAGACAGACCTCTGATCGGCAGCCAAATGGAAATTGATTACATATACAGGGTGTTCCCTTACTTAGAGAATAATTTTTATTTGAAAAGTGGCAACATAGCATGCAGTAACAATATAATTTTAATTATTTAATATATCTGTCAATGTCACTTTCTTACTTATCTATCTGTACAGGTAGTCCTCGACTTACGACCTTATGTTGGTTTCTTTCTTACATGCGTGCACATATATTGAATCCCCGCATCTGTTGGTTATGTATAGGAAATGCAATTCGTCTTGAAGATTTCTTACATTACGCAATACAACACTGTCAATAACTTTTTGTGTCGCGTATGAAATTTATGAATAAGTATTTAATTTCTTTGTTCTTAATTTTTTTTTAATGAAATTCTCGTTAAGACCTACTCGACTTCTGACTGATGTCTAGGAACCTATCTCTGTCGTAAGTCGAGGAAGACCTGTATAGAGTATAATAATCCGTTTCCACCACAAATTTACATTACTGTCAGATTACTGTTATTTTTATAATTTGCTGGCTGAGTACAAATCACTATGACCATTCAATTATCAGTATTTATTTAAATAATTATGTAATATGAAAATTATTTGACAGAAGCAAATTTCTGCTTGTTTTAAATATTTTGTTTCGCCACTCTATTCGAAAGAATGCCACCTCATGACAATAGTTGATCCTTATATAATTGCCCAAATTTATTTTTGCTATGTCTGGTAGTCACTGAAAAACACTGTATATACCATATCAAGTGACATGATACCTATATGGACATATACGTATTTATCATATTAAAAAGAACAGTATACCAGTATCCATATAAAGATGGAATTACATTGTTTAATAGTTTCACCGACAATATACTATATACTACTAATAAATTGCTTAATTTGCTTCTTCAATAATTTATAAAATGCAGAATGATCTAGCATATCGTCAGCTTGGTGTTACAAGGTTGTAAGTAACATTTTGTAAGATTTTGAGTATTTGGAATTACAAGATTATATGTGTTAAAAGCTATTTTTTGCAAAGGTCTAATAGATGGCAGCACTTGTATAAACATTTTTTTTATCATTGATGCATCATATTGCTTGTTTAAAACATCGTGTAGCGTGCATAAAACAGGCTTTCAAAAACGCGCGTTTCCTGTAAAGGTTTCCATGGATACAAAACAAGTATCCATGGATACCGCCATAACATGGCGGTATCAGCCGCCATGTTAGCTAGTTATTTATTCAGTATCTTAGCAACGACACTAAAACTGGACGGCAAAATCGACGGCACATCAGATAGAAATTATAATTACAAATGTTTAGGCCAATTTACGGCATCAATGATCAAAAATAGCGTAAAGTATGCGTGGATATCTGGCCTTTCAAGCACTCACTCTATTCAAAAAACCTCCCCGCTCCCCGCTGCGCGGGGAGCGACGGGTCGGTTTTTTGAAAAACGTTCGTGCTTGAAAGGCCTTGATATCCACTTATACTTTAATATACTATATTTACAGTCAAACAAGGTTGTATGTCAAATTTGGCATTTACAATTTAGTGTAACATAGTTCTAAGTAGACGCATACAACTCTAACTGACTTGGTTTTGAGAGTCTTGTGAAATATGGTTCAAATTTGTGAAAACTATGACAGTGATGATTCGATATAAGATCGTATATTAAGAATCGATATTAAGAATCGAAGATCGATTTTAAGAACTTCCAAGAATGCCCGATTTTACTTAACTAACTCTAGTGCCATATAGAAAGGGTCAACAAATTAAGTTTTGCGGATATGTATTAAATATTTACTACAAAACTTCTCATGCTGACGAAGAATTTGTCGAACAAAGCGTAAAATGTGCTATTAGTAAACACGTTTGAACAAATGACACGGGTGGCAACGGGTCAAACTACGGTGGACTTCCCTGTACCCAAGCAAAGGGACTTAACAAAATACCGCAAAATAAGATTGATGCAATCAAGTCAATGTACCTGTGGATGCCTACAGTCGATAAAGACTATTTTGACGCAATTCTTCCAAAATCAAAAGCTGGTGACAAAAAAGGGACGAAAGGAAGAAAAGCTATGTAAATTTAACAAATTTTAAATATTGTTATTGAGTTATTGAATCCATAAAAATTTGTTAGTAAATAAAATATTATCTAATTTTCGAAACATTACGTACCCGCCTTTTCTTTCAAAGTTGCATAGTTGTATGTTACTAACGAAAAAACAAATTGATATAACAGAGTTGTATGTAATATTTTGTTTTTTCATGACTCAAAAATTTGAAATAGTTTGAAAAATATTGCCTGAAATATCGGGATTATTAATATTGAAACTATGAAAATGTCAAGAAATGAATCAAACAAATAGGAATGGTACGGCACGTTTTGTAACACCCCAATATTTAGAATCGATTTTCCCAAATTTATGAAATTTGCACATACAACCTTGTAACACCAAGCCGACGATATGTAGAGTTTTTGCCTAATATGGATCTTATAACCATATTGGGTTCTATAGTGAATCAAACTCAACTTACAAAATCTCTATACCAATACTGATATTATAACTGATTGACTTTTGCCTCATTAATTTAAGCTACCTCAAAATAAAGATCAACAACATGATTAATAAATCCAGAACATGAAGGTTAAGAACACAGCCAATTTAGTGAGTCACTATAGTATGTATATGGATAGTCGGCATAGCCTGTCAACATCTACAGATTATTTATCGGATCTGCACAGATGGAACAATAAATTAGACAGGCTATACATATTTGATTTAAATTACCCCGAGTAACATAACCTCAAAAATTATAAGAGCATGCAACCTGTCAACCTGTCAAAAAAAAAACTATTATATTTTAAATCCAACTATAAAATGTACTTACCGATAATTCGATAGATCTAAGCCGATCGACGCTTTCTTTGTACAACCTGTCTTCGGAAGTGGGCGTGGAACAATACTGGTGTTGTGCGACGGTTCCGGGTGAAAAGTGACTAGGTGAGTTTGCCGGCGACTTCTTTATTGTCCGGTCGTCTGCCAGCAGGGACGTGATACTGTAGCTGCTGTTTCTGGACGTGAGCCTCGGCTCGTCGGTGGTACCGTTCATCCTGACTGGGCTGGCCACCTTAGCAGCAGCCGGCCTGCTCCGGCTCCGTTTCTGGCAGGCATCGTCCGTCTGCTGCCTGCCGTCCCGCTCCATCTCCCTGAGGAAGCGCTTCCGTGGGGAGACGACGGTGTCGGAGCGCGGCGGTGAGCTGGTTGCCTGCTTGTCCAGCAGCGACTGGATCACGTTAAGTAATGAAGGTTTTTTATTGCACATGGGAGTCCTGACACTGATGTTCATCACTTTGTGCGGGCGCTCTGGTGTTGTGTCATGGGGCCTGCGCCGCTTCCTAGACCTAATCAGGTGGAGGTTCTTCGGGCGACGGAAGAAGAACGACAATTCGCTGGACTGGTTCCTACGGGGGCTCGCCTGCTTCCAGGAGTGATCCCTTTGCCAAGGGGACGACTGAATTGAACTGTTGTCATCTGAAACTGCATGAGTTATGAAGCACGGTAGCAAGTATAATTTCTTCATTTTCACTGAAAACAGTATCAAACAAAAATTGTCTTAAATTATAACACTCACCGTATAATGTAAAGTTTGTTTCATGTACAAATACTACATTAGTGTGATAGGTATATTTGACTTTGCTTACGATTTGCGTAACTACAAAACTACTACTCCAGAGCCTGTGGCCTGCAATGATTTTTATAAATCGGAATTACATTTTTTATGTTAAAAATATCCAAACAGTTCTATATCTTCTAAAATATCAAATTAGGTTATGAACTGTATATTACCATGTTTTGTTGTATTTTTATTATTCTATTAAGTGAACTTAAATAAATTTGAATCTTATTCGTAATGCCATTACACAACTAAGCTGAGATCATGATTAAAAATTTCCAGTTATCTCCTATAATATCAAATTAGGTAATAATCTGTATATTACCATGTTTTGTTGTATTTTTATTATTTTATTGTGAACTTAAATAAATTTGAATCTGATTTGTAATGCCATCGCACAACTAAGCCGAGATCAGGATAATTTCAACTATGGTATTCTTATCTGAAAAGGGTAGGTGCTAAGCTGTCTAACATTCATGAAAATTAGTTGTAGTAACATATTAAGATGTATGTTAATGTCACAGTACGAAGGGAAGATTATACAGTGTGTTCGACAAAAAGCGCCCACGACTATAGCGACTTCATTTGTTATTTAATCATTAACAAACATTAACATATATATTAGTAAATGGAACAGTCTTAGCTGTAAATTGGCAAAACAAAAATTATTCAACCTGTAAAAAGTACTTAAAATGCTCTTCAAGAATGCACAAAAAAAATATACCGAGCCATTTAAATAAATTGCGGTTGCGTCACAGCAAAGACATAAAATGGTTTTAAAAAGTTTGTTTTCACCAACTTGTAGCTAAGACTACCATTTAATAATATATATGGTTTGTTGATGATTAAATAACAAATGAAGTCGCTGTAGTCTTGGGCGCTTTTTATCGAGCAGACTGTATGTAAGCTGCATATTATGAAAACAGTAAAATGTGTCAAAAGCTACATCATGTCCACATTCATTTATAATTGTGTAATACATCACAGATAGATATGTATTACAGGTCTGGTTCACAGTTATTAAATTAATACCTGTTTATTGTCAGTAAAATATTATTAAATAAATGTAAATCTTACATGCACAATTCATATTTCCACTGCTTCTACAGTTTAAATTGCTTTTTAGTCAATTTTGTTCAGCTGAAAAAGTCCCAATATTTACTCCCCTGTAATAATCACGTGTATGCGTGTTTGGCATGTTATGTGTTTATAAATAGAATTTGAAAATATTTTTGATAAATTCTCTAATATGTCCTTCGCGAACCATACTCTATCTAGCACAGTTAATCAGTAAAACAAACAAACAAGATAAAGTTCTAAGTCACCAATCTAGAACTACTTATTCGGCATAGCTTATTTCGGTTTATTATACGGGGTGATCTATTAGCTCGGGGACAAACTTTTGACAGATGAAAGGTGATGTAATACTTCGAAAAAACAAGAAAGATATATGAACATAGGTCTGATTCATCTTAAGCAGCATCCACACAAATATTTTATGAGCTACCCGCAGTGGCGCGGGAAAGGGTTCGTTTGACCGGGGCGTCCAACGTTAGAGGGGCCCGGAGGGCATATCAATATTATTTTTTTTTTAAATTAAAAATAAATTTGGAAATTAAGCTTCTGTTATATATCTGTGGACAACACTATAATAATTGATAGTCTGACTGCTGGATCTTTGGGTGAATGTCATCAATTGACAATTCAATAAATAACAAGGGCATTCAATCTGACAAAATTAATCAAATGCATAAGAAAAAGATAGCACTACAGAAGGAACGTCTTATAAGTATAGACATGCTGATAATTTTGAAGTGCTCTAGAGTTAACAGTATGACAAAGACGGAGCATTGTGATGGTGTACTGGCCTGTAATAAATGGAATTCAAATTTGTTTATATCCTTTTTTTTTAGATGGATTCCTTTTTATTTTTCATTTCATATCTAGTCCCTAGAGAATTTAAATCATATTTTCCTTTTTTAAGAGCATATTTTCAATTTTGAAGAGCATAGTTTTATTTATATAGGACATTATTTATTTTTTTAAATTAATAATTGATTTCAACCAATATATATATATATATATATATATATATATATATATATATATATATATATTTATTGTTTTTGCACTGTTTGAGCATTCCAATAGGTGAACAATTAAAAATATAATGTAACTATAGAGTTAGCATGCTTTAAAGTAGATAATTGTAGGTAAGTAAAATATGTTTCTTTTCATCCATTTTTTGGTCCATCACATGGTACAGATACACAGAAATTTCACCAATTTCTTCATCATCAGCCACCAATTCTTGTTCAGGGGATGCCAGGGAATCCCTGGCAATCTGATTTTTTTTTCACACGATTACAAAACTTGACCATGCATCAGTGTGACAAAGTAAAATCAATTATTTATTTTAAAAAAACCATGATTTAAGTCGTGATGTAAATCAATTGATTTAAATCACATGTACCGTGATGTAAATCAATTGATTTAAATCACATGTACCCCAGCAACAACTTATCAGATATACACTGGCGAGCAAAAAATAGAGGTCACTTTAAAATTATGACTTAGTTTTGGATTTTTTGTGTGTTAACTTGATGTTTGCAAATTGTAAACAAAAGTAGGCGTTTAATAATACATTTCCTGACAAATGTTATCTATCTGTCAGTTACTATCACCGTGTTACAGACTTCTAATTCTCTAATTGAAAACCTACGTTTAGTTGTGGTTTTCTTACTTAGTGTTGATTTTTTTCTCTGCGAAACTTGTCATTCACACAGTGTACTGTACTTAACAAGTCATAATGCCTTTTGGCCCTATTGTTGTGGCAAGAATTATAGCGTCGATTGAAGATGGGCGAGGAAAACGTGAAACTGCAAGGATTGTTGGCAAAAGCCTTTGTGCTATACAAAAAGTGTATCAGTGTTATTTGGATACTGGCCTAATAACCAGAAGACCAGGATCCGGGTGAAAAAAGTCACCACGGTCAGAGATGACCGTTTTTTGGTGTCTGCAAGTTTGCGGATTAGAACAGCTTCTGCAGTTTATCTACGAAATCAACTCGATGAAGTTAGAGATGTAAATGTTAGTGAATGGACCGTCAGGAGAAGGCTTCGGGCTGCTGGATTGTCTTGTAGAAATATGGCTACAGGTCCACTTTTACAACACCGACATCGTGTTGCAAGATTGGCTTTTGCCCAAAATCACCGGGCATGGAATATTGAAGACTGGAGCAGGGTACTGTTTTCAGATGAGTCGCGGTTTTGCCTCAATGGATCAGACGGACGTCGGAAAGTGTGGAGAAGACTTGACAAAGATACGCTTCAGTTTGTATTGATGAGCGACTTCCATTTGGCGGTGAGTCGGTTATGGCTTGGGCAGGAATTTCTACCGAAGCACGCACAGACTTGGTCATTATAGAGAATGGCTCCCTGACAGCTCACAGATACATTACGGAGGTTCTCGAAGATCATGTTATGCCCTTCATGACAACTATGGGCGAGCGCAGCATTTTCATGCAAGACAATGCTAGACCTCACGTAGCCAGAGTTGTCAGAGATTATCTGGATGAAGTGGGAATTTCGCGGTTCGATTGGCCAGCTGTCAGCCCGGACATGAATCCCATAGAACATGTATGTGATAAGTTGGGACGACGTATCAGAAAGCATACACCTGCTCCAAGAACTGCTCAGGAGCTAAGACAGTTGCTATTGCAGGAATGGAATAATATCGACCAAAATGTGATCGTTAATTTAATTCAAAGTGTTCCTCGTCGATTTCAAGCAGTCATTAATGCAAGAGGGGGTAATACTCGTTATTAGTGATAAGTTTTTTTCATTATTTTTTGTTCCATATTAGTCCTAGTAACAAAAATTCGAACTTCGCCTGAACTGTAAATTTGTGATATTTCAAAAATAGGCAATAAAAACAATAAATATGCTTTACGATTAAACATTGCTTTTTTAATTTAGTGTGCAAAATACAGTACAATTGTTTACAATTTGTAAACAAAAGTTAAAAGAAAAAAATTCCAAAAATAAGTCATAATTTTAAAGTGACCTCTATATTTTGCTCGCCAGTGTATAACAAAACCAAAAAAATCAAGATTTTATGAAAAATCTTTGATTAATGATTATTTAAAAAAATCATGATTTATTCCAATCCTGGTACAAATTTTCACCAACCCACTGAATTATGAAATATAAGTTAAAGGTATAGGTATAATATAAGTTAAATGTAAAAAAGTCTGTGAATGAATGAAAAATTCCAATTTGATATTCAGTAAATTATTAAATGAACAGCTGATTTATGTATTGAAAGGTAAAACCACAACATAAATATTTATTGAAAAAAGTTTGTACTACAATTATCTGACCAAGACTGAACCATGTGATGGACCAAAAATGGAAGAAAACAAATATGTTTTACTATTTATAACTATCTACAGTAAAGCATGCCAACTCTATAGTTAAGTATATTTTTATTTGTAAAAATTTTTTTTTCATTTCAACAATTTCTTTTTCATCAATGATTTATTTAAAAAAATCATTTGATTAAATGACACCAACTGGGACTTTACCCATTATTTGACATTATTTTGTTAGCGTTTCCTTTTTTTTTCTGTCATGGAACATTTTTTCTCAGTAACATTAAAATAAAATCAAAATTGGTTTACTTAGGATCAGTATCACATCTTATAAATGAAGGGTACACAGTAAAAACCGGATAAATGACAAATTATTGTTTTCGAGCTATGGGCATTTTTAAGTTCAAATTCGTTATAACTTTTATTGAATGTTTTAACTGGTGACTTAATAAAATTAAAATCTATATCATGTGTTTTGTATTGCATATAGATTTGTACTCCATAGCGGAGCAAATGCTCACAGGATTCAAAATGACATCTAGGATAAGTGTGGTTTTTAATCTGGCTGTGCCTTGTGACTTGGCAGACTTTTCTCCCTAGTTATCGGCTGTGTAGAGACAGTGGAAAATTTGGCACAAGATCGTGCTGCTATCGCAATCTGTATAAAAATTAACTAAACCGTTTTTTCCCGTGTACCGTTGAAATGTTCTGTTTTTCCCATGTACCGTTCAAATGTCCTGTATATTTTAGTTAACATAACAATTTTTGAAAAAAAAAGTGCACACCCCATAATTCATTTAATATTCGTAGTATCATAAATAAAAATAATTATATATTAATCGAATCGCATGATTAACAGTAATATATTTCATTACAGTTTTTCTCTAAAGTAATTAGGGAAAACAACAAAATTAAAGATTTAAATTTCTACATGTAAATCCCTATGGCGCGTTGTCCGATGCTCCACCCTGTAGACAATCATCTGATATCTTGGAGGTACAATGTTACTTCAGGTCTTGGAGGTTCAATGTTACTTCAGGTATAGGGTGCGAGGCGTGGGATGTGTGTGGTCGTGCGTTGATACTTGGCTTTTGAATACGACAGATATGAATTTATATGACATTAAAAATTGTCAAGATGACAGCTGTGACTTAACCGTTGGGAGGAAAATTTTGTATGCAATTCGGGTATAAACTTCAAAAATCCCCCAGCCAAAAATGCCTTCGCTCCTTATGGTCGCTCAGACATATGTGACAGATTTTATTTAAAAGAAACATTGAAATTAATTTCAAAATAAATTAGCAAATGCTCCAAATCTAGTTACATTTTTGGAACATGATTACCGGACTAGACCATTTTTTGCATTTTTCCGGACTGAAACTGTAGACGTAAAGTATTGGAATTTGATACAGGATGAAATAAAATAATATAAAAATGACATGGGAGTGTGACATGTGTACCAGGTTGGTATATAAGCTGATTAGAGTGACATTTACGAGTATGTAACAAGTAATAGTAGTTTGTATAACAAGTGTGGATATGATGCACATATCGCATGAAGGCATGCTTGGAGCACAATGCCGAAGCCGAGTGCCCCAAATGCCAAGTGCGATATGGGCTTATATCCACACGTACCCGTTGTACAGTAGACTTTTTCTACAACAGACATGTGAAATTTAACAAAGGAATGTACTTATCAGAACCGTTATTTTGGTTCTACGTATTCTAAGAGCATGAGAACCATATAGAGATTTATCCATTGAAATCTTCGCAAAGGTTTCTACATATCGGCCAAAACTGCGAACAATTGATCCAATCGATATTATTTAACTTAAGCCCGTATTCACCAACATCCGATAAAGCAAATTTATAACTATTGGCAATAACATTTATTAGTATTTTTAATATCCAGCGGAATAGCGTCATCTCTGCCTATCAACTGTAATCTGAATTAATAAAAAAATTACCAAAATAAGGTCAAGTTGAATATTATTGCAAATGTCAATTCCGTGTAAAACTTCATGACAAATAAGGCCCAGTTGTACGATCGTGGATCATCCTTGACGATGGTTCAGTTGCCTAGGGTACAATTGTTAATACAATAGTATCCTTAGAAACTGAACCACTATCGAAGACAATCCACACGTATCTTTTTTTACAATTGGGCCTAAAACTTATTGGTCCAATAGTTATACAGAGCTTTATCGGACGTTGGAGAATATGAGCATTAGTGTCATAGATTTATCATAACAGGCTACTTTGAAATTGCAGGCTAATATAAAAACAAAGTAAAGGTCAGAATAATTAGTGAATTTTTAAGAAAGTTGCCAGAAGTATACCACATTAAAAGAGTTATTTCTTTGTGATATTAAAATCTGAATGAATGCCTTTTTTTAAATAAATCTAAGTTTACTAACAAAATATAGAATTATTTATCTAAACATAAATCATAGGACTAAAAATTACACAAAACATATCGATTTTTTCTGGCACTCTTTTCTGTATAATCAATAATTTATTTAAGCACCAAAACTGGTGATTATCGTTCAATATTATTGTGGTACAAAGTTTTTTTACATTTGAATTAATAATTATACTTTGTTTAAGTATCTTCTTCACCAACATCATAGTATACCTAGTGAAACTATTCAATACCATTAATTACAAGAGTTTACAGATTTATGCATCATAAGTATACACCCAGATTAACATATTTATCATATCTGTTGACACTGCTGCTCTCGGCAGCTGGTTAATTTGAGTATGCATAGTGCTAAGCAGAATAGCCATCTGCTTTCATTCAATATCATTGATAATATGCAGCTAGAATGTTATTTATTTGTCATGATTGTGGTGCTTATTAAGTGTATGAACTAACCACTGAGTGAGGTGCTGCTCTCCTGCCGATATGACGGCGTGGATGCAGCTGTGCCCTGCGGCGGCCAGAATGTCTTCCTCGGCACGGACACCCAAGAAACTCGTTCGCCCTCTCTGGCCCTCTCAAGCTCGAGGATGAACTTGCCATCTGTAAAGAGCATGGTGGTGTCATGTCGGGGAGGTGTGGTTTGCGGGAGTGAGCAAGTTACCTTTGAAGAATTTGAGGCGGCCACCATGTGTGTAGGCACCCCTAGGTGGCTCTTCCCTGTCCCCAGATGATGCTGCACACTCACCATTCCCATTCAGTGCATCTTTTCTGTTCTGCTCCTCCTTTTGCATTTTGGCACATTTTGTTAATGTGTTTGTGCTTTTTGACGTTGCATATATCATAGTACCGGGGCTGAGGCCCTACCGTAACGATCGGCACCAGTTACCATCTTCAAATAACCCACAACACCGAGCACTCAAGTGATTCCTCTCCACCTGCTGAAATTACCATTAATAGTCGGTTATTTCCAACGCCGTGCTCGCACAACGACCCACGCCCGCTATTCACTGACACCAAACTACCACACCACATATTTTACACATAATAATATATGTAAATAATAAACGCTAATGAATGTTGGCTTTATTCTTCGGGAAACGTAATCAGACACGGACAGACAGATACTGGCTGGTCCCGTGGTCAAAATTTTTTGATGATGTAGACACGATGGCTCAGTCGGTCAAACGCTTCATAGCCAAATCTAATACCATACACAGGCTTAGTTAAAAATAAACGATACTCTCAACAAAACTGGAATTCCAAATTTCTCATTCACACTTCAGCCCGGTTACATTCATCCTTTTTATTCCCTCACCCCAAAACCAACGTTAATCTCGATGTTTAGTTTGTTACCTCGCACAAGCAGACAACATCGCAAATCAAACTGTCAAACGGTTTGCTTTCCCCAACAACGTGTCTCGTTCTTGCACCCTATAAACCCACATTTTTGAAAACATCCTTTTAACTCCTCCGCCCCAACGCCAATCAGTGCCACAGAACATTTTAAATATGTCGGAGTCGGTAAAAAGCGGAGGGCATAATGCCCTTTTCGAGGACCTCTCGAATGTGGAGTTCGAGACTAGTGAAGATGTCGAGGTTATCGACAAATTCAAGAACATGAATCTCAGGGAGGAACTCATGCGGGGCATATTCGCCTATGGTAAGTTACTACAAATCTACCACACGTGATAACCTAATTCATGCTCGTTTGCAGGCTTTGAGAAACCCTCCGCTATACAGCAGAGAGCCATACGGCCTATCATGAAGGGACGTGATGTTATCGCACAGGCACAGTCTGGTACAGGTAAAACAGCGACCTTCTCCATTTCCATACTGCAATCGCTGGATCTAACCATGCGTGAGACTCAAGTGCTGTGCCTGTCTCCCACAAGGGAATTGGCCGTGCAGATTCAGAAGGTCATCCTTGCCCTCGGCGACTTCATGAATGTCCAATGCCATGCTTGCATCGGTGGCACAAACTTGGGAGAAGATATCAGGAAACTCGATTATGGGCAGCATGTTGTTAGTGGAACTCCTGGAAGAGTTTATGGTAATTATCGATATGTGGGGATGGTTTTAAGTTTTTAAGTGAAGAGATGATGCAAGAAAAATGTATGCAACTTTAGTAAAGGTTGAATTACATTATACTTTTTTCGTCTAGATTCTCGTTCGATTTTCCTTCGAGATAATCTAGTATGAATGTAACTTTGATAATTTCATCCAATTTCCGTCCAAGTCTCTTGAATATAAATATGCAGCCGATCCTATTTTGTGTTCGATATTGGTCCAACTTCGGTACTGCCTATGTCGAATAACAAACAAGCGTGGGATTGTTTGTGCAAACAACATAACCTATATAACCTATTACCCGTGTGTATTTTGGAGAACACGCGAACACTAACCTAAATTAATGACAAACATGTTTTTAAACAGTGGGTTGCTAATTAAGTCATCGCTAGCGGCACCCTCTATATCGAAAGCAATGAACTATAAACGGAACGGAAATTGAAAGCAACTTGAACGAGAATCTAGACGGAAAAAGTATAATGTAATTCAAACTTAACATTACTCATTTCTCAATTAGGTATTTTGGGATGCTTGGGTCGTTTGGTGGTTGCAATAGTGTACCTATATTAATAATAGTATGGCAAATAGCGAGATCGAATATGATTAGTGGCTCACTTTTGCCACAGCCTATCCATTGTTTATGACATTAAATTAACCTAATTTTCGATCAAAAGAGACCACATTCGTGACCTTGAAATATTTTACTGTGTCTTACAGAGATTCTATAATTTCGTATGTCTTGTACAGTCAATTGTTGGCTGTCCTATTTTATTGCTCGAAAAGTGCGCAGAACCTACTACACACATCTACTCACGTTTCTACAAAACTTGCCTCTTTTATACACATAAAACTAATGAAAAAATGTATTACAGTATACAGGGTCCTGCAACAGTGCGTCGGGCTTTCCTAGCGCCTTTCCTGTGAGAGATAGAAAAAAATGTTTCGTACAAAAAGTTATTGGTTTAAAAATCTTTATGCCGTAAAATTATTTTCAAACATACAGGGTGTCCCAATTTTACGGAATAACAAAAACAAAACAAAAATTAAATGGAACACCCTGTATTTATTCAAGGTTTCTGATGACATTTTTCAACCTCTACATTGTTGTCTATTTAGTTTTGAATTATGTTACAGTGTTGCCAATTTACAATTTTTTTCTCCAAATATCATGAGCGACCTCGTTTTTTTGAAGGTAAGAAAAAGTTTTTGCAATATTCTCAGTGTGGTTAATAAGCAACATGTTGGTAATGAGCAATTTGAATTTAGTAATACGGGTGTTCAGAAAAAAATGTCAAACTTTACTAATTTCAAAACGGTATAACCCATTTTTTTTTAATGGAACGCCCCCTATTTTATGTCATTATTCGATAGGTCTTTTTCTTCTCTTAAATTTGATGGTGCATATCTTATGTCTGAACCCCATAGTTGTTGAGATATTCAATATTTTTCATAAAAGTCGCCATTTAATTACATTTCTATGCACTAAAATAGGTCATGCTGAGACAAAACAACTGTCAAAATGTAAGTAAGAATCAATGTAAGATGAACGAAAATTGTAAAATAGTAGATAGTACTTCTGCAATACGAATAATTATTTTATTATAAAACCATGAGAGATAACAAAATTATTAATACAAAAGAGAAACGATCCTACAGCAATGTTCAAAATGTTTTTGTTCATCTCACATTGATTCTTACTTACATTTTGGCAGTTGTTTTGTCTCAGCATGACCTACTTCAGGGCATAGAAATGTAATTAAATGGTTACTTTTGTGAAAAATATTGAATATCTCAACAATTATAGGGTTCAGACATAAGATATGCACCATCAAATTAAAGAGAAGAAAACAGCCTACCGAATAATGACATAAAATATGGGGCATTCCATTTAAAAGAAATGGGTTATACCGCTTTGAAATTTGCAAAGTTTGGCAAATTTTTTTCTGGACGGGTTATACCGCTTTGAAATTTGCAAAGTTTGGCAAATTTTTTTCTGGACACCCTGTATTACTAAATTCAAATTTCTCATTACAAAAAGGTTGCTTATTAACCACACTGCGACTATTGCTAAAACTTATTCTTACCTTCAAAAAATGAAGTCGTTATGACTTTTTAAAGTTGAGCTTGTTTATGCATGATATTTTGAAAAAAAATATTGTAAGTTGGTAACACTGTAACATAGTCCAAAACTAAATAGACAACATTATAGAGGTTGAAATATGTCATGAGAAAACTTGAATAAATACAGGGTGTTCTATTTTAAAAAATGTTTGATTTTGTTATTCCGCAAAATTGGGACACCCTGTATATTTGAAAATAATTTTACGGCATAAAGATTTTTAAACCCATAACTTTTTGTACGAAACATTTTTTTCTATCTTACACGGGAAACGCGCTAGGAATTTATTTAATTGTTTGCGAGTGCGGTGTAAAGGAATGCTAATAGTATTTTTTACTACTCGCTATTTCATTAGAGTTCCATTCATGTTGGCAACCCTGATATGTATATGCTCAGTTGATGCTAACCTCACACTCACAACAGTGTCAGCTCCGCCTGATAACCACTTTCCATTCATAGATAGACGGTATACCTATTTGTACAATTACAATTGGTGTAATCTAAATGCGCTTACTTAAGGATATATCACAAATAAGACAACAAAGAAACACTTAATGCGTAAGCGCAACAGAAGATATCGTACAATTTCTGAAAACATAAATAGGACCGTGTAATACACAAATTACTGTATTTTCAACGATTTATATTCCAATATTTCCAATCCTAAACGGGACAATATTTCGAGCAGTAAATAGGATCATGCTACATGGGCACATTTGTGAAAATTTAGCTCACCATGAGTGGTGCTGCCTACCCTCGAGCGGGAATTTTCAATTAGCACGAACTGCAATTATTGTAACTGGGACTTGCCATATCGGGCCTGAAAATCAATACCGATATTCCGGTATACATTATTTTCAAAAAGGGGTGTCGGTACTAATATCAATATTCCTTGAAATAATATTTTGATAACTTTCTTGTGTGACATTTAATCGTCATCGTTGGTATGTGACAAAAAACCTTGAAAATCGTGTTTTTTTTTGTGAATTGATTTACATGGAATTTGATAAAAATGCGCAGGCCGTAATAATACCTTTTTTCACATAATCTAGCAGGTCGTGCTCTCCTCCAACACTGAAATTAATTGCCAACATATGAAACAAAGTTGGCAACGTTGCCTAAATGTGGAATGAAATTGAGGTTACGCGGAAATGAGAAATTACTTCATGAATAAATATGGGTCGATGGTTGAATAATGTAAATATCAGTGATGATATCTATTAGACAATTTAAGAAAGTCCAAATTGTCTCTGTAAGCCCGAGTTTGTGTTTGTATGGTATTGACATTGACGGGTGTATTGAAGCCAATCTGACAAAAATTCACCAAATCTTCATTTTTACCAACATAATGCAACAGGTGGTGGTTCTTTGATAAAAAAAAAAAAACAGATTATAGTTGAAATCATTTTCGATTCGAATTTAATGTCATCTTGTCAATATTGGTTTCAATATCAAAATATCATAGATAATTGAACTTCAATTGAATTATTTGTATGCATTACTGTTTCTATAATAGCATTTACATAACCTACACAAAATCTACTGTTAGACTGGTGTAGCAAATAATTTACGAAACATAAATTAAACAATTAAAATTCATATTTCCATTTATTACAACCAAATTAAAATCATAGTTCATTGCCATTATTTTGTGTGTGCATTATTTTGTGTGCACTGTTTATCTAATCATATGCATAATTGAAGAAATCATTCATTCTTGGAACATTGTTCTCAGTCATCATCATTTTATTACCACAATAAATAGTTTTTATCAATGCAGATGCAATGCCATCAACAATGTATGGGGTCAATTCAAATTCCCTTGTGCTAACAACAAAACAATCGGTCATTTGTTCCATTGAGTAAATGGAAGTGCACACATAGCTATGTCATCAAATTTTTAAGTTGACCTCAAACATTGTAAATCGCATCGTATAAATGCTTGTAAATATCCCGTAAATAGCAATAGACTGAGGTAAATGAGGATCAATAATTGTGGTGAGTAGGTTTGTAGAATGTCATGAAAAAAAAAATCACTGTATAGTTTTTTTTTTGTTTAAGATCCACCACCAGTTGCTTTATGTTGATCAAAACAAAAATCACTACATACTGACCCGTAACTTCGTTTTTGAAAAACACCAATGACACTAACAGAGTTGCCGCTAATACTTTCGAATACTGGTGGATCTTAAAAAAAAAGCAGACTGTATACTCTGTTCCATTTTTATTTTTAACTAAGAAGGCTATGGTTTCATTTTATAAAGTTTTACACATGAACACCAACAAAAATGATCTGATTGTGAAAAAATTATTAAATATCACATTTATCACAACGTTGCCTAATTCATATATTAAAATAATCAAATAATTTCTTCAATCCTTCAACCTCGACACCCAATGGCTAAAAGAGGGATGGATTATGTATGTATGTATGTTCAATCCTTGAAGTCCATTATACCACCATTATATCCATTATACACTGCAGTCGTATATAATATACACTACCCAAATGTCATTTGGACTTTTGCATATATAAGAGATGGCTATCGACTTTATAGCTTTATAAGAATTTAAATGTCGCCTTATGTTATTTAAACCAGGGACTTGACTTGATAATGGGTATCAATCACTCGAACGATTTACTACAGTCAATTCAATTAAGTTACTAGATTTGGTAACTCATGTTAAAAAAAACGTGCTTCGTGAAATATAAGCGAATTTGTACAGTTGACGCTGACAAATAGTAGGACACACTGTTTAGCCTAGCTTGATTGGCGTTTTTATAATAGAGTTATAGGTTAAGGTTAAGCTAATAAGGTTATAGGTTAGGGTTGAGCTTTTGTGTTAAGGTTTAGTTGTGGCAATTTGAAATTTGTTTAGAAATTTGATTCTGACATTTACATAATTGGGATTTACACCACTAGATTTTAGCAAAAAACCGGTCCTACTTTTTTCTGTGTAACTGTACTTGCGATGCGATTAATGGGTGCCAAATATATATATAAACAATCTTTATTGGGCTGTCGACCCCATGGGGTCTTTCCGCCTTTCCAAAAATATTTTCTTTGATTATATTAAAAATAGAAGTAATTTGCTCAAATCGTGGTATAAATATCTAATAATATTTTGTCTCGTGGGGGTTAGTACTACCAGGTGTAAATAATGTTCATTTGTTCATTTTAAAAATATTCATAAGTTACTACATAAAACTACACTAAGGTCGTCAAAACTTCAGCATGAGCTATTTTTCTACACATTAACACCCGTTGGACCACACATTTATGACGATGTACCCGTATAATTAGGAATATGACTGTAAGTTATACAATTTTCTCTTTTACCTTGCACACATTAAAATAATCATGTAATATTCTTGTAACAAATTTGGTTTTGGTATGGTTGAAGACGTTCCACAGACCGAAACCAGTTATTTTAACCTGGTAGTGCTAAAGTTCCTCACAAGAGAAAACATTTCATCAAAATAGATCTTAACACATATAATAACCATATAGGAGTAATAATTTGTTATGGTCTACATCAAAATGCTCATGATTGGGTCAAAAAATGAAAATTCGTGTTTTTCGTGGCCATGACTTTTTGAAAGTGATATTGATATTTTTTTACATGCCATATATACATTTCAGATATGATCAGGAGGAGAGCGTTGCGCACTCGTTCTGTGAAGATGTTGGTGCTTGACGAAGCCGACGAAATGTTGAATAAGGGCTTCAAGGAACAAATCTACGATGTATACAGGTTCTTACCCCCTTCTACTCAAGTGGTATTGATTTCTGCAACATTGCCCCATGAAATCTTGGAGATCACATCTAAGTTTATGACGGATCCAATTCGTATTTTGGTGAAGCGGTAAGAATAATTCGGATCATTTACTAACATATCATTGATACCAGGCCAAACACATGAAACTACAAATCTGAGTTCGTTATTTGTCTAAGTCTAACACGTAAAACCCATGAATATGCAGCTTTATTCTAAACTCTTATTATAGTGGTTAATATTTTATTCAATTTTGCCTTTCAAAAGTATGCATGCTGAAAACCTACAAAAGCTACAACAAATCTATCTTCCAATCATTTTCAATGCTCACTGCAGGTAGCTTTGCAATTTTCTTGCAATTTTCCCTAGAATTGTGTTGAATCACAAGTAAACAAACCTTATAAAATCAGTACACTACCTTCGTGAACTAGTGTGATGATAACTTCACAGATGTTAAATGAGACGTTGCCACATGGGCTTACGACACTCACATTCTACAGTGAATTTGAATGCCGTGAACGCTCCACTCTCGCTGTTAGTATCGAATCGCCAGACCCTCTCGACATTCACTTCGACAATGAATTGGAATCCCACCAAAGGTTTTCTAATGTAGAATATGGTGATATGCATTACATTTTGACTAAGTCAAAATCAAAAACTACAGTGGGAGATTCAATTCTATTGAGAATATTTTCCTTTGAGTCAACATTCAGTTTCTCTAATACAGAGCGTTCAAGTAAGTGGTGTCCACATTTCCAACTAGTGCCAACAGATGGAACTCTTGACATAAAATATTTTTGATATATGGCAACATCACAAAACAGTGTCAATGTAAATTGTAAATTAGGTTAAATCGCTCAAAATCAACTGTCTAGCTTAAATCCATTTATAAACAGCATGAAACAAAATAATGACAACTGATGACATTTGAAAAAATTCAGGTTATATTATTTTCTTGTATCCTAGGAAACATTTTGGTAATGTTGCAAGACATACGTACTTATGTTGCTTCCAGTGACTAAATAGATACGGTGGCGACAATAGTGGTGCTTCTCGTGATTGCTCAAAATTGGCGTGCACTATAGGGAAGTCTCGCATCGGTCCCCCTGAATCGATAAGGCAGTCAATGTTAAGAAATTATGAACATTAAACTCTATAACTTTATAGAAATTACGAACATTAAACTGTATACCTTGATACAATTTCATATCCAATTGTCACCACTGTCTCTATTTAGTCACTGTAATTTTGCAAATGAACGTTGCCATCTATTAGTATCCACCGTAAAAGTGGACACCACTTTCTTGAACACTCTGTAGTACAATGCACATTGCTGAAAACTCGGCTATGTTGCAATATGCTGTCAGGAAATCGGGTACGATATTCTTGAACTGCTGCACGTGCATTTCTGTCTCAAAACCTGTAAATGTAATTTATACCGCTTTACATATTTGTCACTAGAAAACCTTGCCATAGTCGTTATATGACAGAAAAAGCAAAACACCTAGTTACATTAGTTTGCCCCTAATGCATCTTTAATCGTAGTGGTACAATCAAATGTCAATACTTTGAATCGATGGATGGCCATACATTTATTGGACTTAAAAGAGACTTAAAAAAAAATTAAAAGCGGTCAGGAACACGCTATGTACATCCTGTTGGGGACACCCAGTATATAATGCGAATATTTTTCTGCAAGGAGCTTATTCTTTATTTATATTTAACATTTCAATTTTATTTCAGTGATGAATTGACACTTGAAGGTATTAAACAGTTCTTCGTGGCAGTAGAAAGGGAAGAGTGGAAGTTTGACACCTTGTGTGACTTGTACGATACATTAACTATCACCCAGGCTGTAATCTTCTGCAATACAAAACGTAAGGTGGACTGGCTAACAGAGAAAATGCGGGAGGCCAACTTCACAGTTAGCTCAATGCACGGGGACATGCCCCAGAAAGAGAGGGACGTTATCATGAAAGAGTTCCGTTCCGGCCAGAGCCGTGTCTTGATCACCACTGACGTCTGGGCGAGAGGCATCGACGTGCAACAAGTCAGTTTGGTTATTAACTACGATCTGCCCAATAACCGTGAATTATACATCCATCGTATAGGCAGGTCAGGTCGCTTCGGCAGGAAGGGTGTCGCTATTAACTTCGTTAAATCAGACGATATCAGGATCTTGCGTGATATTGAGCAATATTACTCGACACAGATTGATGAGATGCCCATGAATGTCGCAGATTTAATATAATAACATATAGTTGTGTAGCCAATACATATTTTTTTACCTTTTATGGACTTCGCTGTTGTACATTTTGGGAATTACGTTAGATTTATCATTATATCGTATTAATGTAATTTATTGCAGTGTACATCAATTTATGTTTAATAACGTTAATAATAACGTTCTTCTATAGTTTCTTAGAATATTTTAAACATATATTTATTTATGACACATTTTTCACATTGAATTTCAAACTTTAACAATATTAAAATAAATGACATTTACATTACGATTGAAATATTTTTTTTTACCTAAATACATAATATAACCATTAGCAATAATTATTAAGAACAAGTGTGGAAAGAGCACAAATGGTGGTTTGTTGCAATGTGTAAAAAACCTATCACGTGGTCTGCATACAAACCCAATTAGTGCGAACGAGTTCTTTTGGCAGTAAAGAGGCAAGTTTTGCTATCAGCTGTTTACTGTTGTTTGCTGTTCCTGTTATGAGTTTGTGTAATTTATTTCATAACTATTCAAGTTTGCAGTTTTATTACGAGTTCATTGTAGTGGTTCATTGTAGGTACCATTCGGAATAATTCGATTATTAAAATCATTCGGATTATCATTCGTGAAAATAAATCATTCGGATTATCATTTGGTAAAATCATTCCGATTGTCTATTCTGATTATCATTCGGTAAAATTATTCGGATTGTTATTCGTGAAAATCATTTGGAGTACCATTCATTAAAATAATTCGGTTTATATTTGGTTAGCTGGTCAGAATAGTCGAATAGCGATAGAATGGTAAAACCACCCAGAATCTATAACTGTATGTCGAACCGACGCCGTCGGCACATCAGAGTTATACATATAAAGAAACTGTCCTAAAAAAAAAGGGCTCCCGCCAACATCGCCGCCTCGGCGTCGACATATTTCGTTTGCGGCTAAGTGTCAGTAAAATCAATCAAGGAATAACTGCGCCGTGCTCAAATAATTAGTGAAAATAATTCATAATTTGTACCTATAATCATCCAGTAAAATCTTTCGAATTATAATTCGTGGAAATCATTCCGATTATCATTCTCTAAAATAATTCGGATTATCATTCATGAAAATATTTCAATTTCGTACCTATTATCATCCAGTAAAATCATTCGAATTATAATTCGTGGAAATCATTCTGATTATCATTTGCTAAAATAATTCGGATTATCATTTGTGAAAATCGAATTATGAATGATTTTAAATAAAACGATTCATAATTTGAATTATAATTCGATTATTGCAATCATTCGTATTCGCATAATTCGATTATGCCCATCACTAGTTCATTGGAATGTCTTCGCATAATTAGAGAAGCAATTAGTTACTCTGGTAAGATTCAAAGATTTACATTTAAAAATAAAATTATTTCTCTAAACTCCAAACAGCAACTAAACATAAATAAAAATGTAATTCTTTAATAAATTGGTATACCGAGTGTCTGGGATAAGGGGCGAACATAGAAATTTAACATGTAAAAGTAAATATGTGTAATTATTAGCTCCCCTATTAATTTTAGAGAAAAACCAAACAAATATTTTTTTTTAAATCACAAATAATTATAAATTCATGCAGTCATTTGGGATAAATCATAATAACACGTAATTAGTGGAAGAAAGATAATTTATTCAATATCAAAACATTTTACAGTGGCATCAGTTTACGCAGAGTTCGTGACTTATTTTCTGTTAAATTCAACAATCGGCCAATTCCGTCTGTATCAGCAATAGGGTCTTCAGCGATTTTTCAAAAACCTTGAAAATGAACTCTAGACACATTAAAAACATCATTGGCACTAATTTTTGTGTTGAGACAAATCGTTGTAATTAGCAAACACGATTTTAAAATTAACGGCGTTTGAAAAGGTCCGGAAAGCCCGCCATGTTGCTGTGACGTCACTACGTACGTTGGCGCTCAGCTGTAGCATTGCTTACAATGGAGACAGAAATAAAACGTCGGTTTTACGAAAAGAGGGACAAATAAGTATTGCATTGTGCCTGGATGTGATAGCAGCAGTAAATCGAACCAAATAAGTTGTTTATAAACTCCCATCAGGGGATATATGGAAAAAGGGGTTACAACAAGTCCGAAGTGATTCCACGAGTGTCACTTTGACGTCCCACTTATATTTTTGTGAAGACCATTTCAATGTAAGTACATAATTTTCAGTAAATTATCGACGAAATTCGATAAATATATACACTGTGTATCAGCCAAATGGAATAAATTCGATAATAAATAAATGGGGACGTGTTCGAAAAAACGCTCGGACACGTCGATTGTTATTTTTAGTTGCGCATTTTTTTCAACAAAAACTTTTTATACAGGGTGTGTCATGTGACCGTGGCCAATACCAACTTTCTTATTTTAAATGCAACACCTGGTATATTATTCAATTTTTGTATTCTTCAGAAAATTCTAGACATATTTCATGTACAATGTCCTATACCTATCTTCAACTGTTTCGGAAATATTAAGTGTTTTCAGATTTATTGCAAAAATTAACATTAAAAAAAGAAAATTATTTGATTACAGAAATTCGTTACAACACACTCAAAAACTAATAAGTAATACTGTTTATTTCTTGATAATGTAAAAAACAAAAAAAAAACAATAAATTTCAATGGAGATGTTCAAAATGCTCGCCGTGAACGTCTTGGCAACATCCTAATCTTAAATAGAAATTTCTTCTAACGTTACTCAACATCTCAGGCGTGACCGATCTAATCGCAAGCATTATTCGTCTTCTTAAGTCAGCTAAGTCGAGGGGTTTAGTTTTGTATACAATACTTTTGACATATCCCCATAAGAAGAAGTCTAATGACGTCAGATCAGGGGATCGTGCTGGCCATTCCATCGATCCTCGCCTCCCTATCCACCGATTTGGAAATATTCGGTTGAGGTAGTTCCGGACATTGATTTGGTAATGATCCGAAACAGTTGAAGATAGGTATAGGACATTGTACATGAAATATGTCTAGAATTTTCTGAAGAATCAAAAAATTGAATAATATACCAGGTGTTGCATTTAAAATAAGAAAGTTGGTATTGGCCACGGTCACATGACACACCCTGTATAAAAAGTTTTTGTTGAAACAAATGAGCAACTAAAAATAACAATCGACGTGTCCGAGTGTTTTTTCGAACACGCCCCCATTTATTTATTATTGAATTTATTCCATTTGGCTGATACACCCTGTATATAATTAACTATCATCATTAGTAATGGGTATTCAAGGGGATTTCCGATTATATACAGGGTGAGTCGAGAGGAACGAACCAAACTCCAGGAGTGTATTGTACACGTGAAAATAATTTTTAAAAAATCATATGTTGTTATCCGATCTTCATTTGTTTCTAAGTTGTAGTATCAAATCTTGAATATGCAAATGTGGTGTTTGTCTAAGGTTTTTGTGATGGGAGTGCTGCAGCTGCTGTTGAAAGTTATCGTCAACGGTTTCCACATCAGAAAACTGGATTAAAATGTATTTATCCGACTTTTCAACAAACTGTTCGAAACTATCACTTGAAAACAAATGAAAATCGGATAACAACATTTGAGTTTTTTTAAATCATTTTTACGTGTACAATACACCCCTGGAGTTTGGTCCGTACCTCCCGAATCACCCTGTATATACATTAGTAATAACATAACCTCAAAATAGCTTTGTGGGTTCCATTCTAAAACAATACCTTCCATATCATTATTACTTTTTAAAAGTACTGTGAGATTTTGTACTGTGTTTTTACAAAAACGTTTAGTTAAAACTAAAAAACATGTTTAAACAATATTTGTAGCAAACTGTTGATTTTATAAATTTGTTTAGATGATTAATAATTACAAATGTTGAAATCAGCATTACCAATTCGTATGAGACGTATATATTGCAAAGTTTATACAGTATTTTATTTGTTCTTACAGCTGGAAGATGATTTGGAAAATTATATGCGACTCCACGCGTTTCGGCTACGTTGAAAAATTTACTTTTTGAGAAAAAGTCGGGAACCATTAAGAAGTGAACTTCTAGCAGATTATCTGGCTGTCCCTTTACTAACCCATCAGAACTTATTTTATGTCAGACTGGATTTAAAGTCGAAGTAATCCACGAATCCTATCCCTTATGCACTGACTCCCGATCGCCAACATGCGTAATGACGTCACAGTGCCGCTCGGCCAATAACAGCGTTTCGTCGGTCACGTGACAAAATGTGCAAGTTTTACGATATTGTATGTTGTTTGTTAATAAGTTTTCTGAGTGGGATGTTTAATTACAGGTTATAAACTTTACGTTATGACACAAAAAGGTTATATTATTTTTTTTCAGGAAGACCCTATTAGTAAGTATGTAAAAAGTTTGAAAATACACCAAGTGTAGCGGCAGATGATTCAAAAGGTATTTTAATATTCCAATTTCAACAAATATTATTTTTTATTCTTATTTTCAAATTTTTTTACAAACTTGCAAATTGCTGATACAGACGGAATTGGTCAATTGTTAAATTTAACCAAGAACAGGTCACAAACTCTGCGTAAACTGACGCCACTGTAAAATGTTATGATAATGAATACCCTCTCTTCATTGGAATAACTCAGATTATTGTTCATAGTAATTGATATCTGACTAGCAAAATGGGGTGTCCTAAATAGAGTAGGATTGCATGGGTATCTTTCTTATTCTCAAAGTTAGATATCTGGTTAAATAGGGAATATTGTGCAGTTTTATATGCTAGTTCAGATTATGTTGACATTCTTTTAGCAGTTTAGAAGTTATTCTAAAAAAACTAAAAATCGCGATTTTCTAAAAATTCCGATATATTCATAATTATTAAAGATGTGGAAAAAAGTTTAAAATGAAAGTTACTTGGTTCGATCGCACAAACTTGAGAATCAAGTCAAACAGAAGTCAAGATGGGATATTAGGTTTCCGAGATATTAATATCAACTTTCTTATTTTAAATAGATTTTAATACGCCTAAATAGACTTTTCTTTCCTCTTTTCAACGATGTGTAACAACCTATGTCAAAATGAAAAATATGGGAAATATTAATTATTCCAATTTTTATTCTTTGAATTATTTTTAAAACAAATGTAAAAAAATTTAAAAAACGTAAACATAACCTAAGTAGGTAAATAACAATAAATTATAAAAAAATGCTCAAAATTAGCTATTAATATCTCGGAAACTGCCATCTTGACTTTTGTTTTGACTTGATTCTTAAGGGTGCACTCCCGGTATCCAAAAAGGCGTTGCATGGAAAAAAATCGTGTGCAAAAATTGAACAGAAATTGTAGTTTTTTAAATATGCACTATATTGGAATATTTATAAATATATAAATATTGGAATATATTTTTTTTTATATATTTAATTATGTGTTCAAATACAAGCATAATTTGCTTATGAATTGAAAAATTTCTTCTAGCTGACCCCGTTCCGACTTTTAAGATTGTGATAGTAATTTATGAATATCTGTATTGTTAATATTAAATGTGTGGCATGTATTTTAGTTATTGGCTTTCGCAGCTTTTTTGATTACAAATTGCCTGCATTTTGGGGGCTCTTTTCCCGGTCAGCAGACGAGCCACCGCAACGTTCACTCTCAGATTCTCGCTTCATCTCTCTTCAAAACCCGACTGCTGTAATCGCAAGCGGCATGGGCAAATTATGAAATAGTCGATGTTCAGCGGTAATATTTATTGTAACGAATCGATATATATTTGTTGTAACATAATTATATTTTAGCTTGTAGCATTTAAGAATATAATAATGTTGCCGCATTTTGGGAATGCATTAGAGAAATCCAGTCTGAACGAAGCCCTATTGTAAATATTGCATTTTAAATTTATTATAGATTTATTTACTATTATTATACTACTATTACTAATAATATTACTATTTTTTTTTACTATTGAATCTATAATTTTACAATTGAATATTTTAAAGATCGTCTAAGTTACTGCCAAGAAGTAATGCAACAGCAGTTCGAGCATTTAACATTAACATTTGATTGAGTTGCCATGATTACTTTGTTTAAATGTAAACATTTGATGGCCGAAATTAGCCAGGCATAAATAAAAACTATTACAGATACAAAAGATATTATTTACCAGGAAGTACGTAAAATAAAATAAATAATTTAAAAAATATTTATTTCTATTTTTTCTAAACAAAAATCAACACATTCGAATTTTTTTCGAGATAGTTAAATGAATAAAGAATTGATTTAAAAAACTTCACTTTTAAAAGTAAATTATTTTATGAAAGTATCATGGCAAATAAAAATTAGAGAATTAATTTAACAGCTCTGCAAAAGTTGTGAAATAAAATTAAAAAATTAAAAAAAGGTCAAGGTAAAAATTCCACATCATAATTTTTCTAAGTGCGTTAATGCATGATATACTATTTCTAAATTTTGTCATTTTTACGGCATTACTAAATAAAACAAAAAATTATTGAAAGACAGGTGTCAGTTTCGGAATATTAACAAAAAGAAAAATATTAGGAATATTATATGTATATATATTGATATATTTTTAGATCGAATATACCAATCGATTTGACAAACAATTCAGACATTGAACATGGTGATAATATATTCGCCCCTACAGCAATAATTCCCCAACATGATTATGCAAGGTGAGTACAT
Organism: Othius punctulatus; assembly: GCA_951805005.1. NCBI lineage: Eukaryota > Metazoa > Arthropoda > Insecta > Coleoptera > Staphylinidae > Othius > Othius punctulatus. Next base: position 79,764,440 of record OX638139.1, read on the forward strand.
ACAATGATCATTTATTATATTTATCTGAAATAACCTCATTTCCACACGCTTTGAAAATGATGGAACTCTTTTGAGTGACATTTTTTGAACAGCTCACGGAAAAAAAATTCAGTTCGCCAAATGACGTCATTTAGCACACGTAAAAACTTTCCCGTGCTCGAAATTTTTCTTATGTAAGGTATACAAAAATGTATATCGTTATATTCAGAAATAAATAGTCAGTATCAAATGAAATTATAAAATATTAGGGTTGTCATTTAAGAAAAAAGTCTATGACATCGTAACTCAAAAAGCAATGGTTGAATTTTTTTAGATTTATTTCAAATTGTGTATTTTTAAAATTATAAATCGACGTATCCGAGAATTATCCAAAATATTTTCAATTTGAGAAATAATGAATTTATTCCATACTTTATTAACACATTGGTATGATTGGTATGATATGTAACTACATTTATCGTTTTTTCACCATACCATGGTTTTTTATATATTAATTTGAAAGCTTATAAAATACAAATAATAACGACGATTTTCTATTGCAGATTTTCCATGAGTCGATAATTCTGAATTCGATGTATGTGGTAGACGAATTGTATATATTTCCCACTTTTTTAATGAAATTATTTCATTTCCCCACGTAGAGATTTTTAATTGCAAGAACAATTATTTAAAAATTGTGAACGAAACAAGAAATTGCCTTATAAGCACATTCAAAATTAAATGATGCATATACAACATAGTTAAATCAATTTTGACAGAACCTGAAAATTTAGAATTCATGGACATCAACAAATCGGCCGTTTGTGGATCAATTCTAAGTGGTGGTTCTTATGCACAACTACAACAATCGATGGATTTTGCTGATATTCCATGTTTAGGTGCCACAAAATATCAAAAAGAGCAAGATTTGGTAGCTGATTTCATAAAAAGTTGTGCATGGGAATCTATGGAAGAAGCTGGACAGGAAGAAAGGCGCATTGCCATTAATGAGGGACTCGTTGATCCAGATGGAATTCCATATAACAAAAGTTCCGATTTTGAAGCTTTATTATGGGGTTATTTGTCACTGCAGCCATAACCTATATTTACAGATACATGTAAAAAGGTTGATTTTTGGTTTATAAATATTTGTTAACTCTTCTAATTTTTCTCTAAAATAATCGGAAAGCTGGAAAATGAACAAATGTGATTTTAAATGTTAAATTCCTATGTATACCAAACCAATCAACACCCGATATATGAGGATCTATATTTATATTTTCAGACGTTATTTTATCATGATATATCAGTTGTAAGATAAAAAATAATTCACTTTTATTTGTAATAATTATTTTATTATATATACTACTCAAGTTTCCGCGCGTCAACGTTCCATTATCAAGCGTTACCGCAATAATAATTTTAATAACATATAAAAAAGTAATAGCGATTAATATTTAATATACAAATGTTATTTACGTAAGTATTTTGATTCCATTTTTTTTTAAATTGATCTGTCCAGAAAGAATTCCTATATGTTCAATTAACATATGCGATGAACTAGCTGTTTAAAATTTTGCTGTTAAAATAAAATTATTTATGTAAAAAACATTTTTGTTTATTAATATTATTAATCATTATGACTTTTATTTGCTTATGCCATTAATTATCATGTGCCGGCATTTGACTTGAGTAGCACAAATAATAAAAAATAGTCATTATTATAACAAAGTGCATTATTGTTTATCTTAAAGATTGAATTAATTCGCTATAATTCATACAATACAATAATTCAGAACAAAATAAATTATATTAAAAAATGTATCTTTTTTTGTCAATTTATGTTTGTAATGTTTTTTTTTGTGAATTTATGTTTGTAATGTTTCTTTTTTTTGTGAATTTATGTTTGTAATGTTTCTTTTTTTGTGAATTTATGTTTGTAATGTTTCTTGAAAATTACAATGAAACCATTCTAAACGTGAGTGAATTTTTATGAGTTTTTTTAATCAGCAAATTTTTTTGTCCGGTCCACTCTCGTTTTACTTTCTCAATCTGCAAGTGTTTGGAATACAATATCATAATTTATGACCCGCCCTTAAAAATGGGCCTACCACTGCGCCTTGTCATGATATCAATGGCATGTCCCTCCTACGCACCGTCATCGGTTTCGCGCCGGTCGGACTCGGGCATCGTTCATCTTCGCCATCCACGACATTTTTGGACTACACGTAAGCGCTGTCATGTCTCAAATGGTTTTTGCAATACCAACCATCTTGTTGCACTACTCTGAACTTTACTGGTCTTACCGAATAGCAAAATCCCCCAGCCGAGAGCGCACCCTTAAGTTTGTGCTATCGAACCAAGTAACTTTTATTTTAATCTTATTTTATCTTTAATAATTATGGAAATATCGGAGTTTTTAGAATATCACGATTTTTAGTTATTTTAGAATAATTTCTAAACTGCTCGGACCTTTGAAAAATTTTCAACATAATCTGAACCCGCATACAAAACTGCATAACATTGCCCATTTAACCTGATCCCTAGCTTTGAAAATAAGAAAGATACCCATGCAATCCTACTCTATTTAGGACACCCTGTATAAGGTGAACATAGTGAACAACTATCTATTTCTTTAAACTATAGAATTTTATTAATTTAAATGTAAGTTATATGCAGCTGATTATAGAATCAATACTTCACAGTAATTACAAAATATAATATTAAATTTAAAATTTAAACTCTTTATACTTCTTGGTTTGTTTTGTTTCCATATTTTGTTGTCTCTTTCGTTTACTCTGCAACAAAATAGTTTTTTTGTAATTTCAAAACGAATTCAAGTAATAATTATTAATAATAATAAGCAATACTGATAGACTATTCATACCTTTTGCTTTGCAACGTGCTCGGCAAGCATATCACTGAGATCTTCCTTTTGAAGTTGTGACTGATTCTCCCTAATTTGCTGCTCATACCTCACTGCCATTGCATCACTGTCCATATCCAGTTCAGAGGGATCCAATGCCAGCTCAACCATACCCTCCCTTTCGGGCTGAGCAGTGCCAGCCCCCCTTCTCGCAGAAATAACTGCTGGAGGAGGTGCACCTACACCTGTCATGTCGTACACATGATTGCTGCCCATCATCGAATTACCAATACGCTCATTGCGCTTCTCAGGAATGACATGATATAAAACGGGGGTTTCGCCACTAAAACAAATTGTGTAAGTATATAAAATGCACATAATAGTAATTGTTTAACTTTGCACTTGTTATACAGGGTGTCCACAAAACGAAACTCCCTAAATATGTAAATATATATATGTATATATTTTTAAGAAATTGAAATACGTCAATTTTTAAACCCCTTACCAAAACGGAGGTAAACTCAATGTTTTATATTACAGGAGGGGTTAAGTGTGAGTTCATTTGAAAGCTTACATAATTGCTTACAGGCCGCTGAAAAAGTTTATGCAAATGATATTATTGTTTTTAACGTAATAGCCTTTGACATTAATGCACTTTTGCACCGCCATATGAAATTATCAAAGAATGTTTTCCACTGTGAAGCTGGTACCTCAGAAACCACTGTTCGGAAAGCTTCAACAGCTGCTTTAGGCCACAAAAATCGCCACTCCGCATTTTATTTATGATGTTTAGGAATAAAAATAAGTCCTTTGGTGATAAATGAGGAGAATACGGACAATGGGACATTAATAGAACATTGTTACTGGACAAAAATGCAATGGTTCGATATACCATGTGAGAGCTGGCATTATCATGAGGAACAATAGTTTGCCCATTTTGATTGTTGTTTCTTATTTCATCGATGACTTCTGGCAAACAAATAGTTGAATTCCAATCAGTGCTCACAGTTATTCAATCTTCTAAAGCAACGGTTGCCATATGTCCGATAAAACCGAAGAAACAAGCGATCATTTGCTTCGCAGCACTGTGTGCGAACAAATTATGTTGGTTTAGGGTCCCGTTTGTGGGGTTTGGGGTTGAAACAGGAATAGTGGATAGTTGTTGACTTTTGGTCTTGTATGAATAGATCCAAGTTTCGTAACGATGTACACAAAATTTGAACGACCGCCATTAAATTTCTTAAACATTTCTTTGCACCATTCGACATCAGCCTTTGTCAAAAAAAAAAGGCATATGTAAAATTTGACCGAAGCACAAAACTGCAGTCAAATTGTGTTAAATGGTCATATAAAATCGTGTGCATTGCTTTCATATCAATACACAAGGGTGCCTGAATCTCAATTTTGTTGACATGTTCAACATCTCTCAATCATCTTAGGATCAACAATAGACGTCGATAGACAATCTTCTAGAAATTTGTCTGAAAATTCGGCAAACCAATTGTAAAAAGTCCTATTGGATTATATTTCATCCCCAAAAGGCCAATGAAATCGATCGATGCACGATGCATTATTTCGACATTAGACCATGTATACCTTGCAAATGGTCTGCAAATGACTTTTGGACCACTGGACTTTCGGAAATAGTGTACTTTCTCTTAGCAAATGACGTCTAAAAGCCTACTTTTTTTAAGGGGCTTAGAAAATATTACATTTTTCAAATGCTGTGTAAATAAAACTAGTACGAACTGTGTACCCAATTATAGGTGAAAAATGTAAAAAAATTACAAATGGGAACCGCTGCCCTTCTGGATTGCAGAAACTTTTATAGTAGCCCTCCTATATTCATATTCTTTCTTTTTTCGTGGACACGTTGTAAAAATGAACTTGTATTTGGAGGAAATAAAATCATCAGAGAATGGGGTTTGAAGAATTCATCATTAAAAAAATTTCGCTGCAAGTATTGTGATAAGCGATATGGGGTATGTAGCTAATTAAACAGAATCTTATATGTAGGGTGAGGGTTGATGCACTTTCAGATATAATTTTTATTTATCTGTTAACATGAACCAGTTTCGGACTGGTAGCCATCATCAGCAAAGATTATGAATAGTCTAAAAATAGTCAAATAACACAAGTTGTGGTTGTGAGTGGAGTTCTCATACTTATTCTAGTTTCTTGTACGATAGCAAATGTTTCTTCAAACTACAATTTTTTTATTGGTATATCATACGGCTTGTTACAAACACAGTTTCTAAATTGCTAACAGTGCAGCAACATTAGCTAAATTAAATTCATACACAAATTGTCAACTTGCGATTTCGCCAGTTGTTCTTACATCCATTTAACAAATCTGTTGTATTACTTTCGATATGCAACTTCCGACTTCTGCGGAATCAATCTACTCTCGGCTTTGACTCTAAATTATTATTTTTTTACAAGCTAATGACAAATTGACAGATTATTTATTTCCTGTTTCTTCAACACCTTGACAACCAAAGATACAATGATTGTGTCATATCAAACCTGCTTAAAATTTCAAATTTTCGGGGATAATACCAAGAGTGCTTAAAAATTACAGATTTTGAAATGCTTGTTAATAACTCAACGAGTTCCAAAAACGAGTGGAATTAGACAGCGAACTTAAATGGAAATTATCCGATTAATTTTTAAGCACAAATGGTATTTAGGGAGAATATTTCTCGAATAAAAATTAAATAAATGCAAGTTCAGATACTGACTGGCGTCTCTTGATTAAAAGTGTACCTTTTTTCAGCGCAAAATGACTAAACTGTCTTAGGACACTGTTTTTGCTCTTTTCCGTATTTTTGGGTACACTTCTAATGATATTGTCAATTTCTCGTGTGATATCACCAAGTCGATTGATGACGTCTAAAAGACTTGGGATTTCTTTACTTTGACGTTTCTGCTGTAACAATGTCATGCCAACGTAGAATTTCCAGGGGTAATATAACAAGTGGTGTTCCCATTATCGATAATGATTTTATTAGCCGAGCCCGAAGGGCGAGGTGCATTTTCTAAACATTAGGGTTGAAATAATTGTATTTTTAAAATCATTATCGATTTTTGAGAACACCACGAATTAGATTTAAGAAGGGAATATAATGAATTGATTGATTCTAGTAAAGCAGAATAAACAAGAAGCTAAATATACAGTTTAAATACCTATATTTATTCAGATCACTTCATCTTTCAAACAGCAAACCACATTTATGTACGTACTTGTTCGTACTTATACTTGGGATACACTGACATTTCGGGTTATGTTTATATTAGCGGCTGACTAGATTGTTTGTGCGCGCATCCGATAAATAACACCATCGCAACGGTCGTCGCTGCGATCTGTGTGTGATTCAAAATTCTAACAGCGAGCATTTGTTCGTGGTATTATTGTGAAAATACAACTGTTGTATTATCCGTTGCATTATCCGAGCATTATCAGTTATTAATACATGTGTAACTATAGAAACCGCATTGTTATGACGTCACTGTTTTACATATGAGTTATATTCCCAGGGGTAATATAACAAGTGGTGTTCTCATTATCGATAATGATTTTATAAATACAACGAATTTCAACCCCAATGACGAAAATGCACCGAGCCCGAAGGGCGAAGTGCATTTTCAAAGATTGGGGTGAAAAAAATTGTATTTTTAAAATCATTATCGATTTTTGAGATCACCACAAATTATATTTAGGAAGGGAATATAATGAATTAATTGAGTCATCTAGTAAAGCAGAATAAACAAGAAGCTAAATATACAGTTTAAATACCTATATTTATTTAGATCACTTCATGTTTCAAACAGCAAACCACATTTATTACCACATTTTATTATTTTACTTGTACTTGAGACACACTGACATTTCGGGTTATGTTTTTATCAGCGGCCGACTAGATTGTGGGCGCAACCGATAAATAACACCATCGCAACGATCGTCGCTGCGATTTGTGTTTAACCAAAAATTGTGACAGCGACCGCCATTTGTTCGTGGTATTATCCAAAAAATACAACCGTGGTATTATTAAGGTGACCAGATCCTAACGATAGAAAAGCTTGACTGGGTGGGGGGGGTGACTTTTAAATTAATTAACAAAGAACGCAAAATATACAGGGTGTCTTCTAAAAAAACGCCGCTGGCCAATAACTCCATAACTCCCTAACTATTTATTGCCCGATTTCAATAAAACAAAAACAAAATTAAATGTCTCCAAATGTTCTACAAAGGGGCCCTAATTTTCTTTCTTTTTTGCAACATCAAATTTCATTTCAGCGATGGTCTGCTAGATCTTGGCATGTGGAGCCATTTAGTTTTCTTTTCGTTTTATTCAAATCGGCCAATAATTAAAGGAGTCATCGCTAGCGGCGTTTTTAGCAGACACCCTGTATAATATTATATTACATTTTTTTTAACATAAAACATAATGTCATATTTACAAATATAATAAATACGAGGCATGTTTTTAATGTACCGTTTTGTATTTTGGCCACTCCAGCGCTGCTACCAAAAACAGATATTAAATATTAAATATATAAGCTGATTACTTCAAAATAGCGAATAAAAGATCACAAAGATAAAAAAACCCAATCTTTCAAAAGTCGGGACTTTTTTCAAACGTGGCGGGACGCGGGACAAATTTCTAAAAATCGGGACTGTCCCGCCAAAATCGGGACGTCTGGTCACCTTAGGTATTATCAACATTGTCAGTTATTAATACATGCGTAACTATAGACACTGCATTGTTATGACGTCACTGTTTTACGTATGAGTTATATTCCCATAGTAATTTTTTTAATATCCATTTAATAATTCAGTACCTGTTCCAATGTTACAACATATATGAGTGAAATATTCAGGCCAATTTAAGGTATTAAAGTGTTCCAATAAAAAATAAAAATCTTAAAATATGCATGGATATCTGGTCTTTCATGCACGTAGTCTGTAACAAGTACTTTCCCTGCGCAGCCATGCTTGCAAACTCGTGCATGCTTGAAAAACCTAAATATCCACTTATTCGAGGGATGCACGATATGTATTTCGAATTTGCAAACCTGCTTTTGCTAGGTGCGATCTGACGCTTGCATCGCAAAGTTTGATATTTTTTTACGGTATTCATACTCAGAAAGTTTTGTCATGCGAAACCTATTTGTTTTGTTTTCATAGAGTGGAAAATTTCCTCTCGGCCCAAAAATAGAATTGTCTCAAAGCATTTTCGTAAGGTGATTTTTTTTGTAACTTTCAAAGTGGAATATTTCAACAACGTCATCAATTTACTTAGAGTTTTGGAGATGAAGCCGCTGTATGTCAGAGTCGCTGTATATCATTGGTTCAATGAATTTAATCGTGGCCGTAGTTAATTAGCAGATGAAATTAAAAAAAGGTCCAACAAAAAGGTAGTGCTACCAGAAAACATCGATGCCCTGTTACGTACAGATAAAGCAAGGTCGCCATGTGACTAATGATATTCAGGAATCCTTACGCATAACCATGACTAGTATTCGATATTACATGCAGATTTAGCCGTGAAAAAGCTGTTAGCGAGTTAGATCTCACATAAGTTAACAAATAGTGCTTGTGTCGCATGGTCGAATGAAATGCTCAAGAAATACAATTGCAGTGCTTCAAAAACCGTTTACAAGATACCCATTGATGGGTAATCCGCCGTATAGTCCTGACTAATAATTTCTTTTTGTTCCAACACACGAAGAAAAGACTGCGTGCACGAAGCCGGAAGAGGCGATTGATGACTTTAAATTCAATATTTCACAGATTAGAAAACATGAAACATTTGTTGTTGTTTGTTTTTCGCAAATATATCACAGCCCTCGTACTTTAATATACTATTGTATGTAAAAATGACGCAGAAAATAGTAAGACACACTGTTTAGACTAGCTTGATAGAGATTTTTATAATAAAGTTATAGGTTACGGTTAAGCTTTTGTAATAAGGTTTAGTTATGGCATTTTGACATTTGTTTAGAAATTTGATTTTGACATTTACATAATTGAATCGTTTATTTCAGAAACCCGTTACGTGTACTTTTTCAAATTTTCGGGAAACGAAGAAAAACACTATATATTTTCATATTTTATATATGGTAATTAAATATCCCATAAAAAAGAATGTCAATTAAACGAATAATGCAAAAAAATATGTGTTTTGATTACTGATATACCGTATTCCACAAAAAAGAAAAATTAGTAAACATGTATGTTGACGGATTTCTGAAATAAACGATTCAAATTGGGATTACACCACTAAATGTAAAAAATCGGTCTAAGAGTTGTCCTAGTTTTTTTGTGCGACAACTGCACATTTCCTTGTTTTATATATAAAAATCAGTCTGGTGGTATTTAATATCTTAGGATGTTGAATTTCATTTACTTGCACGTTGGACTACTATTTTGTTGAAATAAATTAATTTTACACATGAGAACTTCACTCAAAACCACTACATTGATCTATTTTAGATGGCTATTATAAACTGCTGATGACGGTACCAGTTCATGTAAAAAGATTGAAGAAAAAAAAATTCATAACCTGAAAGTGCATCAACCCTCACACTACATTAATATATCAGAATGGATCCAAACACTTTTCCAAGATTTATACTGTGTTTTCATTTTTATACAGAACATAGCACAGTTTTCAGCCTGACTCAGAATACGCGACGCAATAATCGGGTAACTCTACTCTACTCCAAGTGGGAACGAATGTATGCGCTATATTCTGTATAATAGTGAAGCTACGGTATGTTACTAAGAAATTAAGAGCCGGTCACTAATCTATTCCTATTAATTACAATCTGTATAGTATTCATTGCCAATAATTATATAGTTTAGTATTTACCCTTCCATTTCGGCTTCAATTTTTTTCTTCCTCAACTCAATTGTTTCCGGAGTTTCCATTCCTGCAGGTATTGACGTTAACCCACTTGGTGTTACTAAACCTTCAGCTGGAGTTACAAGACCGCTTTCATCTGGCTCCTTGTCTTCCTCTTGTTCCTCCTCCTCCTCACTTTCCTCTTCCGATTCTGACTCTAGCTCTCCCCACATGGATCTTTCAACTGTTGCATCGTCTCCTATATCCTATGATGACGACAATATATTGAAAAAAAATTACTTAAAAATTATGTTAAGAAACTTTTACTGAGAAAGATATATAGTGTGTGCCTAAAGTATGGAATACATAAATTTGAAAAAAATTCTCAAACATCTCGATTTTCTTTTGATAAAAATACACATTTTTGCATGACAGTCGATGTTCAACTACTATTTGTTTTTGAGTAATGACGTCATACATAATTTTTTTTAATGACAACCCCCTATTTTTTTCTTGATTTTGAGAGATCTTTTTATTATCGAAGTGACAGTATAAAAAAGGTTGCCATGTCACATAACAAATTTTTTGAGCAAATGACAACTGAAAGTGAAAAACAGCAAATCATGAAAAATAAAGCAAAAGCGTTATAAGATTTAGTTTTTCAAAGTGCTTGAGGATGAAACAAACAATAACCCCGCGCACTATTGTAAGCCGTCTATTAGCCTATGTGGTACAAAATTCTTATTGCAATTTAAGCATAATGGTACATTTAACTGTCACCCCAAAAAAATTAAATTTTAGTAATTGTCATCGGATGTATGGGATAAGAACTCAGCACGACGTATGCGATTTGTTTAATGCACAATATCCAGATCAGCCAATCTATAGTTAGTAAGTTTGAATCTAAATTTCGAGAAACTGTTGATGTTAAAGATATTCCAAAACCTGGATGTAAGGGTTGGTTTTCCAAAAATCATGTTGATAAATATTCTATGACACCTTTAATAACCAATGTCAAAATGTCAATTGCGACAGTTTTGTGTTTTTTTAGTCAGACAACTTTTATTTCAATAAAATCGGAATTATTCCTCATTGGTCCAAACTTTTTCTGTTGCTAAATGAAAAGAGTTAATGATCGAATTATTGCACATTTGGGTTCCAGGCAGTCATATCAACATTTTGTTAATCTATGTACTTTTACTTACATAACACCCTATATAATTATAGTTAAGGTGACCAGATCCTAACGATACAAAAGCGGGACAGCGGGACGGGGGTGGGGGGTGTTGATTTTTAAATTAATTAACAAAGAACGCAAAACGCAAAATATACATGGTGTCTCCTAAAAAACGCCGCTGGCCAATAAATCCATAACTCCTTAACTATTTATTGCCCGATTTCAATAAAACATAAACAAAATTAAATGTTTCCACATGTTCTACAAAGGGGCCCTAATTTTCTTTTTTTTGCAAAATCAACTTTCATTTCAGCAATAGTCTGCTAGATTTTGCAACAACAAAAATTAGGGCCCCATTGTAGACATGTGGAGCCATTTAGTTTTGTTCTCGTTTTATTGAAATCGGTCAATATACAGGGTCCGTCATATCACCTCCCGTCTTCTGTAGCTCAGTTACTAATTGAGTTTAGATTTTGATATTTTGCAGACTTTACTTGCATTCTGTGGCATATTTTAGGAAAATATTTTTGATTATACAGTGTGTCCCAAAAAAGTGTGACGTCATGATGATGTGTATTTTTAAATTGCATGGTATATTTTTTGTTGTTTATTTGGGTGCTTTTTATGGATGCCTACATACCCATAAAATTTTATTAAAATCGGTTCAGTTATTTTAGCACAAATAAATAAAAACTGAAAAAAATCAGTTTTGCGCCATTGGTTAAGAAAATTAATAAGATATAAAAATATGCCTTGTTAATTAAACCATACAAGGTAATCATTAAATAAGGTCTGATAGTTGCGTTACCCAAGTTTTATTGATATGAATTATACAGAGTGTCCAAAATTTAGTGTCAAACTTTTCAAAGTTTAAAGCACTTTATTTTTCTTATTTTAAATTGGAGCCCCTGTATATTTTTATGTCATTCCATGTGGAATTAAAAGACAAACATTTTTCCTAATTACAACTCTATCGCAATTCCTAACACATTGAAAGTTATGTGCCGAAAACTCGATTTATCAACTATTCCAATAGCCATTTTAATGAATAAAACTCGAAGGTGACTTTGAAAAACAATTTATTGACATAACATGTTTTGTAGTTACAATTAATATCTCGAAAGTATTAAAGGTTTCACAGATCTTCGTCTAAACCTATTACACATCGTAAAAGTATTAAGTTTTGTATAAAAAATAGTTTTAGTAATAAAATTTCATAAAAAACATAACATAACTGTGCATTTCTAAAATTAATTCGTTGCTAGAACTTATGTTCTATATATCTTCCGCCCTCTTGAAGGCACAAAGGAAGACGAGTATAAAATGACATTGCCACTCTTCGTAACAGGTTGATTGTAATATTTTGAAATGCGAATATGAAAGTCATATTCACATTTGTCAATAAAGGTCATAATATTTGTCATATTATGAAAATCATATTTTCCATGTCAAAAAGTAATTTTGGTATCTTGGGTAAAGACCTTAGCTAAAAAAGTTTTAAACTTTTATATTACTACAGTCAACAGTGGCTCTTGTCACTTTGTTAAACTTTAATGTCAATAAATTGTTTTTCAAACCCACCTTCGATTTTGATTAATTAAAATGGCCATTGGAATTGTTGATAAAACGAGTTTTCTGCAAATATCTTTGAATGTGTTAGGAATTGAGATAGGGTTGTAATTAGGAAAAATGCGTGTCTCTTAATTTCGCATGGAATTACATAAAAATATACTGGGGTTCCAATTTAAAATAAGAAATATAAAGTGCTTTAAAGTTTGAAAAGTTTAACACTAAATTTTGGACACTCTGTATAATGTATATCAATAAAACTTGGTTAACGCAAATGTCAGATCTTATTTAATGAGTACCTTGTATGGTTTTATTAACGAGGTACTATTTTTATCCCCTATTAATTTTCTTAACCAATGGTGCAAAACTGTTTTTTTTCAGTTTTTATTTTTTTGTGCTAATGTCACTAAACCGATCTCAATCAAATTTTATGGGTATGTAGGCGTCAATAAGAGGCACCCAAATAAGTAACAAAATATATACCATGCAATCTAAAAATATACATCATGATGACGTCACACTTTTTTGGGACACCCTGTATAATCAAAAATATTTTCCTGAATTACACCCTAGAAAGCAACTGAAGTCTGCAAAATATCAAAATCCTAACTCAATTAGTAACTGAGCTATTGAAGACGGGAAGTGAAATGACGGACCCTGTATAAAGGAGTTATCGCTAGCGGAGTTTTTTAGCAGACACCCTGTATAATATTATACTACAATTTTTTTTAACAGCATCAAATATAATGTCATATTTACAAATATAATAAATACGAGGCATGTTTCTATAGTACCGTTTTGTATTTTGGCCGCTACAGCGCTGCTACGAAATACAAATATTGTCGAAATATATAAGCTAATAACTTCAAAATAGCGAATAAAAGATCACCCCCAAAAAAAAACACAATCTTTCAAAAGTCGGGACATTTTTGAAACGTCGCGGGACGCGGGACAAATTTCTAAAAATCGGGACTGTCCCGCCAAAATCGGGACGTCTGGTCACCTTAATTATAGTTATAATTTTACACATACATCATACATTAATTGATATTAGTGCAAAATGTTATACCCCAGCTGATTCATGCACCCAATGAAGACAGTCCCAATTGAAGGCTTGCGTTCTGCAACAACTTATTAGACATTAATTGGGTCGCATTTGTGATTTGGTTTATAGCGGGCCTATATATCCTGACTAGGGTTTTTCTGGTCTGAGTACCCTAACTCGGACCCGCAGAATCCAGTCAAAAATACTCGGACCCGATACTCAGTGAGGGACTTGTTTTGACAATGAGATATTATTAGACGTGACTTGATGTGGATTATCTCAACAACAGTGTCGTTTAACTTACTTCGAATTTTGGTGATAAAGCCCCACACAGAACAACAGTGGTGTGAACAGTGATCTATGTGGTCATAGTTCACTGGCAGATGAATTTAAAGAAGGTCATCCAAAATCGGCTGTGGTGCCAGAAAACACCACTCCCATGCATGAACTTCATAACGATAAGATTATAAAGCAAGATCGTCATGTGACTTATCGTGAAATTCAGTAATAATTGAGCATTAGCAAGACTAGTACACATTCAATATTATAGAAACATTTTGCCATGAAAAAGCTGTTAGAAAAGAGTTGTTAAGTTAACGATTGCTCAAAAAAAAGGCCTATGTCGATTGGTCGAAGGAAATGTACAAGAAATACAATTGCAGGTGACGAATCTTGGATATATGCGTAACCCGAAACTAATCAGCAGTCGATGTATGGGTCTTCAAGATGAGCCAAACCCAACAAAAGTCATTGAAGCAAATGGTCGTGTGTTTTTCGGAAAAACTTCATATGTTGCAATAATTAGTTGCGAGTTTTAGAGGATCTTAAAATAGTCAATTTTGAATGGTACACGTAATAAGAAAAAACAACGCGCGGCACTTTATCATTCTTGAAAATGACAATGCAAGTTCACACACATAACAACTGGCTATTTCACCACTCAAGATTAATTGATAGGTCATTATCCGTATACTCCTGATTTGTCACCTAAAAACTTCTTTCCTTTCCAACAGTTGAAGAACAAACTGCATGGACAAAGATTTTTGGCGCCGGCAGAGGCGGTTGATGAGTTCAAAATCCATGTTTCGGAGATCCCTCATTAGACATGGAAAAAATGCGATAAAAATTGATCCCAGCACATGCAAAACTGTATTGGGAGAATATTTTGAAAAATAATAAAAAAGAAACAGAAGTAAATACTGAGGATGAACTTTGGCAGGATGAGCTCTTCGACGGTGAGTGCAACTGTGTATTCAACACCATGGAGGAGAGTTTGAACAATATTTGCGATAACTTTTAATACCATGCATTATTAGTGCTATTTAGTTACATTTTAATTTTTTACTGGTAAATGTTTAATCAAACCATATTTCGAAAACAATTGAGTGTTGGATCTGGGTTTATTAGCATTTGTCTCTCTTTGATCTCTACCATCACCTGTCAAAGTGTGTAAAGTTCTTTTTTAACACCTATACAGTAATGGTAACACCCATACGGTAATTTAACACCCATTAAAATTGAGAAATTTAAATTAAAAAGAAACGGATAATAAAATATAATTTCTTACATCAACATTGCTTATTGCTGTACCAAACACGTCTCCATACAATGGCTTTCCATTTTCATCAACTGGTGGTTTACCCCAACCACCGGCATGGTAGCCGAATGAGCAACCTTCCGGTATGGGTGCATTAAGCCCGGGTATCTTCAAATTCGGATAACTTGGAGGCGGCCCATAACGCTGCATAGCAATCAGCCAAGGAGGTGGAACTTTGTTTGCGTTCGGGCCAACCGGCATGCCCAATGCAGTGCGCAGCTCTTCTGACAAGTCACCTGGTTTCTTCTCCTTCAGCCTGGTTTCAAATTCTTTGCCCTCGTAATAAAGATCTCCATGTATGGTCATTTTTGGTTTCGTCTGCCATCTTAAAAAAAAGTGTTAATATTTAAACAACAAGGTACCACACTAGAATATACTTGAAAAAGGCGTCGTGCAGTTTTTGGTAATCAATATCGATTTTACCAAGTTTCGGCCTTGCTCGCTCCCTCATTTTTGCTTTGAGAGTCTTTGATTCGTCTTTGTCTTGTAGAGATGCTCTCATCTCCATGATGCCTGTTCTTTTTATGAAATCGGGTAGATTAAAAGGTGGTTTTTCTATACCTCGTTTGCCTTGTAAATACTTTCGTTTGAAACACCAATGTCTTGGAACCTTGAATCAAACATTAAATTATACATTACACTTAATAATAATTTTTTATATCAAAATTTATTTCCTGGCTAATGATATCAGTGGATTTACAGTGCATGTGGACAGCACGACAATTGCACAGGAATATATTGTCGCTGAGAAGAGGAATGGAACATAGGGGCTTGGAACTTAATGGTAAGTTCCATGTTGCAAGCTGGCAAAATGCAGGAGATAAAAGAATTAGAGAAGAACAAGATGGAAATTACAGCCTTGCAAGAAATCAGATGGTAAGCAGAACGAAAGATAGATAAACTAAAGTATACTCTACATCAGCGGTTCTTAAACTTATTTGGCAACGGAACCCTTTTGAAACACTAAATATTTCATGGAGCCCTAAGCCCTAAAATAAGCAAAACCTTCTTAATTCTTTAATCATAATCATTTATTGAAAGTTATACAAAAATAAGTACATTATATACTACTGACTTATACAACAATATACAAAACAACACATAATAATACAAATGATAAAATTGGTTCCATGTAATGGGAGGTATGAAATTGATTTTTATTTTTGACCACCTGTCTAATGTCAGGCTTGATAGAAGAGAGCTGAAGATGCATGTCAGGTTCAGCATCCAGTCTATTGAAGAATTTTGTCTTTATAGCTGCATAAGCTGAGAATCCTGTTTCACACAAGTATGTTGATGGCAAAGGGAGAAGAACAGTTAGAGCGTGGGTGGCAAGTTGTGGATATTCATCACAAACCTTGCACTAAAAATCATTTAGTGACATTGTTTTGAACAATGATTCCATGCTTGGAATCATCTAATCGGATGTTATTTCTAAAAAGGAGTCATAGGTTTGGTTCGACATATTTTCTGGCTTCTGCAAATTCGGTATAAAAGGATTCTGAACCCATGAATTCATTTTCAGTTTTGTATTCTGCTCTTCAGGAAAATACGTCTCAAAAGATGCGCGAATATCATATAGACATTTAACCAATTCTTCAAATATTTCATTTGGTAATTCTGTTGTCTCACCAAAGAATTCAATCAGTGTTAAAAAGTTTTCTGTTCTCTCTTGCCAACACAAACAATCCAAAAATAGATTTTTTTTAAGGCAGTTATTTTGCTATTAGTATTGAAAACTGCTGTCTGTTTTCCTTGTAATGATAGATATAATTCATTATTCCTGCTTGTCTATGCAAGATACAATGGCTGGAACTACAGTGACATTATTTGCCAAATATCGACAAACTCTCAGGTCACATTAAGAAATGTGATATATTTTTAAGTTTCTATACTCCACGCGAAAGTAGATCGCAATATCCAGTCTCGGTGCCGAATTGTCCCGGAGCCGAGTTGTGCCGGAGCCGAGTTGTTCCGCTGCCGAGTTGTCCCGGAGCCGAATTGTCCGGCGCAGAGTTGTCCCGGTGCCGAGTTGTCCAGAGCCGAGTCGTCGCGTACCGTGTGCAATGAGATAGCTGACCAAATACTATGCCTCCTTGGCTTTTTCATTCACAGTTTGGGTCGCATCCGTCATAGTTTTTGACTTCTTAATAATTGTTCTTTCTTATGAATAAAATATTCTTCATTCTTGTCTTTGCAATTGGGGTTAGTATCTAAATGTCGGCGCATCTTAACAGGTACCACGGAATTATTCAGAAGTAGCTTGCTACATAACATACATAGCCTTTAGAGTTAACAAATCCGAGATTAATGTAAGATCATCATACTTTCTTTTATTCACTTTTAGTGAGTTGTTAGATATTTTAGTGCTTGAAACCAAGGAGCTTGAAGTCGTCATATCACCTTCTTGAATCTCATAGTCTTAATCGGAAATCTTTGAGATTGATGCTGCATCTTCCGGGCGAACCACCTTTAAACTTTCAATGCAATATTTTGTTGCAACACCTTTAAGCCAACGCTCCACCGTGCAAACTACAGTAGGAACTGTACTATGTGCTGCGCGGTGCGGTTTTATATAGCCACGGCCGGTAAAGCATAGGTAGCAAAGGGCCGAGATCCTTCGAGGCGAAATATTGACACCATTAAATTGGCAATTCATAGTAGTCGGCTTCCAAAGTGACAGAGACATATTTTGTAACAATTCTTGTTACTTGTTATTGCCAATTTTCATTCTAATGCAATACTTCAGTTTGTTGGTGGTTAAGTAATGGAATGTAGAAGAACATTATGAATGAAGAAAAAAGTACGTAATTTGTTATTATTTAACTTCTTAAATATATTAACGTCATTAATGGATTATTGTTGATATTTAACTACTTTCCCCCGCGAAGTCTCTTATCAGATATAATACAATTTATAGCTTATTGTGTTTACTTTAAAATACAGTTAAAATCAGTTTTCAACGTTTTAAGTAGTAATTTAATATAAGTAGTAATTTAATATAAAAGTCGCAACAACGCAGCGCACAGTGATCCCAAGTACCCGAAAAGCTCGACAAATATTTTAAAAAATGACTTTCGATTTTCAAGATTGGTTCTACCTAGCTTCATACAGAAGGTCTTGGTGCACACTGCTGCGGAATAGCCCATCTCTAATATTAAGTTACCTCTCTCGTACGTAAGGGCAAAGTCCTAGCTCGTAGAATAGCTGCATTTTCGAACCCGCCGTTATTGTTATAATAACGTGATCCAAGTGAACATTTTGTATCACATAATATGGATGGCCCTTCCTCAAGTATGTAAGCATGTTTTTTAACACTGCTTTAGAAAACAGATTTTTTGTAGGCACAGGATGTACCGCTTTCGATTCGAGAAGGACAATACATGGAGAATCCAGATTAACTATGAGATAAATGATTTAATAGAATGAACTGGTATGGTAAAACTCATCAAAGCACAGAGACGCGATGGGCATATAATGAGAATGAGAGAGGAAGAGAGACAAAAGAAATAACAAAGTGGTTGCCGGCGCAAACAAGATTGGGAGGAAGACCGAGAAATAGATGAAGGAGACTTGTGGAGGATAGAGAATAATGGTGGCATGTGGTAGAGCAGGCCAAACCTACCCAGGGTTGTAGATGGAAGAAGACATAGTGTAATATCAATGCTTAATTTTTCAAATTGATCTTAATGTACTCAGGGAATCTTAAAAGGAGTGTTCTGGAGTGATCAGAATATCACAAATTATAAACTACCTGTACAGTATTCCTGTGTGCTTTCAGCTGAACCAAGAGTTTAGGATCTCTGGCAGTTACATCATGCATTTCCACAACATCTGGTCGACTAACCAATTGCTTCAATTCTGCTACACTCAACCTTGTCAACTTCTTTAGCTTCCTCTTGGACAGTTTACTTTTATCCTCAAGCTTCTTATCATCATTATCCTCCATCTCTTCCTGGAATTGGTCGCCTATTGTAAGAACAGGTGTTTTTGTTGAAAGTGCTGTTGGTATGGCTAGCATAGGGGGTGGAATATCAGGTTTTGGATCAGATATCTTGAATGCCTCAAAGATGTGGTAGAACTGCCTGTACTGTGGAGCGAGTTCGTGTAGCCCCAAGCTCTCTTGAATGTACCTTAAAAAAACACAATAAATTTGGTGCTTGCTATAGTGTCCTTTGCTATAAAGTATGTGTTGTCTGACCTAATTTTCAGTCAAAAAATTCCACTAACCATATGGCCTAAAATCAAACGTTACAGAGTTATTGACATTTGAATGTTACCGCTGTGCTCAAAGATCCTAAAGAAAGAAGTATTAGAGGTTCACGCTATACGGCACGGAATATTGTGGCCAAACTACGTGACTTTCATGGTCACGTGGTTTGTAGTTACTTTTTAAAATTAATTTTTATTATACCAAAAAGCCCTAAAAGTATCAAAGTTGTTTTTTTTTTAATGGATCGCCCTATAGAACATTGCATATTTAAATTTTAGCAGTTTAACTGCAAATTTAATTTTTAGGATTTTGAAACCATAAAAAGGTTTCAAAACCCGTTTAGTTTTAGAAATTCGCTCTGACCGTTCAGAAGTTATTTATATTTTTGTGTGTGACTGCACTAAAAAATCGCAGGGCATTTGGTTTTTGGGATACCAGGTTGGGACTTTGCCTGTGTCTAAACAACTGCTTGAGGTATGTTTTGGCTCTGCAAGATTGTTTATTTGCATTGTGACATCACCTTGCTGTGACACATTAATTTAGGTAAATTTTGAAGGGATTTAACTTGATTTTTTTTAAATGGCATACCCTGTATTTTATTACTTAGTAGTAAGTAGGTACCAAGTACCCTGCGATTTTTTGAATAAGTGCCTGCAAACGCACAAAATGTAAATAACTTCTGAACGGTTAGAGCACATTTTACAAACTAAACGGATTTATAAAGCCTAAAAAGGGGAAAATTCAAATATACAAAGTTATAAGTTCCATTTAAAAAAACACAACTTTTATACTTTTAGGGCTTTTGGAACACCCTGTATAATATAAAATTAATTTTAAAAAGTAACCATAATATACCCCCATATATTCCGTGAAGGGATATGTGAACGGAAGTGAAACTTTTTGAAAGCCACGTAATTTGGCCACAATATTCCGTGCCGTATAGCGCGAATAACCCTGTATATGATATTAGGTGAAATTTTTCATAAATGTTTTGACTTATAATTATTTATTTATTTGTCAAAATTTGACAATGAAGTGCTTAATAATACAGTCTAACCGAATGTTTTATTTAAGCTATAATTTTTAGTTATGACCAGCTTGTGTTTTTTCTAATGGAAACCATAGTCGGCCATGGCAAAAAAGGGCCTTTTCAACGATTTTAATGATATACCACTTGACATAGTTATTTTTATTATTATTTATCGACTGCTTTATCTTATACCTTGAGGTGTAGGCGTTTTAAATATATTTCTCTTCACAACAAATTACATTTACATCTTTACACTTTTACACTATAATTATTTCTTTACAATTTGCTCCCTGTGCTACATTACTCATTGTTTACATTGCTCCATTCACTTCCACTCGGATCTATTCAGCGCTATCTTTTTTGCTTCACTTACAGTCTTTCCTCTTGCCATATTTCCTTTATTCTAGTATCCCACTCATGCCTTGGTCTTCCTCTATTTCTTACTCCTAGTGGTCTGGCTTCCCACACTCATTTCACTTGAGAGCCCTTTTCCATTCTAATTAGGTGGCTCCGTCATTCTAGTTGTCTTCTTTCAATATATTTATTCAGCTCTTCTATATCTAACTTCCCTCTAATATCTTCATTTCTAATTCTGTCTAATCTTGTCTTTTTTCCCACTTTCCTCAGATATTTCATTTCCATCGCTTGAAGTCTGCTTTTATCTCTTCTTGTTAATACCCATGTTTCACACCCATAAGTTAATATTGGCCTATATACAGCTTTATACAATTTCAACTTGGTTATTTTAGATATTTCTTTGTTGTTTAATATAGTTCTATTCATTTCATAATATACATTTACTGATTTGTTTATTCTTGCGCTTATTTCAATGGCATTTTTTCCATCTTTGTTATAGTCACTATTACGCTTTCGTTTAATACATTTTTCGAGCGAGCTGCCAGAGCATTCGGCGAACTACATAACCTTATAATTCATACTTTTATCTATTTATCTTTTGCAATGGAAATGAAAGTTGCTGTAATTTCGTGCATTTTCATCGGTTTTTGTTGAAGAAAACTAACTTATTACTGTGCTACACTAAAAATGTGCATATGGACGATTAGCATGGAGGCATGCGCAAACGCGACGAAGATCTCGCTCCAGAAAATCGGAGGCGATCGAGCGCGCTCCATGATCTCGCTGGGGGATAAAAAAACGCGAGCAGAGGTACACCTGTTTGCTCGATTTGGAATAAAACTAAATGAGGCCTCCGATGTATCCGATGTTAAATAAGAACGCAGCATATATTTCACATAGTGACACCTAAATGTTTAAAGTTTTCTACCTGCTCCAACTTAACAATATCAAGTTCTATTCTTATTATTTCTTCACCTCCCATCAGCATTACTTTAGTTTTGTTTATATTTATCTTCATGTCATATTCTCTTAAAGTATCGTCCCAAATTATGAAGTTTTCTTGCAGTTTTTGTTCTGTGCTTGCGTATATCACAATATCATCAGCGTAAGCACCTTGGGATATTTATATCGCACTCATATTTTTATATCCTACTGTTATGGTCTTGCTATTTTTTTTTTGTACATTTCATTATTTTATCCATAAATAATACAAATAGTGCCGGGCTAAGCCCTCCTCCCTGTCTTAAACCGGGTCTCCCGGTATTCCATCATCTCCAGGCGCTCCTCGTTTAGTACTCTTCACAGCATGTGTTAACTCTTCTAATATTATCTGCTCTTCATCGTCTCCTTCTATATTTTCTTGGTTTTTCATATAATTTTCTAGATCATATTCAGCTTCTCCTTTACTACGTTGCTTGTACTAAATAGTTCTTCGAAAAATTCTTTCCATCTTGCCATTATGATCATGTCTTCTTGTAGCACGGTTAGATTGTTATCTATTATTTGTTTATTATTATATCTTTGTCCTTTTCTGCTGTCTTTTACTTTGCTCGATTTCAATAATTTTTGGTTTTCTCTGCTGTTTTTCTCCAACATTTCTCCAAACTCTTCCCATGTTTTTATCTTTGCTTTAAGGTGATTCCTACCGCGCGCGTAGTAATGAAAATTGTGCAAAACACGACAATCGCCAAGTCGTCCAGCGCCCTTATTTTTCAATAGATTTTCATAATTATTTTTTTATAATGTGCTAAAAAGTTGAAATAACGGATGAGTAAACTTATATTTCCACTAAATTAATTACAATAGTGTCAAAAAAACTTCAAATATCGGTGATAATGTAAATTTCGGTCTTTTTTGTTTACATTTTATTGTTAGTTACGATTATATATATGACAATATAAGTTTGCACAAGTGTTATTTGAACTTTTTAGCACGTTATAAAAAAATAATTATGAAAATCTATTGAGACATAAGGGCCCACCACGAGCGGGCGATTTACGGAAAACAGAAATTTACCAAAACCCGTAAATCGCCCGCTCGTGGTGGGCCTTCATGTCTCAATAGATTTTCATAATTATTTTTTTATAACGTGCTAAAAAGTTCAAATAACACTTGTGCAAACTTATATAGTCATATATATTATCGTAACTAACCATAAAATGTAAACAAAAAAGACCGAAATTTACATTATCGCCCATATTTGAAGTTGTTTTGCCGCTATTGTAATTAATTTAGTGGCAATGTAAGTTTACTCGTCAGTTATTTCAACTTTTTAGCACATTATAAAAAATAATTATGAAAGTCTATTGAAAAATAAGAGCGCTGGACGACTTGGCGATTGTCGTGTTTTGCACAATTTTCGTTACTACGCGCGCGGTAGGAATCACCTTAATTACTTGCTGTTTAGCTTATTTCCTTTTACTTTGATTCTCTTTGTAGGCTTCCAGGTTGTGTTTGGATAAACAGTACCTCATCCATGCCGTTTTCTTCTCTTATTGCAATACTTATTTCTTCTTTCCACCATTTTGTCTGCTTATTGTTTGTCTTACTGTTAACACCACAACATATACTTGCCGTATCAATTATGCATTCTCTTAATTGCACCCACCATTCTTCTATTTCTTCTGGTTCCTGTTTTTTTTTTGTAGTTCTCTGTCTATCCTTTTCACATATTTCCTGGCTGTCTCTATCTCTCTTAGCTTGTACGTTTTTATTTTAATACATTTACTTCTGTTCTTTTTGTGGTTATACATTTCATTCTGCTTTATCTGTTCCCATTTTATTGCGCTTACTACCATGAAGTGGCCACTCCCTATTTCATATTTCCTGTTAACCCTTGTTTCTCTAATATCTGTTTTTTCTGTTTTTCTCCGATAGAAGATATAATCAATTATTATTATAAATAATTACAGTACAACAATTTTTTTCTTTTTCTTTTCGTACTATTCGAAGTAGTACTCTATGGAAACAATTAATAGATGCACACGACAATTATTGAGAGATGCAAATCATTCAGTTTCTAATTAGTTTTGATTGAGGTAAACTATCAATATGAATTTTTCTAATTAAGAAAAGCGCGACATGATTAAGTGTTACATTTTGTGCCATAAAAATGCTGTACGAGCCGCACAACTAGATAGTAGATACAAGAAGATATTTTGATCGTCGCCAGCCTTCTCTTGCCTACCTTTAAGAGACTGTATGACAATTTGGGAGAGTATGTTTTTTTTCTGTAAACTAAATAGAACTGCAAGAAGCATCAATGAAGAGGCAGAGGTAAACTTATTGGCATGTGTAATGCAAAATCCAGCGATTTCAACCCGAGAAATTGAAACGGAAGAAGGAACGTCACAGCTTACTATTGTACGAATACTGAAAAAGCATAGGTTTTATCCCTCTAAATTATCAGTTGCACTATACCCTCATGATTACAATAAGCGTGTGGAATATTGTACTTGGTTTACTACCATATGTAAAGCTGACCCACAGTTTAGATTTAAAGTTTTGTGGACGGATGAAACACGATTTACAAACTGCGGCTTGTATAATAGATATAATCAACATTTATGGATGCAAGAAACTCCGCATCATGTTGAACAGAGGACACCCCAAGTTAAGTTTGGATTTTATGTTTGGTGCGGCGTCATAGGTTCAACAATTCTTGGTTCGTACATTTTCAATGGTACATTAACTGGTGATCGGTTTCTTCACTTCCTTGGATAGTTCGAAAATGAAAAGTAAAAAATGACTATAATTTAATTATTTATAAAAATAGCTATATCAAGTGGTATATCATTAGAATCGTTGAAAAAGGGCCTTTTTTATAAAGTCATGGCTGTCTATGGTTTCCAATAGAAAAAAAAAACTCAACTTGGCGTCATAACTCAAAAATTATAGCTTACATAAAATAATCGGTTAGACTGTATTATTAAGCACATCTACAGGCTACAGCTTCCTCCTATACCATAGGCACCAAACAAAATAACAAAAAAGAAAAAAATATTTTCGAGATATCTAGTTAGCCATGCATTTTTTACAAAAAACAAAAGCTCATTAATTTGAGCTCTTAAAACTGCATGAGACAGCATGAGAATCTCAGAAAACAAAAAAGTTGCCCAATTTAGTGGTCAGTAATATTCTTTTGAGAAAACCGACAAAAGATATTCGACAAAATCCGAAATTTTGCTAGTTTTTATGTTTTTCTAAAGTTATTTGAAAAGGTATAAAAAAACAAAAGGCACTTTCTCATTGCCACTTTTTTAGCTCTACAAGACAGCATTTGCAAATTTTCAGTACAACGTTTCGTTTCGAAGAAACCATCATCAACTTTATTTTTTTAACACGCTTTTACACGCTGTATTAGATAGCATTTCCTATTACGAATTCAACTATTTATATCACAGTGTGGTTTCTTATGTTTTCATATAGTATACGAATAGAAGCTACGTATATATATATATATATATATGGCCCGTAAAAAATGTGCACCCTATATAAGATAGCATTTCCTATTACGAATTCAACTATTTATATCACAGTGTGGTTTCTTATGTTTTTATATAGTATACGAATAGTAGCTTTGTCAAATACGTTGGGTATTTAATTTATAATTGCATTTAGTTTCAACTTAATTCCTTTAACTTGCCACTGATCATCTGTAAAATAAACTTCGCAGTCTTCCACCATTTAGATTTTTGCGATTTAAAATTTTGTCCAAATTTATCGTTGATGGACATTTTTCGTGTTAGATTTAAAAATCTAACCATCTTCTGAACGATTTTTACAACCAGTTGCACTACAGACTGTTGGTAGTTATATCCCGAGTGCATGCCAAAAACGCGAATATTTTTACGAGTGCACGAGTAAAAATATTAAGGATGGCATGCAAGAGGTATATATCGAGGACTATTTCCCAACATGGAAGTCATCACGAGAAGTTAATTGCAAAGCTGCGAGGAGAATCCAAAAATGACGAAATGTTACAACAAACGTTGGTTTCAGTGGAGGCAGTACTTACAGCAATTGCACTTTCAATAATAACTATAATTATTATTGTTCAAATACGGATTGTAATTTAAATCAATAAATGTATTTTGATAATTAATAGCCCGAATGTATTTGAAATGTCAAAAATATTCACTTAATGCACCATGAAAATACCCGGGTATTTTCATGGTGCATATGCTCGGTGGAATTTGTTCGTTGCTAGGTGATTTCAGGAATACGCATTAATATGATTGGTTGCAATCTCGTTGAAACTTTTGGAGTAGAAGCCTGTCATCTTGACACCACATTTATTTAGACTTGTCATGAAAATGTGAAGTTTCGTAATTTGAGTGAATGATCCAGACAATAAAAATTTAACTATGCCTTGGAAAAATTGATCCAACCAATCAGAATGGGTGATGCTCTTGTCTTATACTCTGATTTTTCTAAACTGGCGTGCATGTCATCAAAATAATAATCATAATAATGACGACACAATTTTGCAAGGTTGGGTATTTAAAAATGTCCTGGGTATTTAAAAATGGCTGCAATCAGCTGTTGCGCCCATGCAATGTTGTGCGACAGTGCTCGGTTCGTATCAAATTCGTCGACTTCTCTGCCGTTTTTCTCCTCATCGCACAGCTGATTGATGACGTGCACGCCAGTTTAGAAAAATCAGAGTATATCTAACCTTATAGAGGTTCTCTGCTGTTACATATTTGACAGTGACATCCAGGGCTGTGGAGTCGAAAGGTAAATTGTCCAACTCCGACTCTCTATTTTTAGAATCTCCAAGTCTGACTCCGACTCCACAAACTGACTCCGACTCTTAACTCCCGACTTTGACTCTTTATCAACCCATTTTTTTTGTTTTTTAATTGAACAATCATAAAATATTGTAATTGTTTAAGGTTTTTTTGTTATAAATATCGTACTACACTAAAATGTAAACATGCCTTTGTGCGTCACTTAGTCTGCATGCTGCAACTTGCATAAGTGGTGGTAACACGTATTCAATTGAGTCAGAGTCGGTACATTTTTGCCGACTCCACGACTCCGAATCCTGCAACTTAAAATTGCTCGACTCGGACGACTCCGACTCCGGCTCCACAGCCCTGGTGACATCTACTAGCGAAAGCAAAAATCTAATTATTTTATCTTTTTAATGTAAAATAATGTTCGTTACATTTAAAGAACGTGAATATAATTCACGAATGAAACATACGTTGTGACAAATAATCCCAATATACAAACAATAGTACAAACTCATACTGGAAGACTATTACCGCCATAATAAAGTTTTAAAAACTGATTTTTGTTGGTAATTGGGTAATGATAAGCCCTT
Source organism: Othius punctulatus (assembly GCA_951805005.1). Lineage (NCBI taxonomy): Eukaryota > Metazoa > Arthropoda > Insecta > Coleoptera > Staphylinidae > Othius > Othius punctulatus. Next base: position 79,791,452 of record OX638139.1, read on the forward strand.
TTAAACATGCATTGATTAATGACACTTCAACACCGACAGTAAAATTACAAGTTTCAATTGATCACCGTCATAACTACGGCCATCACCGGTAGCACATCGATAGTAGATGTAAATTTAATTTGGTAAATTTCAAGTTTCTGAAAGTTTGTTTACTCTTATACCTTTTCTCAAAAATAATCAGGAGAACAGGAAAATGCACAAATGGGTTTTACGTGTTAACGTATGGGTGTTAAACCCCTCCCAAACAAATTCAATACCCCGTATATTATAGACCACCAATTATTAAAAATCTCTAAATCTCAAAATACTTACTCAACTTCCACATCTGTTTCTCCTTCCTTACTAGCCTTCTCAGCAGCACCCTTGTTAGTTTCATTCTCTTTATCTTTTTCCATTTGGTTCTTTCTATTCTTCCTCCTCTTCTTCTTTTTCTTATTCTTGCTGATTTTCGGATCCTTCGACTTGTTCAGCTCGTTGATGTCGTTTTCCTGTCCACCCTCTATGTTATCCTCCATTTCCTGCAGCACCGGCATTTCGGGATCCTTGTCTTCAGATATCCCAAGACCCTGATTGGGAAGGTCCTCATTTCCAAGTTCCTCCTCTCGTAGATCTTTTAAAGCCAGTACGTCTTCGAGCGCTTGCGGTAAGATCACCTCACTTGGGACACCTTCGATTATCTCATCTGGAGGATCAACCTTCAGTGAAAGTAAGGAAGGGAGTTTATCACCCTGTGGATCCAACTGGTCTAAAAATGAGAGATGAATGTTTTTAAGAAGGCTAGAAGCAATCCACGAAACTTATTGATAAACAGAAAAGTAATTCCAAAAGAGTTATTGCTACCAAGGAAATGTTTATTAAACATAAGATGAAATTTGTACCAGAAGTAAGAAGATGGCAGAGATAAAAAATTTAACAGAAGTACAATTAGTTAAAAATATTCTGATCATATGTACAATAAATCTCAATCGTGACTACCCTTTGGTTATGGTATGGTTATGATTAAATATATCATAAATTATAATAATGCAGGACAAAAATATTTCGCAGGTTATAAATTACCATATTCCTCTCCAGCCCATCCTTGAGTGCCTGGTGGGCCAAATCCTGGTGGAACCATCATACTCTCCGAGGTCACATTTTGCATATCATGCATTGCAGCTTGTTGCAGGTGGATTAATTCCTGTTCCATTATAAGGCTGTGGGTCTGACTACCATTCTAAAAATACACAAAACTTTTGAGTACATATAGGTTTAATGTGCATAACTGATAATTGACCAACGGATCCTTCACTACACAATTATCTATTATATATTAAGCTATGGCCTATGGCTATTGACATTTGCCCCCGATTTTAGTGAGAAAACACTAGGCTTCGCAGTTTATGTGCGATCCTCAATGTCCCCCCACCCCCTAAATACAGGCACACGGCTACTAATTATAAGTACCAAAATAATGTTTTATTCTTAGGGCGAGCCTAAATTTGTTATTGCACTGTGTATGTTATGTTGTAACTGAGTAGTAATTGATATACTGATAAATATCCGAGTAGGATTCTGCATGTGTGTCGACTATACTAAGAGTTCGATTTGAAGCTCAAAGTGCTCCAAGATCTCCTTATCCAAGAGGAATTCAATAGACACTCTGAATGAAATTGACATAAGTTGTTTAATGTAAACATGAATAGTTATTTAAGCATTAAGAGAGGTAAGTATCTTTTACCAGTCGAGGTCGAGTTTGCGCCCGAGTGACAGCGAGGGCTAGCAATAAAGACCGAGACTGGTCAAAACTTACCTCTCAAATTGCTTATAACTGTTTTTCCACTCCTGAAGTTGGTTTAATTGTTTGTGTTTGATTAATTTATTTTCGCAACATGAACCAAATGTCAGTACAGCTTTGGTTGCTAAGACTATTTTTCAAACAAAGTGTGAATGTCAGAAATTGCATTCGTTCTGTTGTAAAATGAATTCCAATGAAAACAAACAAGAAATGGCAATTGAAGAAGCTGCAGATGCTGTCTGTTCCTTCCTACTGCCGGAGAAGTCGAAGGGGTGTTATCAAAAGTGTTTTAAAGACTGGTGCCAGAGAAAGAACGCTATTGAAATTATTTTACTTACTTCCCTGAGGGAAGTAAGTGATTACTTACTTCCTGTTGCTCATAGTAACCAAAGCTTTATCGGTATGTGGTACTTACTTCCACTAAATCAATGTTATAACAGTGTACTTACCATGCAAGGAGTGGAAAAACAATATTTACTTCATATTGTCCCGTAGATGTTCGATTACATTATCAATTTGAGCCTTAATTATGTACATATATTTCGACTTAATTATGTATTGGGAATACATATCAACATATACCCTAAGACCACGGCTATGACACGAGCGGCGAGCGTAATTGAACAATTTGCTCGATGTCAAGGTGGAACCTGTTTGACGTCTATTTTAGTGACAAATATTCAATGTAAACAAACAACAGTAACAGCAGTTGCTACAGGTAAAAAGATGATGTGATTTTCACAATATGCGATTTTTTGATTTTTGACATAAAATAATGATATAGAGGCGGAAAGACCACATAGGTCGAAGCCTAATAAAGATTGTCTACTACTACTACTACTAATGATATAGAAGAGACTTACAGTATGAAGTAAAATGCATTACGATACACTTCCGGTAGTACTTATAACAGTTACTTTTAACATATTAACAGTTTAGACATTCTGGACTCGCTCGGTTCCTAATGTCTAACTCGTACTGTTAAAAGTAACCTACCGGATTTGCAACGTAAAATACTATTTAGAGTTATTACCCCCGTTAATTATTGCGAATTTTAAAAGCTAGTTTATTTTGCAAACTGCTCTTTAATGCAGCAAAAAAAAAATAGTACACATACAACTTCATAACCTACAAGAACGTTAATGCACACACTTACGTCTAGTTGTTCATCCATGTTTACAACACTTCTAAAAACTGCACACAGTTAATTATTGCTTCCAAGTATCCCAATACATTAGTATTATTTCAATTTTCATGAGAAATTGGGGGATATTCAAATTCATATAACAAACCATCTACTGTTTATGCATTTGTAGGCGACTGAATATTGGCACCATTGACATCTTGGCAAAGCAGGTGAGCCAATTTAAGCATCCGTTTAAACGAGAATGGTAAACGATAATAAAATTCACCAGAAATATCCAGATTATTTATATTTCTTCAATATAAATAAAATAGTTAAAACATAGTATATCACTCCTATGAGATAGCAGATAAACTAAATAAATTACAAGAGTATAAACATAAATAACCATTGTTGCCATCTGAAGCACGCTAGGGGCCCGATTTCTAAAATGGGGGGGAATTTTCGCATGAGAATGTCGCCATGTTTTCCCATGAAATCAGGGATAAGTATGCTATTTTTAAAAACCCCATGGTAATAATTTCCCACAAAAACCGTTGTATTTGCGGCACCTATTGCGGTGGGATTCCAATTCATTGCAGAAGTGAATGTCGAAAGGGTCTGGCGATTCGACACGAACAGCGAGTGGCGCGTTCACGACATTCAAATTCACTGTAGAACGTAAATATAAAAACCATATAAAAATATGATTTGTTCAAATTTAACCTATTTATTTACTGACTGACATACCGTTATATAATTCTAATCTATTTAAAAAAAACATTTTAAAAACTATAACGAGTTAATGTCGGTAAACAAAGGATTTTATTAAGTAACATTGCACAACATTTCACAACGAATGACTAATTTGTTATTCTTCCTTTTTGTTAACTTAGCATTAATTTATTATAAATAGTAGCACCTTAATATTAATATTTGATTTCCACTTTAGACTGCACAGTACGCAAATTTCCACTTTAGACTCTGCACAGCACGTTAATCTCAATGTACTGTTTGTTGTATCGTTAATGGCCAATTGCACCATTTTTTCGCAAAGCCTTACTTTACAAAGCCGGGCTTATATTTTAACTAATGCTTAAAGGGAAGGGACTTGCACCGCAGATTGCTTTACTAAGCACGCCCCAAGTCTTGCTACGTGTGGCAACGTTGCGAAATCTGGTAGAATATTCGTTTTGTATGTTGGTGACATTGCGATTTTAAGTGTCGATCTGTCAGTGCGTATATACAAAATTGTTACGTTATTAGGCCTCGGGCACTATTTGAGCGGTGACCGGTGTGCGGTGGGCGGCGAATATAATTGTCTATGAGAAGCAGTAAGCAGCAAGTGCAAAGCGTCAAGTTTTTCCAGCAAGCTGCATTAAAATCTGGTCCACCAGCACTGGTGGAATCGTAAACAGAACGTACTGTGTTGCTCGCTGATCGCCGCAGCCGCTCACCGCTCGTTTCGTTAGCCGAGGCCTTAAGACGAATATTGTGATTATTGCACTGCACGGAGTTAATTCCAAAAAGGTAAATTAAATCCGCTGCTATAGCTCAGATTTGGAGTTAAAATGCGTGCTAAATATTTGTCACAGAATTTACGATGTATTTGAAGGGCTATGGGGTAGAACCACCAAGTCCATCTTTTATCGAAATCGAGCTGACAGTCACATTAGCTCACATGCATCATCACGATTAATTACATTTTCAAGAGCCATTGTAAAAAATGTGTTTCTCAAATGAACATATGCCGTGACAGTTAACGGAATAATTTTAAGGTTATGTTCGGCGTCGTAAATTTTAAGATTGGTTTAAGCGACCGCTCTTGACAACTTACATTAAGCCTTGCTTGAGACGTGCATAAAATGTGGTGCAAGCGAATTTCTGACTTAAGCCTTGCTCACATTTTAAGTTGTGTTTAAGCCTTACTTGTTTACTGTGGTGCAAGTGGCCATAAGTCGCATAATTATTACATAATACTTAATAGTTAAAGTTAAGTGTAATCAAGATAAATAAAGTTTATTTTTAAAAACCTAAATCGTTAAATCGAGTATTTAACTGGCGCAGTCGGTAGGATAACTCAGAAGTAATTGTCCAATTGATTGTTTCAATTACGTTTGTCTTAACAATTAATCTGAGTATCCGTATCTTCATCGAATCACGTCGAGTCTTCAATCACACGAAGTAGGAGTCCAAAGCTGAGCCTTATCGAGAAGAAGCAGCCTTCAATCGTGAAGTTGCAGCAATCTCCTCTCGAAGAACGACCTAGAGAACGTCGACACTTCATCGAGAAGCGGCGTCAACCCAGGTCAACGCAGCCAGCTGACAGCCATAATCGCTGTACAATCGTCTCAGCAGAGCATCGTATCGTCCCACGGAGGACATCACAACAGCAGAGTCAGGGAATTCCTCAATGAATTTCGCAATAACATTGTGAGTAAGCATTTTCGTTGAGTATACATATCGCGACTATAAATTTAATGTCAGAAGACGAATTAATAAATAAATTGAATCAAATCTCATTATTTGAAGAAGAAATAAGTGATAATAATTTTGAAGACAGTATAATTAATAATAATTTTGAAAACGAAACTATTGTAAAAATGGCCAACGTAAATTTCGACTCATCATTTTTAAAATGTATTCCCACTTTTAACGGCGACTCAAATGAGTTACATCGTTATTTGAAAGTATATTTTATGATGCGGCAAATCCAAACAATTTTCGAAATACATATTTAATTAATTCAATAGTAGTTATACTAGGACAGTTCCAACCCAGGCTAGGTTAGTTTTCGATTAATTTAATCCGCGGTTTTATTGGCGGATTAATCAATTACCGCGGGCAGTAACAATGGGTTGATTGCGGAAATCGCGAGTAATTTAATCACAATTGCAGGATCACAATGGAATAATTGCAGATGCATTACATTAATTACGGGTGCATTACTGCAATTACAGGTACTTTAATTGCAGGTTAATTGACGATCCGCGAATTTAATTGGCAGTCTAATCACCGCGAGTGGTAACAATAGATCGATTGCGAGTAATTTAATCACAATTGCAGGATAACAATGGAATAATTACATCAATTATAGGTACTTTAACTACAGGCTAATTGGCGATCTGCGAATTTAATTGACAGTCTAATCACCGCGGATCAAATTGATATCATAGTTCGCAGGACTGAGGATCGCCACACAGGCGCCGCCCCCGACACCGCCGCCCCCGACACCGCCGCCCCCGACACCGCCGCCCCCGCGCCACCCCCACGCCGCCCCCCCGGGCCCCGTGGTCCACTGTCACACCACCCCCTATGTGGCCGTGCGGCGCGCGATTTGAACCAGCCATCTGATAATGCCCGGCGTGGGGTCGGCCGAAGGTTCGCCCCCACCCGCGGTGTGTAATGCGATACACGATTCGGCAGGAAGTGATCAATCAAACCGCACTTAAACCCGTTGCGGGTTGCTGACGCAGGCCATAAACATACCAATTTTATCATTATGATTAAAATAAAACTGCCGGTTCCCAGACGCGCTATAAAAAAATAGTGGCAGAGTCTGGAGATTAAGACAGCTGATAAACACGGGTGTCACCCGATACGGGGTTTTCGGGCGCAGCTATAAACATATCATTATAATTAAGTCGCCGGGGCATATGGCATTCAGACGCGATATAAAAAAAAATCGGGGGGAGTCTGGGAGATAAGAGAGACATGATAAATATATCAATTTTAACGATGTCGTAAATTAAATACTAATGGAAAATATTAAAAAATTAGGCGGATGCAGCTGTGAATTAAGATTAGATATCTAACGAAATATGCACGTGCACCAATTAACTTGATGTCGCAACAAGTCGAGACTAGAACATTCCTGTCTGTGTGAAGAAGCACGCCGCCACACCCCACCCCTGCGAGGGTTATTTAAACGAAAAACGTCGTGCCACGAGCATCAGTCTACACCGACCAGTGTCGAAGCTCACATCTAGCCCTTCAAGTTTCTTGTGTTACCCTCTGTGCCAGCACAGATCTCCTAGTGAGTGTTATCGTGTTTTGATCAGGTAAGCTAATAAAAATTTAAATAAAAATTATTCGTGTAGCTGTGTAAACTTAATCAATTTGAATGCATTATCCTGGGTATATACCAGATGCCTTACATCATAATTTAATGCAGCTTTTGAATCAGCATGAATTAATAGATTGGATTTTATTGCTCACAGATATGGACTTCGTAAGTAAGCTGAATAAGATTGGGGCCAAAGAGCCAAAAGCTTTCATCAAAATCGGTGAGCTGCAGCAGGACGCTCGCTATCGCATCATCGAAGGCAGGAAGATAACCACCAAATTTGGCGAGAAGCAAACGGTCGAGCTGGAGCAGGGTATAATATTCCTACCAAAGCAGTTCGCCAGCATCAGTAGCGATGAGTTTGGGGAGGCGATCGCACGAGGCCTCTACATCAGCAGGGGGTCGAACAATAAACTGTCATTTGAGAGTGATGCAGAGAGAGCTGCGCGATAGGACGTTGTTGCTGAATCGTAAAATCGACGAGGTTAAAAGGATGATCGAGACGCGCAAGCGCAGCTTCGAAATCATCAAGCAGATGGCATCATTAAAAATAAGTGTTTAGTCTTTTAATGTCAGCACAAAGAGATGGATCGCATCGATATCCTCATGAAGAGGTTTGACATAGAATTCACATTGGAGGAGACGCTTCTGGGCAGCTCTACATTCTCACTCAATAAATCCCAAACAAAGCACGTGAGCATTGGGATAAGTCCGACTGCGGGTTTCATACCCCTCGTCAAAATATGGGGTCCATTCGCCTCCATATTCTTCACAGCGGACGAGTGGAAGCAGTTTACCGCACTCGACATTGGAGGAATGACAGAGCCCATCTCGATGGAGCAGTTCGACATATATAGAGAGGCCTCACTGTGGATCGAACAGAGGGAGTTCAAGATAGCTCTGTCCGAAGAGGCTGTACATACCCTGGTGCGCATTAAAAAACGAATAGACTCTAAATTGGATATTTTATCAGAGTGCGCATTTAAAGACTATTACAACAGTCTGCTGTGCGCGTGTGCAAAAATGAATAATGGTGATTTAATGGATAATATTATGATGTTAATAGATCCACATAAAAAATTGTTTCGAGCACAAATAATGTTAGAATATTTGTACATGTATAATGATGCTATACTGTCAACATATGAAAGTTTAAAATAAATATCTCCTATATCTATTTATGTGTCTTATTAACCACCTGTAATAAATGAAGAAAAATAAAAACAACGGATAATAATAATACAGATTTATTGCTCATCATGTTACATCTCTATCAGGGAATTACATATATTACAATACATTTGTACTATCTATCCAGGAATTAAATACATTATCATGGCCCAGCCACTTGACAAAGACTTTGCTGCCCTTCCGCTTCAAGATCTTCTCAACGAGGTAGGTATCAGGATGTTTCGTCAGCTGCAGCTCTTCATTATAGAATGCTCCGCGTATGGGGGTCCCATGCATGTCCTCGAGCAGATATGAGGCAGGATCTGTGATTCGAGCCTGCTTAATTTTAAATAATTCAGCCGACCAATTTGGCGTGTACCCCTTCTCGAATAACGCTTTCTGCCTGCTTATTCGAACTACATCATTAACGCTAAACTTTCGCACACCGGACATTTTAACGTGCGAATAAACGGTATCTAGAAGATGTTGTTCATGCTTCTTGGTGACGTCATAGGGTCTCATGCCAATAGTACGATGTTTCCTGGCATTATATTCGGCGGTGGCATCGGTGAGAATGTCTATCCATGAATATGTCCCCCTCAGACTAAACGATCGATAAAGACTATTTTTTATAGTACGTATCACGCGCTCAGCCATGGATGCCTTGATTTTAGTGTAGGATGAATAATGATTCACTTTATATTTAGCTAGCAGCGCCTTCATCATAGAGTTGTAAAATTCAGTACCATTGTCAGTCTGCAAATTCTTCGGAGTACAACGCCCGCGAAAAATATCAGCGAAAGCGGCACTAACGCATTTAGCAGTTTTATCCTTTAGTGGTCGAGTCCATAGGAACTTGGAGAAGCAGTCAATCACCACCAGAATGAATCTGTGCCCCTTATTATCTCGAGCGTAAAAGGAGAATTCTGCCAAGTCAGCTTGCCATAGATCATCAAGACCTTTAATGATAGTCCTCCTTCTCCCAAAGTTAACACGGGCGGGTCTATGGAGCTCATCAACGATACCGCTCTTAATAGCACTCATTATTTAGGTGCGGCTACGGGCTTGCGAAGAGTGACGCTCGGAGTACGTCTGCTCTCTCTTATAGTCTGCTGTACTTTGGTATGTATCAACTCTCGCAAATGTACATCATCATCCTGGCGCTTTTTCTTCAGGTCGGCTAACTCGCCTATAACAAGCGCATCGTGAGCCTGCATTCTTTCTTCCTGCTGCTTCTTCGCATCATCCAACTCCTGCTTAAAAGCAGCGCCATCAGCCTGAAGTTTTTCTCGCTCAGCCGACAACTGAACAAATAACTCGCGCAGCTGCTCTACTCTGGTGAACACCATCTCTTTCAGCTTTACATCGCTATCCTCACTCTTCTTCTTCAGATCGGCTAGCTCACGAACAGCAATCACATCATGGATCTGTAGTCTTTCTTCCTGCTGCTTCTTCAGAGCATCCAATTCCTGCTTAATAGTAGCACCATAAGCATGCAGCTTGTCGTCCTGCTGCTTTTTCAGGATAGCTAACTCCCACACATTAGACGCATTATTAGCCTGCAGTTTTTCCTCCTGCTGCTTCTTCAGATCAGATAGTTTCGCATCGACATTTTTCTGCAGGTTTTGCATATTATGCACAGCAGCCTGCGAATAAAGTGCCAGTTTCTTGCGAGCAGCACTAGCCCCACGCTCTAAAATATCAGCCTCCATCTTGTTCAAAGAATCTTTCACGAACCTCCTGCTAGCCGCATTGTCCAAATCCGCGGGCTCCTTTATGCGTGTGAGGCGTCTATTATTTAAATCATAATGACCGCTCGGTGTTAGCATAAATCCTATGCCATCGCGACCTCGAGAGCATTTTCGCGTACCTCCCGCTGTAAAGAAACGTCCTAACTTGTCGACGCTCATCGTATATTTGAGCAGGTAGCGCACGTGCCGCTCGTTTTATTCAATTATATCAGCTTCGCGGAGTTCCTCTTCAATAGCCAGAATCTCATTACCGACGCTACTATTCCCAGCATTTCTAGCAGCATGTAGCAGACATAGCCTATCCACCAGCTCTTCTATATTATCCCAATAACGATATTGTACGGGGGTTTTTAAGTCACACTGCATCTCAGAGTCGAACCCTAGACCTCCAGTAGTTTTAACGCGAGATCTAGTTAGAGCTGGCGAACTCGTGCTCTTTAATAAAGGCGCGATAAACTTCTTATATTTATGTGTGTTATTTCCTCGAACGCGGTTGTTTTCATCGAAATTGAAATATGCGATTTTGGTTTTATCGATGATATCAGCATAATTGGTTACATCTGTGTCGCTAAATGATTTTGGCTTCTTACTAAAAATCAGATCGTAGAGGCCAGGGGTCCCCGCATAGATGCTTCGCCCGACTAAAAGATCCTCCCCATCTGGGTTAATAGGTGAGTCACCCAGATGAAATCCGCCAGTATGACGATTATAGACTACACCGAATGTCTTATCTAAGTCCTTATCATCACCCCTAACTAACATGGTGAAATATTTTCTAGGTGTAGGCAGCATGCCGTCCAGTAAATGTAAGAGCTCATCCCCTCTAGACGATGTATCCATATCTTGCTCATCGTCAGCCTCGCTACCATACTCCGAAAACGATAGATTCCTCGTAGCCTTTAACTTGGCCGCATGGCGTTGTGCTACTGCTTTCGGTGTGGAACGTATAACATGGGTTGCAGGTGTTGCCTGTAAAGCCGGGAGTATGACAGGCATAGACATGCTGGTTGCAGGCGGTTGAAGCAGAGTAGAACGTGTTGGAGGAGTTGTCGGTGTATAGGATATGTTGAATGTGGGCGGTTGATGTAGCGCAGAACGTGCTGCGGGTCGAGGCTGCATTGGAGGCGGTGAACGTACGGGGGGTTGAGCCTGTTTTGGTGGCGGTGGTCGTACTAAGGGTTGAGCCTGCATTGCCGGCGGCACTGGAGCCTGAGCCAGGGTTAACTTCTTAAGAGGATCTGTGATTAGCTTATAGCGACGCTCCAACAGCGCGCTATTATCACCTCGTTCTAATTTTAATGCAAATACTTTACGACGTATCGCATTCTCAATATCAACCAGTTTTCGCTCTATTAAATCGCTCATGATGTGTACTGTACCAAGGTAGAATTCACAATGAAGCGTTACCAGATGCGGTCGTAATTTATACTAATTAGCTGTCAGCGAGAGTGTTTCGACCTGTCGAGACAAGTTTAACACGTCAAAACCTGTCTAGACGCGCGAATCGAGTAATATAAACTCATCCAGACCTTTCCTATATCTGCCCTCAGCTATATCGCTATCCTTATCTATCGTTATGAAGGAATATCTCCCATCCCAGCACGCCATACACATAGCCTTAAACTGCTCGAACTTCATATCGGCACTAACATGATCCTCATATGCATGCCTGAGATTTAGATCATCTTGCTTAAATAGCATGATAAAGTTTGCATTATCTCGGATAAGATGTTTCGGTATTCTAGAATAAGTCTGGCAGAGGTAAAATGAATCGACTTGACTGTGACGACCCATGCTGAAATATTCTCTGATTTTTTCCTGCTTATCACAGGCAACATCATCGAAAATAAATACTGAATGTGGTTCGGCTTCGGAAGGGTCGATTATTTCTTCGTTTTCCTTATATGCAAAATATGATATCTCTGGAATATTGGCCATTAATCGCTCCAGCATTCTATACTTAGGCTGATATAGCGATTTGGAAAAGATATAGATATTCTCAAATCGCAATCCATTGTCGGCGAACAGTAATGAGAACATGACGTTTGATTTGCCGCAATTAGAGGGTCCGCATACTAGCGCCCTGATTGTATTGGGTAGCAATTTGCTGTGTCTAGTGAAGCTCGCCTCAAACCCATCACCCGTCCATTGATCCATATTGAGCACCTCCAGCGATTGTTACTGCTTGACGACCTTCATCGTACTAAACCTCCTGCACCGCGGATGTGCTATATATAGGGGTCGAGCGGATCGAAAGGTTCAGATGAATATGTATCAAGGTCGAGGCATCATCAATTCAGTAATAAACGCACTCCCGTTCGAGGCGCACATACCCGGCTATCAGTACTGTGGTCCTGGTACAAAGTTGGAAAAGAGGTTAAAACGAGGAGATTCTGGCATAAATCCTCTAGACAGCGCCTGTAAACGACACGACATCCGCTACTCGCAGAGCAAAAGCTTGAGCGAGCGTCATATAGCTGATAAGGAACTCGAAGAGGCTGCCTGGTCCAGAGTCAAGTCGCAAAACGCAAAGCTAGGTGAGAAGAGCGCTGCGTGGATAGTGACGAACATGATGAAGGCGAAAAGGAAGATGGGGATGGGTCTCCCGAAGACAGCTATGCGAAGTGGAGTGGTCATGAAAGCTAGAAAGGCTATAAAAAAGTTTAAGCGTAAAATCGGTAGCTCTCAGGCATTTAAGGAGGGGAGTCGAGTTGCACTAGCTGCAGCAAAAATGGCCGTTCGCGAGGCTGGCGGTAAGAAAAAAATCCGCGTACCGAGAATAATCCCAATACCAAAGAGAGGAGGTATCCTGCCGCTAATGCCAATATTCGCCGGACTTAGTGCTCTAGGCTCTCTGGCTGGAGGCGCGGCCGGCATATATAAGGCTGTGAAGTCCGTGGGAGATGCTCGAGCGTCCGCTAAAACTATAGCTCTAGGTAAAAACGGTAAGGGGCTATTTTTAAAGCCATATCGGAGAGGCATGGGTCTATTCCTGGCTGCGCCAAAAAACTAATTAAGCTGCCCAAGCGCGCCCTCACAAACATCGATCTAAACGAGCATGCTAAAAATATAAAATATTTCCGTGGAGTATTCATGCGAGATACATTGCCTGTTAAACCTCATTACAATGAATCAGCAATCGTTAATTTGGACGTCAGGGATGGAGAAGGCACGCATTGGGTGGCCTATAGAAAGCGCGGCAGATCAGTCGAGTATTTTGACAGTTTTGGGGATTTGGCCCCGCCCCCGGAACTTGTAAGCTACCTGAACTATAGCAAAATCACATATAATAGACACCGCTATCAGAGGTTCAACACTTATAATTGTGGTCATTTGTGCTTGGAATTTTTGTATAAATAGCCCTGCATGTACCGACATATCTCAGTCATGTCTCAGACATTCACCTTGCAAGGTACAACTAACATCCTCAGCGCTGATTATTATCCGCCGATCGAGCTCGATGATAGGTCATCTTATTGCTTGGGCTTAATAGGGCTACATACATATAATACGATACCGAATATTGAGGAAGGGTGTAATAAGTTTATATATAACGGGGGTAAGGAAATTGTAATACCATCAGGCTCATACGAAATTAGCGATATAATTGAGGCGTACTTGCAGCAGCAGTTATTATCCGGCAGTGGGAATCAGCTCGCCGATAATATTTTTTCGCTCAAGCCAAACAATAATACGCAAAAGTGCGAGCTTAAAAGTATATTCAGCGTTGATTTTTCGCCTGATAAAGGTACTATCGGGAGTTTATTAGGGTTTTCGGGAGAGCGTATATTAGAGGCAGAATCACAGCATACATCTGATATACCTGTACAGATAATTAAAGCATCGAGCATCAGGGTAGACTGCAACATCATCACAGGATCCTATTACGATAACAGACTATCTCATACGCTATTCGAGTTCTCACCTGCCGTAGATCCGGGCTATGCTATAAATATAGAACCCAGAAACATTTTATACCAATCCGTCATTAACACAAGCAGCATCGATAGTATAATCATTAGGATAGTGGACCAGAACGGCGATCCGGTTAACTTTAGAGGCGAGAAAATATTAGTTCGATTAGAGCTGAGGCAGCGCTAACATGGGCATCTGCTTCGGGAGTATAAATACGAAGACGAGCTCAATATCAATCAGTAGTAGGCGAAGAACCGCAGCCGCGACATCATCTGCTGTTAAGCGCAAGCTCCTTAAAATCGGCTATAATCTAAAAAAGAAGCTAACGAAATGACTGAGCTGAATATTTTTGAAGATGTGTGTGACGTACCTGAAGGGCAGTCGGCGCGTTAGGCCGTGGAGCGAGTGGAGGGTCCCTTTGAAGTAGTGACGAGGGCCAGGCTCTCGGTGTCAGAGAGTGGGGGGGTTAAAAAAAGGCTCCACGTAATTTTACCTCGTTGCTACTTCGTCGCAAGGGAGGCTCCACCCTACCTGCGTGGGTGGACGGCAGACAGTCAGCGAAGTTCAGAAATCACGAACTGTCACAACGCTGACCGTTTGGCGTCAACACCACCAGATTTAAATCTCGCAGTGAGAAGAGAAAACTGTAAATGAGATAAATGAGAAAGAAAACTGTAACTGAAATGAATATAGAAAACTGTAAAGAGAAAACGTGGGGGGAGCAAAAAATAACAGGTGTGAGTTTGGTATGGTAAAATGTCGGTGTTTATTCACACAAACGAACGAGGGACACCGTGTCTGCACTCCTGAAAAACAAATACCTCCGAGCGCCACCCTTTCGCGCAGGGTTTACTCTATTCGGCCGAATAAAACAAGCTCCTAATCGCGCGATTGAAAGGGCAGAGGGAGCGACCTTTCTCGTACACTAGCGCAAAACACGTACGACACAATTTACACGTAGACACAATTTACGCACAAGAATAAACCGAAAAGTGGCCCAATCGAGCACACAAAAAAAGAAATTATATATATTGTCTGGAATTTATATCTGGCCTGAGTTCCGGATGGTCGTCGCTGGTGACTGCTACAGCTCCGGAAGGGCGACGGCTTGCGTCGTAGACCTGGTGCTCGCTCGCGGCCTCCAGCCAGGAATGTTCTGGCCGAGCTGCCTAGCCCGTAGCTAAACGCTCCGGTGTTATGAGCGTGTTCTCTGCCCTCTAGTCGATGCCTCAATCCCCCTCAAGGGTGGTTAGCTAAGAACCGTTGATTATTCCCGTAAAACGGATGGTGATATACCTTATCTGCAACGGTTCTTCTGGCACGATCTATCTTGGGCACGAGTCAATTTAGTTCTGCCTCGTGGCGGCGCTTCCGCCGGTGAATTTAAAAATCGCTCACCGGGGAGACGCGTCACCACAACAAAAAAATGCAAGCATGGTTGCCTACCGTGCAGGTCCATACGTCCGTTAATTATTAAAATGCCGCTTTCTGCCAACGCTATTTTTGGACCGTTACATGTGGTTTTCCAAGACGATATTATAAAGACTCAGCATCATGCATATCACCCCAGATCGGCAAATTTCGGTAATAACGATGAAATCCGCATTACGATCCAGCAGCAGGATATTCTGACTTTGCCTTACGATAGCTACATCTATATTAGCGGTGCGGTCGAGCCTCCTGCAGGAGCTGGCGGTATTCCCATCCAATTTTCTCTTACTCAAAATGCATTCAGTTTCTTATTTGAGGAGGTACGCTATGAATTGAATGGCATTGAGGTAGATAAAATTCGCAATGTTGGCATAACTAGTACAATCAAAGGGCTGCTCTCAATGCGAGGTGAGGATAAAAACGCCGCTGAGATGGCAGGATGGTGTTCCACCGGACATTTGAAAACCTTTGTCGCCAATAATAACAAATTTTTCGCTATAATTCCGCTCAAGTACTGGCTCGGATTTGCAGAGGATTATCGTAAAGTGATTACGAATATCAAGCAAGAATTAATACTTTTGCGATCTGCCACAGATACTAACTGCTACACTGGTACTGCCGGAGCTGTCCTTAGACTCAATAAAGTTGAATGGCACGTCCCTCATATACAGCCAAGTTCTGCGAATAGATTAGTCTCTATCAAAATATTCACAAGAATGCACCGATTCGTGTAGCATTTCGCGGATGTGAACTGCATGAACTTACAGCTTTACGACAGACTGAAAAAGAAATCTGGCCCGTAAAGACTTCGAGTAATCTTGAGAAGCCTCGCTATATCGGTATTGTATTGCAGCAAAATAGGAGAAATAATGTTGGCGTAGACTGCGCGAGATTTGATCATTGCAATATTAAAAATATTCGAGTTCATCTAAACTCGGAAACTTATCCTTACGATGCCTTAAATCTCGATATCGCAGGTGGTGATTACACGCGTGCGTACCATATGTATGTCGAGTTTCAAAAAAGTTATTATGACCGCGCTGATGCTATGCCTATGCTGAATTATACTCAGTTTAGAGATCAAATGATCTTTCTATTTGACGTATCCAAGCAGAATGATAACATTAAAACAGCTACAGTCGACTTGAATATCGAGCTGGAGGCGACCGCAGCATTTGCTGCCGGTACTCGAGCATATTGCCTCATTCTGTACGATAGCATCGTTGAGTACAGACCTCTAACAGGAGAGGTTAAAAAGCTCACTTAAATGCCGAAGAGAGTAAGCTTCGATTTATGTCCCATAACGTTGATGTATAGACCTCATGAGGGTGATCAGCATACACAGTGGAAACATATTGTTGCTGACAGACTACGTTTCGAGAGGCGCATAGCTGAAGCTGGGAGAATGCTGGAACCTGTTCTACGCAAGCATATTGCCTCAACGTTGCGAGTGCTGGTCGTTGATATACAAGGCTTTTGCACACCTGAATTTACACCCAAGGAAGTGGCTCTAACATTTGATGGAGAGGGGATAAAGACATTCCTATTCAAGCCACCCAAACCATTCATCGCGCTGAGCCGGAGCTGCCAGAAATAGATTGTGTGGCTGGAGAGGATGCACCATGGACTGCCCTACAGCGGAGGATATTCAAATCTATCCAACATTGGAAACTTATTTAGGAGATATCCAGTTGATGTTGTCTATGTCAAGGGCGCTCCAAAGGCTACATACCTCAGTAATTTTTTTGATAACGTTGTTAATTTAGAAGAGTATGATACCTGCCCAAAACTGCTAAAAACCCGAGATTGTTGTAGACTTCATGTACTTCATGATAAGAATGTAGCTTGTAGTTATAGGAATGTTGTAGTTTTGTACGAGTATGTAATGGATATTTTATATGGTAATAAAAAATAATAATACAATGTAAAAACTTTATTTTATTCACCCCCTCCATAGTGCATAGAGAGGATAACATATTAAATAAAGAAAAATCATCAAAAAATATGTACAATATTATTTAAATATACAATGCAGAAATATATACACACAATATGTAAAATATACAAGATAATAAATAAAATCATACAAAATATACAAGATAATAAATAAAAACATAAGAAATATACAAGATAATGAATAAAAACGGTAAAAATACATAAATAAATGAACTATAAAATAGATAAAAAATATATACACACGCACATATACATATTAAAAACTACACTAAATGTCCATGACCGCTAGCGAATAATGCCCCCAGGGCAGCGTCTCGTGGGATCCTGGCAGAAGATGTCGCTTATCATCGCGTGGACTGAGACTGATTTTCTTCTGCCGGATGGTGAACACCTGGTGGTTGAAGGATCGGATAGAGCTCTGCTCGTGCACCATCTCGACACCAGTGTTGAGGCAGGCCAGGTAGTCAGCAAAGGATATGTGCTTCTTGACAACATACCCTTTGATACCCTTAGCCTTCTTGGTGTCCGCAGATGATGTCACTCGGCACGCATACATCTTTGCCCGGAGTCCTACAAACTCCTCCATGATGCGGCCTGTAATAGAAAAATAGCACATTAGTTTCAAGCATATCGATTTCAACACTCAATTACTTACCGCAATTCTCATCCTTCATTAGGCCCGGGATCTTTTTATTCGCTAGCGGTATGCCATAGGGATTCTCGGGGCTATATTCGGAGGTATCGAATCTGCTGATATCCATCCTGATGTCGTGATAGATATCAGCAGTTCTGATGTCATAGATCAGAGAATCGGTGTCCGTATAGCAGAGGGTACAGTCCTTACCATATTTATTCTTCATATACGAGTAGTGAAACTCGTACAGAGCGGTTTTGGTTATGTCTAATATAGCCATCCCCACGTAAAAAGGCTTATCGAAGAAGACCTCCGTCTTCAATAGCTCGATTAGCACCAGGTCATCCTCGATGATACTGGTGCTGTGGAAATTCGGCTCTGATATCAGCGACTCTGCCGCATATCTCCCATGCCACTTATGTACGAGCTTCATTACTCGTCGGTTCCGGACATTCTCCATGGTCTTCCCGAATACGGCGTTGCTCATGAGTTTGAAGAAATTCTTCCCAAACTCATTTCGAGAGTTTCGCCGGAGCTCTGCATTCAGGTCAATGTACTTTCTTAACCATGGAGACTGCTTAAACTGTATCACCCTATGTATTTTCGATACAATCAGGCCCTCTGCTACATATTGTGTGAGATTCCTGTAGTGAATTATATAATTACGCTTGCCCTCTAGCGTGGCAAGCATCTTATCCTGCTTCGAACCGGGAGCCCTGCCTTTCGATGGCGCCATAGGGAGGTCACTATGGCGGTCACTATGGCGGTCGTGAATATGCATCGGGTAGTCCAGATCGACCTCCAAGACATCCTGTAGGGGTATCGTCTGGGAGGTTGAAGTTAAAAGAGGAGACATCACCCTCTACCCACTTCAGCTCTCCTGCAGGCAGGTGCTGCGACATTGCCGAAGCATACATGGCATTAATATCATAGTACATGAGGTAGTTAGTCGGTGAAGCTGTACTGATTGTTTGCTCGGGCATGCCTTTTCGAGCATTGGGTGAGTCCTCCTCGAATACCTCGCTCGAATAACATCAACATATCCACGTCGCCAATCATGTCAAGCTGGACCCCCGTGTTCTTCAGCATGGCGTCCCAGCTCAATGACGGTGCGGTCATGTAGTGGGCTGGATCGAGGTGGTAATTATTCAGGCAGACATCCCTGAAGGCCTCGAAGACATCAGCCAAGAGTAGCACATCAGTCTTAAGGTATAGATCGCTATACTCGCCCAGCGTGGTGATGCTAAATTCCCGCCATACTTTCTGAGCGTGCGCATAATCCTCGCTGCTGATCTCGGAGTCAGTCAACTGACTCCGGAAGGATTCTCGGCTCGGGAGGTCAGTCTCGTCAAGATTGACCCAACTCTGTACGTACTCGTAGGGGAATACTCCCTTACGGGTGAGTAGGTCAATCTTCTCGTCGTTGTACAGCGGGAATTGGCTGTGCACTATCTTCTTGACTTCGAGGTAGGAGCTCAACTTATCCAGGGATGATGCCATGAATCTAAAGGAATCTATAAACTTGTATTTGATGTCTGTCCCTGCCATGCTCTTAAAGAACGAGATGAACTTTTCTGTGTTGTTGGGGATCAGCGTCATCCTGCCCTCTAATCCTCTTGCGACATCCCGGATTAGGAAATGCGAATCATAGCCGCTGAAGTTGTGGAATACTACCGGGACGGTAGTATTCCGGAATGCTCCGGTCAGATGGTCATGATCACGCACACGGTCCTGTCCCAGCGGCTTTTCACATATGTGGCAGGATGACGCTTGCCGAAACTTACACTCTTGTTCGGAAGTCAGCACGTTCATCGGCAGGGGACATTTGAACACCGTCTCGACATCCTCGGCAAACTGCTTTAGCTCGGCGATGAACCAGGCAGCACAGTTTTCGCCCCTATAGCTACGATAGTATGAGAGAGTATCGTCGTAGGAGCACTTGACGTAATAACCAACGCTATACGCCTCGTGCTCCTGATACTTTTCTCCTGCAAAACGAGATTATTATTAGTATTTTGTATTATTAGCACGATTGGAATATTTCATACCTGTGCTGCCAAATTTGATTGCCGTGGACTTTAAGATACTCTCAAAGTCCGCATATACAATGAACGGGCATCGCTCTTTGTTCTTATGCGCCTTAAAGGCGATCTTCCCTCCCGGGGAAAGATTCACCTTGAAGGCGTTCATCTTCTCACAGTCCTGAATGTGAGCCGACAGCTTGCCCTGAGTCCTAAAATAGTGCAGGCATCGGTCGCAGAAGAATTTCTGACCGTCGTGCTTGCTCAGCTGGGATGAGAGCAGCCTGGAGAGGTTTTTCACCCACACATAATGATACCGGACGGGGACGGCGTTTGTATCATCGTCTTCATCATCGGCCTCATCAACATATACATCCTGAATAAGCAGGAGATTTACGTGTCTATCGCGCTTATCCCGGGTGAGGCGCGACGGACTAACTGTAAATTTACCTCTATTCTTAGCACAAGATGTATACGTTTATTGATAGAGAATTCTGCCGCTCTAATTTCTCTATCTGAGGCCTTTGCATGGGCATGGTGATCCCCTCCAGGTTCAGGACGCTCTCATACCGTGGATAGGACGACATCCTCTCGGTATGTTTCTCGACTGGATGTAGCGCTGAGGTGACCGCCCAAGCGAAGCAAGCCTCATCGCTGTTTCGTACATTGACGCAGGAATTTTTCAATTTTATCTGCGGCGGCAGCTCAATGTACGAGGATCCCAGCAGCGGCGTATACTTGTTGGTGTTCACATTGAGGCTTGCCACGCCTGCAAGGGCCCAGCCAGACTCACGCTCCTGTAATAAACATGGATATATTAGAGAAAATTAAAGTAAATTTAGCGGGGTGTACAAACCTGAAATTCTTCCAGCTGCTCCAATAGCGGTACCATGACCTGGAGCATGAACCACTCGGCCAAGTCCGTATCCAAATCAATCACCACATTCTTGGTGTTGAAGTGTTTATACTCCCAGATCTCCTCACCGCCCGCCATCTTGGTGAACTCTCCGCAGAATGTGGTGTTGATTTTTAAGAACGGTTCCTTGGCCAGAGCGTTCCGGGTCCCCGTCGCAACCCTGGGGCCGCAATCCACCAGGAAGTTGATGGGGTCTTTGTGAGTCCGGTTTAGGTACGCCCCGTACGGATCCTCCCAGCGAACGCCGACTTGAGGTCCACATAATCTATGGCAGCGGGGAGTCTCGCTCTTCCACCTCCTCGGATGAGCCTCGCCTTGAGCTGCGTCCGCCTACGCTGCATCTTGGTGATGACGCTAGTCAAGCCGTTGAGGAGGCCGAGAGTTCCGTTGGAGGTCCCTTTCAGCTGTGTGACAGCTAAATTTAGGGCCGCCAGGTTCCTGCGAATTGCCCCCAGCCAGCTCTCGATGATGCGGGGGTCCCGTACATCCTGCCTGCAGAAGTCGTCCACACCTCTTACAAGAATGTTTGCTGTCTCCATAATAGACATTTCTTAAAATAATAATAATCATTTTATCGCGTGCATACATTTGACTTTGATATAACATACTTGGATTAGCTGCGGCGTCCGTGAAAATTAGCGTTGTGATATAAATATAGCAGATATATCTGGAAATAGGATAAATTAATATTTACGGTTCTCCTATATTTGTAAAAATTGTTGGTATTTGTTTCGGGATTTAATGCTGCACTCACCTATTAAATTATTATAAGCGTTGCGAGCGGGCTGATCTGTTCTGCTTTCAATCTAGGATAGAGATATATTTGATAATTCCATAATGTATTTATCTTTTATTTATTTATTTATTGCCCGCAGCAATAATTTTTATTTAAATTTTTATTAGCTTACTTGATCAAAACACGATAACACTCACTAGGAGATCTGTGCTGGCACAGAGGGTTACACAAGAAACTTGAAGGGCTAGATGTGAGCTTCGACACTGGTCGGAGTAGACTGATGCTCGTGGCACGACGTTTTTCGTTTAAATAACCCTCGCAGGGGTGGGGTGTGGTGGCGTGCTTCTTCACACAGACAGGAATGTTCTAGTCTCGACTTGTTGCGACATCAAGTTAATTGGTGCACGTGCATATTTCGTTAGATATCTAATCTTAATTCACAGCTGCATCCGCCTAATTTTTTAATATTTTCCATTAGTATTTAATTTACGACATCGTTAAAATTGATATATTGCGGTGGCGGTGGCGTGGGGGCGGAGGCGGCTGATCTGGTGGGTGGTCTGGGGGCGGCGCGGGGGCGGCGGTGTCGGGGGCGGCGCCTGTGTGGCGATCCTCAGTCCTGCGAACTATGATATCAATTTGATCCGCGGTGATTAGACTGTCAATTAAATTCGCAGATCGCCAATTAGCCTGTAGTTAAAGTACCTATAATTGATGTAATTATTCCATTGTTATCCTGCAATTGTGATTAAATTACTCGCAATCAATCTATTGTTACCACTCGCGGTGATTAGACTGCCAATTAAATACGCGGATCGTCAATTAACCTGCAATTAAAGTACCTGTAATTGCAGTAATGCACCTGTAATTAATGTAATGCATCTGCAATTATTCCATTGTTATCCTGCAATTGTGATTAAATTACTCGCGATTTCCGCAATCAACCCATTGTTACTGCCCGCGGTAATTGATTAATCCGCCAATAAAACCGCGGATTAAATTAATCGAAAACTAACCTAGCCTGGGTTGGAACTGTCCTAGTATAACTACTTTCAATATTAAATAAATTAGAGGGAAATGCAAAACTTATTGCAAACATTCATGAAATTACCAATTGGAATGAGTTAAAAATTGTTTTGATTCGTAACTTCAGCGATCATCGCGACGAATCCTGTTTAAATAGGGATTTGACTAATTTAAGGCAGAAATCTTTAGAATCACCGCGTGAATTTTACGACAAATGTTTACATTTGTTAAACATAATATGTTCTTACATAGACATACACGAAGAATTGGCGAACAATCGCATACTAAAAAGAAATTTATATACTGAATTAACTTTAAAAACGTTTTTGGTTGGATTGAAAGATCCATTAGGCACAACAATAAGAACAATGCGTCCAAATAATTTAGCAGAAGCTATTAGGTTTCTGGAAGAAGAAGAAAATATTAAATACTTACAAAATCAAAACTACCAGAAATCTAATTTTAATCCAAAACCAAAATTTAATCAACGTGCCAATGTTAATCAAAAACAAAATTTTAATCAAAAACCAAATCTTTATCAAAATCAAAGACAAAATTTTTATTATCAAAAACCAAATTTCTATCCAAGATATGATGGTTCTCAAAATCAGTCAAATTTCCCAAGTCAACCTATAAATTTACAACGAAATTTTAATTCTTTCACTAAATTCCCAACGAATAAACAAACGTTTGGAAATAATAATTATAACAATCAAAATGTTTGGCGTCCACGAAATTTGCCACAAACAAAACAAACTCCGATGAGCACTAGTACTAGGAATGTGTATAAACATCCTAACCAATTCAATCAGAATCAAAGGCCAAATTATACGGCAGAGGAATTACATCATTTGGGAGTCAATGGTGATAATAATGAAGAAAATTTTTACAAACTGCCTCTTGCCAACGACGAAACGTAAAATATAAAAATAATCGTAAACATAATAATAATAAGTATTTTAATGAACATAATAATGAATATGAAAATAATTATGAAAATGAATATATTAATGGTACTAATGAAAAATATGAATATAATAATGAATATATTGATGATGTTAATGTAAATGAAAATTATGAGTATATTTGTTGTAACTCAAATACTAGTTACCTAATAAATTTTAATTACGATAATATTAATGGAAATAACAACTTACCTTATATTCAATTAAATAAAGATGGAAAATATTTAAAATTCCTAATTGATAGCGCAGCGACCAATTCTTTTCTAAATCCAGAAGTTGCAGAAAAATATTATCAAAATAATACAGTTTTCGAACCATTCGTAGTAAAATCAGTTCATCAAACCACAAAGCATAATAACGCAGTAATAATACCTGCCCCAAAAGAATTTAATTTATCAAAAAAAGTTAATCTTAAATTCAAATTATTCAAAATTAATGATGTTTATGATGGATTAATAAGCATGGATATTTAAAAAAAATTAAATGCAAAAATTGATCTAATGAATTCTATTTTTGTTACGCCAAGTGCAGAAATTGAACTTAAATTTCAACAAAGAAACTGAAGATTTTATCGACTTATCATTCTTATTTCAAACTGAAACTTATAAAACCAATCATAAACAAAGAACTAATAAAATAAACCAGAAACGAAAATCTAAAACTAATAAAATCAATCATCAAGAAAGAACTGATAAATTAAATCAGAAACATCAAATTAATTTTTTCAAAAATGAATCGAATAAACCATTCAAATAATAAGTATAATAAATATGATAATAAAAATATTTATCCTAGTAAGAGATCTACAACTGATTGTTTAAAAAGGTAACATTGTCGCAACAAGTCAAATGATTGTTTAAAAAACGATAATCGTCGCATTAATCCTAATAGAAATTATAGTTTTAATAATAAGAAGTGCTATCATAATGATTTAAATAAATATGTAAAAGGTAACCATTATTTAACAGGGTATAATTATTTCAATATACATATAAGAAATTATTATTTAAAAAATAATAAAAAGAAAAAATATCACAATAACCCTTCCTATTATAATAGAAACATACGATTATTACAACGACCAAGATTAGAAGAATTAGATTATGAAATAAAATATAAGAAAGGTAAGGAAAATAAAATTGCAGATTCTTTGAGTAGAATAAAATTAAATTCTACCAATTTAACTTATAAAGATTATATCAAATACAATGAAGATTTAATAAATAAAATCAATTATATTTTAGAATGTAAAAATGATCTTTTTAATATTTCTAACGAATATTCTTTAGCACACTGTGTTAGTGCTGATTTAAAAATGAACTCTGGAATTGCCTTAGAGTTTAAAAATAAATTTGGAAGAATTAACGAATTAAATAAACAAAAACCCCAAAAACATAGATTTTCTTATTTAAAAGATGAAAATAGATATATAATTTATTTAATAACTAAAGATAAATATAATGATAAACCAGACTATGAAGACATATTTAAAACATTAGTAAGTCTAAAACAATTCTGCATAACGAATAACATCAAAAAATTAGCAATGCCAAAAATTGCTTGTGGATTGGATAAATTAAATTACCCAATCGTAAAAGATATTTTAAACTTTATATTTTGTAATTCTAATATAGAAATATTAATTTGTCTTAATAATGAAAATAATAATACAGAATTAAATGCTTTAACAGAAGAAGAATTAAAAGTTTTAGACGGATATTTTGATGACAATGAATCAATGATTGTAAATATTGACAATGATGATGAAACAAAAAAGATTAATGATATTATTGAAGAATTAAAACAGAAAATTGCAGAAGATGAATTAACAAGACAAAATAATGATAACGATGATAGTATTACAATTCACAATTCAAATCCTATAAATTATGCAAATCATATTTCAAAATGTTCTATATTCCCCAAAGAAACCAAAAATATTTAGAATTGGTGAAAAACAACGGATATACGTTCAATTAAGTAAAATTCAATTTAATGATGATTTGATAAAATTTATAAAAGAATATTTAAGTCCAAATGCGACATATTATATATTTTTTGAAGAACCAAGTACATATGAACCATTTTGTGAAATAGTTAGAAAAACATTTAAATATCAGTCATATAAATTTAAAAGATGTTTAATAACATTAATTGATGTTACTGGAGAAGACAATATAAATGAAATCATTATGATGTATCACGAAGGTAAATCAAATCACCGTGGTATAAATGAAACGGAAGAAAAAATATATTACTGGGCTAATATGAGAAAATCTATTCAAAATTACATTAATAATTGTGAAAATTGTAAAGTTAGTAAATATGATAGAAATCCTGTTAAAATTAAATATAGTTTCACACCAACAGCAAGTAGACCATTTGAAATTGTTCATATAGACACATTTCAAATTGAAAAACAAAAATTTCTAACAATAGTCGATTCTTTTTCTAAATATGCACAAGCTTACCCATTAATATCTTTAAATAGTATCGATATTGTAAATAATTTAATATTATACTTTTCACATCATAATGTACCAAAACAAATAATTTCAGATAATGGTACAGAATTTAAAAATGCAATGGTTCGAGATTTATTAAATTTACATAAAATAAAAATACATTTTTGTTCACCACACCATCCTGAATCTAACGGAATAGTTGAAAGATTCCATTCAACATTAATTGAACATGTTAGAATAATAAATAACAGTGAATTTTCAAGAGAACCAATAGCTACTAAAATACGCTATGCAATTATAGGATACAATAATAGTATTCACTCAATCACAAAATGTAAACCGAGTGACGTTATAAACGGACATTTTGAAAACGAAAATCCATTCGATATAAACTTAGAAGAACGCCTTATGAGCGATTATTTACAAAAACATAGGGATCAATTAAAAATCATATACAGTGAATTAAATAAAAAATTAAATGATAAAAAAGTAAATATTATTTCAAAATTAAATGAAAAGCGAGAAGATGATATTCCTCTCGAACCAGACGAAACAGTTTATGTTAAAAAATATGAAAGAAATAAAATCAAAAATAGATATGAACCACAGAAAGTTCAAATTTTACAAGATCTAGTTATCAAAACTGATAAAACAGAGAAAATTCATAAAAATGAAATTGAACGCCCCACAAAATCAATTAACAAACAAGATGATTAATTTATAATAATTATTTTAGATTTATTATGACGATACTCCAAATTTTAGGACAAGAAGTCAAAATCGTCAACTTACAAGAAAATCCAGGTATACTACCTTTTAAAATCGGAGAAGCAAAAGTACATCATTATTCAAGAACATGTATACACTATTTTGAATTATCACCAATTAAGGATGAATTATTAATCATAAACAAACATTATAGAGGCATTTGTAAAATCACAAATGCTACGGAAAACGTATATTTAAAAGGTTTGGAAAATTATGAGAAAGTATTAAAATTTCAAATTAAACATATCAACACGAAATATAATAATTTATTGGGAAATATTCAAAGTGACTCAAATAGACACAAACGAGGTCTAATTGATGGTCTGGGAACCATAGTTAAATCAATTACGGGAAATTTAGATGCAAATGATGCAAAAAATTATGAAAGGATAATTAAAGACATTCAAGACAATCAAAAACAAATAATAATAACTTCCAATCAACAGATATCTTTAACAAATGAAATCATAAAAAAATTTAATGATACGACTTTTGTCATTAAACAAAATCAAGATTTGATTAGTGAAAAGATCGTAGAAGTAATGAAACAACTCAATAAAAATATTCACAACCTTGGTCATTTCTTTGAAATAAAAGATGTTTTAGATCAGATCAATGCCACATTAAATATAATAAATCAAATTTTGCAAGATTTGGAAAATGCATTAACATTTGCAAAGATAAACATTGCGCATTATTCCATAATAAAGAAATCAGAATTATTTAAAATATTGAATGAATTATTGAGAAATACACCTAAAAATCAATTGTTATTCCCAGTCAATGAAAAAACTGTTCAGAATTATTATGATATGTTAATCATTAGAGCATATATTGCCAATACTAGAATTGTGTTTATTCTGTCAATACCAATTGTATTTAGCGAATCATACAGTTATTATCATTTATATTTGATACCAACCTTAAATTCAAATAATGAGTACGTAACATTAATTCCCAAACAAAAATATCTTCTATCCGATAAAACTACTTATACGAGGGCTGTTTGACGGAAGAGTGACTTTTTAATGTAAACGTTATTTTTCTGTTAAAAATATATTTTATTTTTCAACATAACACCCTTTCAACTGTACACACTTAGCCTAGCGAGTTTACAGTTTCTTTAAACCCTCCAAAAAGTAATCTTTCGGAAAGTCTTCAAAATATACATTTGTCTCGGTTATCACCTCTTCATTTGCCCGAAATCTTTTTCCACCCAGCCATTTTTAAAAATGTGGAAATAAGAAGAAATCACTGGGAGCCAGATCTGGCGAATATGGCGGATAAAGCAGTAATTTGTAATGCAATTCAGCCTATTTAGTGGTAGCAATTGCAGACGAATGAGAGGGCGCATTATCGTGATGGAACAACACTTTTTTCTTCATCAAATGCGGTCATTGTTTTTCAAATTCGGCATCAAAACGTGTCGGCATAATCAGCATAATACTGGCTAGTTATCGTTTTTCCTTTTTGCAAATAATTAATAAAGATTATACCTTTAGAATCCCAAAAAAAATGTCGCCATGACCTTATTGGCCGAATAAAGTGTGTTTGCCATTTTGGGAGCATGTTCGCATGGAGAAATCCATTATTTAGACTGTATTCTTGTTTCTGGAGTATAATAATGTATCCAAGTTTCATCTACTGTGACATATCGACGAAAAAAATCCTTTGAATTACGTTGAAGACGGCCAAACATTCTTCTGAATTCTTAATGCGAGCGCGCATTTGATCACCATTAAGCAAACGCGGCAACCATCTCGCGGATAGCTTTTTCATATTGAAATGTTCATGCAAAATATTGTATACCCGTTCGGTTGAGATGTTTACTTCATTAGCTATCTCACGAACTTTTCTTCGACGATTGCCAATTACAAGGCCATAGAGTTTATTAACCACTTCTGGAGTAGTCACAGTAAATGATGGTTTCGGACGATCTGCATCAACCGTGCTCATATGACCACTTTTAAAAGCAGAAACCACTTACAAATCATTCCATGGGACGGAGCAGATTCTGGATAATATTTACGTAACTTTTCCTCGGTTTCTTTAATTGTTTTTTCACGTAGAAAATAATGTTAAATCAACACTCGAAATTATTTTTTCTCCATATTTACACAACAACGAAAACAGTTTTCTTCAAATAAGTATAAAACATAATCTATCTGTCAGATTGGTGCCAAATTTTGACAGTGGACCTCCGAAAGACCCCAGGAGCTAGCAACATAATCATTATAGCGAAAGTGTTACCAACCTTTGAAAAGTCACTCTTCCGTCAAAC
This sequence comes from Othius punctulatus, assembly GCA_951805005.1. Lineage (NCBI taxonomy): Eukaryota > Metazoa > Arthropoda > Insecta > Coleoptera > Staphylinidae > Othius > Othius punctulatus. Next base: position 79,820,453 of record OX638139.1, read on the forward strand.
CGCCCTCGTATGTATACTGATGAAAAATGTGAGGATTCAAACAATGTATTTTATTGTAAAGTGAACAAACTCCAAAGTGATCAAATAAAAGGTGATTGTATATTTGAAATTATGCAATTATCAAAAAACTATACAACATGTTCACCACAAAAAGTGTTAATTGATAACAATGTAATTGAAGAAATTGACAATGCCAATTATATTGGAGTGTTCACGAAAGAAACAAAAGTAAAAACAAAGTGTTTTAGTGAAAGGTTATATAATTTAAAAGGAACCTTTTTAGTGCAACTACCTAAAGGATGTAACTTTTCCACGACAGATGTAACTCTTAGTAATAAGATAGAATTAGAAAATTCAAAAAATTTACCTGTATTATTACCATATATAAATTTCACGAATCAATATCCTAAACCCAATACTGTAAACTCAACTTTAAAATTAAATAAAATAAAATTAGATGAATTACGAGAGTTACAAAAACACGCCGAAAACATAAATATTATTAATCCACAAAATAGTAGTAGATTTTATAGTATTAATATATGGAACATAATATTATATTGTTTAATTATAAGTTTTTGTATTATATATGTACTTTATTATTTTAAAATAATTAATAATTGTAAAAATCAATTTATTGTGAAAAAGGAAGATGAACAAATACCTTATGAATTACCAGAAATAATTAATATTAAACTTTAAATTTCAAAAACAAAATTATAAAGTTTATTCTAAGAATGGGGGAGTTATTTGTCGGTAAACAAAGGATTTTATTAAGTAACATTGCACAACATTTCACAACGAATGACTAATTTGTTATTCTTCCTTTTTGTTAACTTAGCATTAATTTATTATAAATAGTAGCACCTTAATATTAATATTTGATTTCCACTTTAGACTCTGCACAGTACGTAAATTTCCACTTTAGACTCTGCACAGCACGTTAATCTCAATGTACTGTTTGTTGTATCGTTAAGTCGCATAATTATTACATAATACTTAATAGTTAAAGTTAAGTGTAATCAAGTTTAATAAAGTTTATTTTTAAAAACCTAAATCGTTAAATCGAGTATTTAACTAACGTCACATTTTTATTGACATTTTCCCTTTTTTTTAATACTGCTGTATCAAACTAAATAAGAACTTTACATGGTTATTAAAGATTTCATTAAATTGTATAACTATAGTTAATAATTTTGAAATGTTATTGATTGATTATGTATGTACAGTGAAACTATTTGAGTTTGGCCGGTTGCGCAGAAAAATTATTGTGCTCGTGGAGTGGATCGTGGCATTCGTTAGTTTTCGTTGAGCGTTTGTTGTGTACAGTCGAGTAGGAGTACAGTTGTGTACGAAAGTTCAGGAGAGGGTTGCCGCGATGACCGGCGTGTCAGAGCGCAGCGTACGTCGAGTTGCTTATGGCTGCGACTGTTCTCGGGCGCACATGTGTTTCTCTCAGTCTGCCGTACTAGCCATCGCGCTCTGCGCGACACGCCTCCTCACCGGCCAAACTCCTTTAGTTGTACTGTACATAATAAAATTTCTAAAGAAATAATTAATATTCCTATTACGCATGTATTAATACGCATTATAATGTAATAACGCATTGTAATATTTTAATGCAATAATAAAATCTCATTGATATCTTGCATGATTTCCGAAAAGTACCACTATTGCGATTTTCATCATTTTGAAAAACCAGATTTTCAACGTAATTAAAAATCACTCGGTATATCTGATAAGGGATAATAAGATATTTAGACAACCACAAAGTAATGCCGTATACAGGGTGTAACAGAAATACGTGTGTTAATTTTAAACATTGGTAGAACTCGTTATATAATACATTTTTTCTATATGTTCTTTTTCAAAATTTGCAGGTTTTTTTTACATTTTCTTGCCCCCTAATTTTGACTGAACGAGCCGTTCTCAGGTACTGTCACTATATTTGTCAAGTGAAGTTTATTTCAAAATGCCAAATTTTCATTTTCATCAAGAATTAACCGATATTGTGTTGGTATATGGCCGAGCCTTTGGAAATGCCGCAGAAGCCCGTAGATTGTACAGTGCACAATATCCTGAACGTGTTTTGCCTAACAGGCAATGATGTACCTTTATGACACCGTTGCCATCACAACAAAAGATTTTATCGCTGCACACCTTTAACCATAGGCGGGTACGCGTTTTAGTAGATAAACTAGAACATACTTTAAATCACTTTAACGTTGGTTTTTGAAAAAAAAAACATAGAAAAAATGTTTTATTTAACGAGTTCTACCTATGTTTAAAATTAACACACGTATTTCTGTTACACCCTGTATATATATTTTTTAATCAATAATAAAAAAGTGTTTCATATGATGCCGACTTTTTGGCACTGTACAATAAAATATTATACAATAGATACTGCGGTAAAGTGAGCGTTAACGCGTTCGCTTCTAGACCGCAAGGTTTCGGGTTCGATTCCCGGGTTTGCATTTCTCAGGTAGTTTTCCTGCAGTTTTCTAATTTCCTTTCAACAAATGTTGGAAATGTGCCTCTACCATCTATAAGTCGCATGCAGGCGCAGATGAGCAATAATAATAATAATGCCCCTCTCCTCTTAACGCCCGCATAACAAGTAATAGTTCAGGGGTAATGGTAAAATAAAATGTAATTGGGTCAGAATAATTATGTGTCAAATAATGACTAACCAATTACGCAATAGGTGGAGGAATAGAAGGGATTATTATTATTATATTTAGTACCTATTATTACAATTTTGCAATATTTTGCCTTATTAATTACCATGCCGGCACGTAACACAAGAACATGGGTGTTGTGTGATTTGAAAATAACGCTGCAATGACAAGCATGATAACCAACACATATTCTCAATACGTGATTGGTCAATTTTGTACAACGTCCCGATAAGTTCTTGAACTGTGTTATTTTGTATTTCCTATAGATAGATTTTCCGGCGTTCAAAAATTAGGAGACCGCTTCCCATTGGAATTTGAGTTGAGGGAATATTTCCCGAGGCAAAATTTTCCCCCAATTTAATTATTGGGCTCCAGAATCAAAGAATATACTCCAGAATTCTAGCAAGAGCAATCCTCACGTGGTGAATGTGATCTATAGTCTATAGGGACTTTTTTGTTAAAAGGTTTTTCTTGCTTTCCATTATTGTATTTGTGTTTTGTGTTATTGAGGTTACTTTTTCTCTGATCAAATGTTAATATTTTAGTCAAGCAGTTTTTCATTGTTTTCCACAAACATTTTTGTTATTTAATTTGCGTAAACTCATTTGTCAAAGTGACATCGTCAAAAAATTAAAACGGCCAATGTGATGGGATTTAAAAAGCAGAGAAAGTCCGAAATCAAAAGAAAAATGAACTTTTCTTTCCACTGAGTCAGAATAATTAAGTTTTAATTAGAGATTTGCTGGTTTCAGGACAAGCAAAATAGTTATTTACAAACCAAGTGCGGGAACACAATTTTCCCGCATGAACGCAATTTTGAAGCATGAGCGACCGAAGGGAGCGAATGCTTCATCTGCGTGAATGCGGGAAAATGATTCCCGCAAGTGGTTTGTACATTTTTTTTTAAACGAACAGAACGATCAGCATAAACTCAAATAATTTTCATTCCGTTTCAAAATATGAAATAAAGCAAGCCATGGCTGTATAGCAAAACAATGATTGTTACTTTGACAGTTGATTTTTTAAAGCCTGTCGTTTAAAGTCTCAGTTTCTAATAAAATGTCTTCCGATTCGGATATAAGTAGTTGTACACCTCCGGAAATCCGCAATGCCGCTAATACGGCAATTAAAAATTTATTGCCGGATAAATCCAAACGAAGGTACGAGTTGGTATACTCGAAATTTATGGATTGGTGCAGGTTAAACAAAATACGGACTTATTCAGAAAATTGTTTGCTGGCATATTTTCAAACCTTTTCAAGCAAAAAGTCGCTATGGTCCACTTACTCTATGCTAAAGTCCTGTCTACTAATACACAATAACGTAGATATTTCCAAATTTACGAAATTTTACGCATTTCTCAAAAAAGAAACGTATAACCTGAAACCGAAAAAATCCAAGGTATTAGAAAGTCATGAAATTGACAAATTTATTCATGAAGCCCCTGATAACTCATTTCTGTTAATGAAGGTACGTACACAATATGTTTCATTAATCGATATTATTCTATTATTCTATAATATGTTTTACAGGCAGTAGTAATATTGGGCATTTCTGGCGCTTGTCGCCGCGATGAATTATGTAAAATGTTAATTGATCATATCGAGTTTAAACATGAAATGGTACTTGTTAATGTACCAGAGACCAAAACTAATATTTCTCGACGTTTTGTGGTGATCAATCCAGAATGGATAAATTTATTGTTAAAATACAAAAATTTAAGAGTAGGGACAAATAAACGTTTCTTTTTGACCTACAGAAATGGGAAATGTATTAATTCACCTATTGGTCTTAATACAATTGGCAAAATACCTTGCTCTGTGGCACAGTACCTTCAGCTAGAGGCTCCACAGGCCTACACTGGTCATTGCTTTCGAAGAAGTTCAGCTACTTTACTTGCAAACAACGGTGGCGATTTACTGACTCTTAAAAAATTTGGCGGTTGGAGATCTTCAAGCGTGGCCGAAGGTTACGTCGATGACTCTGTGCAGAGTAAAATTAACGTAGCTGAAAGATTGATGCAACCAGCTCCGGGACCTTCATCTCAAGTTGAAAACTATACAATCTCTGAAACTCTTAATGTGTCGCACACTATATCTAAACCCGATGCGGTGGAAAGTTCGGGAATTTGCATTTCAAATTGTACTAATTGTACGATAAATGTGTACAATAATAACCCTGCTTAAGTCGATGTAGATCGTTCACAATAAATAATTATGTATTGATTTATTTATGACAGTGTTTTTTTGCCGTTTTCCCGGTCTACTAGACCGGGAAATACGGATTTCCGGTTGTCAATAGAGTGCGTCAAATGTCACTTTCGAGGCGGTGAGTTCAAAAAAATTATTAATTGTCAGATTTCTAACAACGTTGCCTAATTCATTCAAGTTTGCTGTTTTTTTATTATATTAATTATATAATATTATATAATAATATATAATATAATATATTAAAAATAATAATAAATTATGTACTCAATAGATACTCAATTTGATGGCAACATTGCCCACTGTCATAAAATATAACCTCTTTTTATTTAAATATAACTAAATATAACTTTAAATATTTATAGGTCTAATTGGCCAACAATACTGTCACCCTAACATAGCCAACTTAGAATATTCATTGTAATAATGAATTGTAATTTATTTTTAACAAAATAAACTGACAGTGCCCTTATAAAAAAAAATACATAGTGCAACGGCATGATGTCGTGCATGTCACTATATTCCTAGTAGCTGACACCACTTGGTATACACCATAATTGGAAAGACGTCTGTAGCGTGAAGATGTAAATCACTGAGGTAAAACTAAATCGTAGGCAACCCGATAGTCAATAGTATTCGTATTTCTTTCTGTCACATGTAAAATATGACCAAATAATGTAGTACAAATGAAATTTTATCATTTATGTTTAATTAACAGAATTTTTGATATTTATTACTTCCTGAATTCCTTATTACTTCAATTTACAATTGTTACAAAAATAATATTAAGTAATTATTATATTACTATTATTTTAATTTTATACTATACGACAATATGTAGATGGTAATAACAAAATGTACCTTATATCGTTAATTTAAGATGATGTAGGACTATTTTGCCTAATAACGTTTTCCTATAAAATGCAGAGACTAAAAAAGTTTGCCCTTTGATAGCACCCATTGTTCTGATAACGCTGTATATAGATTAATTTTCTTGTTGTTTACATCGTAAATTATGCGTTTAATACTGTCTTCAATGTGACATACTCTTTTACAATTTTCTGTATACAGGGTGTCCAGAAACTCTCCTGCCAAACCGAAATTCCACATACTAGATGTCATTTTATGTCGATTTAACCTAAATCACCTTAATCCTAAAATGCTTTCTCGGTCATTCCATTAAAAGAAAATGAATCATGACATTTTGAAGTGTACCTGTAAATAATTGGACTTTTGCAAAAGTACGAGTAAAATATCACCACAAACGAATTACTGTAATGATAGAGCCATGCTTCTGCTACAATATGTAAAATAAGATTAAGTTTGTTTCATTTATAAGAGAAATTATGAATATTTTTTTAATTATTCAGGGTCCGTCATTTCACCTCCCGTCTTCTATAGCTCAGTTACTGATTGAGTTATGATTTTGATATTTTGCAGAATTTACTTACATGCTATGGTGTATTTCAGGAAAATATTTTTGATTATACAGGGTGTCCCAAAAAAGTGCGACGTCATCATGATGTATATTTTTAGATTGCATGGTATATATTTTTTTTATTTGGGTGCCCTTTGTGGATGCCTACATACCCATAAAATTTTATTCAAATCGGTTTAGTGATATTTGCACAAACAAATAAAAACTGAAAAAAAAAAGTTTTGCACCATTGGTTAAGAAAATTAATAAGGGATAAAAATAGTGCCTCGTTAATAAAACCATACAAGGTTCTCATTAAATAAGGTCTGACAGTTGTGTTAACCAAATTTTATAGATATGCATTATACAGAGTGTCCAAAATTTAGTGTCAAACTTTTCAAAATTTAAAGCACTTTATTTTTCTTATTTTAAATTGGAACCCCAGTATATTTTTATGCAATTCCATGCGGAATTAAAAGACAAACATTTTTCCTAAATACAACCCTATCTCAATTCCTAACACATTAAAAGATATTTGTAGAAAACTCGTTTGAGAATGTTTTGCTGGCATATTTCTCAAATTTGTTTCAACAATATGTTAGGAATTTTGATAGAGTTGTTATTAGGAAAAATGTTTGTCTTTTAATTCCACATGGAATGACATAAAAATATACAGGGGCCCCAATTTAAAATAAGAAAAATAAAGTGCTCTGAAGTTTGAAAAGTTTGACACTAAATTTTGGACACTCTGTATAATGCATATCAATAAAACTTGGTTAACGCAACTGTCAGACCTTATTTAATGAGTACCGTGTATGGTTTTATTAACAAGGCATATTTTTATCTCTTATTAATTTTCTTAACCAATGCTAAAAAACTGATTTTTCTCAGTTTTTATTTTTTTGTGCTAAAATCACACCACCGATTTAAATAACATTTTATGGGTATGTAGGCATCCATAAAGGCCACCCAAATAAGCAACAAAAAATATACAATGCAATTTAAAAATATACATCATCATGACGTCACACTTTTTTGGGATACCCTGTATAATCAAAAATATTTTCCTGAAATAAGCCTGCAAAATATCAAAATCCGAACTCAATTAGTAACTGAGCTATCGAAGACGGGAGGTGAAATGACGGACCCTGTATATTTGAAGTAATTTGATTTGATAAAATAGAAAATAATTCTAAATACAAATGTTTTAGAGAACCGATAGCACATGCTGAACGTTTTTGTATTTTTTAAATATTTCTTAAAATAAGGGAGTAATAACGATTTTTCGAACAACAAAAGAACGTCAATAACTATGGACTTGGGCTCCAATTCAAAAATTTTAACTAAGAAAAGTTGTTTGTTTCAATGAGTTCTAACTGCCATTTTCGGGTGTTACAACTTAGTATTAACACCCTGTATATATATATATATATATATATATATATATATATATATATATATATATATATATATATATATATATATATATTACGTAACAGTTAGGGAGGAATTATTTGTATCATTGGTAACATTGTGAGATTTAGTATTTAAATTGTCAAAATAGTCATATGATGACGAATATCAAATGTTGCCATGAGCATCTGGCATCTGACAGAACAAAAATGTATCAATTTGTGCAAAATATTTCATAATTACGACTGGGAGTAGAAAAACTAGCGTACATTACTTGAGGTTCTTACAACTCTCGTTATGTAATATACTATTTCTGCATCTTAAGTAATTATGGAAATATTTTATTTTTTAGAAAATGGCGATTATCGGTTTCTTTAGAATAACTTTTTACTGCTTGCAATTTTGAATTTTTTTTAACATAATCTGAACCACCATACAAAACTGCACAACATTGCCCATTAACTTGATCTCTAGCTTTAAGAATAACCCATGCAATGCCACTCAATTTAGGACCCCCTGTATACCAAGTATGTGCAGTTTTTTGACATTATTTTTTATTATATAAATATATTTTATTTATTATTTTTTTTAACGATTTCGTCATTGCGAAATCTTTTTAAAATTTTCATTAGTAGTAGAATGTTTCTAACAAAGTTATTTTGTCAATTCATCATGACATTCATATTTCATTCTTTCTGCTAGACTTACTTACCTTCATAGTTTGTCTTTTGGTCGAATGATTATTGCATTTTATATTTCACTTAAAGCATTATATATTTTTGATTATATCACTCATAATGCTTTTCTTCCCTATCCTAGCCACCGTCTAATAGCTGATAATCAGAACTCGAATTGACTAATAAGTGATAATCACACTTGGTTCTCTGCACATCTGGTGTGCTATGGTGTCAACTGAAATATCACATTTAGACAAAATGTCACACTTCCTTGATTCTTCCTTAAAAAATATTGAAGAAAACATATAAAGCCACAAACCATCATTTTCATTCGTGATATAATCTGACGAATACAACTCTTGGAATCGTGACTATTGATAATCACATTGGTTGATGCACTCAACATGTTGTCAAATAATTAATATAAATTAATATTTGACAACAGGTTTTGTGTCCCAACTCACGCGATTATTGATAGTCATGATTCCACTCGTATTATACAGTGTGGAAATTAAGTAGCGGCTAAATTCGGTAACTTCGTTAATGTGTAAGAGAGAGAAAACAATCTAAAAGGGAGATAGCCATATAAATTACTGCCCAAATGAAAATATTTTTTTCGAATTTAAAAAACAAAATTTTAAAAGTTGTGACGTCATTAATGTTTTTTTAAATGACAACCTATATTTTTTATTTTTTATTTCGCTAGAGATTTTTAATCTGTTTCAATCATACAAAATTTTGAATAGGTTACATAAAAAAATCAAGAAACACGGCCTTAAAGTTAAAAAAGTAAAGATAAACATTAGATGGATAGGAAGAAGGGGCCCCTGGAATGGCCGGCTAGGTCCCCTGATCTAACGCCATTAGACTGTAGTAGTTAAGCAACACCGGTTCTGTGACCATTTCCCATAAGGATTTACACAGGGGTCTGAAAGTACTTTTTTACCCCCTCCACCACGATTTTTATCAAGGTCACCGCGCTTCTGATTGGTCCGTCTGATTTTTGGCGCGTAATTCAAAATGAACGAGCCGGCGCGAATGAATTTATTTGAATATGGAGGCGCGCGAGTTTTATTTATTAATTATTATTTATTATAATTTTTAATAATTATTATTATTTATTATTAATTATTATTATTGTTATTATTATTAACCAAAGCATGTTTACCTAATAAAAATTTGCACGTCCCCCGAGAATCGAACCCGGTCCAGTCGCGTGATAGACAAGAACGTTACCAAATACACCAACCTTGCAGTTATTAAAACCGCCCTCAAATAATCGTTTAATACTGAAGAATTAAAATTACATAAAGGACCCCCGACAATAAGGCAAAAAAAAATATGAAAGGAGAATAGGAAAAATGGATAGGAATAGTACAGAATAAAATCAATAACCAAAACCCAATTCCAAATAATAAAGAAAGAACAGGACTTATAAGCCGCATAAGCAATGAAAATTATCAACATATTACTCTCTAGCTTCTTTTGACATAATACATGTATATACAAATATAACAATAACAGAATCACCTACTTGCCAACTGAATTAAAAAAATTATACACAAAAAACAACAATACCCACGCATATTCAACCTAATTAAATTAACTTTAGAATAAAACTTTTTTTGTGTATTGAACAACAACTTCTTGTGATGTGCCTGAAGGGCAATCAGCGCGTTAGGCCGTGGAGCGACTGTAGGGTTCCTTCGAAGCAGTGACGAGGGCCGGCTCTCGGTGTCGGAGAGTGGGGGGGTTAAAATAAGGCTCCACGTAATTTTAACCTCGTCCCTACTTCGTCGCAAAGGGAGGCTCCACCCTACCTGCGTGGGTTGACGGCAGACAGTCAGCGAAGTTCAGAAATCACGAACTGTCGCAACGGCTGACCATCTGGCGCCCGCGCCACGAGATTTAAATCTCGCAGTGAGAATAGGAACTGAAAACTGAAAAGAATGCCCGATCGAGAAAACGTGGGGGGAACAAAAAATAACAGGTGTGAATTTTGTGGTGTAAAATATCTGCGTTTATTCACACAAAAGACAGGACACCGTGCCTACGCTTCCTGAAATAAATACCTCCTCCCGCGACCTTATCACGCAGGGTTCCCTATATTCGGCCGAATATAGCGAACTCACAATCGCGCGATGCTAAAGGCCGTTGGAGCCACCCTTTTCTTACAAAAGCGCAAAACACGTACGGCACGAAACACGTAACGCAAATTTTACACAAAAGAAAAAAACGATATATCAAAATGAAATTAAAGTGCAAATGAGAACAACAAAAAATATATATAAAGATCTGGCCTGCGTTCCTGGTCTGCGACGTTGCTGGCGGGCTGGACTTGACTCCTGGGCGTGTGGCGGCCGATAAGCGTCGGGAACGCCGATCTCAAGATTCCAGACCTCAGAGCAACTCTGGCAGGATGGTCGCTGCCCCTAGCCAAGACCTGGCGGGCTGGGTTACTTAGCCCTTACCCCGAAAACGCCTGCAAAGCACATGGCCTCAGTAACAATGGCCGGACACGTGGCTTTACGAAAAGAAAAAAAATGTCGGGTTTAATTACTTACTCGGATGTTGTGAGCGTATGGAGTTGAATCGTACAGTACCTTGCCTTGTACTTGGTGCCTCAATCCCCTTAAGGGTCGTTAAATGAGTTCCCGTTTTATATCCCGGAAACCGGATGGTGGTATACCAATGAAAACGGTGACCTCTGGCACTTCCGCACTGTAGGAAAGGCAACTAGTTTATGTCCTCATGGCGGCGTTTCGCGACGATTTTTAAAACGTCGTCGAGACGTCACGTCCAAAAAAAGTGTGAGTATGGTCGCCTACGGTGGAGGTCTGTGCACGGAATTAATAACTAAAAGGCAGTTTCTGTCGGAGGCAAAACCAGACCGTTACAAATTCCCCCCCAACAAAATTAAAAATTCCGGGAAGCGGATGTTTTTTTCAAACCCCCAAAAAAAAAACGAAAAATAAACTTATAAAAACGACAAAAAGAAAGATAGTAATAGTGGGAGTAACAATGTCTCGACACACTCGATGCGTAACCACAATCATATTCATTAAATCCCCCAAAGGGCTAAGCTAAATAGCTAAACTAGGGAGCCGTCGAAAAATTCCGCAATGCGGCATGTCACTCAAGGATAAAACACGAACGATCCCATAGAATATAAAAGTTTACTCACACCGTATGATTTTAGACAAGTGACAGCCACTAAATACCACTAATCAAAACCAACAAAACTAACACAACTCATAGCTTGTCACAACTATCTTGATACTAAACTGAATAACAATAAAAATTACTAACCAAAAATTCGACCTACTCAAAACACTCAATACGTAGTGGACATAAGCCTCCTAACGAGATACGGTTGTCGCCATAATACCACCCCCATTTCGGTGGCAGGACCTATCCGAACATACGACGACAACACCCAAAACACACTTAGACGTAGGTGTTCGAGCGTCGACTCAACTAACTACCACTATTCCAACAATAACTACAGTGTGTTTGTAAATGAGTGTAGATTGTATTTTAGGCAACCAAACATGCACGTTGGTAACACAACAAAAATATCACTAAGGATTCATTGGTGTAACATAATGTTGTTTGTTTCTGAAAATTAACATTTCTTATTTTAACATAAGTAACTAATTGAATCAAGAAGCAACGGACGTTACTTTGTATCCAAGAAGGGAAACGGGTCAACGGGTTTTTTTTCGTCCAGTGTGGGTCAGTTAAATTGTTATGATATACCTGATGAAATATCCACGAAACAACGACAATTAAATAGATACAAAAGAGAAAATTATCAGTACATAACAACTTAACTGACCCACACTGGACGAAAAAACCCTGATGACCCGTTCCCCTTCATAAATAACTAACTTGAAATAACTTACCTAGATTAACTTCACAATGATTGCACGCTACTGGCGAAAATGACATTAAACTTTGACAAATTGCGGTGAAATACACTAAGCACCGACATGGAAAAACTTAACGGCAATTAAAATCCTAAATTTCATTTAAATTTTGCCGCCTTTTCTACAATCATTTACAAACACACGTTATAATTTGACTGGTCAATGTGTCTGGCACCCTACAGTCATGTACCCAAAATAATAAATACCAAAAGGCTTCGAGATTGCCATTATAATCCCGCTATGCGGCTGGTCCCAAAAATCCAACAACTAACCACTATGACCCAACAAATGGCGAATCCCCTGATACACGCAGAAACTAGGTCCAACAACCATTGACTCACAAATCAAAAAAAGTTTACCAAAAATCAAAATCACAAAAACCCAATCGAGAAGCGATGAAAATTTTCGAAAGTCCGATGCACCTTGAACTCTGTTGGTGTGTCTCAGAAGATTGTCGCAAAAATCCCGCAAGCGGATGGTTACAAAGAACCAACACAACAGATCTCCCGATGCACGGTCCCACAGGTTCTAGCATCGATACCATCACTACCAAATAACAAAGTCTGGGCTACAAGATTGTGCTACAAAATTTGTCACAGCTAATGAGCGTTAGCAAATTACAAAAAAAAAGTCATAAGGACATGAATTCAAAACTACAATTACTATTTATTACAAAAAGTTACAATATTAACGCCAGAAGGGCTGAACGCGACACGAAAATGATACAAAAAAAGTTTAAGCAACGTATCCGTAAGACAAACTAACTAACTCGTTGAACAAACAATAAGTCAAAACGGCATACGCGCCAACTATAGTAAAGTAAAATCATCGACTCACCGCTATGTATAGCCGGAACAAAAATAACTAACTCACGTTATACAAATACGCAAAACAAAACAGTACGCGATAACTAACAAGTTACAAAACCTACAAAATATACTGTTTATAAGAACGAGCCGAGTGCGAACAAATAATGGCCGTCGTTAGGATCTCGGAATCGTTTGATCCGAATCCACACAAACTACGAAAAAAAAATTAAATCACCCACGCGCTACTGCGAGCTCTCTAACGAAATGAAGAAGAAGAAGGAAAGATATCGAATCGCAACGCACCATGAACATACTAATGGTCGTGGTCTCTAAGGAATCGTCATCAAAAAATCCCGTAACTAGACGGATAGTCTACGACTAACAACAATCGATTCCCGCACCCACGAGCAATCGCAAAGCTCAGGTGGTTTGAAACGAATCGACACCAAGGACATGACTAGATAGTCAACAAAAGAAAAGTGAAATGATGGTTACCTAGGAAAATAATCGAACACAGCTGCATAATTTCCCGTAGACGCAACCGAACAAAACCAGAAGGAACACATTAAAATCGCGTCATCGCTACGTCACGACGCGATACGCCAAATTCTCGCCAGAGCAAGGAAGTCGCAAAGCATTTCTGAATGCGTTGGTTATATTAAATTTATTTACCAAAAACAGCTACTAATAGCACCAAAAATAGAAATCCTAGCCGTAGTAAGCTCGAACCCACAAAATCATACCCAAAAATCTAACTACCAATCAACCAAATATGTATGATCCGTGATCGCCCGTTAACTATCTCACTAGTTTCTACAAAAACCAACAATAAATCTATAACCAACGAATATTAAAATAATTTCTACACTATAGTAGAAACTATGCCAACAAAAAATAACTAGACACAGGCCAGAAAATTCTCCAAATTCAAAATATTTAAATTTAAGTTCAAGGTATCAAAATTTCCAACCAAAAATATTTCTAAATCACAATATTTAAAATCAAAGTTAACGTTAAAGTTAATGTCAAAATATTTTCTTTTGCGTCCACTAAGTTATCCACAAAACTCACAAAAATTCTCAAAACTCACAAAACAAACACCCCAATTTTCTCAATATACTAAATGCTGAAGGCTGATTAAAAATTTGAAATACTGTCAAATTTTCCAACTCCCAGTTCAGTTTCCTTGGCGCACACTTAAGGCCTACCACAAAAACGTATTCCTAATCAAAAGGGCACAAAAATAAACCAAAGGGCCAAAAAGTTTTCGCGAAGGGCTGAAGGGTCAAAATGAAAATTAGTGCCATACTACTAAAACGCATAAAATTGAAAAAGGGCACTAAAATTTTCTAAACGGCAAAAAGGGCCAAAACAAAAATTGAAAAAGGGCTGCAAAATTAATTATATGAGGTCTATTTAAAATGAAAAACATAAAATCCTGAAGGGCTAGAAAAAATTTACAAAGGGCTGACAAAACCCTTAAGCCTCAAAAGATGTTAATGAGCTAAATAAATAATGATACCAACAATAGCTATTGTTGCTATTGCCCCACGTTGGGCTCCAAAAACGTGTGACGTGCCTGAACTGCAATCAGCGCGTTAGGCCGTGGAGCGAGTGGAGGGTCCCTTCGAAGCAGTGACGAGGGCCGGCTCTCGGTGTCGGAGAGTGGGGGGGTTAAAAAAAGGCTCCACGTAATTTTAACCTCGTCTCTACTTCGTCGCAAAGGGAGGCTCCACCCTACCTGCGTGGGTTGACGGCAGACAGTCAGCGAAGTTCAGAAATCACGAACTGTCGCAGCGGCTGACCATCTGGCGCCCGCGCCACCAGATTTAAATCTCGCAGTGAGAATAGGAACTGAAAACTGAAAAGAATGCCCGATCGAGAAAACGAGGGGGGAACAAAATATAACAGGTGTGAATTTTGTGGTGTAAAATATCTGCGTTTATTCACACAAAAGACAGGACACCGTGCCTACGCTTCCTGAAATAAATACCTCCTCCCGCGACCTTTCACGCAGGGTTCCCTATATTCGGCCGAATATCGCGAACTCACAATCGCGCGATGCTAAGGGCCGTTGGAGCCACACTTTTCTTACAAAAGCGCAAAACACGTACGGCACGAAACACGTAACGCAAATTTTACACAAAAGAAAAAAACGATATATCAAAATGAAATTAAAGTGCAAATGAGAACAAAAAAAAACATATATAAAGATCTGGCCTGCGTTCCTGGTCTGCGACTTTGCTGGCGGGCTGGACTTGACTCCTGGGCGTGCGGCGGCCGATAAGCGTCGGGAACGCCGATCTCTAGATTCCTGACCCTAGAGCAACTCAGGCAGGATGTTCGCTGCCCCTAGCCAAGACCTGGCGGGCTGGGTTACTTAGCCCTTACCCCGAAAACGCCTGCAAAGCACATGGCCTTAGTAACAATGGCCGGACACATGGCTTTACGAAAAGAAAAAAATGTCCGGTTTAATTACTTACTCGGATGTTGTGAGCGTATGGAGTTGAATCGTATAGTACCTTGCCTTGTACTTGGTGCCTCAATCCCCTTAAGGGTGGTTAAATGAGTTCCCGTTTTATATCCCGGAAACCGGATGGTGGTATACCAATGAAAACGGTGACCTCTGGCACTTACGCACTGTAGGAAAGGCAACTAGTTTCTGTCCTCATGGCGGCGTTTCGCGACGATTTTTAAAACGTCGTCGAGACGTCACGTCCAAAAAAAGTGTGAGTATGGTCGCCTACGGTGGAGGTCTGTGCACGGAATTAATAACTAAAAGGCAGTTTCTGTCGGAGGCAAAACCAGACCGTTACATTCTATAAAATGAACGCCTATGGGCTCATCACTAAGCGGAACATCTCCCAATTACATTATCTACTGTTATGGATAAAATAATAAGAAAAGCAGAGAGAAAAACAAAACCACTAGTATTGGGACACAGAAAACTAAAAAGAGTACAAATATACGAATGTGCGTTCGCCGATGATGAACTACTGGTAGCAGGTAGTGAAAAATATTTACTTGAGAATTTAAAAATGTGGAATGAAATGATGCATGAAGCAGGCATAAAAATGAACAAGCAAAAACCAAAATTGTGGGCATATCAAATGAAGAAGAAATGATAAATATATACATAGAAAGAGCAAATATAGAACAGATTTAATACTTTCATTATTTAGGACCAACATTTGAAGAATAAGGAAAATAGGAAATAAACATAAACCACAGAAAGGAGAAGGCAGGCAACCTACATCACGCAATACACTTGGGGGAAAGGAGGTGTCAAAAGAAATAAAAATCAAGATATATAAATCATATATCGGCTCACTCTGACATATGGATGTGAGACACGGATATTCAACCAAAGATAAAAAAGTGAAGCCCTGGAGATCGCGGCAAGGTGAAAGGGATAACAAGAAGAGGCATGGTTAGAAACGAAAATAAAAGAACGGAATTGAGCACAGAACAGCCTCGACAGTCGTCAGCATCAGGGCGTACGCCACTCCAAGCGAGAGAAATGAATTTTAAACACCCAACAACAACGTCCCTCTTACCAACATAAATATACAAACAATCGTACCAACATAAAAATGGAGGCGTGCTAACGTGCTGATAACAAATAAATACCGATAGATTAAACATCGTCTCTTTTCTATTGATAAGATTGTAAGCGGTTACAACAAACTCTGTAAATTATACAAGTAGTTAATTATTTATTGAACTCTGCTATTGTTATCACATGTTAAATATCTCTTATTTTAAATTAAGCACAACACAATCAAAACAACCCTTATAAAACAAACAAAAAAAATATATAAGAGCGAAAAATTCGATAACAGATTCCACAAACGCAGCACCTGATCAAAACACAAATGAGTATTGAGTAACCATAAACACACGACGGTATGTTCCGACTTTTGATTGACATTTTCCGTAACATAACCTCAAAATCGTTTTACATTAGTTTTCAACCAAATGATTTTCAGTGTTGCCATGTGTAAATGACAGTGTTGGCGATTTGTTAATTTATTAATCAACCGAGTATAAATTAAATTGATTACGCCTGTTCATATCTAATAAATTATACTATCGTAACATAACTTTATTTTAAATTAATTAACCGCGAGCCGTGCATCAAGAGTGAGTGCGATGGTCACCCAGCCAATGTCAGCATCAAACGAGGACAGCGCACCTATAAACAACAAGGAACCTAAAAAAAAAAAACGCCCCAGACGCCGACCGCGGAAAAACATCGAAACGAGTAAGAAATTAAAAACCACACCAAATCTAACAGAGACACAGGCATCTGAAATACCCACATACAAAACCGCACTCACGCACGCACACACACAGCCCGCTAAAGCATACACGCAAGCGCACACATAACACAGGCGAGATCACAGCCACCAAATGAATTCAACTCCTACAAACACAACTATGAAATAAGAACGAATGCCACCATCACACGCATACAACTTGCACGCTTATGGGAAACACACATGCCCAACAACAAGGACATTATCATTCAACTGATAAACAACATCCTCACTCTTAAAACAAACAAAAGAGAATCCAAAAATAGACTCCAGGAACTGATGGACAAGCATCTCATCAAAACATCCCGAACCCAACAACAACTAACTACCACACCGAACACACAGCGCACATACGTCGAATCATACACCATAATCCTCTATAGTTGAAAAGGAAATCCCAGACGAAGATATTGGCAAATAACTCACTAACAATAAATAAACTTATAGATGCTGCAAACGCATCATAGCAAGAGCAACAGACATACCACCATCGATGATAAGAATTATAACTGGAGACATCGACTCATTCGAAAGAATGACATATGACGGAGGACTGTATTACCTAAATAGGTTCTACAGGTTCATACCAAGCTGCCCACCCAAACCAATACCACAAGCATGCAGCAAGTGCTCCGCATACGATCACACAACCGAGGAATGCAGGAAAGGAAAAACATGCACCAAGTGCCAAGGGGGCGCATGACTCAACTAAATGCGGTTCGCCACAGCCACCGAAATATGATGCCTGCAACGCAGGCCTGGTGTTTCTACGAAAAGGCAACCTTGAATGTTGTTATTCTCTATATAATTATTAATTGGCGTCCGTTTGTTACTGTGGCAGTTGATGTTTGCGTATATGATGGTCGGTCGATCGTTCTGTACATGCATGGTGGCTTGTGTGGTATGCCTGTGTGTCAATGACATAGTCAATTATAAAGCGTTTGCGGAGCTTTTTGAGAATCTCTTCTCTGTTAGTGTTCTGTGTGTTGTTTATGTCATGTGTGTGTGTGATAATGATATGGTCAGGTATAGTCAGTGGGTTAGGGATTCTATTGTTATGAGTGGTTGAGTTTGGTATATCTGTAGATATTTTATTTATGTTGTTTTGATCCTTATGCTGGGGTTGCCTTCTATGAGTGTTGTCGGTCTCTGGGTGACCACCCTGCGGGGGCCTCGGCGTTGCAGGCATCATATTTCGGTGGCTGTGGCGAACCGCATTTAGTTGCGTCATGCGCCCCCTTGAAACCTGGTGCATGTTTTTCCTTTCCTGCATTCCTCGGTTGTGTGATCGTATGCGGAGCACTTGCTGCATGCTTGTGGTATTGATTTGGGTGGGGAGCTTGGTATGAACCTGTAGAACCTATTTAGGTAATACAGTCCTCCGTCATATGTCATTCTTTCGAATGAGTCGATGTCTCCGGTTATAATTCTTATCATCGATGTTGGTATGTCTGTTGCTCTTGCTATGATGCGTTTGCAGTATCTATAAGTGTATTTATTGTTAGTGAGTTATTTGCCAATATCTTCGTCTGGGATTTCCTTTTCAACTATAGAGGATTATGGTGTATGATTCGACGTATGTGCGTTGTGTGTTCGGTGTGGTAGTTAGTTGTTGTTGGGTTCGGGATGTTTTGATGAGACGCTTGTCCATCAGTTCCTGGAGTTTATTTTTGGATTCTCTTTTGTTTGTTTTAAGAGTGAGGTTGTTGTTTATCAGTTGAATGATAATGTCCTTGTTGTTGGGCGTGTGTGTTTCCCATAAGCGTGCAAGTTGTATGCGTGTGATGGTGGCATTCGTTCTTATTTCATAGTTGTGTTTGTATGAGTTGAATTCATTTGGTGGCTGTGATCTCACCTTTGTTATGTGTGCGCTTGTGTGTGTGCTTTAGTGGGCTATGTGTGTGCGTGCGTGAGTGCGGTTTTGTATGTGGGTATTTCAGATGCCTGTGTCTCTGTTAGATTTGGTGTGGTTTTTAATCTCTTACTCGTTTCGATGTTTTTCCGCGGTCGGCGTCTGGGGCGTTTGTGTTTTTTAGGTTCCTTGCTGTTTATATGTGCGCTGTCCTCGTTTGATGCTGACATTGGCTGGGTGTCCATCGCACTCACACTTGATGCACGGCTCAGGGTTAATTAATTTAAAATAAAGTTATGTTACGATAGTATAATTTATTAGATATGCACAGGCGTAATCAATTTAATTTATACTCGGTTGATTAATAAAATAACAAATCGCCAACACTGTAATTTACACATGGCAACACTGAAAATCATTTGGTTGAAAACTAATGTAAAACGATTTTGAGGTTATGTTACGGCAAATGTCAATCAAAAGTCGGAACATACCGTCGTGTGTTTATGGTTACTCAATACTCATTTGTGTTTTGATCAGGTGCTGTGTTTGTGGAATCTGTTATCGAATTTTTCGCTCTTATATATTTTTTTTGTTTGTTTTAAAAAGGGTTGATTTGATTGTGTTGTGCTTAATTTAAAATAAGAGATATTTAACATGTGATAACAATACCAGAGTTCAATAAATAATTAACTACTTGTATAATTTGCAGAGTATGTTGTAACCGCTTACAAACTTATCAATAGAAATTAGACGATGTTTAATCTATCGGTATTTATTTGTTATCAGCACGTTAGCACGCCTCCATTTTTATGTTGGTAAGATTGTTTGTATATTTATGTTGGTAAGAGGTACGTTGTTGTTGGGTGTTTAAAATTCATTTCTCTCGCTTGGAGTGGCGTACGCCCTGATGCTGACGACTGTCGAGGCTGTTCTGTGCTCAATTCCGTTCTTATATTTTCGTTTCTAATCATGCCCCTTCTTGTTATCCCTTTCACCTTGCCGTGATCTCCAGGGCTTTACTTTTTTATCTTTGGTTGAATATCCGTGTCTCACATCAATATATCAGAGTGAGCCGATATATGATTTTATATATCTTGATTTTTGTTTCTATTGACACCTCCTTTCCCCCAAGTGTATTGCGTGATGTAGGTTGCCTGCCTTCTCCTTTCTGTAGTTTATGTTTATTTCCTATCTTCCTTATTCTTCAAAAGTTGGTCCTAAATAATGAAAGTATTAAATCTGTTCTATATTTGCTCTTTCTATGTATATTTTTATCATTTCTTCTTCATTTGATATGCCCACAATTTTGGTTTTTGCTTGTTCATTTTTATGCCTGCTTATGCATCATTTCATTTCATATTTTTAAATTCTCAAGTAAATATTTTTTCACTCTTTTCTACTTATCACAAATACTAGTGGTTTTGTTTTTCTCTCTGCTTTTCTTATTATTTTATCCATAACAGTAGATAATGTAATTGGGAGATGTTCCGCTTAGTGATGAGCCCATAGGCGTTCATTTTATAGAAGTTGTTGTTGAATACACAAAAAAAGATTTATTCTAAAGTTAATTTAATTAGGTTGAATATTTTTTTAATACAGTTGGCATGTAGGTGATTCTGTTATTGTTATATTTGTATATACATGTATTATGTTAAAAGAAGCTAGAGAGTAATATGTTGATAATTTTCATTGCTTATGTGGCTTATAAGTCCTGTTCTTTCTATATTATTTGGAATTGGGTTTAGGTTATTGATTTTATTCTGTACTTTTCCTATCCATTTTTCCTATTCTCCTTTAATATTTTTTATATGCCTTATTAAGTAATTTTAATTCTTCAGTATGAAACGATTATTTGAGAGCGGTTTTAATAATTGGAAGCTTGGTGCATTTGGTAACATTCTTGTCTATCACGCGGCTGACCCGGGTTCGATTCTTGGCTGACGTCTAAATTTTTATTAGGTAAAAATGCTTTGGTTAAGAATAATAACGATAATAATAATTATTAAAAATTATAATAAATAATAATTATTAAAAATTATAATAAATAATAATTAATAAATAAAACTCGCGCGCCTCCATATTCAAATAAATTCATTCGCGCCGGCTCGTTCATTTTGAATTACGCGCCAAAAATCAGACGGACCAATCAGAAGCGCGGTGACCTCGATCAAAATCGCGGTGGAGGGGGTAAAAAAGTACTTTCAGACCCCTGTGTAAATCCTTATGGGAAAATGGTCCCGAATTCTCCTAGGTACACTACTCTTGTGACATGCGAAATTATACGCTGCAGAAATAGGACTTAAACGTAATCTTCGAAATATTAAAAAAATACTTGCTTTAGGAGTATCTTTGCAGAATACTTTTTTGTAGTAAATTTTTCTCCCAATCGTGCTATGTGATAAAAAATGGGTCATTTCATTAAAAAAAAATGAATTACGAGATATTTAAAATGGCACTTAGATATTGACATTTTATGAACACTTTTTATCAAAATTGTACAAATTTTAGAAAAACAAATTTTTCTTTAAAACTAGAAGAGGTAAGTGTACATACGTTCTTACAAAATATGTTCCAATTTAAGCGAGGAATTCAAAAATATTATAATAAAATATTTCACATGAGGATAACTGATTCAACCGTGTGACGAGGATTCTTTTGAAATCTTTAGTACAACGGCAACCCCGTAAACTGTGAACGAACGGTTTAGCGTAGACACCCTGTATATATATATATTCGGTGCGGTCCTTTGAAGTTCCGTGTATGTTTTGTGTGTCCTGAAAAGGACCGGTGTCACAACGTTCAAAGGCCCGTACCGAATTCAAACATATTCAGTCCGTGAAAACATACGAATGAACATATATATATATATATATATATATATATATGTGTGTGTGTGTGTGTGTGTATATATGTATATGTATAGGCATAGAAGAAATATAAAAACTATTTTTTTTGCTGTTTAATTGCCCAGGCAAATAATAGTGTAAAATACAGAGAAAAAAAATACAAAAATCATACAAAAATTTGTTAAAAAAATGAAATAGTGTATTACGGTCCCAGGCTGGGAAGATGGTAATTGCGGCCGGGAGCAACAGAGAACGAGTCATACTTCGTATGACTTGTTCTATGTTCCTCCGTCTTTGTCTTCGTTTGCTTTACCAACAATTCACAGCCGTGGAGCGTACGATTTTTTTTCACTGTGTGCCGAGGCTCTGTAAGGTTGTAAAAATCATACGGTAAAACGTTTATTTGTGAGATTAAAGGTAATAAATAAAACACTCTAAAACATTTTTTTTATGACGACACACTCATATGTTTTACTTCCTGGCAGCATATTTTTACTTCCCGGCCGCATTTTTTTTATTTCCATCATATTTTTTCGAGCGTCCACGATGAACGTTTTCCCGATTTTTTTTACGACGTAACAGCGCGCGTTTCGGGGCATAGATGAAAATAAATTCATTCCGGTTTCAGTCACCTACCCTGCGGGCCTCTGAACAGCCGGCCCACCGGGAAATTTCCCGGTTCGTCTTATGGCCCGTCCACCCCTGTGTATGAGCATGGTTAGTGAAAAAGATGTGGCATCGTCGTCGAAAAAATATCATGACTGCCAATATAACATGATTTATTACATGATTGGCAGGCGAAAATTGTGTCCGCGGTTAATACACCGAATACCTATTTATAACCATCGGTGATCAGTGTTATGTAACAAATGATCCTCAGATTAATTTCGATTCTTATACTATTGTTACGCATATTCTCGAAAACAATCACGTTGGTACGAAACAACCTCATCACACAGCTGTTTGATGACGTGCACGCCAGTTTAGAAAAATCAGAGTATACCTACATTATTCCTGTCGAATATTTTGAGTAAAAGAATTTCATACTTGTTGAACAATATATGCTCATCTAACGGTTTACAGGCACATACATGATTGAGACTGAGCCACAGGAGGAATTTGAGACAGTTGTAGTAGATGATTTGGTAACTACAATGTTAATAATTACATTTATGCTTATAGGTCAAGAATCAGCCTGTATGTGACCAAAATAAATACCTAAGTAAAATATTATAGTTGACGGTTCCATCCAGCAAGAAATTATAGCATCAACTAGTAATAGTTCCCCTAGCTTTGCACCAGTAATTTGCAAAAGAAAAGGTAAGAAATTGAAAATAAAACCGTTCACCTATTTACTAAAAAAATCTTTTTCCACATCTCCTTCCGAAGAGTCTACGGTCCACCAAGGAAAACACCCTGTTACAAGGTAAGATGTTTTAACTAAAATTTCTTTGTGATGTAAAAACCCATTATTACAATTCATCTTCGTTGTTGGTTGGACTTGAGATAAATAAACAGTTCGAATATGTGTTATTTGTTTAAACAATCCTTAATGAAATTGAGGAAATGTGTATTATTATGTATGAATATATGTTTCTAATAACTATTATAGGTGACAGGGGTATTAATTTATAAAAATTTAATTATCATTTGTAACAACAATGTATCGACAAATACAAATGGTAAACTTAAACCGCGTTTTACTTGGTAATGCACTTAAGTTGTTACTATTCTCAAAATGCCTCATGTAATATCGTTATGTAATATGTGTATTTTGTGTATTTAAGTATTATTACATACTAAAATTGACCTAATATAATTGTGTATATTTGATTTTAAACATTAAAGTATGTACTATTGTTAATTGTAATATTACTAATATTTTAGTAATTATTTTGACCCAAACATTGTAGCACATATTTATGTAGGATGTAGGTAATTTACAATAATACGGCTTGTATTTCTGCAATATCAGTATCAAAGGTATTACCAATAAATAATAGGGATGTAAACTATAAATACATTTTTGAGGCAATTGATGCGTTTGACTTATAAATCGATACTCTAATGTTGCACCAATGTTAGAATTAGAAGCTTTATGTATTAAATATAGATTTTAAGGTATAGTTTGGGATGTCGGTCAATTTTTGTAAAATGCATATTTTAACTGAAATTTGTTTGTGATTTTGTTATAATTATTAATCTCAGTTATTTTTCTATAATAAATGTCGACATTTTTACAAATGTATGAACTAATCTTTGTAAACATTAACTTTACTAATGTTAAGAATTGAAAACAGTCCTTAATAAAATTGAACTTACTCATATACGTATTGCATTTTATTTTCTATGTGAAGTTTCAAGAACAGTTTTAATATTTATTGTATTTGCTGTACATATTTATGATTGCATATTAATTATGTGTAACCAAGTTGATTCTCTAAATTTTGTACTGTGAACACAATAAATTTTGAAATTGTTTTTGGAAAGAGATTTAATTTCAAATTTTGAATTTCTATTAGGTTTAAAGCTCCCGCCAAAAATCGTTCTGTGATCAGCGCCAATGGCGGCGCGGGGGCTACAACTAAGTCTGAAATTTTTACCAATTTGAGTGGCCTATCTATAAGGAAGTTATCTATGCCTATAACGGTACCATCTGCACCTATAGCACTATAGGATTGCACCTATAATCTGTATGAGGTGTGCGTGCCGAAGAATTCTGTAAGGCGGTGGTACGCACGCGCGAACTTCAATTCCGGTGATTCAAAACTGCCGCGAATAATCACTCGGTGTGAGTGTGCGCTTAGAATGCCTGTCAAAGTTACGAGTGGTGCGCTACGAATGCTGAACCACTTGGGTGTTATATCTCTGCCATACACGCTCCGAAAAATCTGCGAGGAAAAACTACACAGATCTAGTCTTAAGGATTTCCGTAGGATGTGTGGGGAAAAACTGAACAGTCAGGCGGACTGTGCAGGCCGTCCAAGTAGAATTGAAAACGCATTCGATAAATCTCGGTTTTTCTCAAGAATGAAATATTAATGTAACAAATAAATGTGTGGAATTTTTTAATGTTCTTAGGGGAGTTAATCAAGCGAATGCCAACACATTTAAATGTATTTAAACAAGTTAATAGTTTCAGTCTTCAAATAATCATAAATACAATCCGGCAAAAGTTTACAGATTTGCCATTAAACATGGCAAATGTTCACATACTTGGAGACATTGAGGCTCAATATAAAAATATCTTAAATATTAATTGGAACCAAATTTTTGATGGCATTATTCCCGAAGACACAATTGCTTTTTGGCAATATTACAGAATGCTGCTGATGAACTCTTATATAAAGACCTGACTGATTTTGCTTTCACTGTTCTTAGTTTGCCATCGTCAATGCTGTCGTTGAAGAGACATTTTCAGTAATGAATATAGTTAAATATGTAATGGGACCAAATATACGCCCAGTAGAAATACGCATTTACGCAATAAAGTGACTCATATTTTAAAAATCATGAATACAACAAAATTATTAAATTAATTCATTTGCAAATAATCCCAGGGTGAAATGTGAGAAATAGCCATCGCAACTCGCGACAGAGCGTCGCCAAATATCTCAAAAGCCGAGGCCTGCATATACACGGGTCTGGAAGATTCCATGTCGTGGTGTCACATAAACAATTTGGGTATCAGCACCCCTTAAAAACGAACAAGCGCCAGGCACGTGAAAATCACCTCGAATGGCGACTCTTTAAGTTAAGTATAAAACTCTGCGCTAAAAGCGCATTAATACCACACGCACACTCAAGAATAATAATCACCATGATAACTAAGGGACGGGGGTGAATGTTTAGCAGTAGATATGTGAGGGGAGTGTAGATTTGAAACTGAAAAAACCTATTTAAGCGTAAGCCACACACGAGCGGGATCAGTAAGAAAGTCGAGTCGGCCACGGGTAACGCACACGACATTCGCAGTTTGAGTATATAAATTCAAGTCGGTTTATAATTAAATTAACGATTGCATATAACGTTGTAAAAACGCAAAGTAGAATATAAATTTGAATAAATCGAAAACGTACAATTCTAGGTATGGAGTAATTTAATTTTTTTATTATTAACGATAATATAAAGTTGTTAAACCAGTCTCATTATAAATTCACGGGAGTGCTTATTCCTTTCAATCAACCCCAAGTTACCTATAAATACCAAACACCGATTACCTATTCCTATCAGTAAACAAATACGGCTCGAACGATATTCGTGTTTACGAATCATTAGAGGAAGCAATCTCAGGTTTAATTGACGCCCACCCGCGCACTTCGAACACACACCTGTTATTGTGAAATCAAAACTCCCGCACTAGATTCAAATTGACGGAAGATAGTGTATTTAACCAGCCACAACTTACCTAGAAAAACTAAACACCGATTACCTATTCCTATCAGTAAACAAAGGTGGCTCGAACGCTATTCGTGTTTACGAATCATTAGAGGAAGCAATCTCAGGTGTAATTGACGCCCACCCGCGCACTTCGTACACACACCTGTTATTGTGAAATCAAATTCCCGCACTAGATTCAAATTGACGGAAGATAGTGTATTTAATCAACTACAAGTTACCTAGAAAAACCAAACACCGATTACCTATTCCTATCAGTAAACAAAGGCGGCTCAAAAGCTATTCGTGTTTACGAATCATTAGAGGAAGCAATCTCAGGTGTAATTGACGCCCATCCGCGCACTTCGTACACACACCTGTTATTGTGAAATCAAATTCCCGCACTGGATTCAAATTGACGGAAGATAGTGTATTTAACCAACTACAAGTTACCTAGAAAAACCAAACACCGATTACCTATTCCTATCAGTAAACAAAGGCGGCTCGAACGCTATTCGTGTTTACGAATCATTAGAGGAAGCAATCTCAGGTGTAATTGACGCCCACCCGCGCACTTCGAACACACACCTGTTATTCGTTGTCAAATTAATCAAATCGTTGTCAGTATCATAAACATTTAAACATATAAACTCATTATACATCGCGCTCGCGATCGCAAATTAACTTGGTTGTATTCGCCATAACTATAATAACTAATCAAGGCATTCAGTGTTACCCTCCGACATACATCATCATATTCAAATCAACATAATTCATAAAAATGATGGCTTCTTCATTTCAAATCATAAAATGAGCACATAACGTACATATTATTGGGCAGAATGATTTATAATTGTATAAATAAATACGTTGTATTAAATCTCAATAATTTAAAAACATAATGCATACAAATACTGGTTTCTTTATTTCAAATCATGAAACAAGCACATAACGTATATATGTGCTTGTTTTGTTATTGGGCAGAATAATTTAGAATTGTACAAATAGAATAGGCTTGATTAAATCTCAATAATTTGAAAAAATAATGACAATATGTGGTTAAATATCATGAACAAGAAATAAGTGGAATTATTAAAACCCCGTATAAACAGAGAGAATGATAAACGAGAGAATGGAGCTTGGTATAATCACAAGAGAAGTTATTAATAACCTCCAATGTTAGTAATAATAATATATTATAACTTTACATAAACATTTCCGATTGAGGTAGCAGAACTGTTATTTGACACAACTTGTAACATGTCTGACGGTGATGACTACTTGTGATATTGGTTCTTGCTGTGGTCGTGGGTAGAATTACTAATTTACCTCACTCAACGTAGACAATGGGGCTCCAATAATTACATTATTGTGTGGACACCGACACAACCATGAAATTCGGGAAGATCGCGAGATACCTTTAGTAATCATTCATGAATTATTGAGGATATTTCAATATCTTTAAATAGTTCTGTTTTTGATCATATCACTTTCCCGTAGTTAAATGGAGTGAAAGGGCATGGTAATAAATGGTCTAAGAAACTAGAGATGCACGTG
Organism: Othius punctulatus; assembly: GCA_951805005.1. Lineage (NCBI taxonomy): Eukaryota > Metazoa > Arthropoda > Insecta > Coleoptera > Staphylinidae > Othius > Othius punctulatus. The sequence goes on from OX638139.1 coordinate 79,848,537, forward strand.
CATGTATAACAAACTCTCGTAAATAAACTTCGTAGTCATAACCATTTTCAAACTATCAATTGAATAAATAAAATAATTTACACATTCATTATAAGGTTAACGAAATATATAAAATAAATGAATTCATGTCATAATCGCCAACCTGTGTTTTATTTCCCTGTGTCTTACAATTTCAGCGTGTCTATTATTAAATAAACAAAACAAATCCATAAATTTGTGCTTTCTTATATTAATCAATTATTTGCGTACGTTAATTAACACATTACCAATAGCAAAGTACCTTGAGAGTAATCACGGTAGTTAAATTAAACGTCACGACGTTTAAGTACTAAATACCATCACAAATCACGAGCCAAGAATAATTAAAAAATTATATAATAAACCACGAGCCAAAAATTATTAAAAAAATATATAATAAATTACGAGCCAAAATAATCAAGAAATTATAAAATAATTTCACGATAAAAACGACGAAAATAAAATAAGTATATTAAAATAAAATCGAAGCGTTACAAATATAAACTCAAAAATAGAATGTTATTGGTTTTATTAAATTCTATAATGCGAGTTAATTTTCATTTCTAAGTTAACATTTGTTGCAAAATATTTGTTGCTACAGATATGTTCAGCAGATTTAATGAAAAAATGTACGAATGTAAACAAACTACAGATGAAAATGTAAATAATAGCGGTTTTACACGGTCAAAGAAATTGATGAAGAAATTGATGAATTTATTCATGGATAAATTCGTGAATAAATTGAATATGTGAAGGCGTATTCCAATTTTTCAAATTTTAGCCAACTGTAAACTTGTAACTTCTGCACTGTCAATGTGCGGAGCAGCTGGGTAAAACGAATGAGGTAGACATGCATTATACGTCGCCTAATCCGGCGCATGCGCGGGTACGAATTTTTAGCGTGTACACAGTTGTCAGATCTCCGGGTGTAAATCTCCATCTGTAGATACCACGTGTTTGTGTTTTGGTTGAGGTATCACGTGAATCTGTATTGCTATTGTTTGTTTGTTCTTGTTATTGTTATTGTTTGTTATTGTTATTTGTATAATGGCCGTAAGAGGAGCAGCAGCATCCACTTTTATAGTGCAACCAGACAGTGTATTGGATAACAATTTCATCTTAAATGAAAGTTATAACCTTAGTAGATTATCATGGGCGACGAATTTCAATTTATTAGAGTGGTTAGCAAGTAGGAGGCTGATACGCAATGGCAAGTATTGCTTTGAATGCAATGTGGTGAGAACCCGGAACATAGACGGGTATTGCTGGAAATGCAGAACATGCAAAGCAGAACATTCTGTCCGCAATGGTTCTTTTTTTGCCAGAAGTCATCTGCGGATAAGCCAAATTTTAAAGATTATGTATTGCTGGTCAAGGATTACCCGCAGCTTGATACTGCTCATGAGGCAGATTTGGGTACTGGGGCTACACATACAATAATTGACTGGTGTTAATTTTGTGAGGAACATTTATTGCAAAACCCGATTCAGATTGGCGGCATAGACGAGATTACTTTGGAAGCAAAAGTCGTCGAGATAGACGAGTCTAAGTATGTTCATCGGAAATACCATAGGGGCCAGTGAAGGCCATTGGGCGTTTGGTGGTATAGAGAGGGGCTCTGGGAAGTGCTTCCTTGTAGAGGTGCCCAACAGATCTGCCGAAACATTGTCTGAAATAGTATTAAGGTTAATGTTACTGTATTTTTTCTTTGTTTTTTTCTTTTCCAGAATAACTTTTGTATTTAATTTTTAGTAGTTACTTTTTTAACTTTTTATGATTTTAGGTTGGAGAGCGTATCAACATTTGGATCAGCTTGGAGGCGGAATATACCAGCACGAAGTTGTTATACACCAACAAAATTGTGTTGATAGCGACGACGGCAATGTGCACACACAACATGTGGAGAACATGTGGATGAGGGCCAAAAAAAAGCTTAAGAGACAGTGTGGAACCTCTGAAGCACTTTTCCCCTCATATTTGCATGAATTTATTTGGAGGAATAAATTTCATGAGAATAATGCATTTATGAGTTTAATTGTGTGTGTTACTGAACAATACAATTTTCGTTAATTTATGGGTTTTAAATTTATTTAGAATTTGTATCATTTCGTTTAGTCTCGTTTTTTCAGTTTTTGAATTTTATAACGAGCCGCCGGGGCAACACGTCATAAAAGAATGTAGGCACAGAGCTGGGTTTTACAAGCAGTTTATTCACACAGAGCAATTGTTACATACAGAAGAATAGCGTAGATGGCAATATATACAAAGTTGGGGGGGGAGACTGTTCGTTAATGTTCAGCGCACACTTTGCACTCAGCGCGTTACACGGAAACTCACGATGTATCGTAGCGCGAGTGAAACTACAGGGCCGGGCGCGGCGTCTGAGCATTCCTGGACGGCGGAGCGTGATCGAAGACGATGCACGTGGAGCGGACCGCTAAGCTTGATCGAGAGCCGATGCGAGCTAGGGGCTAGAGTAGAGGCTTGATCGAAGGCCGATGCGAGGGCTCTACAACTGCCGAGTGATAGCAGGGGCGGTCCTATTTGTAGGCGCGCTGCTCCGTTTGCGCCGCTGGGGCGCGTTGCTTTGGGGATGGTGGTGGATTTTATCGCTGGCGGGGGTGTGTAACCGCGAAGGTCAGTGTGCGAGAGAGACGACACCCGGCGTCGAGCGCGTGAAATTTCCGGGGTAGTTACAATTTTTTTAATTTAATCATATTGTTATTATTTGTGTGCAGTGTAGGGTTAGTTCGCCAAAATATTGTGTTCGATATATAAAATTTAAACTAACCAAACCTAACTTAGGCATTGGCTTTCCATATTATTTGCATTTTACAAGATAACCTCTTACTTTATTGTGTAAACACTTAATTTATACCAGTGCACGCTTCTAATAACATTGTTGATTTTAATTAATGAAAGTTCTGTTGTGAATTTTATAATGCATTCAGTCGAGGTAAAATTTCTACATCTGGCAACATCGCAAAGCACATATGACGACCTGTGGGGTTTCTCTGACGCATGCGCCGCATTAGGCGACGTATAATGCATGTCTACCACGAAGGATACTGATTTACATGATAATGTGTTGCAAACTTTCAGTGATACTTTCTTCTCATCTTGTCTCTATTTGTGTGTTAAAAATGGAAGTAACAAAAAAGCATTGTGCTGCCTTGTATGCGTTAGCAGCAGCTGCATATGTATAACACCGTGATTACACCATGTTAAGCCGGCGCCACACGATGCTACGAACACCCTCCAACGTTGGACGCAAAGAATATGTTGGACGCTTGATGGTTGAACGCATCGCGTGGCCGATGTTCGAACTATGAGTGTCCAGTGTCAAGCATCCAACATTCGTGCTGGAGGATGTTCGGCCTGTTGTCGGTCTTTTGACCCGCTTCAAAGGGTTTTTTTCGCTGGACGGTACAGTTGGAAGGCATCACTGCTACACGACTCAGTCCAGTTGTTGACATTTTGTCATGTGTTTTGCATAGAGTGTTTTGACTTTTTAAACTTTAAATACAATTGTATGTATTTTTAAATTCATGTTTTTACATTTGATATTTATCTTTATTTATAAAGCAATAATAAAAGTACCCAAACCCTGTTTAAAAAAAATACTAAGAGATGTATTATTATTATTATTAGATATTATCTTTCATTTGACTTTATTTATTACAGAAAGAAATTACAGAAAGTTAAGCATAATATAAGTTACCTAATATTATGAACTTATGCAGTGAATTTACTTTAATTTTCTTTATATTAAAAAAATCCTTGCAACAAGACAACAATATTACTGTTGCGGCAGCAGTCATCGAAATATATTTAGAAAAAATAAACTCTTCGCCACAATAGCCAACGTTGGATCAAATGTATATGGATTAAACGTTCGCCGCGCCGTGTAGCAGGGCACTCGCCGTGTCAATACTCCAACGTTTTGTCTCAAACGTTGGAGGCCAACATTTGGTCAAACGTTGGTAGCATCGTGTGGCGCCGGCTTTAGATACACCATATGCACGTGTCACTTTCCAGTAGGTTGGTATTAATTTAAAACCCGAAATGTAACTAGAATTCCCCAAAATATTGCCGAAAACTTAAAGCAGGTTCTATTGTGCAATTTATTCATGAATTTATTGTCTTCAATTTATTCACGACAATTTTGTGTGTTACACGCAACAATAACTACAAGGTTACAAAATTCATCAATTTCTTTGACCGTGTAAAACAGGCAAAATATTTATGACACTTTTAAATATTGTAATTTAGATGTATAATAAATATAAATAAAATGCCCTTTGATATTTCTTTTCACTAAGCTGACAAACGTTTTGTGTTAGTTATGTTATTATTAAAGGGCAGATTATGTACACAATGTAGATTTCATGTTTTTTGCATTTTTTTGTATTTTTGTAAATCTGCATATATTGTACATTTTGTTTATAAAATGCACATTACAGTTAATTTTGAAAAATTAATATTTGTTTTACTTATTTTTGGAATTTTTCCATGATTTTAATATACCTATGTAATACATATGTTTTGAAAATTTGTATATTGCATATTTTTACATATTTACTTACGAATATTTGGAAAAAAAGTACATATATGCGCATATTTCGCAAATTTTGCTGCATATAATCCGCCCTTCAGATTATTAATTAGAATAAGAATAAATATAGCCTAAAAATAGTATGGAAAAAACATATAAGTTATGTTTACGAAGTATATGCAACACACTGTACATATACGGATTTCGTGATTTGGTTTGGGTTGCGGTTTTGGGCGATTTTGACGGCTCGAGTTTGCGCCATATCCTTTGACAAATCAAATTTGTACTGTCCACACTGTTGAAGTGAGTCTGAGCTGGTCTGAGCATTTCATAGCGGTCAGTGCGAACGTACACTTATGTGACTTGTTTCTAGGGACTTTTTCGTTTTAAGGTTATCACTGTGAAATGCGTGTTTGCAATTTTCACCGTCTATCCTTGAAAACACCGGCTGTGGTAGCGTCACCGCTCTATTTATTTAGTTTTCAAACAGATAAAACGGTTTGGAGTAAGTTGCTTCCATTACTAATCTCACTCGGAAACCTTAGCTTCGAAAGCCCGCCGTTCAGTTCAATAACCTGCATACTACAAAACGTGTTCACTCTAACTAACCTATGCTTTTGCTTTGGGCGGCATTCCTAGCTGCACTTACATTTATTCAAATTACAGGTTTCTTAACACGTTCATGTTATAGAGAATGGCAGACAACGAGGATTTAGGATTGGGCTCTGAGGATCAATTGGACTCGCTAGACGACACGAATGGCATAAACGATGAGACCTTGTTAAACGACACCGATGGTGACGGTGCAGGCGGCGACGACCCCGAACTGGAAGCCATCAAGGCGAGGGTACGTGAAATGGAGGAGGAAGCCGAGAAGCTGAAGCAGCTGCAAACCGAGGTTGACAAACAGATGAACATGGGTAGCCCCCCGGGGCTCAGTAAGTAACCACCGTGCATGACCTTCCGTTCACATTTCATTGTGCCCATTGTTTTGCAGCCAGTCCCCTGAACATGTCCATCGAGGAGAAGATGGAGGTGGACAATCGCAGTATATATGTAGGCAACGTAGATTATGGTGCAACTGCTGAAGAGCTGGAACAACACTTCCACGGATGCGGGTCCATCAATAGGGTGACGATACTGTGCAACAAGTTTGATGGGCATCCCAAGGGTTTCGCATACATCGAATTCGGGGACAGGGATTCAGTTCAGACAGCGATGGCCATGGATGAGTCACTTTTTAGGGGCAGGCAGATTAAAGTAATTCTACAGTACATTTCATTATCATATTCTTACTAATCTAAGTAGGTGATCAGTACTTGTTTACAAATTGTATTAACATTAATGCATTCGTTCTAATATAAGCCAGTTCTTAACGTTACAATTCAGCGAAGTTTCTTCATACCTAAACCATTGGATTCAACCATAGAACACAATATGTATTAATTAAATAATGGCAATTTTAATGAAATTCCAATCTGATTGTTTAGTAACTTTTGATAAAAAATGCTACGTCATCTAATGATTTTCATATTTCAGGTCATGCCAAAACGGACAAATAGGCCAGGCATGTCAACGACGAACCGTCCACCAAGGGGAAGGGGTACTTTCAGAGGGGCCAGAGGAGCTACAAGGGGCTTTTACAGTGGTTTTAGACCTTTGCGTCGACCCAGGTAATACACACTATCCAGTGAGATGTGTTAAATGGAATTAAATTTGCGTGCTAATATTGTTTTTGTGCAGGAGTTATGGCCGGCGCGGCGGTTACTATGCCCCTTACTGATAGCCATGGGCCTCTTACATTCTCTATTGCCTGTTGTTTCCATAGTGGCCCGCCATCGCCAAAGTCGACGTCCAGTGCAGGTTTTTATGCCTTTCACTGTTTTTTTTTACACACCTCATTTCTTAACCAAAAAAACCAAAATATGTGGATCACAAAAAAGAGAAGTGCTAAGAGTTAAAAAAGGACTGATGAAAAAAATAGTTTATAAGCATCAAAATCTTTGTGTAAAAAAGTTTTCCTTGCAGTTTAAAAACAAACGTTCCGTATGAGTGTCAGGTTTGGTTCAGGGCCTTGAATTATTTTGATTTTCATTTCAGCGTTACTGTAGATTTTTTTGTTTATCAAACTTTAATTCAAAGCTCTCACAGGCCAGAGGTGTGTGCAGTTATAATTGACCAATGCGAATGTGTGGCTGAACGTTCAAAATTGTAAATTTATGCAAATGCAACAGCAACAAAAAAAAAACATTGATAGTTGCAGATATTATGTTTTGTTTCACATATTCCCCCTTGCAACTAACAATTTTTTTCCATGAAAGTCTTTGTTTTTTTCACAATTTATATATAGCTGGGATTTTAAGTTCTCATTATATTGACTATGTTTAATTGTTTTAATGTTGATAAGATTACAGGTACATCTTCTCTACTCGTAGATGGGTTCTACTATTTAACTATTGTCAAAAAATATAATGAAAACTACTTATTTGAATTGATTATGCAAGACTATATAGAGATGTAAAAGAGTAGTATGTCTACTAAAGAAATTCGTAATAAATATTTAAAGTCACCTGTAAATTTGCAGTTTTTAGTTGTATGCATCCTTTGTGAAGGTAAGTAATCATTCTTCATTCTGAAATTTTATCGGGTAATAACCAACTGAAGTTGGAACGGGCTCGAATTGTCGCCGGTGAGGTATATGGGTATTCTAATGGAAATGTGAGATAAGATGTTAGAGAATACCCAAAGACAAATCTTGTCCTTAATGTTTTTACTTCGTCATTTGGCAGACTACGAGAAACTGGGAATCCCGTTTCACAAACTAATGTTTGTCCCCATGAAGTAACGTATAAGATGGTAAACATTATTCTACGAACCTTCAGCTTTCCCTAAATTTTGTGCGGCTTCTGTTGAATAACGAAATGCTACAACCGCATCGCGGCAAAGTGTACAGGAATTACAGCCCTGCAATAGTCAGCAATATTTAGTCTTTTGTAATTGGATTCTGTATCTCGCACAGAATGTCTCTTTATACATTATGTACTATGGTCTGATAAAGCATGTTTTACTAGAGATGGTATTAATTACCATCATAATGAACATATAAGTTCGCTGCAAAATCCACATGCAATAATAATGTGATATTTTCAACAACATTTCAGTATCAATATTTCTATCTTCAAGGGCTTGTAACTCCTTAACTAAGACGAATAGGACATATGCTCATATAACGTTTTTTTTAATCCCACAGTAATAAGTTGTCAATTACAAACAGACTTCATATCTAATTAACAAAACAATTATTACGTAACCCTGTTTTGTAATGAAAGTAACTAGTGTTACTTAATGTACAAGGTCCGGCAGTGAAACCTGACGGTTTTTAAATTGGAATAATTCAATGAATATTCAAAATATTTTTGTTATTTTTTTTTTGTTTAAAAAAGAAAGAATAGATGTTTAAGATCTATACAAAAAAAAAACAAAACGGCATTATGAAGCAAACTAACATCACTCAAATGATGACCTCCATTTTCTCTGCACTGCTCAAGTCAAGGGCAAAATTATTCATCACTCTTTCCAAGGTTTGGCATGGGATCGCACGCATTTCCCACTGAATATTAGCTCGAAGTTCTGCCAAATTTCTAGGCTTGTCAAAGTACACTTTTCCCTTGAGTAATTTTTTTTGTCATGATCATCATACTCGCAGCTGCAGATGCCTTCTTCAATATCACTGTCAGTATATCTTCATTGGGGATGTGTGCTGTTGATATTAGATTTGTTGTAGAGTTTCTTATACTCAAACATAATAGTTACTCTAATATTTCGGAATAGGCTTGAGTATAGAAAAGTATGTCAAATGAATAATTATTTAATGAATTATGAAATAGTATACAGGGCACTTCATAAAAAAAAAAAAACAAGAAATGGTGCAGTTTGCAAATATCGATCACCCTATATGATTTAGTGACTTGATGTGTCAGATGAAAATTTATTATTGAAAACCAACTCAATAAAATTACAAACCGAATTACAGTTTATTAACTCCATTAATAAGAGCAGCTAAACTCATTAATATTGCATACCTTTATTTTTATCCTCTGAATAACATGGGAACGCTTAACTTTCAACCCTTATACATCATTTTAATTCCGTAGTAACACAGGATCCGAAAATTCAACGATATATATATAAGGTATTTTGTAAAAAAAAGTGTAGTCTGTAACTTTGATATGAACCACCCTGTATAAATTTTAATATTTTTGTGAAGTGCAATTCAGTACTGCACATAACGTTTGTGTGAAACATTTTTTTAAATATTTTGATTAATAACCTGGGAGTGGATGAGCACTCCCAGAGCATTGAAACACCTAGTATGGATAACTTTGATTATGTAATTATTCAATCAGAACTTACACGTATTATCTTACAATGTGTTATCAAGTCTTATGACACTTTAATTTATTTAAAATCCGTATTACTTTGATATTTGTATATTATTTTACTTATCACTTAGATAGATAGATAGATAGATAGATACTTTATTTCATGTAGGCCACATTGTAGGTGGATATGAGCGTCAATTTTACACATATAAAATGTTAAAATATAAAGTGTTAAAATATTAAAATATAATAACTACTTACAATATAAATACAATAATCACAATAATAAAATTATAATAAAACTAAAAGACAGTAATAAAATGACCACTGGGCCAGCAGTCTGTATCCGTCAGTGTCCCATGCCATCTACAAATTCAGCGTATGAGTAGTAGCATCGCTGTATGAGGTGGCCTTTAGTTCAGCCTTGAACAGATTTAGGCTCTTGGATTCCTTTATGTTTCTTGGTAGTATATTATATACATCGGAGCACGAATACATGGTTGACTTCTCGTACAGGGTAGTGCCGTGTCGCCTCATACATATTTCATCGCTATTACGGGTATTATAGTCATGGAAGTGCCCGTTTGTTACGAACTTGTCCCTGTTTTGATAAACATATATTCCGCATCTATACACGTAAACGCTGAACAGTGTTAGGACATTATTGTCCCTGAATACCTCTCGACAGCTCTCCATTCTACCCAGATCGAAAATGAGTCTAATGATGCGTTTTTGGGCAATAAACAGTCTTGTAACGTCCATTTTCCCCCATGCTAATATGTTATATGCCAGGTGGGGATAAGCCAATGCATAATACATGACTAGTAGGCAGTTAGGGCTTTCATGCCTTTCTATTGAAGAATTGGACAGTGACTGTTTTTTCATTGTTCAGTAGTATGGTATTTTTTATGCACCACTTATTTCCGCATTAGCAGTGCTTATTTTTTCTAGTAGAGCTTGTTGTGTCTCCGCTTTGATTATTATGGCGGTATCGTCCGCGAAGTGGACGACATGCCCCTCGGTGATGAAATCCCTTAAATCGTTTATGAATAGGATGAAGAGCAGTGGACCCAGCGTCGAACCCTGTACAACACCCTCCCGTAGCTTGTGAAGATCCGATGTCTCGCCGTCAACCTGGACATACAGCTGACGGTCCGTCAGGTATGACGATACTAGATCCAACACCTTACCCCGAATGCCCAGGGCACATAACTTATCGCGCACAAACCTAGTGTCGATTGTGTCAAATGCACGGGAGAAGTCATAGAATACCCCAGCCACACACTGACCCCGGTCTACGCCACTAGCTATCCCCGTGCTGGTTTGGTGAGATTATGTGGTAGCGCTGGAGATAATCCCACATCCTCGTCAATAGTACTCTTTCGAATATCTTCGAAAAAAGATCTTATGTGTCCCATTTCCAAAATAGTACAAAAAAGTGCAGGTAACTAAAGCGATTATTAAATCTTCAATATACAGTATGTCCCCGGATTGAGTTTACAAGAGGAAAAACTTTTTTTTCTTTTATTTTACGCCAAAACTGCAAAGGAATAAGATTTTTTGAACTCATCGCCTCGAAAGTGACATTTGACGCACTCTATTGACAACCGGAAATCCGTATTTCCCGGTCTAGTAGACCGGGAAAACGGCAAAAAAACACTGTCATAAATAAATCAATACATAATTATTTATTGTGAACGATCTACATCGACTTAAGCAGGGTTATTATTGTACACATTTATCGTACAATTAGTACAATTTGAAATGCAAATTCCCGAACTTTCCACCGCATCGGGTTTAGATATAGTGTGCGACACATTAAGAGTTTCAGAGATTGTATAGTTTTCAACTTGAGATGAAGGTCCCGGAGCTGGTTGCATCAATCTTTCAGCTACGTTAATTTTACTCTGCACAGAGTCATCGACGTAACCTTCGGCCACGCTTGAAGATCTCCAACCGCCAAATTTTTTAAGAGTCAGTAAATCGCCACCGTTGTTTGCAAGTAAAGTAGCTGAACTTCTTCGAAAGCAATGACCAGTGTAGGCCCGTGGAGCCTCTAGCTGAAGGTACTGTGCCACAGAGCAAGGTATTTTGCCAATTGTATTAAGACCAATAGGTGAATTAATACATTTCCCATTTCTGTAGGTCAAAAAGAAACGTTTATTTGTCCCTACTCTTAAATTTTTGTATTTTAACAATAAATTTATCCATTCTGGATTGATCACCACTAAACGTCGAGAAATATTAGTTTTGGTCTCTGGTACATTAACAAGTACCATTTCATGTTTAAACTCGATATGATCAATTAACATTTTACATAATTCATCGCGGCGACAAGCGCCAGAAATGCCCAATATTACTACTGCCTGTAAAACATATTATAGAATAATAGAATAATATCGATTAATGAAACATAGTGTGTACGTACCTTCATTAACAGAAATTAGTTATCAGGGGCTTCATGAATAAATTTGTCAATTTCATGACTTTCTAATACCTTGGATTTTTTCGGTTTCAGGTTATACGTTTCTTTTTTGAGAAATGCGTAAAATTTCGTAAATTTGGAAATATCTACGTTATTGTGTATTAGTAGACAGGACTTTAGCATAGAGTAAGTGGACCATAGCGACGTTTTGCTTGAAAAGGTTTGAAAATATGCCAGCAAACAATTTTCTGAATAAGTCCGTATTTTGTTTAACCTGCACCAATCCATAAATTTCGAGTATACCAACTCGTACCTTCGTTTGGATTTATCCGGCAATAAATTTTTAATTGCCGTATTAGCGGCATTGCGGATTTCCGGAGGTGTACAACTACTTATATCCGAATCGGAAGACATTTTATTAGAAACTGAGACTTTAAACGACAGGCTTTAAAAAATCAACTGTCAAAGTAACAATCATTGTTTTGCTATACAGCCATGGCTTGCTTTATTTCATATTTTGAAACGGAATGAAAATTATTTGAGTTTATGCTGATCGTTCTGTTCGTTTCAAAAAAAAATGTACAAACCACTTGCGGGAATCATTTTCCCGCATTCACGCAGATGAAGCATTCGCTCCCTTCGGTCGCTCATGCTTCAAAATTGCGTTCATGCGGGAAAATTGTGTTCCCGCACTTGGTTTGTAAATAACTATTTTGCTTGTCCTGAAACCAGCAAATCTCTAATTAAAACTTAATTATTCTGACTCAGTGGAAAGAAAAGTTCATTTTTCTTTTGATTTCGGACTTTCTCTGCTTTTTAAATCCCATCACATTGGCCGTTTTAATTTTTTGACGATGTCACTTTGACAAATGAGTTTACGCAAATTAAATAACAAAAATGTTTGTGGAAAACATAATTTTAATAAACAGCAACTCAAAGAAACGGCTTAAAGATAAAAAAGTCATTTTTAACAAGAACAATCATTAGTCAATTACCCCCCACCCAATTCTGCGCACAATTCTACTCTAAAACGAAGCTCCTTGAAATTTATTTGAATTTCTTCGATGGACAATGATTCCACGGCGTCTCTTATTCGATTTTTTAATTCTTCGGCATTATTAGGTAGGTTATCCATATACAGAATTTGCTTTAAACGTCCCCACAAATAAAAATCCAAAATTGTTAAATCGGGACTTCTGGCAGGCCACAATACTGCACCATTTCTTCCAATTCACAGATCTCCAAATTTAACATTTAAGCAGTTAGTAACAATGCGAGAATAATGTGCAGGACAACCATCCTGCTGAAAAAACATTGTACGTCTGTAATAAATTTCTAAAGCATGAAGCCCATCGCTAAGATTTTTTTCTAACATATCTAAATATGTGTGCTTAATAACGTTGTTATAAAAAAAGTATGGACCTATTATCCCGTGATAACCAACGGCACACCCACCACACGGTTAATTGAATAATGATTGTTCTTGTTAAAAATGACTTTTTTTTATCTTAAAGCTGTTTCTTTGAGTAGCTGTTTATTAAAATTATATTTTTCTCAAACAGTTTTGTTATTTAACTTGCGCAAACTCATTTGTCAAAGTGACAACGTCAAAAAAATAAAACGGCCAATGTGATGGGATTTAAAAAGCAGAGAAAGTCCGAAATCAAAAGAAAAATGAACTTTTATTTCCACTGAGTGACAATAATTAAGTTTTCGTGCAATTGGACGAGAAATGGTAACTTCTCAGCGACACAACAGACCGAGAAGTGCAATATCTCAGCTATGGCCACAAAAGGTTGCCAAGCAACCTAAAATTATTGTTGTCATTAAACATCAAGAGAAACATCAGTCAAATAACTATCATGTCTCAGATTTTAACAATTTTATTTTGGATTAATATGAAATGTAATGTTACAATTAGAATTGTTATTTATGTTACTTCGTTTAACTGAATTATCGATTAATTTTTTTGACGTTTATTAATTTGTCAAAATTGACAGTCGCTTGTTCACAACCTAGGAGACTCATTGCAGCGTGCATCAATTGCACGAAAAACGTTATGTACACCTCGGCCGCGAAATCTTTTAGCGACCTCGAGATTGTATTGCCTCGGCCGCAAGCGGCCTCGGCGACAAACTTTCTCTCGGTCCCTAAAATGAGATTTCTCGGCCTTGATATACAAGGCCGATATACAAGGCCGGCAATAACTATTTCGTGCAATTGGACGAGAAATGGTAACTTCTCAGCGACACAACAGACCGAGAAGTGCAATTTCTCTGCTATGTGCTATGGCCACAAAAGGTTGCCAAGCAACCTAAAATTATTGTTGTCATTAAACATCAAGAGAAACATCAGTCAAATAACTATCATGTCTCAGATTTTAACAATTTTATTTTGGATTAATATGAAATGTAATGTTACAATTAGAATTGTTATTTATGTTAATATTTAATCCTGAAGTGGAAGTCACATCGGTATTATTTAGATTTAATATAGAACTTCTGTCAACATTATTTGAAAATGACGTGCTAGGCTGAGGAAACATATTATCAGAAACCTTTAGTTTATTTTCTATACTGTCTTCAACGTAACCCTCGGCTACCGTACCAGATCGCCATCCTCCGTGCCTTTTTAAAACAGTCATGTCTGCACCTGTGTTGGCAACTAAAGTGGCTGAACTTATCCTATAACAGTGTCCTGTATAGTTGTTGCTTTTTGGTACTCGTAAGTACTTCGCAATTAAAGACGGAATTTTTCCTATAATGTGAACGCCTACAACTTGATTGCAACATTTACCCTTTTGATATCGCAGAAATAAGCTACGCTATCAGTAATTTTTGGACGAAGGGTTGTATACATACGGTAAATTTCAATAAACACCAACCTTGATACTGTAAATGTGCGCGGTTTATCTGTCTTGCTTTCGGGAATGCGGACAATTAAAGCAGTGCCCAAATCTTCCACATCGTCAACAGACAATTTATAAATTTCATCACGCCTTAACGCCCCAGAGATGCCCTTAATTAAAACAACCTACAAAACCATTTCTTGACATATTAAAGTAAGTAAAACATGTACCTTATACCTTCCACATTAAATAAGTTTCATTACTGGCTTCTGTTATAAATGTATCGATTTGCTGTGCAGTTAGTATTTTTGACTTTTTACCCTCGATACCCGATACCCTACTGCCTTTTTCTTTAATAATGGCACTAATTTAGGAAATCTTGAAATCTCAATCCCCTCCCTGATATTTATCATACATTTTAACATGGAGTATATACTCCATAAAGTTGAAGATTTCAAAACTGTAGATTTTGCTTCTAAATATGCCATAATAACATTTTCCGATATGTTCGCAGCTTTTTGTTCTTCACACCAAGTTTTAAATTTAACGTATGCATTCTCGTATAGCCGTCTACTTTTCTCTGGAATTAAATGATCTGTGGCAGTGTTTGCAATTTTTCTCAACTCCGGAGGTGTACACTCTAAATCATCACTATCACTAGTATTCATTTCTACTTCGTTTAACTGAATTATCGATTAATTTTTTTGACGTTTATTATTTTGTCAAATTGACAGTCGCTTGTTCACAACCTAGGAGACTCATTGCTGCAATTGCATTGATGCACGCTGCGTGCATCAATTGCACGAAAAACGTTGTGTACACCTCGGCCGCGAAATCTTTTAGCGACCTCGAGATTGTATTGCCTCGGCCGCAAGCGGCCTCTCGGTCCCTAATATGAGATTTCTCGGCCTTGATATACAAATAACTATTTAATTAGAGATTTGCTGGTTTCAGGACAAGCAAAAAATCTTATTCCTTTGAAGTTCTGGCGTAAAATAAAAGAGAAAAAAGTTTTTCCTCTTGTAAACTCAATCCGGGGACATACTGTATGTACTTAAAAATAAAAAAATAATTATATCCCGAACTAGCTCGGAACATAACTACTTTCATACTTCTTTTTGGGAGTAATTGTAAAGTAATAATATCCGCGAGTAACAAAACTTAAGCGCTTTTATTTTTTGCATTATGATATTATCTTACAAATAATTATCGCTAAAATAATATTACATACCCGAGGTATGACTTGTTTGGCTCTATGACCAAAAGTATTAATAGTTCAAGACAAAGCTCTTAATTTCAAATTTAAACACGAGCGGCAAATGACTGTCAATATGCACAATGGATAATCTCGGCGAAGGGCTGACTGACTGAAAGCAGGAGGGTGTAGGGTGGAATTAACACCCTTGAAGTACTGGTTTCAGGTAGCTGAGATAGTCGACTACGCAACCATAAGAAAATTTAAGTTTAATTTGCATTTTTTTTGCGACGTTTTGCTTAAAATCTATATTTTAAGTAAAATGTTACAAAACCCATTGATTAATATTAAAACGTCCTTAGATTATTTAGCCAACTTAGTAAACTATTTTAAAAATTATCGTAGTGATGATAACTTTGAAGACATTTTAAAAAATGCTACAGATACAGCTTTAAATTTGGGTTTAGAAACAACATTTCCACCACTTCAAAATACCCGTAGACGGATCATACCAAAACTTCTTTACTACGTACATGTCTATGAACCAGTAGTAAATCCAAAAGAAAACTATAAATATTTTTTTAACACCATAATTGACCAAACCCCGAGTTCATTAGAAAACAGATTTGAGTTAATGTCGAGTTATAATGATTTAAAAAAAAAAAAATTGTGATAATTTCAATTTGTCTGAGGAGAATACTTTAAAGCACTGCAAAGATTTACATCAAAAATTAACGGACGAAACAAGAAAAGAATCGGACATTCATGGTAACGATTTATTTAATGAAATAAAAGCTATTAAACTTTTTTCATTATCTAATTAATTTCAAAATCCCTTCGATGCCCTACAATATATATTAGAAAACAATTTAATGTCAACTTTTCCCAACTTGTCTATTTCTTTGAGAATTCTTCTTACTCTGCCAGTGTCAGTGGCATCAGGTGAACGTTCATTTTCTAAACTGAAACTGATTAAAAATTATTTAAGATCTACTATGTCGCAAGAAAAGTTATCAGGATTAGCCTTGTTAGCTATAGAACATGAGCTTTTGCTGAATAAAATAGTCGAAAAGTTCAATTTTTATAACTATATGTGTATTAAAATATTTCGTGTTATCTATTCATTTATTTTCTTTTAAAATTAGTTAAAAACTGCTCTTACAGTACAAAATAAAAAATGTTTTGTGTCTAAAGTAATTTAATATCTAATAGTTTTAGTTTTTAGGTTCTTTTTGAGTTTTATTTGCTGAATTTTAACTATTAAGTATCGTTCTTTATTGCATATTATGATTATCATATCTAAATAACTAAATAATACAATTGAAAGCAAAATGTTTGGTTTGATTGTAAACATTTATTATTTTTATATCATTTTATATCAAATTAAGCAAATTGTTTTCCTGATGTGATACCGCTTAATAATTTTGTATTTTCAAAAATCAATTGATCATTATTAGTTTTTGTTAATATTGTTAAAGATCAACTGATCTTTAAAAATACACCATTATTAAGCGGTATCATGTCAGAAAACCGAATTGCTTAATACATTTGATCAGTGTGTCATACAATTTGTCAAAATTTGTCACATTTTATTTGAACTCTTGAAAATGGCCGTGAGGTCAAAACAATTGTACGTGAGAATTTCTATAAATAAGTGAACTTTAACCAAGTGTTTATATTTACATTTAATATAACATATTTCACTATGTTAGCTACACATATTGCACGTCACTTGGAAAAGTGACACAATTCGATTTATTATTCATAATACTAGTTCGGGCAGTCCTATTTTATTTGATAAACATTTCATTAAATATTACATTATATTAACGAAACATGCTTCCTTGCTATACTATTAAATTTTATTATTAGGATGAAATGTTTATCGAATAAAATAGGACTGCCCGAACCGGTTTATAAATGATCTTTTTTGAGTTGTGTTTGTTTTCCAAGTGATGTGCGATATAGTATTTAAAATAAAACTCCCATGACATAAACAAACACAACATTTTAGAGTATACTTGGTAACTATAAATTTGGTACTATATATATATGATTGTACTTGTCAAACTTTTGAAATAAGGTTAGGCGCGGTTAACGCTCACTAACGCTTGCGTGTTTAACTTTACTTTTTCATAAGCATAGAAATTACTCCAAGAAGTATATGCATACTGCCTAATATAAAATCGTTACCACAATCTAACTTTACCTTACTATCGGCATAATTATTTTTATGTTAGCCAACCAAATATCATTTAGTATGCCGAGCGTTTTCCGAGTACACTATACGTTTGATATATCATATTAAAAAGTTTGGAAATCTATCCTGATTTATTAGTTTAAGGTCAAATTTTAATGATTTATTAGTTTAAGGTGAAATTGGGAAAGCACTATCACGTTAAATTATAGTTTTCACTTGTTTACATGGACTAGCTGCGACCGAGGGGCCGTCTTCAGCATGCCCAAATACCAGTGATTGGAGCGGTAGTCCTGAAAATTACCGCGGTAGCGGTAGCGTTACTTTCTTATAAAAGTACCGCGGTACGGTATTCGGTACATTTGTGAATAAGTACCGCGGTATCGGTAGTCGGTTACTGCGAAATCGGTAGCGGTAGTTTCGCGGTAGTTTCTATCTCTTATCTATTTTATCTTAACTATATCATTGGGACGTTTTATGCAACATTCAAATAAATATACATGGAACCTGTAACATAGGGTGGGCCGAATTTTTTTTTTAATTTTAATGGGGGCTAGTTTGAAAAGTTGTGACTTGTTTAATCCCCCACTAATAGTGGGCAGTATTAAAAAATATTTAGCCGGGCCCCTGGGGGTCCAAAGTTTGAAAATTTAAAATCAAAAAATAATTATCGGGGCTTGTGCGCAAATATTAGGAAACTATCCAATTAGTACAAAAAACAAATATTGTTAAGATATCTTGATGTTTAGCTGGGCCCCTTGAGGAAATTGTAATTTTAAATTTCGTACCTAATCTGCAATAATTGTTTGTATAGTTTTGTTTTTACATATTACGTATATGCACGCATGCAATGAGCTCATCTTATTGAGTCAGTTGATTTCTATCAGCCGTGCCAGTTGCTTATTTTTTATTGTGAAGAAAATTCTGCCAGAAAGCTTTTGCTGACACAAACTCCAAAAGCAGCGGACATGACAGGTGTATCTAGTCGAAATGTAGCAAAAATTGCCGATGCCAATGTTTTAGAAGACGCAAATGGCATTTCAAAAGGCAATGCTGCATTGGTCGTCGACAAAAATAAAATTCGGAAGGGGGTAGATAAAAATAGATGTAAACTGCAAGATGCAAATTAAGTTACGCTTAAAGGTTTCTATTTTGATGGAAGAAAGGACCATACTATGATTCAAGAGAACAATCGCTGAATTATAAAAACTGAAGTACATGTAGCTTTAGTCGAAGAACCGGGAAGTATTTTTTTTACATCTGTCTCTTACACGTTCACGAGCGACAGATATTGCTAGAGAAATTATAAGTTACATAGAATCGCATAGTGATGTGGACTTATCGCAACTAATGGTCATAGGGTGCTATGTAACAAATGCTAACAAACGTTGGAAAGGTCGGGTAATTCAATTGCTAGAAACTAGTTTTAATAAACCACTTCAAACGAGCGTGTATTTGTTGCATGCCAACGAATTACCTTTAAGGCATTTATTACAAAAACTAGATGGCCACACGAGAGATCCTTATACTTATTCAGGACAAATTGGTTTTGACAAAATGGAACCCGTTGAATTTAAACCAATCAAATCCGATTTTATCCTTGTAAATGAAAACGACCTAAGCACAGATCAAAAATATTTGTATTATATTTGTCAACCAATCGGGGATGGAACGTAGTTTAGCGAGCAAGAGTCCAGGCAAAACGGCATACTCAAGGTAGTTAACGACAGCAAACTGGATCCCAAGGTAATATGTATCAACGAAACATCCCTCCGAGAACTTGCAACTGCTGACTGAATTTATAATAAAAGTTTATGCTCGGATATGGTTTGAGATTAAAACACAACCACGACTTGAATGTGGTGCTAGATTGGTATAGAAAACGATTCAGGTTTCAAGAGATTTCCCGAGTCAAGTGACGATCATTATGGATAAGGTAATACAAGACAATGCCCATTTTGCACACCCCGAGAACCTCTTAATAGCGATGTTGATAGATGAACGACACCGCATTAGAGAGCTAGCTGTAAAAAGAATCCTGGAAGTCAGAAAAACTGATATAACAAAACGCATTTTTAAATTACCTAAAATAAATTTTAACGAAGAGGATATTGATCCTATAGACTGGTTTAACTGCACGGTCACAGAACCTCCCCCACAAAACAGATGTCTAAAGAAGAACTGTTAAATATAGTAAACAAATATGTGAAATTTGACAATTTTCCTTGTCACACCCAGGCAGTAGAAATGTGTGCGAAGCTATATTACGGCGTGCTAAAATTAATGCTAGAAAATAATTGCCAAAATTTGAGCACAAAAAGCAGTACTTCGCATCAAGAATGCAGTGAAATTAATTAGTATGTATTTCGTATTTCCAAGTTGTTTAACTATGTATTAATATAAATAAAAATGAATAAAGAAAATTATTTTATTTGGAGCCCCAGGGGCCCGTATAATTTTTTTTTAATTGGTCCCACTTTTGGTGTGCGAGTCAATTGTTTCAGTATACAACTTTTCCGCACGTTTTTTCGGTCGTTTTCGGCCCACCCTACTGTACAGGGTGTCCCAGCTAAAATTTGTAATATAATATTATACAGGAGGCGGACAAACCCCATGGGGTCGATAGCCCAATAAAGATTGTTTATATATATATATTATACAGGGTGTCTGCTAAAAAACGCCGCTAGCGATAACTCCTTTGTTTATGGCCGCTTTCAATAAAACGAAAACAAAACTAAATGGCACCACATGTCTACAAAGGGGCCCAATTTTTTTTGCACAATCTAGCAGACTATCGCTGTAATGAAAGTTTATTTTGCAAAAAAAAAGAAAATTAGGGCCCCTTCGTAGAACATGTGGAGATATTTAATTTTGTTTTTGTTTGATTGAAATCGGGCAATAAATAGTTAAATAGTTAGGGGGTTATGGAGTTATTGGCCCGCGGCGTTTTTTGGGAGACACCGTGTCTATTTTGCGTTCTTTGTTTTTTAATTTAAAAATCAACCCCCCTCCCCCTCGCGCTGTCCCGCTTTTGGTTCGTTAGGATCTGGTCACCTTAGTCAAGACGCACATCATGTTTTAGCTCTGTAAATTCTGGGCCAATACTTTTAGAGAAAATGGGTTTCAAAATAGGGCAAATAGGGGAAATTATAAGGTCAATGTATGGTCAATGCGACATTGAAAATTATAAAAATTGTATTTTTTTTAAATACGTTGGTACTTAAAGAAATATGCTTTCAAGTTTTCTGCTAATTTTGCGCATTTAACAGATTTATTTGAGTGAAATTCAAATTTATTTGATTATCAAAACTCAGAAAATAATCGTTAAATGCTTATTATAAATATAACTGGTGAATACTTCTTCACTGATCATCGGCTCCATTATAAATTTAATATAATATACACAATAGAACTACAGAATGCAACAACTTTTATCTTCGAACACTCTGCCTAGACAATTGATACTGCAATGAACCAAATCATTCATAATGATTTACTGGCTAACTGGCGAATAGCTGTGCAAGAATTTTATAGGAGTATACATTTCGTGACAAATCCACAATCATTTACCCTTTAATCTTTCCTTTATCTAAATCACCCTTTATGCATTAAAAAAAAAACATTAAGTTGCTACCTGTTCAACGATCTTTTAATAGCCGGCCGACCGGAATCAACGGAAATTCTACTTATCGCCCCAATAAAGTAATAAAGTAACAAGTAACCATGACGCATTTTCCTTCAAACGAGAAAGACGGCCGCACTACAAAGGTAAAAACCTGTACGGGAACCGTACTTTTGTGTAATTACGGTGGCATTTTAGGATAATTTATGACCCCTCTAATCCTGTTATTGAAAAATAATCCCAACCCTTATTAAGACATTTATTGCACTTTGGGCTTCTAGGTATATATCTGAACAAGATAATCACTTTGTTTTCCTGGGAAATATATTCGAAAACGAAAACATTAAAAAAAAAACTACCGCTACCGTATCGAACACTTACGGTAGATTTTGGGCAAAAAACTAGGTAGTCGACACTTTAAAAAAAAAGTACCACGGTAGAGTACCGCGGTACTTCTACCGCGGTAGTTCGAATGACTGCCAAATACACGTAGTAAGGTAGATAGTTACAAGAATGCTTTCCCAATTTCACCTTCAATTTAATTTATCATTTTATTTTATTCAAAATTAATTTATGCTTGGTGAAAAATATAAAGTGGAATACTATATACACTCGTATCTACGACACAAGTTTAG
This sequence comes from Othius punctulatus, assembly GCA_951805005.1. NCBI lineage: Eukaryota > Metazoa > Arthropoda > Insecta > Coleoptera > Staphylinidae > Othius > Othius punctulatus. The sequence goes on from OX638139.1 coordinate 79,870,414, forward strand.
TCCTGCACGCGAAATACGCTATTTTGGTAATCAGTTCATTTGTGGGAGAACCAATTATGATCTTGCACGCGGGTGGCTTTGGACCTCGCGGTGGCCCTGATAGTTCTTTCTGACACCACTAGTTAAATGGCTTTTATCAAACTGAAATATATTTTATTGAAATATTACAAACAATACATTGATGGAATTAATATTATCGTACAATATTTGGAAGGCAACTGATTTAAGGTTGCCCTAGTTTGCTTTAATTTATTTGGCAACATTTCATGCATAGTTATTAGCGAGACCTTTTTATTGTTTGACATATCATGCAAAACCATGGGTTGGAATAAATCATGATTTAAAAACAAATCAAAAATCAATGCTCTAATTTGTGATACATTGTGAAATAGATAAAAAAAACACACACAGGTTACTTTGTTAGTATCACTTAGGTTTATTTAGTAGTGACTATAGTTTCGACACCTTAACGGGTCATTATCAAACTTACAATAACTTAAAACAGCGGCAATATTTATACATATTTCATCTACACATTAAAATTACATTAGTGAATGGAAATACAGTATTTAATTAATAAAATTATAAATGTAAGTTTAATAATTGACAAATTATTTTGATATTTGTTTTATATTCTAAAATGAAAAAGACTTTGGCGTTCTAGAACATAAAAATACTTAGCAGCTAGGTGACAAAAAATACTCACTTAATCAACTGAAAATTCTACGTAAATCTTAACTTTTTTTGAGTTTTCGATTTTTTTTATCCTTTTGTTGATCTCACCCTCTCACTTTGTGTCAATATAATCTGTGCAAAATTTTGATAAAATAAATTTATATTTAGAGGCCGCGCAGGCGAATTCAAATTTCGCAATTTTGACAAAAATCGACGGATATGTAATTAAAACATTTTTTACATCTATGAAATACATAACATACACTTCAGAGAGAATATGAAAAACAAATCAAAAACAAAATGAAAAAACGTATGAAAAACATGATAAAATAAATAAAAAATCAAATTAATAAGAAATATATAATCTCACTCATTAGTTCTATTGTATTCTATAAAAGCTATTGTATTTTTTTACCTTGTAGAATTGTTAAAAATATAACATAACACCGTTTTAAAAGCAGTATTAATTCCGATAATGGTATTATACATTATCTTTCATCATTCACTCTGCGAATTTTCAATAGAATTCAATGGTGTTGCGCGACCCCTAAATTCGGTTCGATTGAGCTGAAATTTTGCATAAATATTTATGCATATACTCACAAAATGGGAGAGTGAGAGCAAAAAAATTCAAAACTTATTTTTTATGCAATTGCATCAAAAGATAGTATTTTTCGGTATGAAAATCTGGACGAAAACCCCATCATTTTGTTAAAGACAATGGTTGCTAGGTTGCTTTTTCGCAACTAAATGAAACCAAATTAAAAAATCAAATTAATAAGAAATATATTGTCTCACTTATTAGTTTTATTGTATTCTATAAAAGCTATTGTAATTTTTTTACCTTGTAGAATTATTAAAAATATAACATAACACCGTTTTAAAAGCAGTATTATATCGTATAATGGCATTATACATTATCTTTCATCTGTTCACTCTGCAATTTTCAATAGAATTCAATGGAGTTGCGCGACCCTTCAATTCGGTACGATTGAGCTGAAATTTTGCATAAATATTTATGCATATACTCACGAAATGGGAGGGTGAGAACAAAAAAAATCAAAACTTATTTTTTTATTCAATTCACATCTTTCATTTCCATATTTTTTTCGTTTTAATTCCCAACATTGACAGATTGTGTAAGCGTTCCTCGCCCATTGCATTGCGTAAATAATTTTTAATATTTTTCAATAACAACAATGCGGTTATAACATCAGTGAAGCTGGAAGATATTCTCGAATATTTCATTAATAACAACTCGGCAAATTCTTTGATTATCGAAATTTTAATAACTTCCTCTTTCAGCATTGCCGTTACCATTACGGTTTGTATTGGAAAATCTGTCGTAAGATCCTCTTTATACTTTAATTGGAGCGTTTCGGCGGATTTTAATATTTCCTTTTCTTCCATTTCTATTAGTTTTTTACGAACCAAGAAATCAAATAAATTTTTAATCTCATGCATGCCTTTAAATCTTCTATCTAGTTGGTTTATAACTACATCTAAGACATTAATAAATACATTCACCCGAAAATCTTCCTCATTACCAAAACGGTGATCATTCGACAATTCTTCATAATGTTTTTTCACATAGTTTTGCCTTTTCCATGACAAATTTGGATAAATTTTCCATTTGGGTGCAATTTCAATTGCTTCCTGTTTTGCCGAATAATACATGTTTCTGTATTGTTTTAAATGTCTAGTTGCAGTTTCCAAAGATTCCGTTGCCGTCAAGAGATCTAAATTTTTCGTTTGTAATAATGTTGATGGTAAATTTACTTCACCTAGTATCTTAGACAAAATCACGCACAGAAAAACGAATTCAAATGTGCTCAATTTTTTCTGAAGTCTAGATGCTTCTTCGCGTTCGTCTTTTTTTTTGACTTCTTAAGCATAATTCAGAAAGCCCTTTCATTATATCCACATAGCGAAGTTTTACTGCCAGTAAGGAAGTGTACCTTCCAACGTGTTGGATTTAATCTTTTTAGTGTAATCTGCGACTCACCTGTATGTTTTGACAATAGGTCCCACCTTTTTACACTATTGCCAAAAAATGTATATATGCTTTCGAAAGCTATAAAAAATGTAGAAACTTTATTGCAACTTTTGACAGCATCGTTTACAACCAGATTCAAGTTATGAGCTGCACAGTGAATGTTTGTCGCATTGGGTACATCTTGTTTAAAAGAGCGTGAACACCATTGTACACTCATCACATCTCACCACTCATCACATTTGCTCCATCATATGCTTATCCTCTACATTTCGTTAATCAATTGGTCATTTTTTTCAAGTTGTTTTATTGTTTCATTATATAGTCCATCAGCTATATAGTTGTGTATTTCTGTAAAACCCAAAAAAACTTCTCTGATTTCAATTGACGTTGGTTCCTCTTTTTCATTTGCAATGATTTTGACATATTTAAATACTTGACTTAATTGGTCTTTTTTTGTTACGTCCTGCGTGGTATCCATGATAATTGAAAAAAAAGGTGAATTATTAATATCTGTAATTAACGTTGCTTTTAAACGACTTGCAAGAAAATGTATAATTTCATTTTGACTACTATGGCTTGAATATTTTGTTGTTCCCCGTGGCATGTTTAAAACTTGTTTCATAACATTGTCATATTTTGATAAAAGATCGACTTGCGATAAAAAAATTCTATTATATTCTTCGTCAAACGTTTCACGATGACCACGAAATGATAAACAATTTTTAGAAAGAACTAACGTTGTATTAACGATTCTCTCTAATATTTGCACCCAATATTTCGATTCGTATCGAATTTGCTTTTCTAAATGTTTATCAATTGTCTCATTGTGCTTCCACTTTTCGTATATATATAACATGATTGCACATGGTGTCGGCTCTTTTCATGCACTGATATCTTTTTTGAAAGACCTCGCCTATCTCTAATTCCTCGTGTGCGCCAGTTATCACGTTGTTCTTTTGAAAACAACCAACAAGGTTCGCAATATACCGCATCCAATTTTGGAGAATAACAGAGCCACAACCTTTCAACGCATCCATATTAAGTTGTAGCTTTGTAAAATTCTTCCGAAAACTTACGGTTATTTTGTAATTGATCCCGTTTAAATGGTCCTCGGGGTCGGCATGAGTCAGATAATATAATCATTTTTTTTTAAATCGTTTGTTAGTATTTTGTTCTGAAAATCTGCAATGTCAGTTGAAAATAATGGGTCAGTTGTTAAGTAATTATTTATATCTTCTTCGAAATGTATTGCATTGTTGCCTGAATCTTCAGTACAATGATGTATGTCATCATCACTGTTGATGTATGGTTCTAAGTCCTCGCCATTTCTCGATGTACCTGGACAATGATCTATCTCATTAATAGGATTAACATCCATGTTTCCTTTGTTATCATCATTTTCTAATTCTTCTCCCTCTTTCGATGTACCTGGACTACGTTTCGGTACAACTGGTATAATGAAAAACTTTGATAATTTTGGCATTTTAGCTAAGCACTCTTGTTGTTTTTATCTTCCTTTTTTTCGCTGCACCGCTAGTGCTGCTTAGCATTTTTTCCATTTTAACTTCTGAAAATTGTAAAAATTGACGACTGGCACATTTAAAAAAATTAAAATGTATTTATATGACACCCATAAATCGCTCATGGGCAGCAATAGTGGCACATCTCAAAAAATCAAGTTTTGAGATAAATGAGTTTAAACATCAAGTATCGTAAAGCATGGTCCTAATTTATAAAGATTTAGGTATATAAATAACAAATGAACGGTCCCGGTGAAAAACGATGAGGTTCCATTTTTGCAGTTTCCGAGAAAAACACAAAGAAAAGTTTTCTGACTAATGATAAAACTGTTTTTTTTTAAATATATTTTCTCGGTGATTTTATTGAGTTATTATAAACAATTTAAACGGGATGGTGGACGAATGAGATAAAAGAGGAAATAAAAAACAAGAAGATAGCATGGAAAGAATATCTCGGAAAGAAAACTGCAGAAAGCTATGAAAAATACAAGCACAGCAGAAAAATGGCAAAAAACAAAGTTGGAGAGAATTTGGAGACAAAATGGAGAAAAGTAGTAAAGACAACATAAAACTGTTCTACAACATAATCAAAAGGAACAAGACAAAAGGGACAAACGAGACGAGACATATAGTGAACAAAAAAAGGAGAAATAATAACAGATGACATAGAAAGGACGGAGAGATGGAAACAATACTTTCAGGAGTTACTCAACACGGAAGAGGAAGAAAAAGTGACAAATACGAACGAACAAGAACAAGATACAGAAAATGAAGAAGAACAACAGATAAGTATGGAAGATTTGTCAGAAGTAATAAGAAAACAAAAAAACGGAAAAGCAGCAGGAGTGGATAGAATCACAACAGAAATGATCAAGAAACTAGGTACACAATGGAAATCAATGCTACTAAAAATCTACAACAAAGCATGGCAAGAAGAGTGTGTGCCAAAGGAGTGGCAGATAGCAATGACAGTACCCATGTACAAGAACGGCGATAGAAAAGACTGCAACAATTACAGGGGAATTAATATAATAAATACAAACTTTGACTGAAAATGAAATATTTACGCCATATACAGGGTGTCCGAAATAGAGTGGGATTGCATGGGTATCTTTCTTATTCGTAAAGCTAGAGATATAGTGAAATGGGCAATATTTTGCAGTTTTATATGCTGGTTTAGATTATGATGAAAATTTTTCAAAAGTCGGAGCAGTTTAGAAGTTATTTAAAAAAAACTTAAAATCGGGATTTTCTAAAAACTCCGATATATTCATAATTATTAAAGATGCGGAAAAAAATAAAATAAAAGGTACTTGGTACAATCCCACAAACTTGATAATCAAGTCAAAACCAAAGTCAAGATGGCGGTTCCCGAGATATTATTATCAACTTTCTTATTTTAAATGGCCGCTATATTTGATTTTTACACGGCTAAATCGAATTTTTTTCCCTCTTTTTATCGATGTATAACAACCTATGTCAAAATAAAAAATATGGGATATATCAATTGTTTCCATTTTTATTTTTTTTCTATAAATTATTTTTAAAAGAAATGTAAAACAAATAAAAAAACGTCAAACGTCAAACTAAGTAGTAAAATAACAATGAATTATAAAAAATGCTCAAAATGCTGACTGTTATTGGCTAAATGGCCAAAAATAAGCTAAACACAATTGACTGCGTTTTAGAATATTGCCAGATACTTATCGCAATGTGTTGCGAATAACGCCTTTTATTGCCTCTGTCCTTGCTTTACGAAGTTCACCTACATTATTATAATTGAAGTTACTTCCTTAAATGTTAATTTATGGATTTATGATTTATTTCCATAGAAAATCGAAATTTGTAGTAAATATATACATAAATTTGTAGTATATGTAAATTTCTAAACTGCTCGGTCTTTTGAACATTTTTCTACATAATCTGAACAAGTATACAAAACTGCATGACATTGCCCACTTAACCAGATTTCTAGCTTTCAAAATAACAAAGATACCCATGCAATCCTACTCTATTTAGGACACCCTGTATTAGCCGTAGTTGCTCCTTTGAGGTATGCGAGGGTGTATTGGTATATTCTTAGCCTACAACAGAAGCAATTTAATTTCAAAATTAAAAACATCCCCTGTGTTCCTGTGGTCTTCCATTATCTATAACAATATTTATAATAAGCACTAACCTTTCTACATCATTTTTGACAATACACATTTTTGATACGCAAAACTGCCAATTGCTGTACGTTACCAACTTTAAATAAAATATCACCCTAAATGAATCACTCGGTATATAACAATAAATAAATTGTGGCAAAACATATTAGTGTTCTCGTCTTTACATTATTTAATGTAAAGACTAATCAGTCATCAGTCCGCTATTTCTAAAATTTTCTTATTCCTGACGCCCAAAAGATATCTAACTAACCACGCCCACCATATACTGTTTGTAGCAGATTAAAGCAGACCATCCTTGACCGTGGCTCAGTTACCTAGGACACAATTGTTAATACAATGGTATCTTTAGAAACTGAACCACGATCAAATATAATCCACGATCATACAATTTGGCCTTAGTCTCTATTATGCTTGTGCAAAAATATAGTTACTTAAAATCAGTGATATTTTGGGTAAGTGATACTACGAACGAGTGATTTGTTTCTTTTTTACTCGGGTCTATTTTTTTTATCTCCACTTGATTCACACCCCCAAAACTCCTTAGCTGATCCTCTATCACAAAGTTTAAGTTTATCAGATTCGTATCTCTCGCCACAAAAATAACTACAGAGCTGATCCACTACCAGACCTGCATTGCAGGCAATCTGAGAATACCCGCGGGTACACGACCCGATGCAGGAGTCTAATTAACTGATTATATTTAGTAGCGTCAATACCAACAAGTGCTGGTACAGATGTAATAAAGGATTCTTAAGCCGATAGTGAATGAGAGGTTAGCGCACTTGCCTTTGGTACCAAGTGTCGCAGGTTCGTACACCGTGGGCCGCAGAATTTTTGAGCGAATAAAATTCTCCAGCAAGAATGCTTTTGGAGGGGAACTGAAGCAGGCGATCCCATGTCCTATTAAGTTGTACCAGCACGTTAAAGAACCCGATGTGGATGAAGCGAAATTCATAAAGGCAACATTTCCAAGTGTAGTGAATCCTTCTTGGCGACGGTATTTACTCATAGCAGCAGAAATAGGTTATGGTTAAATAAAACAAATAAATAAATTATTCTTAATATAGTAATTTAAGTTAAAGATCAGAACGTTCGGACCAGCATACCGTATCTTATAGTTTACAGTTATTAAAATATTGGTTACATGGAATGCATTTGTTATGCAGCATTTTGTTTCGGATATTGAGAAAATAACGTTAATTTCCATTCTGCTAAGTACATGTTCTCAAAACAGTACGTTTTCTTCTTCTCCTTCAGCGCGACGGAAAATTAAACATTAACAATTGCAGCATTTCTAACGTTCCCTACATTAATTACCATCTCCGCTTAAATGAGCGGTAGCACGTTCCGCAATTACAGCTATCGGGGCTCTGGTTTCTCTTTTCCAGGCGACTGCATCTGCAATGTCAAGCGTGAAGTGCCTCGGCCATTGCGCTGTGAACTTGACTCTCATGAAAGTGCGGCACGTAGAAATAGACTTGAGAGGTGGCATCCACAAGGAGAAAGTCGCAAATTACACATTCTAATGTCCAGGCGAAATAATAACACCGACGCTTCACCTCCCGTTATACTACTCGAAAATCTCCTATGCTCCTATAGCTATTAACTTTTTTTTGCGGTCCACAACACTGAAGAAAGTTCCAAAATTATACAAGCGTGCCTAACGCGCTTCTTTGCTGGGATGGATGTAGGATGCGCTGTGAAAAAAAAATTCTTTCACGCAATTTCGACAAAGTCTTTGTATCTATCCTACTAAGAGTTAAGGAATGAAGTTTCAAATACCGGGTGTTTCAAGTTATACCGCCAAGTATTTGTTGGCCATTTGCAGTTGCATAAGAAAAATGAAAAATTGTCAGATCATACATATGACGCCAATCTTCCAGAAACTGGTTTAAAAATTTCAATATAATTTCAAACATGACTTCTTTTCAAGCATCCTTTGTATTAAAATAAAAACCATTTGTGAAATAAAAATTAGAAAAATAAATGATTAGATTTCAAATTAAGCCCACTTTTATATTACTAACGCAAACAGATCACGATTTACAATTTCAAAAGTCAAATGGCAATAAATCATTGGGGTGATGCCACAAATTAAGTGAAGTAAACTAATCCATTTGACTCTGGGTTTCCATATTTTCACTTTAAGTTGCACCGTAATATGTAGAATTCGGTAAAAGCACGCTCTCGTGAATATCAAATAAATAACTGATCAATTACTTGCAAATAAAATTACAAATAAAAAATAACGAAAAAACTGTCTGGTGGTGGTAAAAAATATTTAATTCGCAAATATAGTTCTTCATTAATACATAATTGTATACATTAAATATGGATATTTTATTTCTATTAGAAGTGGCTATTTTGGGCTCGGCGCTAAAACTTGAAACACCCTGTATACTAATTTAATTGTTGAAAATATAGTATCCTGCATATTTTGAAAAATGGATTTAGTTTTAGTTTTAGTTTTAGTAAATAAAATAATCCAGTGTCACTATATTAATAATTAAAATCAACCAAATGCAGTAGACGCTGTTACAGATTCTGAAGTAGAAAAAATAAAAATGGATGTTATTCAGTTTTTTTAATAATAAATAATTACACATTAATCATTTGCGCATTGAAATGCATTGTTTGTAGCAAAAAAGTGCATTGACCCAATAAAATTCGGAAAATCTGATCAAGTAAACATACAATGACGCTTTTATAGGCAGGCCGGGTTATTGAATGAAAGCAGAAAGCAGAAAAACGTGCCGCTTCATTTTGTACTAAACAATTTTGCGTCCACCTCTAGAAGAAACTTAATTAAAAAGTAGACTGAGGTCTAGCGTGCGTTCGTGCCCTACAGTTGGTAACGAGCGAAATTCGAAGAAATCTCGGCCTACTTTTACACCTTGTTTCAATTCAGAACTTTCATCGGCGTCAATTTGAAACTAGTTTACGCTATAATACTATATAATTCGGCAGTAAAATATAGTTATTTAATTCAATTTTATGGATATGTTAATTAATATGACGATGCAAATTTAATTTCACTTAATTTAAATAGGTGAATTAAATAGAACAACCAAACCACATGTGGTAAAATTTGAACCTTTTTGAAACAAGTTCTCTATTAGAATTCATAAAAAAATATTGCTTCAACTCATTGCAACGTGTAAAAAATATCATCTATAAGCCAACTACGAGTTAATTCGTTAAACAAAAATCAGTGATGATTTCTTAAAAATAATCAAGATAAACAATAAGCATTTTGTATTTTAATAGAATCTGTTTTGCTATAAATTAAAAGATATTATCGTAAAAATATTGTTGTTGTGTTTTTTTTAAACCTAATAAGGATAACATAATAATAAATAAGACAATGGTTGATGGTTCAGAAAGTGGAATATGGATTGTTGAATACTTATTCAATAATCCATATTCTTATCAATTCAAAATAATTTGAATTGATAAATTGTTATAACTTTTGTTACATAAGTTTTGGTATTTTTTAATGCTTTACGTGACATGGTAAAACCATTACATCTAGTCAACTATGGAGAAACATGTTACTGGGGGTCTTGTCAATTTGTATGACATTTCACATTTTCGTCTAACCTTTGCGAAATGGTGTATAAAGTAGATATTCGACTCCATCTACAACTTAGTTGAACAGCTGCAGAAACGAGATATAGTAATAGTATATTGTTTTATTAGGAGTAGAAGTGACACTTTTTGTGGCGAGTCTGTAGGTATTGGCTGCCGAGCGGAGCGAGGCAGGCAACTACAGACGAGCCACAAAAAGTTACTTCTACTCCGAATAAAACATGTAATTTTTTCTTCAAACGTCGAAAATAGTTAAAAAGATAATGGAATTAATATTTTTAATTGTCCGAATACGTATAGTTTTAATTCCCAAAGAAGCATGCTATGCAGAGCGTTGCTATGGTTTTGTTTAATTCATTATTTGACATTAAAGTGTATAAAATGGACGAAGACATGTTTCAATGTACACCGCCAGATATTTTAGAATCGGCAAGGGCTGCAACAGAGAAATTATTGCCCACTAAGTCCAGTACCATCTATGAAGTGGCCTACAAAAAATTTATTAAGTGGTGCGCCGAGAAAAATGTAAGCAATTATAGTGAAAATGTTTTACTCGCATATTTTTCGGAAATGGCTAAGAAGAAAGTAAAAAGTTCCACTATGTGGTCTCAGTATTCCATGGTAAAATCGTTATTAAATATTAGAAATGGTGTAGATATTACCAAATATTTAAAACTACGTGCATATTTAAAAAAACAAAATGAGGGTTATACACCCAAAAAGGCAAGAGTGCTGACAAAGGAACAGTTCGACAAGTTCTTATCCGATGCTCCTAACGAGAAATACTTGGCGACAAAGGTGAGTTCTTAGAATAATAAACAAATACAAAATTAAACCCTAAATCGTATTTTCAGATTATTTTGATATTTGGCATATCAGGGGCATGCCGTTGCGATGAACTCGTAAAAATGAACACGACAGATATTCAAGACTTGGGATCTTTGCTACACGTAAAAATACCAGATAGTAAGACATCAAAAGTAGAAAATATCTGTGGTAGCAGCAAAATGGTTGGCGACAGCGGTGCTGTGAGTGCTGCTGTTGCTGCCAGCGCAATCAGTTTTCAAGGGGCTAAAATATCAAATTGTACCTTTAATTTACATTTTAACAATAAATAAATTTGTGTTTTCTTTGAATTTTTTGTTTTGTTCATCATGTATGCGCACCATATGTATGTGCAATATTAAACCCGCCCTCGTAGGGCGTTCTTATTACAAATTATCCAATCATGTTGTCAAATTTACTTTTACTGCCTAGTCAGTAAAAGTGAAACTTTTACTGACTAGGAGACGAAGTAAAACTTTAAGATTGTGAATCGAGTCACTAAAGGTGTCACTTTTATGACGTTTGAAGAAAAACATTTTTAGTGGGCAAAATTTTTCAAAACACACTGTATATCGGATAATTCGGGAATGTGAAGAAGGAATTCCATATGTAAACCTTCCATGGAAGTTAACAGAACTTCGGGTCAATTCACTAGCCGTGCAATCCAAAAACACCATAGGTATGCCCACACGTAAACTTGCCCGTCGGTTCCATGTTTCGATTGCTAGAATTTGTCGATATATCGCAAGAACAGATCTAAAATATAGAAAACACAAGAAATGTCCCAAATATACAGCCGTAAAATTGTCCAGAATTCCTGGTTATTGCCGGGGTTTAGTCGTCGACACATGGTGTTTTTCGATTGCACGATTAGTCTATTGACCTGAAGTACTGTTAACTTCCGAGGTCAGACCTTTTTTTTTTTGGTAGATTTACACATAGAATACCCTCTTAACATTCCCGAATTGTCCGATATACAGTGCGTTTCGAAATATTTTGCTCACAAAAAATGTTCACTATATTTCGTTTCGGAAGCTATCCAACTAAGTTGTAGATGGACATTTGAATATCTACCCCATTTCGCAAAGGTCAGGCCAAACATGTTTCTCCACAGTGTACCAGATGTAATAGTTTTACTATGTCACGTATAACATTCAGGAAATTCCCAAAACATATGTAACAGGTGTTAGTTTCAATTATAAATAATTATTATTCGACAAAATACGAAAAAAAAAACTGATGAAGACGTAATCAGAAATACAGAAAATAACGGAGTATTTCTCTACATAAATAAACCAAGCTTATGCAAAAGTTGACCAGGAAGAACATTATAGCAAATTAAGATCAACAGATAAAAGTAAGCTAACAGTATTTCACATCAAGCGTCAAAGACAGGAGATGGCTGGCGATAACTGGTCCTCGCAGGGTACCCAGCTCTTTATTGAACTACAGGCTAAACTAAGTGAGAGTAGCCAGATATGGTGACCACACAGTGTCTGGATCCAAGGGGACAACTGTAAACAGAACGACTGCCGGTTTAAGCTGACACTTTTTACGGCGAACAGCCTCGGGTGGAAGAGCGGATAAAGTGAGGGCACTCTTTTGCCCCGTAGTCAAGAAATTTGATACAAAGGCGGAAGAGCCACAGAAAGGGTCAACGGCATAAGGATTGTTAAGCTTGTTTTTTTTTAAATCGTAGCCTTAACTTGACGCCATATTTAATACATAAATTTTCGCCATTTTACCTATTAATAATAATAATCACTTACATAATATACTGTATTTTCATTGGTCAGGATCCGCAGGCTATATACTGAACTCGATCCGAATATTGCATTGGCTCCAAATGATTTCCCCACATATAAAGAGTATTCTTTTAGTATTGTATATTAACTATAATTGGAATGACTTACCGGGGGAGCATCTCCCCTTTCCCCCGCCAATTGATCTCTCGCCAACTGGATTCCCAGCAGTCACGGCTTCGACCATTATTCTCTACGGCTATTCCTGGAACGAATCCCGCCTTTATGTGCACGAAGCATATTTGCAAAGGACCCAGGAACGAATCCCGCCTTTATTTGCACGAAGCATATTTGCAAAGGACCCAGGAACGAATCCCGCCTCTATCTGCACGAAACATATTTGCAAAGGACCCTGGAACGAATCCCGCCTTTATCTGCACGTAGCATATTTGCAAAGGACCCAGGAACGAATCCCGCCTTTATATGCACGAAGCATTTTTGCAAAGGACCCAGGAACGAATCCCGCCTTTATCTGCACGAAGCATATTTGCAAAGGACCCAGGAACGAATCCTGCCTTTATCTGCACGAAGCATATTTGCAAAGAACCCAGGAACGAATCCCGCCTTTATCTGCACGAAGCATATTTGCAAAGGACCCAGGAACGAATCCCGCCTTTATCTGCACGAAGCATATTTGCAAAGGACCCAGGAACGAATCCCGCCTTTATCTGCACGAAGCATATTTGCAAAGGACCCAGGAACGAATCCCGCCTTTATCTGCACGAAGCATATTTGCAAAGGACCCAGGAACGAATCCCGCCTTTATGTGCTCGTAGTATATTTGCAAAGGACCCAGGAACGAATCCCGCCTTTATGTGCACGAAGCATATTTGCAAAGGACCCAGGAACGAATCCCGCCTTTATCTGCACGAGGCATATTTGCAAAGGACCCAAGAACGAATCCCGCCTTTATGTGCTCGTAGTATATTTGCAAAGGACCCAGGAACGAATCCCGCCTTTATGTGCTCGAAGTATATTTGCAAAGGACCCAGGAACGAATCCCGCCTTTATATAATCATGAGGACACACATATGTCGGAACACCTCAATCTGATATACATATTGTAATTTAGATACTGACATTTAATCCATTCCAACACCTAATCCATAACCGTCCACATTGCAACGCACACCAAAACATTAGAACACACATGCTTTCCCCACAATCAGCACCCAACTTGCATCCACACTCCATAACTCAATGTGCCCTTCGTTACTCGTTCTTAAGCTGAGCGTCTCGCTCCGGCTTATATAAACAAACAAAGCACATATCCCGCCTCCAATATTAATAATCATTTATTAGTCAATAATACAATTTGTTACCTAACAGGATGCACAAGGCAGGAAACCCACTGCATTAAAGGTTCGCAAAAGGACATCAATAGTACAATTCACATGGCTTCAAATGATCGATATGAAATTAAATACCGGAGTAATTTCCTTTATCGAATCTCCGGGGGGAAAGATGTCGAAAGAAACAAGGAAGGTAAAGAAGACAGACAGAACACTAACAAAAATATGTACATGGAAAGTGAGAACCATGTATCAGGACGGAAAAATTTACAACGCAATACAAGAAATGATGAGAATGAGCATTGCAGTAATGGGCATTAGCGAGATGAGATTGACATGAAATGAAACGAGTATACTACTATTAGAAATTAGTGCAGCTCCAACGGACATGACAATAGTGCAAGTATATGCTCCCACAGCAGACAAGAGTGATCAAGAGGCAGAAGAGTTCTATGAAACGCTAGGCGTAGTACTTAAGAAGGTAAAGAAAACTAATTTATTGATGGTGATGGGCGACTTCAATGCCAAGATCGGATAAGGAGAAAAGGAGGATCTAGTGGGACCACACGGACTGTGAACCAGAAACCAACGAGACGAACGAATGGTGGAACTCAGATACATGAAATAAAATCCTCCGAAATAAAATTGACTATATCCTCGTAAATATCAGATTCAGAAACAGCATAAAATCTGTGAAAACATACCCTGGGACGGACATTAAATCAGATCACGTCCCTTTAGTCGCTATGGTACTCACAAGATTCAAAAAACTCGAAAGGTCACAGAGAGGAAACATAATAGACAGTCAGCTGATAAGAGACAATTCCATCAAAGCAGCCGCAACCCTACAATTTAACAGAAAGTTCCGAAATACCATAACGAACGTAAAAACAAAAGACATCCAAGAAACAACGAAAAATATCGAAGTAATAGTAGGGGAAATAGCTGAAGAACATCTCAACAAAAGAACAACGAAAAGGAAGAAAGATTGGACGACCGATGAGATTCTCAATATGATAGATGAGAGAAGAGCATTCAAAGACTAAGACTTAAACAAGTACAGACAGGTAGACAGAAAAATCAGAAATAAAATCAGGCAAGCAAAGCAAATATGGCCGAATACAAAATGTGAAGAAATAGAAGAGTTAGAGAAAATATATGACAGCTTCAACCTCCACAAGAAAGTGGAAGAAGTGACAGGAAGAAAAAAGCAGAAAACAGCAGGCACACTAGTAGATCAGAGAGGAGATATCATTATTGACAGGAAAGATAGAATAGAGGAGTGGAGGATATATATAGAAACCTTGTTCAAGGATGACAGAACAGATCCAAAATACACACAGACTAACACAGGGCATAAAATACTAAACGCCGAAGTAGAGACAGCGATCAACCAGAGTAAACAAGGAAAAGTACCGGGACCTGATGGAATACTTACGGAGATTCTGGAACTTCTTGATGACGATGCAATCAACAAAATAACAACACTATTTAACAACATATATGATACGGGTAACATACCAGAAGCATGGCTCCAATCAACATATATACCCATTGCAAAAAACAACATGCAGAACACTGCGACGACTACCGGATCGTCTCACGAGCCATCTGTTGAAAGTATTTTTAAAAGTAATCCATCGACGCATTTACCCCAAATGCGAGCAACACATGTCCGATACCCAATTTGGATTTCGGAATGCTATGGGAACTCGGGAGGCTTCATTTTGCATACAAATACCATTCTAACGATGTAGAGATGTAGACTGCGGTGTATATGCCTGTTTTATAGACTACCAGAAAGACACCGTGGAACACACAAAGCTCATAAAAATCCTTTACGATACAGGACTGGATGATAAGGATGTAAGATTTATCACCAACCTATACTGGCACCAAGAAGCCAACATAAAAGTGGAAGGAGAAACCTCAACAACAGTAGCAATTCAACGAGATATCAGACAAGGATGCGTGTTGTCACCCTTGCTCTTTAACATGTACTCAGAGGCAATTTTCAACGAAGCTCTACTAGACCTAGATAAGGGGATTATGGTAAACGGCAAGAGGCTGAATAACTTTAGATATGCTGACGACACAGTTATATTCGCAGATTTCTTAGAAGGATTGCAACAGCTACTCGACAAAATCACATCGGTAAGCAAGAAATATGGCCTATATTTAAACCCAAGAAAAACTACTACCGGCAAAACATGCCAGTTGAAAAAGTAGACAAATACACATATCTAGGCAACACCTTAAATGCGAATTGGGACCAATCGATGGAAATTAAAACGCGAATTGGAATAGCTAGATTATCCTTCGCTAAAATCAGCTCATTGATGCAAAATCACGATCTAAATATGGATACAAAACTAAGACTCGCAAAATGTTATGTTCTTCCTGTCCTGCTATACGCATGGACTCTCACAGAGGCAACCAGTAAGAAACTGGAACCATTCGAGATGTGGATATATCGCCGCATACTAATGATATCTTGGAAACATCACATCACAAATCACGAAGTTCTCGACAGAATAAAGCGAACACCACACATCCTCTCTATTGTTAAAAAACGGAAACTAGAGTGTTTCGGACACGTTATGCGCCATCCTGAGAAATATGCAATTCTACAACTAGTATTGCAAGGCAAGGGAGAAAGTCAAAGGGGACCCGGAAGAAGACGAATATCCTGGATGGAGAATTTAAGAACATGGTACAATACTACAACCACCGAACTGTTCAGAACAGCAGTGAACAAAGTAAGAATTGCCGTGTGGATTGCCAACATCCGGTAACGGATAGGCACGCACAGAAGAAGAAATCGCTAGTAGTAAACGAAATTAAACTAAAAGAAGTCGACCACTATACGGGATCATTTGGCCGAATGAAATGGCCGAATCGGATGAGATGGTTCCAGCTTTGCTGGAGAAGGGCATAGAACACCCAACGCCAGTACTATGCAAGCTTCACAAGGCGAGCCTGGCGGTACAATACGTACCTCTCGCTTGGAAGCAACTAAAAGCGGTATTTATTTCAAAACCTGGGCGTAGTGACTATACCCTGGCAAACGCATACAGACCAATCAGTCTATTGTCATTTATCCCGATGACTATGGAAAAACTGATGTAACGCATGTGAGGGAAACCTGTCTAATAGACAGGCTACTTCACAAGAACCAACATGTCTATCAACCAGGAAAATCATGTGAAACAGCTCTACACCAACTTGTGAATCATCATCCTTGACATAAAAGGAGCACTTGATAATACTACCTCCGACCAAATAATTAAAGCAGCCCACAGGCATAGTGCTAACAAGACATCTACAAAATGAATGAAGGTCATAAGTACAGGGCAGACTTGCTCAAACCTCGATTACCAGCGAGACTACGCGGGTGAATGTTGCTAGAGGGTGTCCATAGCTTGGTGGTTAAGCTGAATAACTAAGGACATTACACCTAAGGATATGCAGCTGACATAGTCATACTCATCACGGGGACAAACTCTAACATTATATCAGAACTGATTCCAAGAGCTTTGAAAACAGCAGATGAATGGTGCACTGAGGCGGAACTAAAAGTCAACTCCTCAAAAACAACATTAATTGCATTTACCAAGAGGAGGAAAGTAAAAGACCAGTGAATAGGTCAGGTATCTGGGCGTCACCCTAGATGCCAAATTTACTTGGAATCGCACTTATAGAACGTAATGAAGTGCAAAATGGCTGTTATGACAACAAAAAGATCACTTGGCAAATCGTGGGGTCCAAAATCATACATGGTACACTGCCGTGGTGAGACCTACAATCATATATGGCATCATACTATATTGTTCAAAAGTAAAGCAAATACAGACTGTACAAAAACTCGCCAGCGTGCAGAGGTTACTCCTGCCTTTGAATAACAGGTGCTATGAAGAGCACTCCTACTGCCGACATAAAAGTCCTATATAAACTCATACCCCCCGATATCTAGATCAAGTGGGAGGCAAGACTGGATGCTTTCTGACTAAGTTGCAACAATATATGGAAATCCCAGCATACAAATGGCCATACGGAGATAATGGAAGAAGTCAAACACCCAATATTAAACCTGACGGGAGACAACATGCCAACAAGACTTTCTTTCGGCATACCTTTCAAAACACAAATAAACGGGGACGAAAGAACTGCTGTCGCGAGAAGTGCATCCCAACTCTTCCGGCATCATGATATCAATCGCTGAAGTCAGTATAGTGTGGATGACCGAATATCATACAAGAGACGCACACAACAAAGTTATATGACAGGGTATACAATTTTGTTACAAGGTGTGGATGCGCCTTAATAAAGGAACTTGACGTATTGCGTTATATATATATACAGGGTGTCCGGAAAATACGTGTACAACGTTTGACGACAGACTCCTGACGTCAAAATAGGTCGATCTAAGCCGACTTAGTTATATCCAAAATTGTCTCGTTTAGCCGGTAGAGGGCGTCAAAAATTAATATCAATGACGTTTAATAATTTGACAATTAATCAAGTATAATATTTATATATATATATATATGTATATATATATATATATATATATATATATATATATATATATATATATATATATATATATATAAATCATACATTTAATTGCAATAATTTATGCAATTTTTCCAAAAAACAAAAAGCTCATGAAATTGAGCTCCTAAAACTGCAATTCTTTCCCCATTTAATCGTCCCTCTATCTCCGCTAGTTTCCGAGATCCCCATGCTAAACATCCGAAAAAACTCACCCTGTATACATATTTTATACTGTGATTTATAATCTGCACCTAATTCTCCAAAGTATTATCTAATAATAACCTATTTGATATTTGCTGTTATAATGAATCATAATTTTAGTTGAAAATATATGATGTGTTAAAGAAACTGTAGGTAATTACCAAATCTTCCTTATTACAGTTAAACATGCATAAAGTAATGTACATATTTATTACACGTTTGTCTCATTATGCAATGATAACAGGGTTCTAAAGAGTAACAAGACTGCGGCTATACCAGACATTGATGGTATTTCTTCGAGCATTGGTATCATTACTTCTGAGGTTGTTTGAAATGTTTGAGGTTGCTATATGATGTATCCTATCAGATGTACCTAGTGATTTTTACTTACCTAGAAAATCTAGTTTTCAAAATGATGAAAAACGAAATAGTGTTAATTTTCGGAAATCACACGAGATATTAATGAGCTTCTTTTATTGCATGCTAGTTTTAGATGACTGAATATTTTGTTTTTGGGTAAATCAGTGCCGCTGATACTGAAAATGATTATTTTTCTTCGTATCAGCTCAAGTTTTGTAGATATCTGCAGTTTTGTTTTAACCCGTGGATAATGAATAAATGCAATTTTTTTCGTTATTTCCAGTTGTTCGCATATTTATATATGAGCTATCTAAATTTATTTTATATAAACAGTTATGTTAAAAAGCTTCGAGAAAGTAATAACCTCCATGGGGTTTATCGTGGAGCATTTGAGGCGAAAGTGCGAACGCGAAAAGCGACATCATCTCCGTTCATAAATCATCGACCTTGAATTGGACGTCGCAAATTCCAAAGGTTTGTGGACAAGAGTATTTGGCAACACGGCATCGATGTCCTTTCATTGCACCATCTCGTAGCAAACACACGAACTGCTAAGAACCAATTTTGTGCATTTTTAGGGCGGGGAATTCAATTTAGGTACATTTTAAATAATTAATAAAACCATAAAAACATCTGTTAATTAATAAGTACTATATCTTATTAGATACAGTATTTTACAAGGTTTCAGGATATATTTTAGGAATGGATAAATATAATTTCTCTGATTCAAAGTATTTAAATAATATGGTAAACAATTGGTAATTTTAATTATAAACAATATAGTGTCACGTAGAATCAGGTCTATATTCATGTAAAGCTTTAAAATTGTGCAAATATTTGCAAATACAATCCATGAAGATGAAAAACGGCAAAAATCGAAGATTTTATGAAATTTTATAGAAAAACGTAAATAATCGAAAAACTTACTATATGGCGACAAGTAGTATTTATTTTGATAATTCATGGTACAGAAAATATAACGTGAAAGTGATTATTAACAGCGTTTAAGTTGAAAAACACTTTTACGCCTGAAAAACCGCGCTCTTAATAGGGGCATTCACATAGACCCGCCGAAGTGCCGTTTTGGAGTGCCGCGCCGAAGTGTCACTCCAGCGTGCAGGTTTGGAGCGACGCTCCTGAGCGTGATGTAAAAATAGTTAACACGACAAACCTTCAAGCCGGCAGGAGTATTGCATGCAAAAGTGCTCGTGGTAACTCAAAAGTCAACGGTTTCAGAGTGGCGGTTGGAATTCCAATTCGACTGAAAGTTTTAAATGCCCACTGATTTTGGAGCGTCATTCCAAAAGTGTCAGAAAAAGTGTCCGTGTGAATGGCCCTATTATCCCTAATTAGGGTAAGAAAACACGAGTTTCCTGCGTGGACGCTTCCTCAAATCCTGAAGTTTCAGGCAGTTACAAAACTGACTAGGAATCCCGACCGCGTGTTCACACTTCACGATCTCTGCGTGCAAAGATTAGTGACATGGCCTGATGACGACTCACTTCCGCCGGCTGGTCTCGATAATTTGCGTTTAGTTCGCGCTTAATCACGAGATAGCGTGGGCATGTGCTATGCTCGGCTAAAAATGTCATAGTCCAACTTGGATCCTTGACACTATCTAGAACAGTGTTAAAATGTTAGCTTTTTGATGCAGTTGTAGAGAAAATATTTTATTTTTTAGAAACATGATATTATTTATTTTCGTCATGGATACAATCTATGAAAAGCAACTCATATCTCCCTTGGGAGATGTCAATTTTTTTCACTCTCAATCACATTTTTTTCTCCTTCAACCTTATGACCACTTGACAAATAGATCGTACAATTGACAAATTTTCCATTCAAGACGGTACTTGAAGATGAGCAATTTTGCGTCTGCTCATGGCCTCCACTGCCACTAGCAGATGCCGACGATCTTACTTTTTCAGTCTCTTCCAGTCCAGCAATCACGCGTGAAATTTTATTCTTGGATGCCATGCTGTCTGCCAAGTAGCCTTCCGCTACTGTAGAGCTTTTCCATCCACCCAGACGCTTCAGATTGGTCATACTTACTCCTCCATCTGCTGCCAAAGTTGCAGATGTTCGTCTTAAACAGTGACCTGTGAAAGATTTCGGATTCGGCAAACCCAAGTAGACAGCAATTTTTGACGGAATGCTGCCAAATGTGTTTTTCCCAACAGGTTGCACTGTACATTTTCTGTTTCTGTACGATAAAAAAAACCTTGAGACTCCTGCAGGGCGCAGACATTTTACAAACATTACAAAAATTAAATTAAACAATAATTGTAATGTGCTTTACATAAATATTATAATCATTAACAAATTATTAAAATACTTCAAATGTTTTAGAAATTTACATCCTCCATGTTGAGTACTAGAGAAATCAATCGAATGTGTACATAAGTGCACAATTAGAAACATTTATTCTTTCAATATTGTTACGGAGAACATCTTCCAGTCGCTGAAAGCGGCATTCGGTTTGGGTCATTTGATTTATATCTGCTCCAGCAATTTTTTTATTTATTTGCTAAACCAAATCAGACTTTAAATATGCTTTAATAATAATAATAATAATAATAATAATAATAATAATAATAATAAATCCATTAATTTCTCATTATCATTCTACATCATAACATTAAATTAAATATAACACTGTGTAGAGAAACCCTTCGGCTGAGGGACGGATTGTAAATTCAATATAAACTACATTGTACTAACTTATATACTACCTACCCTTATATACTTAACCTTGCAACTAATAATTCACTAAGAGTATAGGGCTCTAACTTGTGAAGTAAATCTAGGACCTTGTGTTTAATCGCAATGTAATTACTGCTTTTGATCTCTTGTGGAAGGTGATAAAAGATTCTTAGTGCTGCATAGTGTGCTCCTTTTTCGAAGGCTGTCGTTTGATGTATTGGCAAAGCAAAGTCGCAGTGTCTACGTGTGAGTATGTGTCGTGTTCTTGATATATTGAAAATTTGTCTTTATGTTTTAAAACATACTTGATGCATTCATTTATGTATAATGCAGGTAGAGTTAGCATTTTGTTGTACGTGAACACACCCCTACAGCTAGTACTATAGTTCATTTGGAATACGATTCTGATTGCACGTTTTGTAGCGCAAATGTACCTCTAGTTCCGGCGCAATTTCCCCAGAAGATGATTTCATATTTCAGTAATGAGTAGAAGTTTGCATAGTATGCCATTTTTACTACATCAGTATTGCTATGTTTGGATAACACTCTAAGAACATGAAAAAAAATAATTAACAAAACAAATTTAAATCTATCCTGTAGAATTATTCCAAGAAAACGGGATTGTTTACTTAATTCTACTTTATCTCCACCGAGGTCAATTTGTAGTGGCGTTTCTGTATGCTCGGTGCATTTGAATAGTACGCAAGCCGTTTTACTATCATTAAGGCAGAGTTTATTTTCCTGGAACCAATTCCTTACTTTAGTAAGACATTCATTCCCTTTGCTTATTATTTCCATAAGGTGAAACGTTTTAATTATTGCCGCCCCAGAGTTGCAATTCTGGTAACATAACTTAAGTGTTAGCCGCGGAATATTAATTCGGAGCGCTCAATGACACAGGACGATATCGCGCTAATCTCGGGAACAGGTGTGCATTCCGAAATAGAATCACCGTGAAGTAAGAGCTGCAATTGTTGCACCTTGCAGCTGATTGTGATTTGAAAACCCCGCAGAGTAAGTGCACAGTCGGTTAATTAGTTGTTAAAAGTATAACCTACGCTTAGAGGCGGACTTAAGTGTAACTGGCGTAATTAGCCTACTCGAATTTGAGGATCAGAGCGAGGATTGATAATCCATTGGTAAGCATGTTTGTATCCTTTTTGCATTCCCCATTGTGACCAAAGTTCACTTATAATTTAGTTTCTAATGAAGATATCTTCCCTTTGTTACCCGATTGTCGGTGATGTCTACCTCCCCCGCATAACGCTGAAAAAGCGCACGGAGGGCGAAAGACCCAGAGGATAGATCTTCTGCAGGTGATAAGGCAGCGGATCGCAACGATAGGACAGCGGCCCACGCGGATAGGAGCCGCCACTGAAATAGAGATCACCGGAGTCCAGCTAAGAAATTAACAATAATAATAAATTAAGAATTGTTTAAATGATATTAAGTATACGGATATATTTTACAAAACCGCGTTGTAAACCGGGTGTAAGTACT
The DNA here is from genome assembly GCA_951805005.1 of Othius punctulatus. Classification (NCBI taxonomy): domain Eukaryota; kingdom Metazoa; phylum Arthropoda; class Insecta; order Coleoptera; family Staphylinidae; genus Othius; species Othius punctulatus. Next base: position 79,893,604 of record OX638139.1, read on the forward strand.
TACCGTCGTATCGCGCGTCACTAAGGCCCGATTCCACCAAAAAGTAAACTGCGTTTAAATTTTTTTAACCCGAGTTTACATCTCTAACTGCCATTTTTCAGTTTCACCAACATATTAATCGCGGTTTCATATCTAAACGGCGTTTAAAAAGTAACTGGCCATTGTGGCCAGTAAAACGCCTAAACGAAGTTTAATGATAGATGTCAAGTGTCAAATAGTTGAAACTGGTATACGCGAATTCTGTCACATCACATTCCTTTGAGTAAAATGGCATTGGAAAGAGTATTTGAAATGGTATTTGCCGAAACATCCAGCGAGGAAGAAGACGACGAATTTGTCATTCGCCGACCTCGATGGATCGGTAATCGTGAAGACCATTTTGATGGTTTAGACGACTTTGATTTTATAACCCAATTTCGGTATCAAAACGATCTGCCATGGAAGTCCTCGAGCAAATAGAGCACCAGCTGGAATTTCTCTCCAACTCTCAATCAATGGGTCTCTTTATGTGTTTTAAATGGACCCTTTAAACCCTGAAAATTGGACAGTTTATGTAGCACCATGTTCGGATATACAATATTTTTACATGCGCATCAAAGAAGTTACTGTATTTGTTGTTACTATGATATGCACGTTGATATTTATGTTACACATACCTGTTGTCACCCATGCTATGGTCTATTGGGTTAAAAAGCTTTTTGCCATTTTTCGGCGGGTCTCGGGGCATATAAGTAGATTGAAAATAGAACTCATTGGCAATCGATGCCCATTCATCTAACTTTTTAGGACACTTGCCCTATCAGTTTTTTTGCATTCTATTACTTGTTTATGCTTTGGTGAATACGTTTTACACTATGTTTTCTATATAACGCGATTACATCTGTCACTGTGTCATCGACTGTCACTGTCACTTTCCTTCAACTTTTGCAGTGTTGCCTACTTAAATTTTCGTTAATCTAAGATTCACTAAACTCGGTTTTCTTGCGCAACACATTTCCTGGTGAAACTGATAATTTTTAATCGAGATTAAATTTGACGTTTACATTAAACCAAGTTTACAGAAACTAAGTTTTATTAGACGGTGGTGGGATCAGGCCTTAGTCGGCATTGTTATATTTTCTAATCTACTTGGGTACGGGTGGTCTTATTGTTTCTCCCTCCGCACACGTCGCCCATAACCGAAACAATTGGCGCCCTAACCCCCCCCCACCCCCCCCGTCTTCATTGGACTAAGCCAGGTCCTCTGCCGAACGACGAGGCACAGAGGGGCTAAACTAATAAACTAAACCTCCCTCTCAAACTTAACGTTACAAGGTTAAGGCCTTTGATGAACAGGTTTGTAACGTGAGTTCGTTCTCCTCACATACGTTACCCAAGTCAGTGGTAAACAGGATAAAGAATACAGGACCCATAATCCCCCCATGGGGGATACCCACAGGTAAATCGACTCTAGTTTGTTGTTGTAGAAGTTGCCACCCACTGATTATCTCTTACCCGTATGCTTCCATTTTCTCCATTGGACATGTTGCGAAAGATTCCACAAGCTAAATTACCCTCATCCATGACGTTTTTTTATTGATGAAATATAGTCGAATAGAGCAGTCTATGTTCCTCGTCCTCTCAAGAAGCCGTGTTGAGAGTTGCTAAATACGTTATATTTCCATAGGAAGTCAACTAGTCTATTATGGAAAGCAATTTCCAATATTTTTGAGAAAAATGTTAGAAGACTAACAAAGATGTAAAGATGAAAGATGTTAATAGTGGACTATGATTGTTCTATTGGATTCCGCATATGGCTATAATGACTTTTCTGTCTACCTGCTCTGAAAGTTCATTTTCGGTCCTAAATTGCGGGTGGAAATGAGATTTAGAGGCCCTAGGGCCTCTAAAAATTATTTTTTTTGTAAAAAGTTTTGTAGTTGGAAAACGTGGAAAACGGTCACAAAGTAAAACAAGATTGCAGAAAATACAATACTGGCGTATACAGAGTGTTAAAAAAGAATGTAAAATATTTAAGGGGTAGTAGTATCTGAATTTATAAAGTTAACTGAAATTACTTTCTCAGAGTTGTAATTTTTTTATAGGATTCCCTAATGAGAGCAATATTAACACGTTAATTGTAATTGCGACAAAAAAATAAACAGCAGGGTTATAAAATTTTGTCTGCACCCTCTGCTCGTTTACTCCCCTCCTGTTTCACACAAGGCTTTGCCGTATTTTTTTCTAAGATTCTCTATTTTTGTTATATATGTCTGCAAACAATGAACCCCCTGCGACAACGAGAACAACGTTAGTTCCAAAAGGCAAAATCGTTGGGTCTTGCGTGGGTATCTGATTTCAAAAAATTACTGAAATTACTTTCTGAGAGTTGTAATTTTTTATAGGATTCCCTAATGAGACCACTATTAGCATGTAAATTTTCTTTCTTTGTTTCTTTTTCTGAACCCTATTTTACCCCCTATGGGTGTCGAGGTCATTGCATCTAATCTTTATAAAATGCGATCCACTCTTTTCGATCTCGCGCACATTTTGCTGCCTCTTTCCAAGTTTTCCCTTTTCTTGCCAGCAGTTTTGTGATCGTATTGTCCCATGTTTCTTGAGGCCTTCCCTTTGAATTCTTGCCAGTAGCCTACGCCTCCCACACTCGCTTCACTTGCCGTGAGTTCTTCATCCTGATTATATGGCCATACCAACTTAATTGTCCCTCCCCTATTTTCTTTTGTATAGGTGCCACTCCAAGCCCTGCTCTTATGGCGTCATTTCTCATTCGATCCTTTTTGGTGACCTCTTCAACTCTTCTTAGATACTTCATCTCCATAGCCTGTATCTTCGATTTTTGTCTTGTACTCATTACCAGTGGCGGCGGAACGATTTTTATTTGGGGGGGGCTATAGACTACAATTCATTTGAAAATAAATTAATATTTTGTAAATTGAGGTTATAACCCTGGATCGATTATCGAAAATACTTGCGAAACTATATGCTTTATTAAAATGAAAGCAAAGGAAACATTACTGGATACAATTATTTATAATCTGTTATTATACAATGTGTGCACTATATATAATATAAGAATATACATTTGGCAAAATCTTATTAATTATACTAGTTGAATTTTCCTCTTTTTCTTCGCAAATATATTTAAAATTTCTTTTGGATCAATTTTTCTTGTTAGGTTCTTTTCAATATGCAAATCAGACAGGTTATGAAATCTCTTCTGGCTCATGCTAGTTCTCAGCCAGGTCTTTATTCTCCTCATGGCTGAAAAACTGCGTTCGCAACCTACAGAACTTATAGGAAGGGATATAGCAACTTGTAACAATTTAAACAAATTGGGCTGAATGCTATTTTTAACATATTTTTTTAATATTGTTAGCCTGCTATTTGGCTCGTTTTTAATCATTTGTTTGGTTATTTTCATTTCGGCTTAGAGAAGATCTAAATCTATTTTAAACAATTCTGAATAATGTTCTATGAAGGCTTTACCGCCTTCATATGACAGATTCATAAAACTGTCAACACTTTTGGCAAACTTGAGATCGCCAAATCTTACATTAAAATGCCTTATGATAGAATCCATAACGGGCAAATAAATAACCACCCTCCAATGATCTTCTAATGTCGCACCCGTAACTTGATTCTCTTGTCCTGTAGAAGTTTCAATAACATAGTCAGATAACCTTTGTGGCAATCGTCGTTTTTTGCACATTCCCACTGGTTCGAGAGATATGTCAAATTGTTCAGCGAATTTTATAGTCTTTGACCACAAAACTGTGAAATTCTCTCGATCTTCGTCTAATGCTGAAATGGTGGATTTAATTTCTTCACTTGCCCTGCCCAATGTAGAATTTGGATTCTGAAATGCTAAGCTGAGAGGGTTCACCATGCTCAGAATAAGATGTTATACAAAAAGGGAAACCACAAATTCGGCCTTACTTATACATGTAAGTATTCCTATGGCTTCCACTGAATCACTGTCCTTTGCGTCTGATATTTCCTGCTCTAGAGATTGCTTTACAGCATTATAGTTTTTAAGTAAATTGTCACCATTTTTGAACCGGCAACTCCATCTAGTTGTGCTAAGGTTTTGAATTTCTTTTAGTTTTAATCCTAACTTATTATGTACCTCTTCGAATTGTTCATGACTCCTGGGTTGGTTTCGAAAAATGGGTATATAAAGCCTCAATAACATTAAAGAAACGAGATGATCCTGATACTGATTTGCACGTATCAACTACAATTAAATTCACTCTGTGCGCCAAACAATGTGTGTAAATTGCTTGCGGATTGATAGCTCTTATTTTCGCTTGAAGTCCTTCATTTTTTCCAGATATGACACTAGCACCATCGTACGATTGAGCTATAATTGGAACACTTAGTTGTAAAGTATTCAGACGTTTAATTATTATAGAATAAAGACCAGATGCATCTCTGAGAGCAGAGCAGTCTACAAAACCTAAAAAACCTTCTTCTATTTCTAATCCTTTGGCATATCGAACTACAATGGACATTTGTTCGCTTTTGTAACATCGAGCTTCGTCAATCATGAGGGAAAAGAATCCACATTCTTCAATTTTACTGAACTACTTTGCGCACTACAGTATCGGATGCCACACAGATTAGTTCGTTTTGGATATCATGACTTAAGTGAGACTTTTTCTTTAAATCACTCGCGAATTTTCCATCATATTTTGCGAGCAAGTTGCATAACTCTAGAAAATGACCCTTGTTATCAGAAGTTTCGTCCTCACCATGACCTCTGAATGCAATAGCCTGTTTGCTTAGAAATAAAATAATATCAATAATTTTCATAATGTATTCCCTGTTGGCTTGAATGTCAGAGTTATGCTGACTTACCAACATCTCTTGAACATTTGCAAACTGTCGAGATGGCCGATACATGATGTGCTTTTCGACAGCATTACGATGATTATGAGATTTTTCATGCCTCAAAAAGTCTTCTGCACTCTTTTTCCATTTACAATATCCCGATTTAGAAAATTTCTCATTTTGGAATTGTAATGTATGACCAAAGTGCCGACAATAATAACAGTAAATTTTATCATTTTTAATACTGTATTCCAACCATTTGTAGTCTTGATAGAATTTGGCTTGAAAAGATCAACGTTGTGTATTAAAGTCTGTTTTGGGGAACTCGATTACTGGCTGTGACGGGCCCGAGTCGAGTGTTCCTAAATCTAATTCTCCACCTTTCCCAGCTGCTGAAGTAGTCGGCAAAATTGATATTGTGGAAGTATTTTGTCGGTTTTGGTATTCTGTCTCTTCAATATTCCAATACGCTGATACGCTGACGTACTCGGCAACGGTTCCAAAGTTGGGGTAATTGCTGATAAAGAGCTTTCTTTTGCCTCTATGTTAACTTCTGAATCCTTCACTATCGACAAATCGTCAGTGTTCTGTGGCTCTTTACTTCCAAACTTGAAAAATGTTCTGATGTCGTGGTTCTTCATGGTATTTTGCCTAGCAGAATTGAAACAAAGTTCTATTTAGTCTAAAACACCTCTTAATAGCTTTTTCGTATACAATAAAGAACTATTACAACCAATGCGGTCTGCAGGCTGCAGGAAAAAAATACTGATTCTAATGAAATTTCTAAACAAACTAAAATGAAATGAAAATAACTACCTACTTATCAAATTAAATTACTATTACAAATAATTCAAACTAATCACAATATTATAATATAAAAGAAAATTAGCAAATTCAAATTGTTTAAACGGTACTATAGTTTGAAACTTACAATATTGTAATAAAGTTGAGTGACTTTAAAAATGACTTTGAAATAATAACACCAGATTTTATTGAAACTTCATTACTTGGAATGTCTTAATGCATCCACTGTTACAGAAGATACTTGGTCAAGATCGGCTTATCAAATGAAAACGAAAACAACAAACATTGTTACATCAGGCACTATCGGTCTTCTGTGTTTCGTCAGTTTTGTATTGACTCGCATACGACTCTCTTTCACACTTCTTTTCAGCTACTTTTATACATTCTCGGTATTTTCAACAAAATGTTAATGTCAAAGGCATGGAAATAATGTAATTAAGATTGACTGCTTTTGAACGTAGTTCTTTCACAAAACTTTAAAAAAATCAATTTGCGCGTGCACACAAATTAAGAAACTTGTATAAAGGTAATTTATACAAATGTATTTATATTGTTTGTTCCAACACTTGTCTTATGCTATATTTTACGTATAGAACAACACCCTAACAAAACACGCACGAAGAGTCTAGCATAGTACTTTCGAGTAGTGGCTGACCGTAGGCCGCGTAGGCCAGTACATGGCGTGGTCGTGGCTGCATGGTACTGGACACTATTTTAGGGGGGGCAATTGTGTAATTAAAAAAATAAAATTGATATTTCTTCTGCGTAGCCTTTTTTTTTGTAGTAACATACTCTGTCTTATCGAAAAATATCTGCAGTTCATTTTTTCGCGGTTTCTATGAGAATTTCTAATTTCGCTTTAGCTGTTCTGAGTTCGCAAAAAATACCATGTCGTCCGCATTAGCTAAACAGTAAACTGCGATGGGTTTTGATGTGTACTTGTAGTTGGTCAGTTTCATGGCCGGGAAGTTTTGCCCACATGCTTTGCCTCTCCATTTTCTTGGTACCTTTTCCGGAGCACAGTTAAAGAGCAGTGGTGAAATTCCATCCCCTTGCCAGACTCCCGTGTTAACTCTAAAAGGTCTCGATACATGTCCTATAAACTTCACTCTAGAAAAGGTGTCCGTGAGGGTTGCTTCCACCAGTTTAAGCGCTTTATTGTCTAACCTCATGTCTTTTAGCACATTGAATAATACCTTCCTGTCGATTGAGTCATAGGCTTTTTTTAAATCTACGAAGATTGTTATCAATTTTTTCCTGAGTGCTGTGTAATATTTTTGTATCATTTTAAAATGACTATCTGTTCACTGCACGACCTTCCTTTTCTAAATTTCCCTTGATATTCCACAATCTGACCATCTAGTTGTGCTTGTGCTCTCTCCAGTAATGCTTTGGATAGTATTTTGTATACTACCGACAGCAGAGAAATCCCTATGTAGTTATTGACGTCTTTTTTGTCCACTTTTTTTATGAAGCGGGTGTATTATTGCCTCTTTACACTCTCTTTTGATCTCTTCTATCTACCATATCTTCCTAATCATGCTACAAGTTTTGTGCCATCCTCGGGTTACAGGTTTTTAGCATTTCTGCCATTATGGAGTCCGCTCTCGGTGCTTTATTGTTTTTCAAGCCTGTGATAATTCGGTTGATTTCCTCTATGCCCCATGGCTTGGAGTGTGAATTTGTCTTAGTTTTTATCCACTTAGGTTGGACAATTGGAAACCTTCTGCTGTTTCACATTGTTTTCTGCATTGTTAACTCCGGTTTTACCATCCGGTTTTCGAAAGTATACGCTTGGTGTTTGATATTTCCGTATGAAGTCCCTAAATGTGTGGTAGTAGTCCCTGGCATTGTTCTTCTTGAATTCTTAAATCTTCAATTTGTGCCGTTGTGATTTTTTCAACATTTCTCTTGGTTCCTCAAATTATTTTGGTTGCATTATTTCTGGATTCCTGAAAATTTGAGCAGTCTCTCTCCAGTTTAGTTTGTTGCCATTTCTTCCATTTTTGGGCCTTTTCTTCGGTCGCTTTTTCACAGTGTAAGTTCCACCATCGATGTTTTTCGGCCTTTTTACCCTGTGCCACTTCTTTTGCTTTCTCTACAATTATATTTTTTATGCTTTCCCAGTTTTTTGTTTGCACACTTGTTATTTCTTGGTACTTTTTTCTATTGAATTCTAGGAGATCGTTGTCCACTCTGAAAGTCTTGTTCGGATTTTTTCCAGTTTTGTGTTTTTTTGGCACCAGTTTGGTTTTTATTTTGGTTAGGTAGTGATCCGAATCTGTGCTTGCTGATTTTAAAACTTTTACATTTTGTATTCTTCTTAATTGCGATTTCGATATTGCAACATGGTCTATTTGGAACTCACCGATCCTATTGCTTAGAGCCATGTCATGTTATTTTCCAATTTTTTTTTTAAAACGTGCTCATGATTTGGAGTTTAAAGATGTTTTCATATTACTATCAACCTTTTCCCATGTTCTTTATTAAGTAACAATTCAGAAGCACTTATATATTTTTTGCATGTGTTACGTTATATACATTTTGTTTAAATGTTACTTCCATAGTATTACTTCATATTAATTATTTTTGCGTAATTGTATTCGTAGATACGACTTAGGAGACTGGTTTCCTAAGTCGTACAAATTTAAGTCGTGCAAAAAAAAGTAGACAAGAAATTTTTGACTGCTTGAACAACCTTAATGTTAGAAGTTATGTAAGTGTCAGTGTCATTAATCACAATTAAACAACTGAGTTCAGCAACATTATTTGTATTTGGTGAATTGGTGAGGCGAAAGTATACCCCGTAACACCGTTCTTGAATCATTTATAGATTTGGTTTCGTCATCTAGAAGAGGCATTTTAATACTTAACTTATAAAAGTTTTGAACGCAATATCAACTTTGAAAGATTGTCGAATTTAAAAGAAATGGGGGTGATCAAAAACCACATTACCACAATATACCACAAACATTTTAAGAAAAAATAAGTAATGGAAACTATTTTGTTCTAGTTTTTTGGCAATTTACTCTACAATCGTGATAGTAGAAATCGACTACATTCAAAATTTCAGTTGATTGAAATGCTTCAAAGTAAACACTCAATTTTACATTAATGTCATTTTGACAAATTAAAATAAAAATTCCACAATTAAATGCAATTCAGAAAGCAATAATTCAATAGCGATTGGAATATGGAATGACCATTCAAGCAATGCGACTGAGGTATGTGTTAGTACTATCTTACAAGCTAAGAAAAAAATCGTTAAACCGTAGGACAAATACTGTCAAAATTAATATAGCACAACTAACTTTTTTTAAATGGAAGTATCTAAATATACTTCGCTGTAGTCGTTTTTTATTATCACTGTGGAACATATATTAAATTATGTTTATTTCATGTAACATGAAGTGCTTCTAATTTCATTACAAAAAATAACAACAATGTTCCCACAAGTTTTGAATAACACAAATAATTCGTACTTATTTGATAAATCCTTGGCAAAATAATTTTCTACAAAAAAGTGCGAAACAAACCGTTACGAAAAAATACGTTTGTACGTGGATCATAGCAGGTATGCTTCATGTATTTTATGTTTTCTTACCAATATCAATCAATGCAAAGTTTCTGTTGGATAGGGCTTCATGAATAGTAATTATTTTAATCATGAATGAACACACGTATTAAGAAATTATGAATTTATTCTGTACAGTTTGAGATACAGGGACAAAAGATCAAAGTCAACTATGACTGCCATTAAAAAAAAAGGAAGTTTGTATTATAACTCAAAAACTATGTTTTTTCTTCAAAAAACAAAAACATATCTTGCATAGGCGTTAAAATGACAACTCTTTCATCATTTAACTGAATCTGTATGTTTTATGGTTTCCGAGATCCCTATGCTTAAAATAAAAATAAAAAAAACTCACCCTGTATACATGGCAAGTGTGACGGAATTCTTCTTCGAAATTTCAGAAAATTTAATGAAACTTATCCCCATTTACCGCCAATGGACGAAACGAAATTTCGAAAATTAGAATACAATTTTCTTCATACTTTTCTTGCGTTGGCGGAATTGGACTAGACTAATTGAATACATTTATACGTCAACAACAAAAAAAAGTTCCTGGAATACATCAATTCCTTAGAGCTCATATTCTGACTCTGTAGTCTTGGGTTTAATTCCCATTTAGGGGTACATTAAAATTGTTGATTTTTCCTAAAAAATATACAGAACAGCTTTATGAACTGAAATGAGATATTTTCTATTAGTAATTATCATTTTTTCATTATTTGACTTCATAAATAATTCGATTATATAATTATGAGTAGAGACCGGATTCTAAGCTTTTTGCTTTTTGAAAATATCTAAAGCATTAACAAATTAATTAAATTTACATCCGATTTGGAAACAAATGGACCATTTAACAATATTTTGTTTGTGCTTTTTTGTTTTTTTTTGCAATGTTGTGCTTATTTTACACTTTTGCGCTTATTTAGAGCTTTTATCAGCTGATTCTGGATTGAAACGAAATTTAATTATCGTAGTGATTATAATTTGTACATGTATCAACACTGCATACTGCACAGTTTTATATTCAGTGCGAGGGGCGAGGGGCATTACTAATAAAAAATAATTTTCCAAACCCAGTGCTGGGTAAGTTTTTACTATGTTTATTGTTTATCTAAATATATTTAAAATACAAGTAAATACATTCATATCATTCATGTCGCAGAAGTTTATTATTTTTCTACCACAGTTCTTCGCATTTGGATTGAGTGATTAATTTAAATTTAAAACAAAATCTTCCCAATGAAAATGCATTCGTAATTCTGAACATTGTGCAATTAGTTTAGCCCCGTTCGTTACTCCGACAACGTCTCGTTAGTATGGTTTATGGTTACATTATTTCTTCCACAATGCCTAAACAAAAAACTACTGTAGACGAGTGGATTATAGAATACAAAGAATTGAAATTTGAAAATAACAAAATATTTTACAGAGTTTGTGCAAAGTCGGTAAGTTATTTCGCCTTAAAATACTGTATAATAATAATAATTAATTCACTACTTTGATATGCAGTTTCAATGCAATAAAAATAAGATATAATTAAATAATAATAAGAATAAGATATAATAAGAAGAATTTTAAAATCAACCAACAACACAACAAACTATAGTAGAATCCATAGCATCAACTTCCGGCAACAATCAACAACAAAAAATATTGATTTGTGTAAAACAATGTTTGAATCAAATATCCCCAAATACCAAAATGATTCATTTGGGACATTTCGGGAGAATATTGTACTAGAAATATACCAGACGAAAGTACTCTGCGCAAAATTATGTTGAATCGGTATATGCAATTAAAAAATAATTTAGAGTTTATCAAGGCACACTACAGTATTGTGAGTCATTAAAATACGTCATTGGAGATGCAAGGAATGCCCTTAACGGATGCAATTGCGATTATTAACAATTTTAAAGAAGCTATTTGTGGTGTCCGGGGAAAATTTGGAGAGAAGATAATAGTAAAATTAAACCAAGCTTAAAAAAAATATTTAAAAGGTTTTCAAACGTTAAATAATTTTGGAAAAATTTGTGGTGAAAAACGTGTGTGATTTTGGAAGTAGCATATCTATAGCTAATTTTAAAGATGCGATTATAACAAGTGTGGAAGTTGAAAGAAGTTTCTCAGTCTATAAATATATTTTGAGCGATAGACCTGTGTTTCAACTGTCCTGTGTTTTGGACAAAATAATAAGTCACACATCCATAGTCTAAGTTACTTTTATAATCTGAGATAAAAAATAAGTTTTAAAAATAACCTTTTTTTTATTTTCTTTGTTCTTTGCAAATTTGTTGTGCTTTTTTAATGTACATTTATGCGTTTTTTGCGTATGTTAATGCTTTTTTTTTTGCAAAAATATGTACTTTTTTAAGTGCTTTTTTTTTTTTAATCCGGTCTTTAGTTATGAGGATCTATATATTTCAGATGATTTTACTCAGGATATGTTAAATAACTTTTTCACATGTTGTGTCCCTCAGCATTATGACATGGTCACGAATTAGAAGTCCCTCCTTTTCTATGTTCGGACGTTCCATCGAACCAAACACGATTCCTACCGTATCTTCACCTATCCAAAATTTGCGCATAATCACAAAGGACATATAAGGGATCACTCTGAATTCGAGTATTAGTGATGTCTTAGTTTCCTATTGTGCATGAGTTCATCATTAGCGAGCGATAATGAAAAAACAAAACTAAAAGTCAGTTTAAATGGAAACCATGTCGTTTTATTTTAAAATTATACAGAAATAAATAAGTCGTAATAAATATGCATGTATATACACTTAAAAACTAGAAACGCTTAACAATCAAGAATGTCCATGGGAGGAAGAAAAGTAATTGCTCGTCGCTGCTGCGATAGTGGAGTTAAAAACAAAAGACACTTAAAACTTAAAAAAAAAAACTTATCCATAATAATAAAAGAACTCCCCACAAATAAAAAATGTGGTAGAGCAAGCATTGCATGTCCCGCCTTCTTTCTTATTAATAGCTAAGCGGGGCATAGACTTCTTGCGCTAACATATTTTAAACGCTTATAATCTCATAATGGAAACGCTAAATTATGTAAATAATAAACTATATTACAAATATTTAACAAATAAACAAATACATTGAGAAGCAATCACTGAGGACTTTTAAATTATATTAACGCGCGCTAAATTATAGTTGATTGTAGTGACAGCAGCGAACTTGTTGTTGTTATGTTTTACTATAATTGTGTTGTTTTCAACTTTTTCTACTCCCACATTAGTAAGTTGTCAATTACACACGGACTTCATGGCTAGTAAATCAGTTACAACGTAACAGTGTTGGTTACATTGTGACATTTAATTTTGAATTGTCAAAATAGACATATGATGGTCAATATCAAATATTACCATGGCCATCTGACAGACCCAAAAATATATCAATTTGTCCAAAATTTTGCATAATTATGACTGGGAGTAGACAAAATAGCGTACATTACTTGAGTTGTAAGGCAATTATGCACAAAATACGCACCTGCCGCTGCGCGACTCGGTACGTAAAATTTCTCTTCGTGCGTAATATGCTTCTTACAACTCTCGTTATGTAATATACTATTATAACAACCGAGGGTGGTACTAAACAAATTCTTGCTTACTCTATAATCGACTCCATTTAACAAAACAATTCACAATGACGCATCGGTATTCCAGGAAAGCTTCAGATCCACCTACAACATTCGTAAATGGTACTGGTGTTTAACTATTCCAGTTTTAGACTCATAATGTTGAAGTATGTATAGCTTTACTGCTGTTAATAGTGGACAAAGATGGAAGTATTTTTTTGCCCCGCTTCACACATGCACGGTACCCGTGTTAACGGCACCGTTTGGACGGGCGATATACGTGGTAACCGTTAACGTTCTTGTGAACGAGCTCATAAGGATTATTGTCTTTCGCCCGTGCATACGGGAGCCATTAACACGGAAACCGTGCACGAACCGTGCATGTGGACAGCCGCACTTAGGGTGCTGCCAGTTTGCTTCGACTTGGTTGTTTGGTTGTGTTGCTGCATTATCTGAAACAACGTAGAAATTCGTTAAAAAAATAATAGATTCATTGTAGTCGGAAATGGGACGAAATGCGAAATATTATGGTTATTGCTAATTGAGACATGAGCATAATATATGCGAATGGAGTCGAAGGCCTTCGAACTGATTTGCATATCGCTCTGGTTCATTCGGTAGAGTGATTTCAGACAGTAGCAATTTCGTTCAAAACAACTACCTACATAGGGAGCACCTCAAGCAAAGAATAAATCGTCCGCGTTTTCTCCGAATTGTGTTTCTGTTCTACATGCAAATCATATGTAATTTCAGTCAGACCTTGACATTGGCAGGCGACACGGTTATGAAGAAAAAATAAATAGTTGCAATTCAGACTGCAGTCGTTTTCGTGCGCTTTTGAATCATCGATGCGTGATTATTGATCAATGATAAATTGCCTGTTAGGATAATTTAACGTCCGATTACAGAAATTTGTACACTATAAGTGTATTAAACTGAAACCTGAATTTTTAATTAGTTTTACAATCTGAAAATTGATATTTCTTCTGCGTAGCCTTTTTTTTTGTAGTAACATACTCTGTCTTATCGAAAAATATCTGCAGTTCATTTTTTCGCGGTTTCTATGAGAATTTCTAATTTCGCTTTAGCTGTTCTGAGTTCGCAAAAAATACCATGTCGTCCGCATTAGCTAAACAGTAAACTGCGATGGGTTTTGATGTGTACTTGTAGTTGGTCAGTTTCATGGCCGGGAAGTTTTGCCCACATGCTTTGCCTCTCCATTTTCTTGGTACCTTTTCCGGAGCACAGTTAAAGAGCAGTGGTGAAATTCCATCCCCTTGCCAGACTCCCGTGTTAACTCTAAAAGGTCTCGATACATGTCCTATAAACTTCACTCTAGAAAAGGTGTCCGTGAGGGTTGCTTCCACCAGTTTAAGCGCTTTATTGTCTAACCTCATGTCTTTTAGCACATTGAATAATACCTTCCTGTCGATTGAGTCATAGGCTTTTTTTAAATCTACGAAGATTGTTATCAATTTTTTCCTGAGTGCTGTGTAATATTTTTGTATCATTTTAAAATGACTATCTGTTCACTGCACGACCTTCCTTTTCTAAATTTCCCTTGATATTCCACAATCTGACCATCTAGTTGTGCTTGTGCTCTCTCCAGTAATGCTTTGGATAGTATTTTGTATACTACCGACAGCAGAGAAATCCCTATGTAGTTATTGACGTCTTTTTTGTCCACTTTTTTTATGAAGCGGGTGTATTATTGCCTCTTTACACTCTCTTTTGATCTCTTCTATCTACCATATCTTCCTAATCATGCTACAAGTTTTGTGCCATCCTCGGGTTACAGGTTTTTAGCATTTCTGCCATTATGGAGTCCGCTCTCGGTGCTTTATTGTTTTTCAAGCCTGTGATAATTCGGTTGATTTCCTCTATGCCCCATGGCTTGGAGTGTGAATTTGTCTTAGTTTTTATCCACTTAGGTTGGACAATTGGAAACCTTCTGCTGTTTCACATTGTTTTCTGCATTGTTAACTCCGGTTTTACCATCCGGTTTTCGAAAGTATACGCTTGGTGTTTGATATTTCCGTATGAAGTCCCTAAATGTGTGGTAGTAGTCCCTGGCATTGTTCTTCTTGAATTCTTAAATCTTCAATTTGTGCCGTTGTGATTTTTTCAACATTTCTCTTGGTTCCTCAAATTATTTTGGTTGCATTATTTCTGGATTCCTGAAAATTTGAGCAGTCTCTCTCCAGTTTAGTTTGTTGCCATTTCTTCCATTTTTGGGCCTTTTCTTCGGTCGCTTTTTCACAGTGTAAGTTCCACCATCGATGTTTTTCGGCCTTTTTACCCTGTGCCACTTCTTTTGCTTTCTCTACAATTATATTTTTTATGCTTTCCCAGTTTTTTGTTTGCACACTTGTTATTTCTTGGTACTTTTTTCTATTGAATTCTAGGAGATCGTTGTCCACTCTGAAAGTCTTGTTCGGATTTTTTCCAGTTTTGTGTTTTTTTGGCACCAGTTTGGTTTTTATTTTGGTTAGGTAGTGATCCGAATCTGTGCTTGCTGATTTTAAAACTTTTACATTTTGTATTCTTCTTAATTGCGATTTCGATATTGCAACATGGTCTATTTGGAACTCACCGATCCTATTGCTTAGAGCCATGTCATGTTATTTTCCAATTTTTTTTTTAAAACGTGCTCATGATTTGGAGTTTAAAGATGTTTTCATATTACTATCAACCTTTTCCCATGTTCTTTATTAAGTAACAATTCAGAAGCACTTATATATTTTTTGCATGTGTTACGTTATATACATTTTGTTTAAATGTTACTTCCATAGTATTACTTCATATTAATTATTTTTGCGTAATTGTATTCGTAGATACGACTTAGGAGACTGGTTTCCTAAGTCGTACAAATTTAAGTCGTGCAAAAAAAAGTAGACAAGAAATTTTTGACTGCTTGAACAACCTTAATGTTAGAAGTTATGTAAGTGTCAGTGTCATTAATCACAATTAAACAACTGAGTTCAGCAACATTATTTGTATTTGGTGAATTGGTGAGGCGAAAGTATACCCCGTAACACCGTTCTTGAATCATTTATAGATTTGGTTTCGTCATCTAGAAGAGGCATTTTAATACTTAACTTATAAAAGTTTTGAACGCAATATCAACTTTGAAAGATTGTCGAATTTAAAAGAAATGGGGGTGATCAAAAACCACATTACCACAATATACCACAAACATTTTAAGAAAAAATAAGTAATGGAAACTATTTTGTTCTAGTTTTTTGGCAATTTACTCTACAATCGTGATAGTAGAAATCGACTACATTCAAAATTTCAGTTGATTGAAATGCTTCAAAGTAAAAACTCAATTTTACATTAATGTCATTTTGACAAATTAAAATAAAAATTCCACAATTAAATGCAATTCAGAAAGCAATAATTCAATAGCGATTGGAATATGGAATGACCATTCAAGCAATGCGACTGAGGTATGTGTTAGTACTATCTTACAAGCTAAGAAAAAAATCGTTAAACCGTAGGACAAATACTGTCAAAATTAATATAGCACAACTAACTTTTTTTAAATGGAAGTATCTAAATATACTTCGCTGTAGTCGTTTTTTATTATCACTGTGGAACATATATTAAATTATGTTTATTTCATGTAACATGAAGTGCTTCTAATTTCATTACAAAAAATAACAACAATGTTCCCACAAGTTTTGAATAACACAAATAATTCGTACTTATTTGATAAATCCTTGGCAAAATAATTTTCTACAAAAAAGTGCGAAACAAACCGTTACGAAAAAATACGTTTGTACGTGGATCATAGCAGGTATGCTTCATGTATTTTATGTTTTCTTACCAATATCAATCAATGCAAAGTTTCTGTTGGATAGGGCTTCATGAATAGTAATTATTTTAATCATGAATGAACACACGTATTAAGAAATTATGAATTTATTCTGTACAGTTTGAGATACAGGGACAAAAGATCAAAGTCAACTATGACTGCCATTAAAAAAAAAGGAAGTTTGTATTATAACTCAAAAACTATGTTTTTTCTTCAAAAAACAAAAACATATCTTGCATAGGCGTTAAAATGACAACTCTTTCATCATTTAACTGAATCTGTATGTTTTATGGTTTCCGAGATCCCTATGCTTAAAATAAAAATAAAAAAAACTCACCCTGTATACATGGCAAGTGTGACGGAATTCTTCTTCGAAATTTCAGAAAATTTAATGAAACTTATCCCCATTTACCGCCAATGGACGAAACGAAATTTCGAAAATTAGAATACAATTTTCTTCATACTTTTCTTGCGTTGGCGGAATTGGACTAGACTAATTGAATACATTTATACGTCAACAACAAAAAAAAGTTCCTGGAATACATCAATTCCTTAGAGCTCATATTCTGACTCTGTAGTCTTGGGTTTAATTCCCATTTAGGGGTACATTAAAATTGTTGATTTTTCCTAAAAAATATACAGAACAGCTTTATGAACTGAAATGAGATATTTTCTATTAGTAATTATCATTTTTTCATTATTTGACTTCATAAATAATTCGATTATATAATTATGAGTAGAGACCGGATTCTAAGCTTTTTGCTTTTTGAAAATATCTAAAGCATTAACAAATTAATTAAATTTACATCCGATTTGGAAACAAATGGACCATTTAACAATATTTTGTTTGTGCTTTTTTGTTTTTTTTTGCAATGTTGTGCTTATTTTACACTTTTGCGCTTATTTAGAGCTTTTATCAGCTGATTCTGGATTGAAACGAAATTTAATTATCGTAGTGATTATAATTTGTACATGTATCAACACTGCATACTGCACAGTTTTATATTCAGTGCGAGGGGCGAGGGGCATTACTAATAAAAAATAATTTTCCAAACCCAGTGCTGGGTAAGTTTTTACTATGTTTATTGTTTATCTAAATATATTTAAAATACAAGTAAATACATTCATATCATTCATGTCGCAGAAGTTTATTATTTTTCTACCACAGTTCTTCGCATTTGGATTGAGTGATTAATTTAAATTTAAAACAAAATCTTCCCAATGAAAATGCATTCGTAATTCTGAACATTGTGCAATTAGTTTAGCCCCGTTCGTTACTCCGACAACGTCTCGTTAGTATGGTTTATGGTTACATTATTTCTTCCACAATGCCTAAACAAAAAACTACTGTAGACGAGTGGATTATAGAATACAAAGAATTGAAATTTGAAAATAACAAAATATTTTACAGAGTTTGTGCAAAGTCGGTAAGTTATTTCGCCTTAAAATACTGTATAATAATAATAATTAATTCACTACTTTGATATGCAGTTTCAATGCAATAAAAATAAGATATAATTAAATAATAATAAGAATAAGATATAATAAGAAGAATTTTAAAATCAACCAACAACACAACAAACTATAGTAGAATCCATAGCATCAACTTCCGGCAACAATCAACAACAAAAAATATTGATTTGTGTAAAACAATGTTTGAATCAAATATCCCCAAATACCAAAATGATTCATTTGGGACATTTCGGGAGAATATTGTACTAGAAATATACCAGACGAAAGTACTCTGCGCAAAATTATGTTGAATCGGTATATGCAATTAAAAAATAATTTAGAGTTTATCAAGGCACACTACAGTATTGTGAGTCATTAAAATACGTCATTGGAGATGCAAGGAATGCCCTTAACGGATGCAATTGCGATTATTAACAATTTTAAAGAAGCTATTTGTGGTGTCCGGGGAAAATTTGGAGAGAAGATAATAGTAAAATTAAACCAAGCTTAAAAAAAATATTTAAAAGGTTTTCAAACGTTAAATAATTTTGGAAAAATTTGTGGTGAAAAACGTGTGTGATTTTGGAAGTAGCATATCTATAGCTAATTTTAAAGATGCGATTATAACAAGTGTGGAAGTTGAAAGAAGTTTCTCAGTCTATAAATATATTTTGAGCGATAGACCTGTGTTTCAACTGTCCTGTGTTTTGGACAAAATAATAAGTCACACATCCATAGTCTAAGTTACTTTTATAATCTGAGATAAAAAATAAGTTTTAAAAATAACCTTTTTTTTATTTTCTTTGTTCTTTGCAAATTTGTTGTGCTTTTTTAATGTACATTTATGCGTTTTTTGCGTATGTTAATGCTTTTTTTTTTGCAAAAATATGTACTTTTTTAAGTGCTTTTTTTTTTTTTAATCCGGTCTTTAGTTATGAGGATCTATATATTTCAGATGATTTTACTCAGGATATGTTAAATAACTTTTTCACATGTTGTGTCCCTCAGCATTATGACATGGTCACGAATTAGAAGTCCCTCCTTTTCTATGTTCGGACGTTCCATCGAACCAAACACGATTCCTACCGTATCTTCACCTATCCAAAATTTGCGCATAATCACAAAGGACATATAAGGGATCACTCTGAATTCGAGTATTAGTGATGTCTTAGTTTCCTATTGTGCATGAGTTCATCATTAGCGAGCGATAATGAAAAAACAAAACTAAAAGTCAGTTTAAATGGAAACCATGTCGTTTTATTTTAAAATTATACAGAAATAAATAAGTCGTAATAAATATGCATGTATATACACTTAAAAACTAGAAACGCTTAACAATCAAGAATGTCCATGGGAGGAAGAAAAGTAATTGCTCGTCGCTGCTGCGATAGTGGAGTTAAAAACAAAAGACACTTAAAACTTAAAAAAAAAAACTTATCCATAATAATAAAAGAACTCCCCACAAATAAAAAATGTGGTAGAGCAAGCATTGCATGTCCCGCCTTCTTTCTTATTAATAGCTAAGCGGGGCATAGACTTCTTGCGCTAACATATTTTAAACGCTTATAATCTCATAATGGAAACGCTAAATTATGTAAATAATAAACTATATTACAAATATTTAACAAATAAACAAATACATTGAGAAGCAATCACTGAGGACTTTTAAATTATATTAACGCGCGCTAAATTATAGTTGATTGTAGTGACAGCAGCGAACTTGTTGTTGTTATGTTTTACTATAATTGTGTTGTTTTCAACTTTTTCTACTCCCACATTAGTAAGTTGTCAATTACACACGGACTTCATGGCTAGTAAATCAGTTACAACGTAACAGTGTTGGTTACATTGTGACATTTAATTTTGAATTGTCAAAATAGACATATGATGGTCAATATCAAATATTACCATGGCCATCTGACAGACCCAAAAATATATCAATTTGTCCAAAATTTTGCATAATTATGACTGGGAGTAGACAAAATAGCGTACATTACTTGAGTTGTAAGGCAATTATGCACAAAATACGCACCTGCCGCTGCGCGACTCGGTACGTAAAATTTCTCTTCGTGCGTAATATGCTTCTTACAACTCTCGTTATGTAATATACTATTATAACAACCGAGGGTGGTACTAAACAAATTCTTGCTTACTCTATAATCGACTCCATTTAACAAAACAATTCACAATGACGCATCGGTATTCCAGGAAAGCTTCAGATCCACCTACAACATTCGTAAATGGTACTGGTGTTTAACTATTCCAGTTTTAGACTCATAATGTTGAAGTATGTATAGCTTTACTGCTGTTAATAGTGGACAAAGATGGAAGTATTTTTTTGCCCCGCTTCACACATGCACGGTACCCGTGTTAACGGCACCGTTTGGACGGGCGATATACGTGGTAACCGTTAACGTTCTTGTGAACGAGCTCATAAGGATTATTGTCTTTCGCCCGTGCATACGGGAGCCATTAACACGGAAACCGTGCACGAACCGTGCATGTGGACAGCCGCACTTAGGGTGCTGCCAGTTTGCTTCGACTTGGTTGTTTGGTTGTGTTGCTGCATTATCTGAAACAACGTAGAAATTCGTTAAAAAAATAATAGATTCATTGTAGTCGGAAATGGGACGAAATGCGAAATATTATGGTTATTGCTAATTGAGACATGAGCATAATATATGCGAATGGAGTCGAAGGCCTTCGAACTGATTTGCATATCGCTCTGGTTCATTCGGTAGAGTGATTTCAGACAGTAGCAATTTCGTTCAAAACAACTACCTACATAGGGAGCACCTCAAGCAAAGAATAAATCGTCCGCGTTTTCTCCGAATTGTGTTTCTGTTCTACATGCAAATCATATGTAATTTCAGTCAGACCTTGACATTGGCAGGCGACACGGTTATGAAGAAAAAATAAATAGTTGCAATTCAGACTGCAGTCGTTTTCGTGCGCTTTTGAATCATCGATGCGTGATTATTGATCAATGATAAATTGCCTGTTAGGATAATTTAACGTCCGATTACAGAAATTTGTACACTATAAGTGTATTAAACTGAAACCTGAATTTTTAATTAGTTTTACAATCTGTTTGTAAGCAGACCAGGTTACATGCATCTGAATTACCATTTGATATAAACAGAACAATGAAAATACATGTACAATTCCATTATTAAATCCATTCTAAAAATTTAAAACTACCTACTACTGATAATAGAACGCTTCATATCGTGTCTAATTAAGCACGTGGCCCATAATGAATCGGAGCCGTAACGATGTTACACTAATTACAGTCATAATTAATCCGCGGATTTCGCAAGTCGACCAGCATGACGGTGTTCCACTCCTCTGGTTGGCGAGTTCACGGGC
This sequence comes from Othius punctulatus, assembly GCA_951805005.1. Lineage (NCBI taxonomy): Eukaryota > Metazoa > Arthropoda > Insecta > Coleoptera > Staphylinidae > Othius > Othius punctulatus. The sequence goes on from OX638139.1 coordinate 79,915,039, forward strand.
GCGAAGCGACAACCAGTACTTTAAATGAGTAAAAAATAAAATGAAAAGCGGACCGTGCCTGAAGCGTCTTCAATGCTCACACACTTTCACCACAGTTCAATTAGAGAATTTTAGATCAAGGCATACACCTATTAGATAGATTTTATCAGAATGGAAACGAAGCTTGTTTAAATGAAATGATGTTTACTTTTTGTTAAGTTACCAAGTATGCTGAGATGGTAGAAAATTATTTATTTGCATTAATGTCGAGGTGGTACCTACTACATGAAGAAGAAGAAAAAGTTTGGATTCAAAATATCAATAAATCCAGCTGAAAACTTAAGATTACTAAGGCGAGACTATTAAAATGGTTTAATGTAACTTTATTTTAAAGGTGACAATTGAATGTGCAACTGGCGGGAATCTTAAAAAATGAAATTACATATACCTATTGTAAATACTAGTTTTGTACAGGCGGTATCTTTTTTTCTAAAGTGGTTTTTACAGGGCGAGGTAGAATTTGGTTGATACTTTATACTGTACGCTGTATCTTTCAAACAAAATTAAATATATATACCGGGTGTTTCAAGTTTTAGCGCTGAGCCCAAAATGGCCACTTATGAAAGAAATAAAACGTCCATATTGAATGTATACAATTATGTATTAATGAAGATCAATATTTGCCAGCCATTTTTTTTTTTTTTACTAACAACAAGCAGTTTTTTTGGTTTTTTATAAGTAATTGACTGTTTGTTTATTTGATTTTTACGAGAGTGTACTTTTAGTCAATTCTACATTTTGCTGTGTAATTTAAATTTAAGATATAAGTTTTGTTTTTGAAATAAATGCAATTTGATATTGTTGCGCTAATATTTACGACGAACTGGTGAAATGTGTTTAACATTAGATCTAACGACCCTTACTAATATTCTGGTACGAACGTTTATAGACCTGCCATAAAATTGGTCAGTTGAATACTAAAGAATCCCAGAGGCACACAGATTAGTTTATTGCAATCACCTGATTTGTGGGATTGTCCCAATGATTTATTGCCATTTGAATTTGGAATTGTAAATCACCATCTCTTAGGGTTAGTAATTCTAAAGTGGCTTTAATATTTGAAATGTAATGTATTCTTTAAAATTTTATTTCATAAATCGTTTTTTGATTCAAAGGATACATTTGAGCATACAAGTTAAAAAAAAATCTCGCAAATGGTTTTTTTTTTTGTACCATTGCCGAAGTTAAATACTTTCTTGCATAGAATACATTTTCTGTCAAGAGTTTTGATATTTGAAATTATCGAGTTTCACGCACTTGTAATTTTAGTTGCATAATCATTGTATTTTAGCAATGAATTGATCCTGTCGTTTTAAAACATAATGTAGCCTGTTCAGAGATAAAAAAGTAATTATTAACTATTTTATTTGAATTTTTTCCATATTTTTCCAAATAATTCTACATTATGTCCCCGGACTGAGTTTACAAGAGGTTTTTTTTTAAAAAATTACTTTTATGTAAAAATGTTATAGAAATTAAAATTATTGCTTGGTCTGAAACTACCATTTCAGTAATTAAAACATTGATTTATTTATACAGGGTGTTGGCTAAATAAAAATAAATTGAATCTAATTTTGACATTTTCTAAAAATAACCTCATTTAAACAATCCCCCACCATTTTCGATTTTTTTTAAATTTCAGCATTAATTTCTGCAATTCTCCAAATCGATTTTTTTTAAATTTCAGTATTAATTTCTGCATTTATCCAAATGCAGAAAATAATACTGAAATTTAAAAAAAATCGAAAATGGTAGGGGATTGTTTAAATGATGTTATTTTTCGAAAGTGTCAAAATTAGGTGTCACGATTGTTTGAATGATTATATATTTTCTATAATGTTGTTAGATGTAATTTTAAATTCTTTTTGCAAATAGTAAATTAATAAGTAAGTGTCAAAATAAGATTAAAAAAAAACATTTTATCAACACCCTGTATAAATAAATCAAAGTTTCAATAAGTGAACTGGTAGTTTCAGACCAAGCAGGAATTATAATTCCTATAACGTGTTTGCTTAAAAGTGAAAATTAAGAAAAACAATCCTCTTTTAAACTCAATCCGATATACTGTATATTAATTATTACATATTTTCTGGAAAATATAATTGAAATATTAATTTTGTACGTTACATTACTTATTTTTGTTATACATTTAATTTTTTTAATGGGTCTACTTTAAGATGAAATCATTTATAATTTCACGAAAAATAATACAATATATTTGCCCTTCAACAATCTATCGGTCGCACAAATAGATGTGCACAGATAGAGATGGTGAATTGGTTCTGAAGAATCAATAGTGGTTGCCATTATTTAATTTAATTTAATGAATAAATTACTTGCCAGACGTACAGCATATTCAGATATTTATCTCATATTTAATATAATGAATTTTTGTACGATCTAGTAACTTTTGTCATAGGTAAACTTCGAGCACGAGCTTTCTAAGGCATTTTTTATAACAGTTATTACTTGTCTGGATCTAGCTCTTGACATTCTCCTGGAATATGTCTTTAAGCTACTGGATAGTCCAGGTTCATTTACATTAACATTTCAGGGAACTTCAAAGAAACAACTCTGATTTTAAACCGGGCAACTTGAAGACCAATTGAAAATAAACGATCTTTATTAGGCTATCGACCCCATATGGGATCTATCTAGAGAGAAACAGATTTATTCAAGAACCATGTACATATATACATAATATATTACATGTAACATGATGATGAAAGACCTAACAATAGATGATCTATCTATTTACCTGCGTTGTTTGAATAATAGCTTGCGATTGGTTTAACAAAACCGGCTGTAACAAGCAAAAACAAAAGGCAACCGGCACAGCCAAACCTATTTGGCCTGCCAGAATTTCGTTTAAAATTCATGTATAAGTGCAAATCAGGCTTCGGCGTAGATCGGTCTACGCAAGGTGTACCCTCTTTCTTTCTTTTATTACTATATCTGTTCAGCGGCCCTAGTATTGGTGTAAATATCAGCCTATTCCATGCAGATGCATTAAAAAGTATTTCATATCTTTTTAAGGGTGTTCGAGAGGGCCTAGCGGAGTTTCTCGGGGGCCTGGGGGTAGGACGTGGGATAGTGAAAATCAGGAGGGTGGGCAGATCCCAAAGACGACGGTCCGCATTAAATCATGCGCAGTCACATCCCACGCTCAGTGCATCCAAGATGGCTGCCCATTTTGCAATTGTATTTCTCAAATGATTGATTAATTATTAGTAATATAAAAAAACTGAAAAAAGAAATAAGGTTGAAAATTGAATTGTAAGCAGCTTCACAAAAAAAGTTTTTCCAATATGTCACAATGATTGGTATATTTTATTAACAATAATTTTTATTTAAAAAAATGCTTTGTCACATTGTAGATAATCATATTTTAGAAAGCTGTGCAAAATTTGGTGTCATTATGTTAATTTTTAATTGAAGAAATTTAGGAAACTGAAATTTGAGGGAGTTCGAACAGCCTTAAGGAACATTCATGCATGTATTGCAATTGTACTACTTACAAATAAACCAACTACCACAAAACCACAAATTTACTGCATTGGCCTCTTTATTCAATTCCACTAAGAATGCAGCAACAGGTCATAAATTTCCACCGCAGTACTTATCATTTATTTCTATTGCGATAAAAACACGAGCCCATTCTGTTTTTTGTAAACCATTCGCGTTTTTATATAACAAAAGCGTGCCCGGCTGGTTTTATTATTTTTAATTAAAGCATACCGCAAATCGTTTGCGGTTGGAATGAAAGAGCGCAGGAAGTTGTAATTCAAACGGTACAAGTACTTTCTAAATTTCAAACCACGAAAGCATGAACTCGTCAGAGATGACTTCGACGTTCAGTAAATACTGACAACAATCCTGAACATTCTCTCACAGTGAGTGTCCCAATTAATTTTAATAGATAATGAATTAGTAATTAGCAATGTAGATCAAATGTTTTTTTTCCCCAAAAGAAATGAAAATTTGTGCCTATGAAGAAATGTGATATCTGAAATGTATTTGTTCTATGAGTACAAACATGTAGAGCTTTAGCCGTAAATGTAAAATGGAGTGAGATATGTGGGTTCTGTCAAGCTTTGCGAAAACGATACAATTCATAACGACGTTGAACGAGAATGTTCTCTGCTAAGAGTAAATACCCAGTGAAGATTTCGTCTCTGCAGACATTATTTACGTCCAACGTTGTTATGATTGCATCATCTTTATAGTGGTTTAGCTCAAAAGTGCACCACAAGGCCAATGTAGTTACTCAATACAGTCAATAAGTTAAAGACAATATATTACTCAGTTGTATTTAAAATTATTCTAATAGATTAAGGTCATGGCTTCTCATCCATTCTTAAGTTTTTAACTGCATAGTCATTATGAATTAGACATCTGTTTCAGATTGCTCCGAGTTGACTAAATACGATATCTCCGTGGAGGAGGTGTCCCAATCTATTCTGCTAATTAATTGAGATAAAAAATGTAACACTTACGAATGAATTGTTTCCAGAGGGACGCGGTGTCGAAATCCTTTGGATCCGTCTGGACCCTTCGGCATCCTGACTACGTTCTCGTTCTGGAAGGCGGAGCTGTTGCTTCTAGATCTCGGGCAGCAGCTGGATTCGGAGGCGATGCTGCACGAAGACATCCTTCTTTGGAGGAAGGAGCCAGCGTCGGAGCCGGAGAGGCTGCAGGCACTCACGCGCCTAGGCATAAAGAGACTCGACTCGCTCGAGTCTCTACTGCCGTAAGACAAACGCCTAGGCATAAACATGAAGCTGGCTTCGGTGCTAGAGGCGGAGAGCCTGCGCTGGAGCCATGCGGCTGGCTCCATAGATTTAGGTGGGAAGTGGGCTGAGGAGCCTCGGCGCATCCTCAGGCGAGGGTCTATCCTAAGCTTGTCTTCTGCTTCGGAGCTGCTTGGGCAGGTGGAGCAATCGCTTTCGGAGATGATCTTGTTGTTGGATTTCTTCGCCTGAGTCTTCTTTTTGCGTTCCGGGTGAGGCACCCCGTTGAGTTCGTGCACCTTCAGCTCTGGGTGGTCTTTTGGGAGTTGTAGAGCATTTCGAGCACTCTCAGAGTTCACGAATTCGACCAAAGCACATACAGTGCCCGCTAACGAAGGGTTTTTGTTGATGAACTGTCTGACATCAGCTGGTATAGGATTTCCAGGGCGCAAGATGCGGATGAGCGCGATCTCTCCACAGGTTTTGAAGAGCTCGGCAACGTTTTCGATGGTTGGCTTTTCAATAGGCATATGAACGGCGACTACAGTTCTTGAAGGCGTCGTCTCATCGTATTGTGGTAGTGCATCGAGACGCCTGAGCTTCGTGCCTGCCTCGTTGATCTCCAACTTCTTGGAACGCATGAGGGCGTGCGCGACTACCCTCCAGTCCTTGGTGATGTGCTTCACGCGCTTGAAGCTGGAGATCAGTTTAAGGGACACATATCCCTCCTTGTTTCGCTTCACATGCTTCAACAAGAAGGCGTCCTTGGTGATGTTGGCATCAGAGAAGTAGAACTCCACCTGCTGCACGATCTTGTCTGCGAGCTCATCGTTCGGAGGCGTGAACGGCGGCTCGGTCACTTCGGGAGTCACCTCACAGCCAGAATCCTTACCGCCCCCATTTGAGCCCGTATCCGAAGCACTGTCGCTGAGGTCCGCCATGTGGGCGCCCTCGTCCTCGTTCTCATTGTTCGACTCGGTGATGGGCGTCTTGTCGAAGGACAGCGAGACGTCGCTGTCGATCGAAGAGATGCTGTCCCTCGTCTCCAGGCATTTTGTGGTAGGTGACGGCGTGAAGGAGTCCCTCTTCTCCACGACATACTCCTGCTGGTCCGTAATCTCCTGCAACGGTGCCGGCATTTCGAAAGTCTGTAACAGAATGAGTCCTGTTAGTCGAGCACGCTCCAATTAGGAAGGAAACACTGGATATTAATTGTTTGATGGGATTAATTCCGCCACGCGGCGATAGCCGTAGCTATCAGCACGGAATCTGAAAACACTAATTATTTTCAGCATTTTAATTTGATACGCTACTAATTAAAGAATTTGAACGGACTTAAGTTCCGTGTATTAAAAATCTATTAAAATTATTAATTTAATTACTATGCACATCATGCTCCATAATATATAGCAAAGAATACTGTTTCTTCCAATACCTTCTAATTATTTAATATATTGCCTATACGTATTATTAATAACTTATAACAATAATAATAGCGGTGTATAACAAAGTTAATCATATTTCCTTAAAGTCATTTTGTTTATTTTAATCTTATCTACTTAGATCGATAGATCGGCGTTAAATCTGATGGAAAATAAATTACCTATATTTATTTTACGTTAACTCATACTATCTGTTGGCGACTAATTGGTAAGCTATAAATTTTTGCCAGAATGGCATTACTATTGTTATTACATATTAAATACTTCTAATTAAACTTAAAATGTGATTTCAACATATTTACGTTATCCATGTAAATGCGGATGGGATTTATCAGCACGGGACAATATAAAATTAGCGAAATAAATTTGTACAGTGAAATGTGAGGACTTGTCTGTAAATCTTTTCCACGGCAAAATAGTATATTGCATGCTAGTAAAATGCATGACGCATACTCATCTGCATACTCTGCATACTCATGCAGCTCATCGAGCTGCATCTGAATACCGACTGTGATCATGCAAATGCATAAGAAATGACACGTTTTTAACGTTATTTCGATTAGTTATAGTATGTTAAGTTAGTTAAGTTAGTCTGCACAATTTTGTAATTATTTTAATAGAGATGTTAGCAAATAACTGTGTAAAATCACTTTTTAGGTGCGAGAGATTGAAAATCTAGGTGCCTCAGCTAACATCAGTTGTTAAAGTAATCACAGAATAGGGCAATATGCCTGTTATTTAAATTATTATTAAAATATATCTTACTTTTGACAGACATGAATGAAATATAGGGTGTCTCTAAATCACGTGGACATGGCTTAACCACAGATTACTGGGATCAAAAGAAGACGATTTAACAAAACTCATCTATATACAAATGCGTTTGGTTTACCAGTATTCAGCTTCAGAGTTATTTAAAAAAAAAAACAAAATTTGCTTTTAAAAATAGAACGTTTACATTGATTTGGATGTTGTTTGGTATGACACTTTATACGGGTATAACTCATATTTTGACGTAATATTATTACTATTAGTAGACCGGTTGTGTAAAAAATAAGGCCCAACATTAATCCATTCATATTTTTTAATGAAAAAAGCCAATTAATTTAAAAAAATCAAATCGGATGCAGGCATTCATTATTAAGTTTTTTTGTATCTGTATTGTTTTTGATATCTGTTACAGTTTCGACACATAAAAATAAAATATGAGTGACTGCGCTACACTCGTTTGGAAACAAATCATCAGAATTTTCTGGTTAAAAAGTATATGTTCAGCTCTTTTTTCCTGAATAAATCAGCAAAACGCAAAACGTAGGTCATAATCAGCTGGTAAAAGCTCTTGCACTATTTGGATATCGTATGGATGAAGCAATTGCTATAATTTCCAAAATTTCTTCCTCGTTATTAGGGCTCCTAAAATCCTAAAACCAGCAACATATCTGTTTTATCGGCGCAAGTATACTTTATATTCATTATTGTGAATAAACCATCATCAACCAGGTAACTACATTACATTTGTTTTCAAACGAGTGTAGGGCAGTCACTCATATTTTATTTTTTGTGCCGAAGCTGTAACAGATATCAATAACTACAAAGATACAAAAAAACTTAATAATGAATTCCTGCGTCTGATTTGATTTTTTTAAGTTATTTGCTTTGTCATTAAAAAATATGAATATATTAATGTTGGGCCACCCTTGTTTTGTACACAACCGGTCTACTGATAATAACAATATTATGTCGAAATATGAGTTATACTCGTATAAAGTGTCATACCAAACAACATCCAAATCAATATAAACGTTCTCTTGTTATAAGCAAATTTTGTGTTTTTTTAAATTATTTTGAAGCTGAATACTGGCTAAACCAGACGCATTTGTATACCGGGTGATTCAAGTTTTATTACCATGGGTTTTTTAGGCATTTGGAGTTGCCCAAAAAATATGAAAATTTGGATTTATATAGGTCTGATACAAATCTACGGAAAGGTAGTTTGACTTTTTCGATATAATTATATAGACGGTTATAAAATTAAAAAGACTCTTTTTGGGCAAAATTTTCTATCGTTATTTTTGCCCTAAACTGTTTTATTTTATTCATAGAACCCATTTATTAAATCAAAAATTAACGAAAATGATTCGATTTCAAATTAAAGCATTTTTTACATTACTGACCAACTTTCCTCGGTATGATTTATGATTTTGTAAGTAAAGAGCCATACAAAGCATTGACCGCGCCGGTGCGGTTGGAACGATTTTATGAGTTTATTATTAAGCAAATATTGAGCTCCAGCCCTAAAGAAATCCTTACGTCGGGATGCAACCAGCAGGCTGAGGGATTGGGATAAAACCCATAAAATACATTATAGGGACTATTACTGGAAGCAGCCGTCATATTTTACTATTTAGTAATAAATCTTACTGTTGCAATATCAAAATTCATTTAATTCAATAATAGGTGCAATTTTTTTGACTTGGATTACACTGGAATGTTTCGAATAGCATTAAAGTATGTTCTGACAAAAACTATATAAATAAAATTACGAATTCTTTGTGAAATAACGTATAAAGTACCGGATGGTTAAAATTAATTTTGTTTATCGTCAGATTGGGCTTCATCAATATCTAAACATGTGTACTTATTTTGTTTTTTTTATTTCAATTAGAAGTCGCCATCTTTGGCCTGGTAATAAAACTTGAATCACCCGGTATAGATAAATTTTGTTAAATCGTCTTTTTTTGATCCCAGTAATCTGTGTTTAAGCCATGTTCACGTAATCTAGAGACACCCTGTATATAGGTAGATAGTTATTTATAAATTATTATATACCGTAAATTTTTAATATTAAAATTAGTCTTATTACGATGACTATAATAATAAAGATTGCATGACATGACGGTCAATTTATTAGGTGCTATAGAAAATATAATTGGGATTATTTTTTGACGTTTCTCAAAACCAATGATATATTTCGATTTTTGTCATATTGATACTTCTGGACCAATCCCGTCATTATTATACTGGGAATATTCTCTAGAGATTATTATAGTGGGAATAATCTCGGTAGCTAGGTTCACTCTTGTCAATCAAAATATTTGTCAAATTATTAATTTATCAATCATATTAAAGTGTCATACAAAATGAATAAAAGTCGCTTTAGCTGCGTTTCGCATACTGAAATTGATAAAGAAATACTAGAAAGCAAAAAACGTCAAAAAATAATCTAATCAAATATAACTCGAGAGTTCGATAAATTAGAAAATAATTTGACAGATTATGTCAAATTATGACTCGAGCCCTTCGGGCTCTCGTGACTATTGCCTGGCAACAAGTTTTCGACAATCTGTCAAATTATTTTCAATTTATTCTCACTCTCTTGTTATATTATTACTGAGGATATTTACTATGATGATATTCTGAATGTCTACAGTATTAGTATGGAAAGTTCCCATAAATGAATGAAAACAGATTCTTGTATAATTACATGTTATAAATAAAGTTCCTTATTAATTAATAATATATCGTTCGTGCAAGGAAACATGCAAAATAAATAAATGTAAATAACAGTATAAAATATCCAGTCTTAATACAAATTTTAAATGTAATAAATTTAATAAGCAACTACTGGAAGCGCATAAATATTTTCATTTAAAAATATAGAATTAAAAGTAATAATGGTCTTAGGTTAGGTTAGGTTAGAAAGCCCACTTCGAAAAATGCAAGAGTGCCAAGTTTCGTAAAATTTCCTCCAAAAGTAAAAAAAGTTATAAAAGGAAAAGGAAAGCGCATTTTTTCGATTTTTCAGCGATATTTCAGGAACTGTGCAAGATATCCCGGATTTCTTTTCTGAATATTAAAAGGCATGAAAATAAGAAACTTTTGTCCCATTTGACCAACTCTATATATATTTACGTTTAATAGATCATAATGGTGGGCGTCGTAAAAGTGACCACCCTGTATATTATTACATTGTTTGTATTTCGTTCATGTATATTTATAAAATAATGGCGTTTTGGTGTTACTGTTGCTAATACCTATAGAAAAAAAAACTAATAGAAATGCAAGTGTAAATATTAACTTTATAATATATTATGATTCACGTATATAATGTTGAATCGTGTAGAGTTTTAATTATTGTATTGAATGCTTATAATCGTCGTTAGTTTAATTTTTTATATACAATGCATGATTCATAATTACCATATACAGATTTTAATACGCGAGTAAAAAGTTGTAGCAAAAAACCAGGTCAAGCGAAGCGACGATGAAAGTCTGTGTTAATAGGCCGTAAAACTCGACGATTTTAAACTTAATCCACGATTGAAGGCATTCTGACCAAATCACAGACGTTCACGTCTGTCAGGTGTAGAGATTTTCAGAACGTCTTTTTGCACCGGAACTTTCACTAATTGTGCCTTCCGAGCGGCGAAATTGGGCCGTTAGAAAGTTAGATTATACTGGTATCAAGTTTTTTTTTTATTAAACTAATCGTCGTCAAAGTAATCAAACGCAAGAGGCAAGTAGCAATTTGGAAGTCATGATCGGATCACCAATAAACGGTAAAAAGTATGCAACTTTCAACGGTTAGGAGTTTTATATACATTCAGATTTACTTTTTACTATAGCCCCCACAGGCCAAATAAACGCCAGCATAGTGTCAACTAGATGTCAGCAAACTAGTTTATTAATGTACCGACAGAAATGAAGAAATAAAGGGAAAAAAATCAACTGCATTTTATTCAATGGAGGAGTATCTGCAACAGGTCTGTCAGATGATCAATGCTAAATTTAGTTTGCATGGTTGCATTTTGCAGTTTGCATTCGTTTGCATTTTGTGCATGACATGCAAATATACTACCTTAACTAAAAAAATACTATAGACTTGTAATGTAATTGTTAAATAAATTACACATCAAGTTATACTATTATTAAAACATTCATTAGTACGTACAAAAGCCTCAAATTAGCTTGAGTGATTTATATGATAACATTGTGTTTATACAATTTCATCGATAAAAAGTCTACCTCTTGCATTTATCTCCAATTAAATTTTTGTAGCCAATCAAAAGAATTGTAGTACCACTGGCACTAATTGTTAAAAAGTCAAGAGAATTCCAATTATGTTCTTACTTACGACCTATGTTGATTAAAATACAGATACTGCAGCAAATTTGATATTCACCATATAAATATAATTTAAATATACATTTATGTGAAACCATTTTTACCACAAGGAAGTAGTTAAGAATCACTGGAATGGCATGAGAAATAAAAATAAAAATATATATATTCCGTAATTTTTGGATACATAAATATTTATATTTGCTGCATTTATTTATTATGTTAATTGCAAGCATTATAAGGAAGCTTAATTTATATATTTTGGCAGTATCAATTATAAGTCAGGGTTGGTCTGATTTAAATCATAATTTAAATCATTATTTAAATCAAAATATATTTTTTTAATTAATAATTGTTTATGCACTGTTTCTGCATTCCAATAGGTGTACAATAAAAATATAATGAAATTATAGAGTTAGCATGCTTTAAAATAGATAATTGGAAGGAAGTAAAATAATTTTCATTTCTACCATTTTTGGTCCATCATATCGTCGGCTTAATGTTACAAGGTTCTATGTGAAAATTTATAAATTTGGGAATAAGGACTTTAAATATGTTTGCTATTGCAGAAAATCATGTGTTTTGATGCAATTAGAATTTTTTTATATTAAAGGTTCTTAATATTCCGATTTTAACCTTCCAACAAACTCAAAGGTCCTGCCTTAAAAACATATAGTCCTGTAAACTTGTACACCTAAAAATTGAAAAAAAATGTTACATGCAACCTTTTAATACCAAGCCGACGACATAATACCAATTTTATTTTAATCATAAATAATTGTTTAAATTCTAGAATTTATTAAAAAAAATCAGCTAAATCGTTATGTAAATCAATTTATTTAAATCACATTGAAACAGGCAAAAACTGAACAGAAATATAAAAAATCAAATAAATCAAAGAAGTAATGATTTATTTGATTTTTTTTAAATCATTGATTTTACTTTTTTTTTGAATCATGATTTATTCCATCCCTGATTATAACTGAACTTGGGCGGAGTATTCTAATGGTCGAAGGAATCCTATGTCTAAATATCGTAAAGAAAACTATATGTAGTAGTCACAAAATAGAAACAACACCGAAGTCAATAAACTAGCTTCTCATATTTCTAGATTAATCACAGCATCTCAAGGTTGAATTTCAGTATTATTGCAAACAACGATCGGAATTAATGCCTAGTGGGTTTTGTAATAATTAAGTATTTTCGAAGAAATGAGTGGCAATTTTAACGGGGCAATTGTTCCAATTTCAGTTCACTTTTTGTATCTTTTACAGTGGCACATTTTCGGCGAATTTAGAATGCAAATGAGTACGCTTGTGCTGCTGATTGTAATTTACGAGCTCGTTCCGACGAATGAGGTGACCAGTTGCTTCGGAGACTTTCATTTTCAAGTGTAAGTGGCCCGCTAAAGTAGTACCTAATTGTATCATTTCTATTTAATGCCAATAGAATTTCTGGAAGTAATGATAATTGTGGGAAATTCCCATGTACCTGGTGAAAATATATTTCTAATACAAGGGGAAGCAATATGTTACGAGTATATTTCTTTGTACATAATTTTACTGCGATTAAATTATCGCGTATTAAATTAATATACCAACTAACAATATAAGTAGGTAGGTATATATATAACCACAATTTGGCTCCTTTTTTTTGTATTTGTGATATCGGCCAGGTAACCTTAACCACTTCCTAATACTGCCATTGTAGTTACCGCTATTTAACAAAACGAATTTCCGCCTTGTCAGTTTGAGGAGATTATGTGGAATTTATTTTCGTTATGTATTCTAGTTTTATTATTTTTTGAACATACTCAAAATTGCAACAATGACTTATAAATAAGCTGATGAAAATATTTAAAATACACAGGCACTAATGGTTATAGTTTCAAATAAGATTATCAACATAATACTAATCTATTCGAATTTGTTACCCTACAATTGGTACGAAGTAGCACTGTTGTTTGGTACTAATTAAGGAATCAACGACCATTTTAACAACAGACCACGTACCCACGTCTCTTCGACCAAGAGACAAAAGACATTTAGAAACTTATAAGTAGGGTCCGGATAAATAAGCACTAAAAATTTCAAAATAAGCGCTTAAAAAAGCAGGCTAATTAAGATAAATAAGCAACAAAACACTGGAAAAAAGCTTCAATAAAGCAAAAAAGCATTTATTTTCAAATAAAATAAGATTAAAAAACAGTAATATAAACAAATATCCAAAATATGTATGTTATTGTATAAAAAATACTCAATAATTTATTACAATGTGTTTTTCTAAATTTACTATTAGAAAATGTTTCCTCTAATCGGATAAAATATGTTTATAAACAGAAAAACTTCTCTTGATACAGACCGATGTTATAGGCGCGTAATTATATGCAAATATTAGGAAATATTAACATTTATATTCTAAATTTTCTTAAAAATTACCTTGTAATACATTTCCTGTCTTCTGAAGTTTTGTAAAACCCTCACTTTTTCTGAGTGCTTCATCAAATTTGTTACGTAATATGTGCTCAATTTTGCCAGGTTCTTCTTGAACGGATATTTTACAATCATGGACAATCATGACAGATTCCACTAAGGACAATCATTGCTTTTCCAGTTTAATTTATTGAATCACTAACAAAAGCATAGCTAGGTTTTAGAAAAGCTAAATGTTGTTCTATCTTTTGATATTTTTAATATATTTTGACATTTATACCTACATGGCTTCAGCAGATGATGCAGATAATTCCAAAACATACATTACCGCATACATCCAAATACTACATCTAGTTATGATTGGTTTCGGAAGTTAAGGTGTATGGATGATAGGTATAGAGTAGCTTTTAATTGGGATCTAATTATTCCTGCTGCTCTATTTAATCCATGTGTAAGACATGTAAATTAAATTTCATTTTTCTTAAAAATGTTTCCACCAGCTTTTACCATACAAGTATTATTTTTTTATGTGGAACTGAATTTGACAAAAAAAAAACGTTTCTAGTCAAGGGTAAAATTGCTAAATAGGCAAAAAAGACTATTTTCCAAGAAAATATTTAAAAAAGGCGAAAATAAGCAGAAAAAGCAAAACAACATACCTAGGTTTAAAAAAACTCAGGTTTTTGTGATCCGTCCCCATTTAAAATCATGTTTGTGTGCTATTAATATACGTAAAAAGCAAATGTGCTAGAAATTCGGACCCTACTTATAACTCTTACTGTTATTTATTGCCAACGAAATTCAAAAATATTGCATAGTTAAGAAAACGAAAGTAATCTCATGAGCGATGAAGTGTTTAATCGTTAAACCAGGTAACATACAAGACGAGGAACTTTTTTACTTAAAATTTTACTAAACTGAAAATTCAGACTTGTTTACCACCTCCGAATATATTTGTCATACGAGGCAAAATAATACAGATTTCACATTGTAAAAGATTGTGAAATTGCGGTTGATTTAGTTTATTTGCTAAAATTATCCAAAGAAATGATTATTTCTAAAAACATCTTTGCACGTACTACATTACAGGTGAAAGGATTTGAAGAGATAAAAGATAATATTATTTACATTAAGAGTACATCACGAAGTTGGTGAAAGGTACATACAACGGTATTTTCTTAAGAAATATACGTAAGTGTAAATCATTATAAGCAACGAGTATGAAACCTCACTTTATGTATTTTTACCATACCCATTTGCCCATTTATGCCGTGGGCTGGGGGTAACTTAGAAATTGAAAACTTCTCCAGGTATACCCGGCAATTATTATTTTGTTTGAAAAAATGGTTGGAATAAAAGTTACGTATTTTTTCCCGTAGAATCCAAATATGTAATTAAAAAATGTAGGTCCCTATTGGAAATTTCAAAGTTACCCTCAGCCCTGCAAACAGGGGGTTTGGATGGGGATCGATATTGGTATCATTGAATAGGCTCATTTGGGATGAACGAATTTCATTTAAAACAATTTTTGATCCGATGGGTAGTTTTTAAAATATTTCGTTGTCTCACGATAAAAAAAACACCCGGTATGTACAGGATGTGTATAAATTGGCGAAAGAACTATACAACACGATATTGATCATAAAATTCTGAGTCGAAAATCTTAATCCCAAAATGTTGTACCATGCTTCCTGAATGCTCACAACGTCTTCAAAGTTTTTACACCAAGTCGTGTAGTAAGCGTTATTACGCATATTTTTATAAAAAATACACTTGGTGTCAGTGTCAAAATTTTACATTTAGAATAATTAATTCATTTAAACTAGTTCAAAGGTTTTCCCTTTTTTTTTTCTACTTCCAACATTTTGGTATTAAGATTTTCGACTCAGAATTTTATGACCAACATCGCCACATGTATCATCACAGTATCATCTAGGTCTAGGGCATAATAGTTTACCACTCATTATTGCTCATGTTAATTATCTCCAAACATAATATTAAACATGAGTGCATTTATTAATTATTGAGATTAATAAGAGCGTTAAAAATGTAAGCAGGGGCCGTCTGATATTCTTGAATTTACTTGATTATTTACTTCTATCCATGGAAAAATAAATTTTGCGAGTTTCTAAAAAGGTAAAAAATAAATGAATTATTTATGTCATTAACATCCGTTGATCTGTTAGCGTCTGCACGTAAGTAAAACTTCATAATCGTTGATTAACTAATTAATTAGCTACTTAATTTAAATATTGATGAGCTGCAATTCTCATCGAATATGTGAAAAGTATCATCAACTGCCGCTTGGTTTCTAACTGCACGGATGAATAATAAATAAACTAGCTGTTGACAATTTGCATTAAGTTTATATGCACGTGGAGTGCCGTTTATAGTTTTTTTACTGCCTCATCTGAATATTACCTAGATGATAAGACAACAACTTCTACAAGAAAAATAATAAAATTGCATGAGATTAAGAAAACATTTATACAGGGTGTCCCAGGAGAAAGGAAACCTAAACCCTAAATATCTACGAAAATATTTTATTCCCTGGCCGCAGGCGAGGTAAACCATTTTTCTTTTAATGGAGAAGGGGTCTATTGACAACTCTTTTGAAAGCTAACTTAATTTGCAATACAACGGTGTATCAAATTTAATTCTGTGAATTAGTTCTTAAAAATATTTTTTTTAAATTTGAGCTATAGCTAAATACATATGACATTCTAGCAACAAGAATGTATCCAGCAACAAAATTACTGAGTAAGAAACCATCATAGGCACCCATGCCTATGGCCAAGTCAAATTTGCCATTTTAAATAACATGGGTTAAATGCCTCAAAAGGCTAATAGTATTTTTCAAAATTTTCAAAGCTCTATCTGCAGATCATTCTTACACATCAACGATAGATATAAGAAGTGTAAAAAAAATTATATGTGCATCAAATTCCTCTTCAATATTGTTGCATCTGTTTGAAACCCGATTTTTTCGTGTTTTTTTAAATTTTTACTTAAAATGCCTGTTTCTCTGAACTTTTCAAAGTTGCATGGTCCAATAAAAAAAAAATTCACTAAGAAAATTATGAGCTTTTTGAGGCGTTTCACCCATGTTATTTAAATGACAAATTTTACTTGTTCATGGGCACGGGAAAATCGATGTTCAATGTTAATTTAATGTTAACATTATTTAAATAATCGATTCCACAATCACTAACATCATATCATCTATCTAATCGAATATATACGTATGTATTCCCGATGATTACAATCGATTAAAATAATTAATTTCATACTTCGAATAGTACAATCGATTTTTAAATGAAAACTGAAGTTTCTTATTTAACTATTCCCAAATCAACACGATCCCGACATCCCAAATGAAGACTTATGGTTCCAACAAGATGGGGTCCACCTCATTATAGCCGAATGGTACGCGACTATTAATTAAGATAATGATTATAAGTATTATATATAATCATACTCCCGTTGACCACAGAATTGGTAAAGCAAAACAAATAAAATAATGATTAATGATTATTTAATTCGAATGATGTTACTACTACATTATTATACTCTGATTTTTCTAAACTGGCGTTCACGTCATCAAAATAATAATCATAATAATGATGTCACAATTTTACAAGGTTGCCAGCTGTCCTGGGTATTTAAAAATGGCTATAATCAGCTGTTGCGCCCGTACAATGGCAAAATATGCATTGTAACAATCGAACAAATGTAACAAGTTAAACGTTAAAGAAGTTTGGTTATACACACATGTATGAGCATGTGTTAGTGAAAAAGATGTGGTATCGTCGCCGAAAAAATATCACGGCTGCCAACATAACATGATTTATTACATGATTGGCAGGCGAAAATTGTGTCCGTGGTTAATACACCGATTACCTATTTATAACCACCGGTGATCAGTGTTATGTAATAAATGATCCTCAGATTAATTTCGATTCTTAAACTATTGTTATGCATATTCTCGAAAACAATCACGTTGGTACGAGAAAACCTCATCGCATAGCTGTTTGATGACGTGAACGCCAGTTTAGAAAAATCAGAGTATAGTATAGTGAGTATAGAGCATAGGAATGGTATATTCAAATGCAAGTTACAGAAGGCACCATATTCCAACACGAGTCCGAAATTCGTGCGGGTGGCCGAGCGGACGAGTGCAGGAAAAGCTTTCTGCAACGAGTTTTTGATACTATTATTTCTGCTTCGCGTTTATTCCTATTATATGTTCATATTTTTTTATAGTTTAGCGAAATTTTTATAAAACTAAAACATTGGTGACAGTGATTACGTGATAAGTAATTGGCGATCCGGCAGGAAATTAGGCATTTAAGTAACAAACGGACGCATATCATATATGTATTACAATTATTTAACTGATACTTTAACTGAACTGAATTATTGAACTAACTTCAACTTTCAATTAAATAATTGTAATATATGATATACGTCCGTTTATGTTACTTAAATGCCTAATATTGCAAAACTTTTATAAATTATTTATACTAATTTTCCCGCCGGACAACAAAAAATAAATAAAATAGTACTAAAAGTAGTGTTAAATTGAAGCTCATTCCAGCACTACTTTTGGTAAAATTAATTCTGGAATAATGACATACTAATTGCGAAACAGAGAATAGAAAATTCTTAGAGATCTATGACATAAATCACAAGAAGAACACAATATATACACAATATAATAATATAATATAATAATAGTAGCCTATACATTATACCGTATTTAATTGTTTTTAGTTTGATTTCAGGCTCTGTTTTTAGTTTGATTTCAGGCTCCGATTACTGACATCATTGGCTTTATTATAATACATTTCCAACGGTATAGCCAAGTGGGGTAACCCACGACTATCGAATAGTCGAAACTTTAAATAATTGCACTAACCAACGTTATCATGATTCTTTTTTATATTAGTGAAAAGATACAAAAACAATATTATTAACAGTTTTGTTTAATTGAAATGAAACGTCAGTCTGTTGGTTCTTGGTTGACATGTTAAATTACTTTTTAATAAGAGAAATGATTAATAGCCTAGATGTATTGTAAAACAAATAATTTAAAAAAAATGGATGCTCGTTTAAAAGAAGAAAGTTTTAGGATCTTTATACACAAAAAAAAATCTACATCATAGAGTAATGGAAAATTACCAACAACTTAATTATACAATGTTATCGCTTATATTTTATTACTTAATCATCATTTAGGGTATAATAAAGTTTACATGTGGGAATTAAACATGTTATTGTTGTAACTTACGCCATAATAATTTATTAAGCACTAATCCATAATTCATGGATCAACACGTAACGTAACTTGGGAGTGGACATTCATAAAAACAAACCTGCTATTTAATAATGTACGATTTCGGTAGTAAATTATTATGTCCACGTTCATCATTCATTCCAGAGAATCAGCCAATTGGTTTTAAATTATTTCCTATCTTTATATAAAATGTGCTTGTGCTTGACCTTTAAAAAAATGTGTTCTCAACCTGCGTTAATTACTAAAGAGCGGATTATAGGCACCAATAAGTTTTAAATACGTAGGCAAATAGTAAAAAACCAAATTGATAGGCAATACAAATTAAAAGAAAAAAACGGTAAAATAGGTTGACAAATAGTAGTAAAAAAATTGATAGGTAATAAAAGTTAAAAAAAATGTACAAAAAAAAAACGAAGAACGTATAGCCACTTAAAGTGACTGCTGTAGTATCAGTCACAGGACAAATTGTTATATCTATTGCCGCAATGACAAACTAGGTGATGTTGACGGCGGGACAGATCGGTTGAAAGTCCCCCACGTGTGTGCCAGCCTGGCACACAATGCATTGCTTTGCTGACAGACTTTCCAACAATTAAGTGCATATCGGCGTATTCTACAAACGTATCTTCATATCGTAGTAAAATGTTAGGTACTAATATACTCGAATTGATCAAAACTATGTCAAACTAACGTTATACTGTACGTTACATGCAAAGTCACCACCATCTAAGTAATATTCCAAAATATAAAATATTGCATATCTGCTTACTGCGTCTTCTAGGCTCACATGTTTATGTGAACCATTTAGTTTGTTTTTAATCGTTGACTCGATATCCAAACGACACACCGTATAAACATGTGTCTACTTAAGTTGGCAGCATTAGAAAAAGAAGTTAATCTTTATAAAGAGTTCTGAATGGTCCAAAACCTAAAATTCAACTAACAGATGTCATATTTTTTTCATATACGGAGTTTGTCGGAAAATGTAAATTTTGGTGAACAGTAAAGTAAATCCTTGAAGAATGTTTTTAAATTACTAATACTTCCTGAAAATGTTGTTTCAAATACAATGTTTCAAACAATGTTTATATATTTAAGAGCTTGCAACGTCTTAACTGATGTGAATCAGACCTAAGTTCATATAATTTTGTTGTCTCAGAATTACAGTACCTTTCATCAGCCATACTTTGTCACCGACCTCAAAGATCACCCTGTAAATGTACCAGGTGATCAAATTTCCTTAGTGTGGTCCCCCATTCAAACTATAATAAAATTAACAGCACCGTTAAATAGATCATTATGTTTTGCTTTTTGTAGTATAAACCAATGTTCGCCAAAGATTGTCTTAACATGAACATGAACATGTGAAGAAAACTTTTAAAACAATTAAAATAATTCAAAATAATAGTATTGCCGTTAATATTTTTGTTTTATTTTTTTATCGCGGGAAATAGGGAAATAACTTCGGAAAACGGGTTTCATTCGTTTTCTGTAACTCCAATTAAACTATAAAGAAACTGAGACCATATAGCATGGACAATAATAATTGTTGACAATAATGATAGGATTATTATTTTAAATACATTTACAATATAGTTAGTCTTTTGTTTTCAATAAAAAATGATAATACTATTAATAATATAATGGTAATACTATAATATTACCATAAAACGTTCAAAATATCAAAAGCAATAATATTAATTTTAAAGATTTTAATTATTTTTAGAGCTATCTACACATGTTAAGACATTGTTTGGCGAGGATTGGTTTACACCATAAGAAGCGCAACCAAGTGATCTATTTAACTATGCTGATAATTTTATTATTCTTTGAAAAGTGGAACAGCATACCAAGGAAAATTATTTTCCTATGTTACTTCCCTATGTTCCGCGGCAAATCGATCACCCGGTATACAAGTCAAGTGGACAGGCTTTTGTGCATAAATTTAATTTCTTGTAAGTAATAAAATAATTAGCCACTTAAAATATGCAATTGTTTAATGTATATATTACTATGAATTGCCCTGAAAGCTATAAACATTATCTCAAGTACAAGGCGTTATGTAATTCAATGGCAATCTCACAAAGATTCAGGCGAAAAAAATAATATTCTGCTCTGTTTACCACCATATTTTATTGTATATGACGTAACCGACATATAAAATGTTTCATGTTTTGTGATATACAGGGTGTCTGGGGAGATAACTATAAATATCTAAAATAAATTGAGAAATCGTCGAAATACGTGAATTTTCTTTAACCTTTTAACAAAAGTTAAACTTTTGGCAAGAAAATTCTTTAATTTTGTAACCCCCTCTCCGCTGGGGCCTTTTTTAAATTGGAGTAAGGATTGAGTGATAGTTCATTTAACCTAATTTGCAATACAACTCTGTATTACTTTTTAAAATATTTCGCCTAGTTTGCAAGAAATCAAATTTTGAAGGTGAGCATACTAATAAATAAACATGACATTCCAGAAAAAAATCTACCCAGCATCAAAAGTGCTGAGTAGATCCCATATTTTTATGGGAATTATTGTGATCGAAAACTAGCTGCAGCTCTGGCGTAATAATTGCTTTTAAAATGAAGGCTTACAATTTCAAAATGATCTCCAATAGAATAAACCATCTTTCCACTATGAACCTCGACACCCAATTTGTAAAATAGGGATGGATTATGTATGTATGTACCACTATCAAACTGATAGTCCGTACTTAGAACTTTTGTTGCTCGAATGTCATGTTTATTTTGTACTTTGTTCACCTTAAAAAAATAATTTCTTGCAAACTAATTGACAGATTTTAAAAAGTGATACACCGTTTATTGCAAATTAAGAAAGCTTTCAAACCAAATATCAGGCAACCCCTACTCCAATAAAAAAATGGGCATGGCTCCTCTACGGCGAAGGGGTTAAACAGTATTTGGTTGCCAAAAGTTTAACCACATCAATTAAATATTGACGTATTTCGGCGATTTCGTGAAGAAAAAATATATTCATAGATATTTGGCACGTTTCCTTTTTCCCTGGACACCCTGTATGTAGTAATTATATCAAAATTAGAAGAACGACAATACCAATAAAATTTAAAATAAATGTAAAACGCCTGAATGACATAAAAGCAAACGTTACTTTCAAACAATTTATTTTTAATATTACAATATAAATTTAATCTATATGTCACAGAAAAAGCGAGAAATCATTAATTGTATAGCTGTACTTGTTATTATAGTTTGTACGTGTACTACTAATTCAAGTTAAATCGTTAAAAGACAATCCTATTTTATATAATAGGTTTCACTAACAAATCTTAACTGTTGTAATTTTTTAGCAAAAAATGTAGATAGTTTATCATTGCAATTATGACATACAAGATTAACGATTATTATTGCTCTATTTCTTTAAATACTATGAGCACATTTCTTCAGTTTTGTTAAGATTCAATTATATCAAAAATAAGAATTAGGAATTAGGTTAGTTTTCGATACACTTAGGTTATAATCAGATATTGCAGATGTCAACAACAAGCGTGATAACATAATTATTAATTAAATAATGTACTATAATACTGTAAGTATTATATGTGCGTGTCAACAATATATTACATTCTTAAAGAGTTTATATCGGTTGTGTTTTTACTGATGCAATAGCAACTGTATACATATGACTGATACGAAATGCACACATTTGTTACTATTATTTTTTATCTACACTTTTTTCCAAAATATTAAATTATTATACAGTGTCTCAGTAATGTCTCAGTAACTACCAGCAAAATTAGCATTGGTGAATTATGTATACTTTATGTGTCACTGTATACATTTGAACGGTACAGGGGAATAACACAATCATTGCAAGAAATCAATTTTGAGTAAAATGCAATTTAAAGTTTATGAATTAAAGAGAGAACGTCCTTTTTGGCGACTATACGGGGTCTTTTTTAAATATGGAATCAAAGCGCTACTACCGAGATAGCCCGAAAAAATAAAAAATGTTCGAAGATTTTTTATTTGTTCGATCTATCGAGCTAGGTTGATTTTTGTTATTTATTCCATTATTTTCAGGAAATTTAAAATTTTACAGTGTACCAATTGGCAGATTTTAGATCGCGCTTGTACATAATGTAAATGACAGACCGTCGACCACTTCCTGTCTTTCGATACTATAAGACACTTAAATTTTCTCTGACATTGACCATCGAGTGATGAAGTGTGTGTCAAAACTGCTCGTACTTAAAGGCTAGTTCCGGAAATTCAGCACGGAATTCGTATATGTAATCATTTACCAAGTATTCTTCCTCCTTCAACCTTCTTACCATTACGAAGATTTGATTCCGCCATAAATATCTTATGTTGTTGTAAAAACACTATTTTCATTTCAACAAGAAACAATAAATCAAACAATAAATCAAAGCAAAATCAACCGAAATCCGCAAAACAACAGTTCAAAGAGTTCTGTAACGAACTGATTTTATGTGTCTATACTATATTTAATAACTAGAAGGAGTAATAACCCAAAACCCAATTTACACTGTAAAAAGTTACCAGAAAAATCACCAGATACGTTTGGCGGCAATTTTAAATTATTTCATCTGTATAATCATTAGTTTTTTTTAAACAAATCAAATATAATATAATCGTCATTTACTGTACAAGTGGGCGAATTAATGGATTGCCCACTGAAGTTTGGCCCACGAGGCACTCCGGGCCGAGTCATTTTTACTCAGTTTTTACCCAGACATAAAGCTAACCCACAAGCCAACGAAAATGTGGACATTTCGAGGTTAGTTTTATTTATTTATTACGCCTGAATGACATACATTACATAGGCATGTGTTTATTTTTGTAATATTATAGATTCGTGAAGCTAATTGCGTACCTCAAAGGGAAATCCCGAACTTATACTCCCACGAAGGCAAGAGATTTTTGGCGGAGGTAGAAGATAAGATATATTTGATGAAGAAAGTTGCTCTAATAATGGGTATATCTGGGGCATGGGGTGAAGAACTCACCAAAATGTGCATAGACGACATTGTATATAAAGGGGCATATTTGTTGGTTACTCTGCCAGATACTAAAACACGGACTTTTCGGATAAAGATAAATGACCCAAATCCAACCGTAAACGCTTTTTTGGAGGTGAACGTGAAAACATCGCTGAGCTTATACTGGGTTCAGAATCCTCACAATAATATAAGCAAAATTAACTATTAACACTGCGAAAATAAGTTCTGAACAGAACTGATTGTTTACTTGCAAAGTTTCGCGGGATATTAAGAAAATAAGACTGACGGACGCTTCGAATTGAGGTTATATGCGTTAAAAACAGCGTTTTGGTGACTTGTGAAATGGACGTGCTTTCAGCCAATCACAGGTGTAGGCATTCGCGAGCCAAATTTGAATTGCTCCTCCTAGTTACTAAATAGAGTATAGTGACCACAAAACTTGGTGGAAAACTTTCAAATACATGAAAAACAAGATGCACGAAAGACTTGAAACGCAAATGAAAGCAGTGGCAGAAATGAATATCATCTGTATACTATTAATAAAAAAACATATTTTAAATATATATATAGTCAGCGTCTACTGGGCTACACTTTTTTTGAACGCACGCTATAATGTAAATATATGCTAACATTCTATTTTAGGTTAAAATTGCAAAGTTTTTGTAAAATATCTATACCAAAAGTTCAAAGTAGTACCTTTCAAAAGTTCGCTGTGAATGTATGTATAGTCATCTTACCAATAGTTAAGTATGACTCATCGCTCCATATTGTCGGAATTCGACATAGGTTTCTTACTTCATTTCATTATATTACGTTCACCTTAAGCATGTGATCGAGCATAGAAAATACCATTATTTGTCACGAGATATACCCAGCTCTCGGCGGGCCGACTATAATTGCCAAAATATGCATAAATAAAAAGATCAAATAGCATATTTCTTGCTCAAATGATGTGAATATTGTCGCGATCAGATTTACTTTTTTGACTAAGTATCGTAATTAAATATGCTGTTTCACTTTGCATTGCAGAAGCACAAATTATGAATTATGTTTTCGTGCATAAACAACGTGAAGTCTAACAAAATATTGTTTGGCATCGATAGGTACAAATTGAATTCAATAGGAAGTACGATTAAGTACACTTAATTTTATCTGATCCCGACCAAAATTATACAAAATCCAAAATATCTGTTAAAATTAATTACATGCTTTTAGTAGCTTTAAATTCATAAGCTAAATTTTGAAAAATTGGTGATAAATGAAGTATTTATTATAAGTAAAATCTATAAAACAATTTTAATTGTGACCGCTAATATTCCAAAGTGCGTTTTCACTTTGAATAGTATGGTTAGCAGAATGAACATACTCTGATTGATCAGTTGACGATTCCTTTCCAAAAACTTGTGCTAAAACACAATTAAAATTGTACGTTTCGTTTAAAATTCCGAATTTGAATGGAATTTTAAAAACCGTATTCCCAGATTGTGGAATCTAAAATCAATTGTTGGTTCCCCATTCATTCGTTTTTAAGTATGGGTTTGCGCATAACGTAAGGTAATCAGATAACGAACTGCATATCTTAAACTTGTATATAATTTGCATGTAAAATGGACGAAAAATCCCAAATTTTGCATAGTAATATTAATGAGTGGTTTTACAAATGAAATATTGCAATTCATGGGTTCGTTTTTTAACGACTTTTATACTTGTGCATTTGATCGTGAAACGTAATACTATCAATCTATTTTCTGACACACTTTACGGTACAATTGCCCCATTCCGCTTGGGGAAAGAAACGTCTGATTCGATTTACCTTTATGCGGCGACTTTCCTACGAAAGCTCTTTCTCTTTTTTTTCTCCTTCCGCTAGAGTGGAAATCGGCGAGCCTGGAGATTTCTCCTGGTGAGCGTGTCCGTCCGTGGGTAAAATAGGTAGAAGCGATAACGGTAATAGCACTTTTTTAAAACTAATATCACACTTTAAATATCACTGGAGCGGATTAGTTCTCGTTTCCTCTAGGGTTGCCTTCCTCAGTCTTGAGAGTCCGACGGTATTAGCCCGAATTAGTACAGTTCACTCTAGTCCAGGCCGCACCAATCCCTTCGTCCTTCTTGTCCTTCAGATTTCAGTGGTGGTGGTGGTGGTGTTGTTTGTGTGTGTATGTGTGTGAGAGAAAAAAATGGGTCACAAGGAACACGTGGATGCGCTACTGCCACGACTAGAACGTCTGATGACCTAGCTTTCTACTGTACTAATCGCTTCCAACGAGGCTGAGCTCTTTTATAACCAGCACCTGAGATAGGGGTCCCCACCTGGACACCGGCGCGCAAATAAACGCGCATGGCACCGCTCTTCGGCACATGATGGTATGGGCTCTCCTCTCACGGTGTCACGGCCAATACACTGACCTACCTCAACGCACCGCACTCGAATCTCGATCGGAACCTTGCCGTTTTCCTGGCCGGCGTCGGCGTGCTCAGATGATCAGCTTTCTGCTTGATTGGTTCCTGAAATTTGCAGCACAGATATAGAACCAAGTGGAGCAAAACGATGATTACGTACCTGCAGACATAATGAGGTGGTGTTAGGATAAGATAAATCTCAGAAATTGTTACTAGGAATTACCGTACTTTACTCTAGAGATTACGTTAAAAAATACAGTTTTCCAGTCCGCCATCCTCTAGAGTCTAGATTATCGATTTGTTGCTGCATAGGTTCCTACCAGCATACTATACTTCCTTACTTACTTCCTTACATACTATACTTCCTTACTTACCTTCATTATGATGATACTAAAAATAGTGTGGAAGTGGTTAAATATGTTACATTGATACTAGGAAAGATTCTGTAGAGGTAATATAAAAAAGTCGTTTTCTTGTCCTGTGTATGACTATTTTTTTAGATATTTTCAGATATAACTTTTCTATATCTATTATTTGTGTTGGACCAAGAACCCATCGAAAATTCCTAAAGCATATGAAGATTGCATTGATAGTATTACGTGTAAATACAATTAGCTGAGCAATATTCTATCGTCTGCTATCGAACACAAAATAGTTCATCGGGTGTACTTTAGTTAGAATAAAACGAATTACAATATTAATGGAGCAGAGTGAAGGAAGAAACAAAGGCCGCGGCTGGGGTAGGATGTATTCTACATGGGGAGGTTAGAAATGCAGTGAATAAATGAGAAGTATGTCGTAGATAATACTGGTTATAGAATTGAAATACAGCACGCATCTAAAGATATTGATTGCAGTGTATGGTCCTTCTGAAGATTCGAAAGCAGAGAACAAAGATGCATTTTGGGAAGGGATTAATCTAGCAATGGAAATGGCCAGGGGAAATGTATATATATAGCTTTAATGGCAGAGTTGGGAAAATGGACCAGGTATACTCATCGGCAGTGGGTAAACATGGAGAGGGAATAAGAAACAACAACGGGAAAAGGCTTGTGGATTTCTGTGTAGGACACAATCTAATCATAACAAATACTTGCTACGAACATAAAGAAATACATAAGTTTACTAGAAAAGAACGAAGCAGAGGCGTAAAGTAAATTATAGATATTTTTTTAATTGAAATAAAAACAGAAAATCTATGATGGATGTAAGGGTTAAAAGGGTATACGAAATAGGCAGTGACCACTACCTACTGGTAGCAAAAATAAAACATTGGGAAACGGAGAAAAATAAAAAATATACACAGACGGTAAGAACACGAATAGATGAAAGTATAAGATCCTATAAACTGAACAGCATGAAAACGGCAGTAGAGTACGCAGATGCAGTGAGTAAAGAAATTAAAAAAAACAGAGGCATGACTAGAGATATGAACATTGAAGACAAATGGAACACATTAATTGTCATCATTATCATGATGACAAAATCATTATTATGCAGCGGCAAAAAGATTATGTGGTATCTGTGGGACATCCAACATTAAAGAACAAACACCTTGGTGGACTGACGATATCAAGAAAGAAATTAAGAGCAAAAAAGAAACATGGAAAAAGCTTCGGAACAGTAAATCAGAAAATGATTTAAAGGTCTACAAAGAATAAAGGAAGAAGGTTATACACTTGGCATTGCAATCAAAACAGAAGAGCTCGAGAGAATTTGGGGAAACATTGAAAAAATACAGCAAAAGAAATCAGAAGCTGTTCCATAAAATGATCAAAAGACTCGGAAAGGATAAGAATGGGGCAATGTCTTCAATCAAAAACAAGGAAGGGCAACTGCTTACAGAGGAGAACCAAGTTATGGACCGATGGAAAGAGTATTTCCAGAATTTATTAGATACGGGAAATAAGGTGAACCAACAAGAAGATCTAAGTGAAGAAAGGGGAAATATTATTGACGAAGATACAGATGAAGATACAGTGACAGAAGAAGTGTGATAGAAGCAATAAAACCGCTAAAGAATTGCAAGGCACCAGGTCAGGACAAAATAACTACAGAAATGATTAAGAATATGGGGAAAAGTGGAGTGCAGCTGTTCCTAGAAATTTGCAAACAGATATGGAAAGAAGAGAAGATACCAAGAAACTGGGAAATGGGAAAAATAGTACCAATATTTAAAAAGGGAGATAATAGAGACTGTAACAACTACAGAGGTATTACACTTTTAAGTACAGCCACAAAAGTATACGAACACATATTGGAGGAAAAACTTGGGCTCACTAAAAACACATTGGCAGAGGTGCAGGGTGGGTTTAGAAGAGGTATCTGTGTACAAGACCATATATTTACATTAAAACAAGTGACAAACAGAGCACTGGAGAGGGACATAAGAGTATATTTAGCTTTTATGGACATGGAAAAAGTTTTCGATCGAGTGTCAAGAGCAAAGTTGTGGGAATGGCTGCGCAAGAGGAAAGCGAGCAAGAAACTAACAGAAGCGGTGAAAAAAATATATAAAGAACAGTGAAATAAATACCAGAATCGAAAAGCTAATAAGATATATTACGCAATGCGCAAGGGATTCATTAACAAGAAGGAAATTGAAAAATAAACAAAAATAAAGGTCTACAAAACTGTATATAGATCAATCATAACATTTGGCTGTGAATCCTGGATGCAACAGACTGGAATACAAGCAAATTGCAGGCAATGGAGATGAAATTCTTAAGACGTGTAAAGGGAGTGACCAGAAGAGACAGAATCCATAAGAGAGGAATTCGAAATAGAATCGATAAGACACTTTATTGAAAAAAGGCAACTGTGCTGGTGGGGATATCTTCATAGGATGCAAAGTGAAGTACCGGCAAAGAAAATCTGGAAAACAAGAACACAAGGAAAAATGCGAAGAGGGAGACCAAGAGAGACATGGGATAGTGTAATAGGGAAAATTCTAAAAAAGAAAGGACACACATGGAACGAGGGCAGGAAGACCGCTATGAAAAGGACAGAATGGAAGAAGTTTGTGAAGCAGAAACATTTTCAAACAACTACACCCATTTGGGTATTCAAGGGGATTTTCGATTATATATATATATATATATATATATATATATATATATATATATATATATATATATATATATATATATATATATATATATATATATATATATATATATATATCGAAAACAAACACTATCGCTAATTAACAACTTATAACACCTAATTAAATTACATCACTTCCCTAATAACCCTACTTTGCACAATTCATTTATTGATTGGATCATATAAATGGTCTACCTTTTCTTATTTATTTATTAAATTATTTCAATTATTTATTCTTCACAGAACTTTATGTGTACCGGAAACTTGTAGTGACATTCGGTCCTCCTGGCTGCAGTCTATTGAATTGAGCGAAATTCAATTTCTCAGTGCTGCAAATTCCAACGATGGTGATGTCCAGCGCTCGTTCCTCCTGTGTTGATGATCTGGCTGCGGTTTCGTCTTCCAGGAATATGTACTCGGTAATCTCCTGTAATGTCCTCAGCAAGTCCCCCCTAGCGACGATGCTCTCACAGAATTCCTCACTCCTCGTATTTGCTTCGCGTACTCTCTAAAATGTTCGTTGCACTACTGTTGAATTTACAATGTTTCCTTAATTGACGTCAGATGCGGATATATGCTTGGATACGACTGATAATTGTTTATAAATTGTTTCGTTATGTGTACGTAAACACTCGCGAAGAAATTTATTTTTGAGAAGCTTAAAAACGGAAATAACTGTCGGCTTGACAACCCTTGTTTCAATACTTTCTTCTTTTTCACACACAACGACGTGAGCCCGCCGAGAAAATAACGCAACTCTACTCATCCCGTGCATCCAGTCCTTATATAACCTCTGGTCAGACAGTCAATTATTGTTTGTTGATTTAGCATTTGTCGTTCTTCAGAACATGACATTTTTAAAGGTCGTCCGACAAATCCGTATCGTTTCCATGGTGATGATTCAATAATGTATAATTGCAAATCTAAGTTTTGAGGCCTTTCTTATTCGTTTAAAGATGTTTTAATTTTGTGGTTTTGTAATGTCGCTCAGTTTGTTGTATTGTAGTATTGATGAAGGGCAAGTACATCCATAGTTCATAGTTCCAAGGTTCGGTTTTTGTTTTTGTGTTTGTGTGTTAAGATTTCATTTCTTGCTCTTGTAAGGTGTCTATGCATTTTACTATTTCTCCTTAAGTTTATTGTGCTTGTTATTATGTTGTTTTGTATTTTGTGTATAAGTATCAGGTTTTCGGTTTTTATTTGTTGATTTATATTCAGTATTTTGATTTTTTCGAAGACTTCTGTTGTCATGGTTCTGTATACCTGTTGTGTATTAGTTTTAATACTTTATTTTGTTGTCTTTGTAGTTTTTCCAGTTTCTTTCCGTTGTGTAGCACCATATGCTAGATAGGTATGTTATGTTTGCGTTTAATAGACTATAGTAAATAGTGTTTCTCAGTTGTGTGGGTATCATTTTACTTAGCTTTAGCGTTTTTCTTTAGTATCGTGTTTATGTGTATATCCCATTTCATGTTGTTAGTTATTGTAAGGCCTAGGTATCTGGTTTGTGTGTTTTTTTTTGGGTTTACCGTTAATGCTTATCTGTATTTGTCCGTTTTCTTCGTTGGGTCCAAATATCATGAATTCCTTCCGTTTTTCATTTATGGTTAGGTCGTTCTCAGCGCACCAGTCATTGATTTTTAATAAGTCCTCATTGAGGTCTAGTTGTAGTTCTTCCATGTTTCTATTAGAGTGTACCATGCTTATGTCGTCTGCGTAGATATACAGTGCTCCTTTGAGTGTTAGTGTTGCAATGTCGTTTTTATACATTATGTATAGGATTGGTCTTCGAATTGTGTGCTCTGTGGTCTGTGTTTTAGGCATGTTTTTGTTATTTCTCTAAGTTTACCTGGTAGGTTGTATCTTTTCATTTATCCTATTAGCTTTTTTCTCTTAATTGTATCAAAAGCCTTTTTCATATCGATATATGTCGTAATAACGTTCCTTTTTTTCTCTAGCTTTTTGTTAACATCTAAAATAAAGTCTGTTGTTGCAGTTATTGTGCCCTTCTTCTTTTGGTATGCATGTTGATTCTTGTTTATAGTGTTATTTCTTTCGAGGTGTTTTTATTCTTGCTTTCACTAGGTGTCTAGGATTTTTGTTAATGCTGAGGTTAGTGCTATAGGTCTATATATGCATGCTCTGTCTTTCTCTCCTTTCTTGTTTATTGATTTGATTATTGTCTTTTTTAAGTACTCTGGGTATTTTTCATCCGCCAGTACTCTATTTACCAGTCTTGTTAATACTGGTGTTAGTGTGATGTGACTCTGTTTTAGTATGTTATTAGTTATTCGGTCGAAGCCCGGGCCCTTGTTAGTTTTGAGGTTTTTTGTGAATTGTCTTACTTCTTCTGTGGCTTGCTGTATTTCGATGTTCTACTTCGTTCCGTCTCTTTCGCTGTTATTTGCTTTGTTTATTTGCCGTTGTCTGTTTTGTGTGTGTGTTGCTAGTTCCTATTTCTGCAAAATATTTATTTATTATGTTTGCTACTTTTTTTTCATGGTAATTTTGTTGTTTTCGTCCTTCATTTATGTTATATTTGTTTCTCCGTTGTTGTTTCTGTTTGTTGTAGAATTAATTGTCTTCCTAGTTTTTTCCGGGTCGTATGATATCTGTTGTACTTTGTTTTTGTAGAAATTTATTTTCGTTTTCTTTATTAGTGTGAACATAGCCTTTTTTAGGTTGTTGTATTCTGTTTTCAATTTGTTGTTGTTTGGTTTGGCTCTGTATTTGTGGTGTGCTCTGTTTCTATTTGTTATGTTTCTTATAATTTCGGCCGTTAGCCCTTGGTTCGTCACTCTTCTTTTGATAGTTGTTTTTTATTGTTTTTTTTCTATTATTTTGCTGATGCTTCTTGATAGTTCCTCAAAGGTGTTTATATTAGTTTGTTCCATTTGTTCGATGTCTATGGTTATTTTCCGTTGGTTGGTCTTTGTGTTTTTGCATGTTGTATATAGTGCTTTGGTGCATTTTATTTTTATTGTTGTTTCGATTGGGTAGTAGTCAGATATGCTGGTTGGCAGGATGTTTACCGTTATTTTCTCAGTGTTTAAATTGCTTATTGTGTGGTCTGTTATTGTGTTCTCTCCACTTATGCTTATGTGTGTGTAATGTTTGTTTCCTGTTTTGTTGTGTATTTTGTAGCCTTGTCCCTGTGGTGATGTATTGTATTTTCTTGTGTTATTGCTGGTTTTTGCTATGTTGATGTTTATGTTTCCCAGGATGACGTGTTTTTTCCTGATATTTGTTATATGTTGTATCATGGTCTATTCGAGTAATTTTTGTTTGATGTGTGGGGGTTTATAAAGTGTGGAAATTAACTAGCGGATAAATTCGGTAACTCCGTTAATGTGTATGAGAGGGAAAAAATCTAAAAGGAAGATAGCGATATAAATTACTGCGCCTATGAAAATATATTTTTCCGATTTTAAAAAACAAAATTTTAAAAGTTATGAAGTCATTAATGTTTTTTTTAATGACAACCTACATTTTTTATTTGGGTAGGGCTTTTTAATGTTTTTAACCACATGTTGTTTATGCCATTTTGATTTTGACTTTGTCCCTGTTTTGCATCATGTGCTTATGTACACTGCAACCTTTTGTGCGGGCACTCTGCTGGTTTTGTTTTCTGTATTATATATTTATGTATTCTGTATAATGCATTTCATGTCCCTATATTACTGTATTATAGTATTATTCTTTTCCTTATGTATGACATCTTATCTAGACTGCGTCATTGCGTCTAGACTGTCCAACTGAACCCCGAGCCGAGCCCCGAGCCGAGCCTACGTCATGGTAGATAATTTTACTTCATGAAATTAACTTTTAGAACAACATTAATTCAAATGTAGAAATGAAATGACTCCCAGATTGGCGTTCAATGGAGTTTCTGACCGAATAAACCTTTTTTTTTGTTTCCAAGAAAGACCAACATGACATTTGTTTTGAATAGAGAGCACGAAAATAAATTGGACAAGCAGTGTAGTGATCGCATTAAATAATACAGTAAGAATTTATTGACGAAAAAAATGTTCAAGAGAATAAATATGTATTTTGTTGACTTAATTTCTGAACTACTTACTTTCTTTTGGCCTTCAGAGGAGGTGCATAAGAATACTCGCCAGCATAGGAAACAGAGAGGACTGTAGGAAGTTCTTCGTTGAGTTGAACATACTAACAGTGCCATCGTTATATATATGCTACTAGTTTAAGTCATGTTAAAGGCCACATGGGAAAGTACCAGATCCATGCTGAGATTCATAGTTATAATACCAGACGAAGAAACGACTTAGTCTTTGACAACTACCGCTTACATAACTTGAATCTATAACGTACTACCCCGGACTGTAAGGGATTTGCCCGCGAAGCGCTTTAGGGGTGTTATTACACAATACCTCCTTGAAAAGTCATTCTACAGTGTGCATGAATTTGTAAGTATTTTCTCGGACATGGTGTGAAACTGCCTGGTGCATCTCTTGTAATTTCTCTGTTCTGTGATGGTGCTTACCTGAACTGTACTGTCGGTCCGTCCTGTATCTGTGCTGGCTATAGATACTTATGCCATTTTGATTTTGACTTTGTCCCTGTTTTGTATCATGTGCTTATGTACACTGCGACCTTTTGTCCGGGCACTCTGCTGGTTTTGTTCTCTGTATTATATATTTATGTATTCTGTATTATGCATTTCATGTCCCTGTATTACTGTATTATAGTATTATTCTTTTCCCTATGTATGACATCTTATCTAGACTGCGTCACTGCGTCTAGACTGTCCAACTAAACCCCAAGCCGAGCCCCGAGTCGAGCCTCGGCTCGGACCTCAGCTCAACAGTCTGGACACGGGTTAACAGTGGAGCATTGTACAACGTTTTATGGCATTATAAACACTTTAGAGCATAGGCGCCGACTTTTCAGAATTTCGAGGGGGGCAAAAAGTAAATAAGTTGATTTATTTGGCAAATAAAGTGGTTATTCTTAAAACTAATCATGAAAAATAAAAATTCTTAAAACTAATAATAAACCTATAAAATAAATAAAATATAAAAATATAATATAAAATATAATAAAATTTATCATTCCCGAGAAAATGTGTTTTGTCTCACAGTTGCCCGCGAAATAAACTCGTTGGCAATGTTATTAATATTTATTCAGTGCGATAGATCTCGGTGAAAATTTAAAAGTGAAATGTGATTTAACCTCTCCTGTTCCATTGTCGATCTTAAATAAGATTTTAAACGTCGAAGACTAGAGAATGATCTTTCAGTTGTACATGTTGCTGGTATAGTTAAAAATATCTTAACAAATTTATGAATTTCTGGCAACATTTCCATGGTATGTTGACGACTTTTTAGAAATGTACAGACATCAGTAATTGAACTTAATTTCACTGCTTCAGTCGAAGCCAAATCTAGAGGCATGTCCCTGTGACGCTTTAATCGCTCTACATTAAAATCTTCTCCATAAAATGTGCAAATCTCATTATCAACCTTTTCCAAAATAAACTGTTTCCATCCATGTTTACCAAATGTTGTATAGACGCAGTTTCGAAGCGATCATCCAGACCTACAATGACCTTATCATCAACTTCATAGGAAATTTGTTTATAAAAATCAAACGCATCACAGTAAAACAACACTAAACAATATCAAGCAATATTTATGTCATAATAAATTTTATTTCTTTACTCTCAACTTGATATTGTTTAGTGTCAACTTGATTTTGTTTAGTCTCAATTTGAAATTGATTGGTCTCAATTTGAAATTGATTGGTATCAATTTGAAATTGATTGGTATCAATTTGAAATTGATTGGCCCCAATTTGAAATGGATTGGTCTCAATTTCAACTTGATTGGTCTCAATTTGAACTTGAAAAGGTATAGTCGGATAAAATGGACGCAGAGAACTTGACTCCCATTCTGTATTTATTTTTAGTCTCATAAATATTTCGATTCGTTATGGAGATTTATTAACAAAATGTGTGAGGTCTTTCATAATGCTAAAGAAATTTCGTATTTGCAAAATTCATTGCATACCATCTTGCACTACCAAATGTAATGCATGCGCCATGCAGTGGACAAAAACGGCTCTATTTTCAGACTGTCGAATTCTAGCTTGCAATACACTTTTAATTCCACTTACATTCCTTACACCATCATAACACTGTCCTCTGCAGTTTACCGCCTGGTAATTACAGCCTTCTCAATACATCATTTAAAACTGAATATAACGTTTCTGAATTCGTGAAAGATGTCTCATAAAATCCAATGAAATATTCATACATTTCTAAATTGCTATCTACAATTCTCAAGCATATTTACAGTTGTTCTTTTGATGAAATATCTGTTGTCTCGTCAACTAGAATAGCAAAATAAGTTGCTTCCTTTATAAAATTAACTATCATGGAAATAACTATATTTTCACCTTCTTAGTGTATGACATTTTATAGGATTATTTTGTTGTTTATGGTAACCAAGTAAACGATAAATTATAGGAACAGACCTGTAATATTTTACGTGCTTGTATAAAACACCTGTAATATATTACAGGCCTGTAGAAAAGCAAGAAAAGACAGAATGAAACCTAATTCAAATTTTATTACAAACACCTTAAAACTATAATGGATCGGGCTTATAATTATACACTTTTATTCATTTTCGAAATTAATTTCTACATTTTCAGCAACCATTTTCTGGTTGTTACTTTCAATTTCCATATTCACGCTTTTGTTTGAAACAGAGAAAGCTGAAGTCGTGCCTGCACTCAATGGCGCTTCGTTTTCTTTATTAGAACCCTTCTCATTACCAGATTGAACCATCTTTGCAATTTTTCTTTTGTTACATATAGATTCAGCAATATAATTTACATTACCATAACTACGTTTAGCTACAAATTACCCAACGCCTCCGCATAATAAATGTCAAGCAATTTATTTATAAATAGTCAAATGAAGGTGGAAATCAAAGTTTGTACGTGACACGCTTTGCAATGAATCTTTATAAGGCTTACTGGATTATGCTCACAAGCTTCCAGCTCGCCCGTAAAGATTACTTTACAAAGCTTGTCACGTAAATAACTATTACCAGCCATTATAGATAATATTTTATTTAAAACATCGTGAGAGCACCATTTATAATTGGTACGATTCAACCAACTATTCAATTCAGGAACATATTCAGAACGGAGTTTTAGTAAAACTTTGAAATTGGAAGTTTCATCGATATGGCCTCTAATTGCTGAACTGAACCCTGAACTGCCAAAAATTGCAAGGTAGAAATATATTTTTTTAAAGCAACTCGTGATTAAATCATTTCTTTCCGTTTCGCCAGCGATATTTTTTCGTGAATATTTTTCACTGTAGAAAATGTACCTTTCCACAGCGGATTTGTGTAAAGAAGAATTTTTATGTATTTGAAATTTTTCCTAAGCCTTTTTCCAATTAGAAAATCCGTTATTCACAAACGCATTTAATGATGCTTTATCATGTCTATTTATGATATTACGTAGAATGTGATGTTACTTCATCACAGGATTTACAAATTTTGCAATATACCTTGTCTCTTCGTGGTTTATATTCGATCCACTTATATTTATTTTCCCAATTAGAGATATAGTCGAAATCAGGAGAGATGTCCCATGATTCATTCTAAATGAATGTTTAATGCAGGAATAAATGCAAAATCGGTGTCGCTATATTACCCTAAACCGCTGAAGTAAAGTGAAAGAGTAAATGTCCGATACGTCTGCTGTACGTTTTAAATGAAACCCGTGAAAACGTACGTCTTCGTTAATTCATTGAATCTGTCAGTGTCACTGTTAACCTAACATATATTTCGTCTTTACGTACTTGTTATGTACACGTACACAGCGAAATTATAGCATTGGAGATTTGACATTAACGTGATACAAATGAACTAATTCGTAGGCCTAATTGGCCGGGTGCATTTTTGCGCAACCAAATATCTGGCCGACCGCGTGCGTATAAGTGTAGACACACGTTGAACAAAATTTGAACCATACATTCCAAATGAATGAATCATGAGACACCTCTCCTGATTACGAGTATAAACATTATTTTTCCATGACTGCTAGATGGACACTCGGCTGTAGTGTCTAGATCATTTGATGTCATTGGGGATTCTTTTCTAGCAAGTACATTTTCAGAACCGTCTGAAAGTTTCCTCTTTCTGCCACTGTGCGCCGTTCACGTTAAAATTCAGCCACAAAAAGTGAGCCTTGCCAAAATTACCAAGGGGGGCGGTGCCCCCCTTGAAAGTTCTCAAGGGGAGGGGGCATCTGCCCCGCTGCCCCCCTGTAGTCGGCGCCTATGCTTTAGAGTACTTATTAATAACATTTCATGTGGGGCACTGTGTATCTACTTATGAGATTTGTAAATGAAACACATAACATGATATCGTAAAAGTTACCGCATTAGTGATGTCATCCAGGGGATTTACGTTCCCAATTATTGCGATGCTCACAATGATTAAACATTACTTTAAATATATAATCTTGTATAAATGAAATAAAAATAAAAATATAATTTGAGTAATACGACTGAGTTCATTAGAAAAATGGTAGATTTTATTTTGTGTATACAGGGTGTCAGAGAAGTCGACCAAAATATTGCTAGGGCCGAATCAGGGCGCACAATTAAGTCAAATATTCGTTTGCCACTTTTGGCGCAGATGCATAGTTTCCCCCTAAATCCGTGCTAAAATTGGTGTCGCATATGTTTGGAAATGCTGAATAAATCTCTAGAATACATTGATTTTTAAATCTAGCACGTTACTTGCATTGCTTTTAAATTTTTAACAAAGTTTAAAGTACAACTTAACGTTTGAATCTTTACGGGGAATGTGGCGGCAATGCAATTGCTACAGTTCTGCGTTATAGCAACAAAAGAAACATATCGATCAATTTTAGTTACATCCCTTCTTATATGCTGGATCAAAATACCGTGCAGTATCAACGTTTAACTTCAGAAGTCTTAAAAATTGTTGGCACCAATTTTAACAATGATTTATGAGGAAACCATCAATCGAAACAAAAAAATGAAAAAGGAATATTCGACTTAATTTTGCACCCTGATTCACCCCTGGAAATTTTTCGGCCGACTTCCTTAACACCCTGTATATTAAGTCGTATACCCCAATTATTCCTGTAGATATATAACAATCGGTTACATGTTCGTTAAAAGGTCTGTGGAGATACTATTAGGTATAGCACATAGATGTGAGATTGAAGTCTAAAATCTGCTAGCGCAGTTGAACAAACATTGCATTGCATTTGATAAAATGAATAACTGTATTGGTGCAGGAGCCGGGTTAGAAATACAAAATGCTAATTCGAGCGTGCATTCTCTTGGATTTTATTGCTGCTGCTTGCATCTACTTCACTAACTTTATTGAGATGTAACACCAAGGCACCCAAAATGATTTAGTTTGGAAATCATTTACAAAGCGCGGATTTATAAAGCCTAAAAAATTACAAAATAAGCGCTTAAAAATGCATAAAAATCTTAGAAAATAAGCATATAAAATACCACAATGGTTAGAATAAGCACAAAAACGCAGAAAAAGCATGAAAAGGCATGTTTTATTTTTTATGAAAATACAGAAAAACACAACAAAACATAATTTTATTAACAAGAACGCACTAAAGGTAGATACAAGTAATATTTTAACATAGGTTTTTGTGATTAATATTAATAAAAATAATAATTAATAACAAATAATGATTAATAATGATTACTGCTCATTTTTAAATGAACTAAATTTTTTTAAATTTTTAAACGGAAAATCCCATTCTTCTATCAATGAGCACATTTTTTAAGTGTGAAAAGCTTCTCTCCACATCCACACTTATAATCGGTGCATATTTAAATTTGGGAACAATTGTAATATTTATCAGCATATCGTCCACGGTATCTCCTTTTAAAACTGTTGATATTTTTTGTAACTCGCCAAACCCTTCTTTTTGTGACAAAACTGCATTACACTTTTTTAATAATCTCTCCTATAGATCCCCGTACGTTTGAGACGTCGTTCCTAAAATCTTCAACTATTTGAACCGCATCTACCAAAGTTGTGTCATTTGCTTGGAGTTTATCAATCGCTTTGCTTACGAAACTGTAGTTGGTTTTTAGGAATGCTAAATTTTGTACAGCCCTGCTATTTTTAAGAACTTTGTGGCATTCTTTAATTGTCTCTGACACATTTTCGGGAAACTCTAACACAAGCTCCTTAAATGAATCAAAATGGTCGGCATAATAGCAGGCAGCATCTAGCCACGTACCCCATCTAGATATAACCGGTGCCGGAGAAAGAGGTACATTTGGCATTCTTTCCCTACACATTTCATCCCTCAGTGGAGCCTTTAGGAAAATTTTCTTCCCGGTTTTTATCAAATCATTGACCAGGGGAAATTGCAGTCTAATCGTTTCAGCAACTCGATTAAAACCATGTGCCAAACAAGTGCAAATGCATTAATTGCTCATAAAACACTTTTAAATTAGAATATGCCTTCAACATATATGCAGCGGCATCAGAAAGCATCAATAATAATTTATCATTTGGTACGGGGTTTGGCAAAAGATATGTGTTAATCCATCGTGAACGAATTTGGAAACGGTATCGCTATTTGATTTCGCTAACTGTTTGGAACTAATTAAAAATGCATTGGTGGAGTCTTGGGCGATGTACCGACCACATGAATCAGTAGTTTCATCTACACAGAACTATATGTAATTGTTGCCAATTATCTTTTTTATTTCCTCAATAGTGTGTTTATATACTTGATCGACATAGTTTTTGCGAATGGTTGATTCGGCAGGAATATGTCTACCGGTGTATTGTTGTAACTAAGATTTAAACATACTATTGTCTAGTTTTTTAACGGAATGTTAGAAGATACCATCGTATTGCATAAATCAAAGTACAAATTCCTTTTCATTCTGTGTAGAAGAACTCGCAAAAGACTCGGAAACAGTTTGCTGGGTACTCAGGGCACTGCTTGCAGATTTGTGTTTTTTTAAATTTTCCAGTGAACTGTTGTTTTGATATGTTGTGTTATGTAATTTTTTTTTCTCGCAGTTAATTTACAACAGAATGCAGGCTTGTACCTAGACCAAGAGCAACACAAAATAAAACTTACCGGTTTGATACAAGCGCTGCAAATTAATTTTCAGAATTTAAATTCAAAATGTCCACGTATACATTTATCAACGGAAGGTTTTACTTTCGGCATTTTATACAAGAAAACTTATAAACATGTAATACACACAAGGCACAAGCACAGCGCACTGAAAATTGAGATAAATTGGACTGAATTGATGGCACACTTGCCCCAGATGCGTTCTGTGCACGTAAAAATAGGGTAATCCCCGAAATAATCAAGCTTTGTTTACCAAATATCACGTACGCACGCTCGCTTTGTTGATGATTTTGTGATAACCAAGCACTCTAGACGTAATAAAGTAATATTAATACTGAATTCTCATTACAATAATGTGCAACAAAATATATTCCTAGCAAATATAAATAATATGCTATAAAATTGAGAAATAAGCAAATAAGCACAAAAAATAAGAAAATATGCACACAAAATGCATTTAAGTTAAAAAACTGAAAATATGCATAAAAGCACAAAAAAAAAATTGTCGCGTTACTTAATTTGCTCAAATTCGTATAGATACGAGGTCATTTTGGTCTGCTATTAAAACTGATGTATAGCATGGTACCTAGAAATCGGCGCCTTGATCATTAAACTCTCTCAATAATGTAACAATTTTGCAGAAATAAAATTTCTCATATAATTTATTAAGAAAATTGGGAGTGGTTTATTTATTAGTATGGTAAACTGAACCATATAGTTGTAGATTGTCCAAAAAGATGTTGTCTACTCATATACATGGTGATGCATGACGTACCATATAGACTCACGCAGCCATTTTAAGTAGAAAATGTCCTATAAATAAAGATGGATCCAATTCGCAACGGTTGTATAGTATACCGCGTGTACATTTCAAAACTAGCCAGTCTCAAGAACTTTAGAATGCAACCTAACTTGATAAACTTGATCTTTCGCCACTCCCACATTAAAATTTTAAATAGCACCCCTCACCTTGCAATACACATTTCACAGCTTAAAAAAACCTAAACTAGTAGCACAATAAAATAAAATAATAAAATATTTGTCAATTTGTTTTGGACGAATAATTAAATAAGAAAAATTCCAAAATAATTCATATTGAACAAAGCTAAGTGCGTTTCAATGAAACAAAAAACAAGAAGTCAAACCAGTTTTCGTGACAGATGTTAAAAACTATTTAAATTGTATATAAAATATTACCCCCCACCCCCCAAGCAACTAGGTGTAACAAATATACATTTACGTCAGCAGGTTTGCAACAACAAAAACTATATTTTTCAAAAATAAATCATGCTGACGTTTATTTCAGGAGAAACCAGTTTCAATAAGTTGTTAGTTTGATTAAAAAAATCACGTCGACACATTTTAGTTACACATTTATTTTTACCATCAATAAAAAAATATGCCTTAATTTACTATAACATTGAGTATAGAGAATAATAATAGATTAATAATAAATATAAATAATCTAAAACATATTGTTATCTCAATTAAAAACATATTTTAGTAAATGTTCAAACATAATAAATTTTTCAAAAATATATTTTATTTATAGAAACGTGCTGACGTAGATATATGTTATTACACCTCCACATTGTATATATTTTAAGCTTTAAAACCAAGTATTACAATGTAGGGGTCCCTAACGACTCTCACTGTAAAAGTGAGAGTCGTTAGGGAGGGGTAATATTTTATAGTAGTATTCAATTAACATACTTTTTTAACATCTGCCTCGGAAAACTGGCTCGACTTGCTTTTTCGTTTTCTTGAAAGGAATTGAATGCTCATAAACTGTTGCGTGATTTTCAGTTCTTCAGAATCATGGATACCATCATGGGTTTATGAAGCATCGCAGTTAGTAGGACTTGCAAAAAAGTAGTAGTAAAAAGTTCTAAGCCCAGACCCGGTTCGAATTATAATGAGGAACTATGACCACGAGGTGCTGGACCGATACATATATCTGGGCCATCAAACATCAACATCAAAGTAGACAAGGAAAACCATGCCATATATCCTGCCATATGGCCCTAACATACTTATAAAACATAAGTTTAACAACATGAGATCGTCGGTGTAGCTTAAATGGTTTAGATAGAAACCATCTATCGAGCGATCAACAAAAGTCGACGACGAGGTTGGGGTTGGCAATGTCAAGTCATATCTGCACTAATATCAAATCTGACATGTCAACATGACAGCCAGCATGTGCTTGTAATTTTAATGCAAACATGACTTGAGATTGCCAACGCCAACTTCGTCATCGATTTTTGTTGAACACTCGATATATTTAAACGTTTCGTTTCTCAGGGTAGGTTTTTGAATATGTCTACCAGTGTCAGGGCAAAAGCTTGATAGACACCTTTATCTGGATCTTGTCAGTCATCAGATCTTCTTCAATATTGATTTCAAATATAGAGTTAGTGTAGATGTGCTGAATTAGTTTGGAAAAAGAAGAGTCAATTCCCACCAAGTCCATAGCCGCTATAACAGCCCATGTTTCTATACAATCGAAAGTGTTCTGATACTCCATGAAGGCCGGGTGGAACACCATATTGTATTCTGTCACCTTCTCTCGGCTATAGCCGCTATAATAGTCGCTTCGAAACTCTGCCTGTTCGACTAGCTGATAGAAATCGAACTGGTGGGTCAAACTTATTGGTTACTGACTATTCGCGTCAACACTTTCTAGAGAACGGACATTGGATAAGAAACTGAAGGATGATAATTTTCTGCTTTCACACAGTTGCTCTTCTTAAATGGTAAGATGACCCTGTGTTCTTCCATGCTGTCGCACAATGGTCCAGATTCAAGTTTTAGGTGGACAAAAATCTATAAACCACGAAATCAACTCAAAATATTTGTTAGATAACGAGAAAAATATTGAAAAGGAAATAAAGTACTAAGGGGTGATTTTTAGGGGGCGATGAAGATATATTTTCTCCGCAAATTCTGAAAATTTGTAAATTCACCAATATTACACTTGTGAAGACACATAAAATAATTTAAAAAATCTGTTTTGTCAACACATAATTCACTAATAGTGCACCGTTTTAGGGAAACTGGTAGTGTTCAGAAAGGGAAATCCTCAGGCAGATCTTCAGTGTCGGGAGAGGTTGTTGCAGATATTCGTGAACGACTCGTAGTAAGCTCTCAAAAGTCAATTCGTAAATTGGCTATGCAAGCTGGAATTCCCTCGAGCACCTGCCAGTGAATTGTGAGAAAGAGGTTGAATTTACACCCTTATAGGGTCTTAGTGGTGCAAAAATTGTTGCCAGTAGATCCTCAACGCCAATTGAGTTATTGTCGACGGTTTATGGAAAATTGAAATGACGATCGATTGCTCGATTTAACATTTTTCAGGGATGAGGCATGGTTCCACCTATCAGGATATGTCAATTCACAAAACTTTACGTGCTGGCATGCTGAAAACCCTCATCTTTCTGTGGAAACACCACTACAT
Organism: Othius punctulatus; assembly: GCA_951805005.1. NCBI lineage: Eukaryota > Metazoa > Arthropoda > Insecta > Coleoptera > Staphylinidae > Othius > Othius punctulatus. The sequence continues at coordinate 79,959,217 of OX638139.1, forward strand.
CCTCAGAAGGTTGGAATTTGGTTGCATATGTCTCGCCCTAGAATATTGTGCCTATATTCTTTCATGACACAATAAACGGTGAGAGATATCTGCAACAATTTGTCCAGCCTTTCATAGACCAATTAGATGATGTGTAACGGGTCGGTTTTGACTTCGACGAAATCTGCCTTAATTTTTAATTGCGCTCACGGACCGTCAACGTAGGCAACCGCTACGCACACGTTTTTTTAAGCGTAGACGTATTTTCGGGCTGCGTATAATTATGATCCGGCCACGAGGTAAGTGGGATGCGGCACGTTTTTCTCTGGGCTTATCACCAACCGGTTTCCGGGATTTCAAATGTGTTCTCCAATAACCGCCCTATGAGGGATTAAGCGACACCAGCACAAGGCAAGGGAGAGCAGCGATAATCGGCCATACACGCTCAAACACCAGAGTTAGTTATTAGAACCAACATCATTTTTGTAAAGACACGTGTCCGGCCATTATTAATAAGGCCATGTGCTTTACAGGCGTTTTTTGAGTAGGGGCTGAAACAACCCAGCCAGTCAGTTTCTCGGCTAGGGGCGACGACCACCCTGCCAGAGTTTTTTTAAGACCGCAGACTAGCGGCGGCATCGCCGGCGATTGCCAGCAGCACGAATTCCTGAGAACCGAGCCACAATCACCAAGCGGAGACGCCGCGTGAATGAGCAGCCCGATCCATGTTTTTTTCCTATATTGTCTTTAATTTTTTTGTTATATCGTTTTCTTTTGTGTAAATTTGCGATGCGTGTATCGTGCCGTACGTGTTTTGCGTTTTTGTAAGAAAAAAGTAGCTTCGAGAGCAGTTCGCATCGCGCGATAAGCGTTAAGGGGAATTCGGCCGAATTCGGTGAACGCGGCGCGATAAATCTACGAGCGGAGGTATTTTCTTTCAGGGAGTGCGGACACGGTGTCCCGAATTTTTGTGTTTAATAAACGCAGATATTTTACAACCACAAAATTCACTTCTGTTATTTTTGTTCCCCCACGTTTTCTCAATCGGGCATTCTTTTCAATTTAACTTCCTTTTTCTCATTGCGAGATATAAATCTGGTGGTGTGGGCGTCAGATGGTCAGCCGTTGCGACAGTTCGTAATTTCTGAACTTCGCTGACTGTCTCCCGTCAACCCACGCAGATAGGGTGGAGCCCCCTATGTCACGAAGCAGTAGCGAGGGTAAAATTACGTGGAGCATTTTTTTAACCCCCTCACTCTCCGACATCGAGAGCCTGGTCGAAGGAAACCTCCACTCGCTCCGCGGCCTAACGCGCTGATAGCCCTACAGGCACGTCACAGATGAACAATTGCAGAACGGATGTTTCCAATAAGATGGTGCAACAGCTCATATAGCCAGAGCAAATTTAGCCTATCTGCGAGAATTTTTTGATAATAGACTAATTAGTCAAGAAGTATGGCCGCCACACTCTCCAGATCTAACTCCATTGGACTACTCAATTTTTGTATATTTAAAAGATAGAGTTTTCCAAAGAAGACTGCATACGTTGGAAGAGTTAATAGCAGAAATCGTAAATGTTTGCCGAACCATAACTCCTCAAATGTTAATCAACATTTTCAAGAATAAAAGAAGACGAGTGCAAATGTGTTTACAAGCAAATGGTACATATTTTCACTATCTGCTTTTATTATATTATTATTATATATTTTATTTATTAATTATGTTTGGTAAATCTTTACTTCTTTTTTGTTTCCGTTTGTTAAATAAATTACTTTGATTATTTTAATGACTATATGTGATTGTTTTATTGTGTGCTACTCCTCAATTTGCTATAATAAAACATTATTGTCTACTAGTCCTCAATTTGCAATAGTAAAACATATTGTAACATTGTCAGATTTAAAGCAATTATTAGATTTGTCGCAGCTCGTTTATTGCATTAATTCCTGCATGATTTTCAGTTTGCAGCTGTTTGTGCCGTGGAGTAATCTGCCTGACTTAGGGATGTTGCCTGTGAGGACTTAATTTTCATGCATATCTGGTTATTTTTATGTACACAGAATTTAAGAATGCCATCGACTTTAAAAGTAAAGTTATGTAGATATGTACATTTAAATTCATGGGCCCTTAAGTAATTCTTCATTGTAGTCTTTTCATGTGCTTGGAAGTCACAAATATTGCTGAAACTAATAATAATTTAGTATTTGAGTAGTGAAATATCGACGGAGACAATTGAAATTTGTATTGCATGAAGTTGGCTTTTAAATGCCACCTTCCTGAGCAATGAGTTTGTGACGTACCTGAAGGGCAATCAGCGCGTTAGGCCGTGGAGCGAGTGGAGGGTCCCTTAGAAGCAGTGACGAGGGCCAGGCTCTCGGTGTCAGAGAGTGGGGGGGTTAAAAAGGCTTCACGTAATTTTAACCTCGTCTCTACTTCGTCGCAAAGGATGGCTCCACCCTACCTGCGTGGGTGCACGGCAGACAGTCAGCGAAGTTCAGACATCACAAACTGTCACAACGCTGACCATATGGCGCCAACACCACCAGATTTAAATCTCGCAGTGAGAGCAAGAACTGAAAACTGAAGTAAATGCCCGATCGAGAAAACGTGGGGGGAACAAAAAATAATAGGTGTGAATTTTGTAGTGTAAAATATCGGCGTTTATTCACACAAACGACAGGACACCGTGCCTACGCTTCCTGAAATAAATACCTCCGTACGCAACCCTTTCACGCAGGGTTCGCCATATTCGGCCGAATATCGCAAGCTCCTGATCGCGCGATTCAAAGGGCCAACGGAGCGACATTTCTCTTACACAAGCGCAAAACACGTACGGCACGAAACACGTAACGCAAATTTTACACAAAAGAAATAAACGATATATCAATATGGAGTTAAATTCAATTGAGAACAAAAATTAAACATAAAGGTCTGGCTCAATTGAGAACCAAAAAATAGGTATCAATATCTGGCCTGTGTTCCTCGTCTGCGTGACTCCGCTGGCGGACTCTGGTTCTTAGGACGGGCGGCGGCCGCGATCGTCGAGGACGACGGCGCTGGATTCCAAACCTCAGAGCAACTCTGGCAGGATGATCGCTGCCCCTAGCCAAGACCTGGCTGGCTGAGCTACTTAGCCCTTCCCCGAAAAAACGCCTGCAAAGCACATGGCCTTAGTAACAATGGCCGGACACGTGGCTTTACGAAAAGGAAAAAATATCGGGCTTAATTACTTACTCGGATGTTATGAGCGTATGGGTAGTACCTTGCCTTGTACCTGGTGCCTCAATCCCTTCAAGGGTGGTTAACTGAGTCCCCGTTTATTATCCCGGAAACCGGATGGTGGTACACCAATTAAAACGGTTCCTCTGGCACGTCCGTACGACACGCAAGGCAACTGATTTCTCTCTCTATGGTGGCGTCTCGCCGGTGATTTTAAAAATCACACAGATATGGGAAACACGTCACCACAACAAAAAAGGTGCGAGTACGGTCGTCTATAGTGCAGGTCTGTGCGCCAATTAATTATTAAAATGCAGTTTCTGCCGAAGACGTTTCCGGACCGTTACAAATTCCCCCCCAACAAAATTAAAAACTCCGGGAAGCGGATTTTTTTTTTCAAACCCAAAAAAAAAAGAAAAATAAACTTATAAAAATGACAAAAAGAAAGATAGTAATAGTGGGAGTAACAATGTCCCGACACACTCGATGCGTAACCCCAATCATATTCATTAAATCCCCCAAAGGGCTAAGCTAAATAGCTAAACTAGGGAGCCGTCGAAAAATTCCGCAATGCGGCATGTCACTCAAGGACAAAACGCGAACGATCCCATAGAATATAAAAGTTTACTCACACCGTATGATTTCAGACAAGTGACAGCCACTAATTACCACAAATCAAAACTAACAAAACTAACACATCTAACCTAATGAGCTTAGAAGTTAACAAGGCATCATCGGTCCGCTCCTCGACCGACTTAAACCCAGGAATTCATAAAAAAAAAAATGAAGGGTAGTGTACGCGTGGATCCAACGAACTTCCCAGAGTAAGGCTTGCGATTCCGGAGCACCCAAAGCCCAGTAGCTGGACGGACCCAACCCAAAGTTGTAGGGAATAGTGGGGCGAACCCCAACTATTCCAAACCCGTCTCATCCCCCCAGTACCCGAGATCCCGAAACCACCTCACTCTGTTCCGATCGCCGGACGCGTAAACGCCCGTGAAACAAGGTGATGAATTCCCTCCGTAGAGCATTGTGATCAGACAACCCGACACGAACAACCTCCCGTCCCCCAGGGTGGAGTTGCCCCACCTTAGTCCCTCTCCACCAGTAGTTACCGAAATAACTAGTCCGGAGTCGTTGGGAGCTGAGGATCACGCCCGCAATTATCCACTCAGGGGTCAGGTCAGCGACCCGCATCTCCCGTCAAAACACAACCTCTACTACCACAACACACAAGGAAAACAAGAAGATAAGAGTTACTCTTGTTTCATTGATAACTCAAAAAAGAAAATGTACTAAACTACACTTAAACAGAAAAATCTAACATACACCTAGTTCGAAAGCGAATGATCATCGTCCAGAGCAGGTTTCAAATCTTTCACATGCCATATCCCTCCAGGATCACCAAAATCATTGGTTAGATCATACGTCCACAAAGACCTCTTATGGGCCACTACAAAATGACCAACAAACTTAGGAGCTAGCTTCGCGTTAAAATAGTTTAGAGCATTCGACAAAACATGATTTCTACGCCACACTCGATCACCAACCTTGTACTGTACATGCCTTCTACGCAAATTATACGATTTCGAATTTTTCTGATACGCGTTCACCAAACGTCCCGCTATCTCTTCTCGTAATGCGTCGAACTTATCAGGATCGCGTGGTTTGTCCCTGATGGGGTCCTCCAACAATTCGTCAACATCCGGAGGTCCACCAAAGGTATTGCCATACAATACGTGCTCTCGCCCAAAATTGGCGAAGTAAGGCGTATGGCCAATCACCTCGTATTTTGCCGTCCGAATGGCACAACCAATCTTTGGAAGACTCGCGTCCCACACGCGGTGGTTATTGCTCACATACGATGCGATCATAGTCTTAAGGACCCGATTAATGCGTTCCGCCGGATTAGCCTGCGGATGATACCGAGCAGTATACCACACCCGAGTGCGATAGGAGTCGCACATCTTAGTGAACTCTTTACTACGAAATTGAACACCGTTGTCTGAAATGATGTATTGAGGGGTTCCAAATAAAAGGAACACTTGTTCTTCTATGGCTTTCGTGACAGCTGAAGCAGTAGCTCGTCTCAACGGGAAAAACATACTAAACTTTGTTAAGGTGTCGGCCACAACCAAAATATAACAATTACCCTTGGTTGAACGCGGCAAAGGTCCCACCAAATCAGTACACAAAATTTGCCAGGGTCTCGTCGCTCGAGCCCAAGGCGCCAAAAAGCCAGGTGGAGCCTTTTGTTCAACCTTGTGTGCCGCACACACCTCACACTCACGAACATACCGAGTAATATCTGCTTTCATCTTCGGCCAGTAATATCGTGTCTTAAGCCTTTGACAGGTCTTATACACGCCTCCATGACCAGCAGTTGGTAAATCATGGTTTTCCGAAATAAGGGCATGCCGACGCGGTTTCGCTACTACTATCTTCCACGAGTCTTGGGGTTCCTCAAGGTCCCCAAACCTGGGAGGCAAAAACTTATATACGACCCCAGCGTCGACTTTCCAAAGAGGATACTTCCGCGGTCTCTTCGCGATCGCGTCACGCATCTTAACTAACCACGCGTCGCCTTCAGAATGATTAACGACATTTACAGCGTCTAAAACCGGTACTGAACGTGATAACGCATCAGGAACCACGTGGTCCTTCCCCTTACGATGAATGATATCGAAGTTAAATTGTTGGAGCCGTACACTCCAACGCGCCAAACGACCAGAAGGATTCTGCAAACGGTTAAGCCACAGCAAGGAATAGTGATCGGTGATCACGGTGAACTTAGCACCCTCAATGTAAGGTCGAAATTTCTCTACGGCCCATACTACGGCCAAACATTGTTTCTCCGTAGCACTATAACGCCTCTACGGTCCTTTCAATGAACAACTATTGTAACTTATTACCTTCTCTCCCTCATCAGTAACTTGCGTCAATACGGCACCTAGCCCAAAATCGCTAGCGTCGGTCTGAATGAAGAAAGGTAAAGTAAAATCAGGACAAGACAAAATAGGAGCGCTAACAAGACAATCTTTAATAGTATTGAATGCCGATTCACATTCTTCCGACCACATACATTTAGTATCTTTTCTGACCAATGCTGACATTGGTGCAGTGACTGTGGAAAAATTCGGAATAAACCTACGGTACCAACTAGCCATACCGATAACTCTACGTACACCTGTGACATTAGTGGGTGCTGGCATGTTAACAATCGCTGAAACCTTTTCTGGATCAACATGTAACCCTCCCTGATCAACAACATAACCCAAGTAGCGTAACTGTGGCCTACAGAAATGACATTTATCGCGACGCAGCGTTAAACCTGCCTCCGTCAGACGACTCAAAACAGATTCCAAAACTCTAATGTCCTCCTCGAACGTCGAAGTTACGACCACGATGTCGTCTAAATATGCAAAACATGACGGCTCGAGATCAGCACCTATCACTCTATCAATGAGTCGCTGAAAAGTAGCTGGCGCATTATGAAGGGAAAGTGGTATGCATCGGAATTGATATAGACCACGGTTCGGAACGGTAAAAGCTGTTAGCTGCGTCGATTCTTCCTGAACAGGAATCTGCCAGTAAGCCGATCGAATGTCCAAACTCGACAAATATTTCGCGTCCCTTAACCGATCTAATATATGAGAAATATACGGCAGAGGATACGCGTCTCTTTCGGTTACACTATTGACTCGCCTAAAATCGACACAAAAACGGTATGTGTCATCCTTCTTTTTCACCATCACAATCGGTGAAGACCACGGCGATTTAGAAGGTTCAACTACCCCTAAACTTAACATTGCATCTAGCTCCGCGTTTACGTGACGTTGTAGTGTGGGAGACATCGGATAGTAGCGCTGCTTAATTGGTGTAGCTTTAGTGCTGATGACATGCTCTACCAAATTGGTACACCCGAGAGTATCACTCATCTTCTCGAAAGCACTTGTTAATGATGACTGAAGTTGAACGTGTTGGTGTGAAGTTAACCCATCACTGGTGTTTAACTCATCTACAGCCATATCTTCCAAACCCGAAAACTCCCAATGACCACTACGTAGGTCTGGAATAATTCCTAACCGTTTCCAAAAATCGGTTCCCAAAATCAACGGCCTCGTAATTTCCGGAATTACTAATACATCCAACGTTCTCGTCACGCCTTCAACCATCATCGGAAGTGTAGCCATTCCAATTACCTCGCAACTACGTCCATTCGCCACCGTACAATATTTCACCGACGAAGGTTTCAACCGTACCGCTAAATTTTTAAACATCTGCCACCCTGGACCGCCAACTATAGTCTGGTTTGCTCCTGAATCTAATAACCCTAACAAAGACACCCCATAAACTACCACATTTAAATATGGACGCTCATCGCCCCGCGAACTAGACAACACAAAATCTAAACAAATACGCGTACGTTCACTAAGTCCCTTAAAATTATCTGCCGAAATTCCCAAACCCTCGGAGCAACACATTCGGCTCAAGTTCTCCTCGACCGGTTTAAAGAATTTGATCGAGTGCAATTTGGGCACCTTGGTTTTGTTACTCCCACTTTCCCACAGCCAAAACAATATAAGCGTCTCGGCGCACGACAATCCTGACTTGAATGTCCCGGTCGTTGACAATTATAACAACGCGACTGAGGGGGCGGACGAATTTTTGTAGGAGGAGTGACTTCGTGACAAGACACACTCGGCACAGCCTCCACATACGCCAAGTCTGGCTCTAACACACGACCTTTCCCTGGTGGGGGTCTGTACGATTCGTTCGCGACCGTACTAGCCTCCAGCCTACGTCCTAATCTAAGTAGATCAGCAAAAGTAACAATGTCTAGTGACCACAAAGCCATTCTGTATCTAGGATGTAGATTTTTGGTTACGGTTCTGAGCTGAATATCTTCAGGGAGAGGATTAGGCAATCGCATGAACAGATTTTTCATCACAGAAACATAGAGACTGATGGTCTCATTCGGTCCCTGTGTGCGAGATTTGATCTCTTCGAAAAGACGTTCTTCGTAATCAGGAGATTGGAAGACCCTAGGACTAACTCATCCCAGTTCCCAAAAGATCTACGGTTCGCTCGATACCAAATAAGGGCGTTCCCCGTGAAGAAATCTAACGCTGACGCAAACAATAATGCCGAAGATACGTTACGCGCAACGCGTAGTTCTTCTACTCGCTCCAAAAATGAGGACAACGAAACTTTGCCCTGCTCTCCTCCAAAAGTGATATTCCAAAACCTAACCGCGACAGGTTTTACATCTATAGAAGCCAGATGATCTTGTTCATTTTCTGAATCAGAATCTGAACTGGAACTATTCGATTTAGCAACTACTCGCGATGAATGAGCGACAGCTTGAATTACGGACAAATTAAGCAACGAACTCTGAGTTGCAGTGGTTTTGCGCTTAGATAATTTAGCTCCGGAACGCATAGTACCGGCGCACGTTGCTAACCGTACTAAAAGTCTGGAGACCTTAACTCGTTCTTCGTCAGTCGTAACGACACAACGATTAATTCGCCCGTGTGCGTGTCCACACTTAGTGGCGAGCTTCAAGTAGGTCGAAGAGGTAGTAGGCTCCTCGAAGTCCTTTACTAACCCCTCGATCTCCGCCAACTTCAATTCTAGTGCCGCAAGGTCGTCAGTTATCTCAAAGGGATTAGGCACCGGCACATAGGAGGCAGAAGACTCCAATCTAATTAGAGTTCGTAAGGTGCTACGCTGCGCATCAGCAGTAGTTACCCCTGTAACTTCTCGACGTTCAAGCTCATACACCCGCTCATCGGCTGATAGCCTATTAACTTCTACTTTGAAATCCATCACAACTATTGGACTAGTGAACAAAAAAAAAAGAAAAGATTCAAATTTCAATTCAAATTGAAAGAAAAATATACGGTATACGTGTACCGAGAAAGAACAAAAATTTAAACTAACTTATCGTAATTATTACGATTACTATAAAAATCCAAAAAAAAATTAAACCTAGTCGTAGTGAGCTCGAACCCACAAAATCATACGCCGAAAATCAAAATATAAATCAACCAATCAACCAAATATGTATGATTCGTGGTCGCCCGTTCACTATCTCACCAAGTTCCTACAAAAACCAACAATAAATTTATAACCAGCGAATAATAAACTAATTTCTACACTATAGTAGAAACTATACCAACAAACACTGAAAACAGGCCAGAATATTCTCTAAATTAAAAATGTTTAAATTTAAAGTTAACGTTAAAGTCAAAATATTTTCTTGTGTGTATACTATATTACCCACAAAACTCACAAAAATTCTAACAACTCACAAATTTTACACAAAAGAAATAAACGATATATCAATATGGAGTTAAATTCAATTGAGAACAAAACTTAAACATAAAGGTCTGGCTCAATTGAGAACAAAAAAATAGGTATCAAAGCTGGCCTGTGTTCCTTGTCTGCGTGACTCCGCTGGCGGACTCTGGTTCTTAGGACGGGCGGCGGCCGCGATCGTCGAGGACGCCGTCGCTGGATTCCAAACCTCAAAGCAACTCTGGTAGTATGATCGCTGCCCCTAGCCAAGACCTGGCTGGCTGAGCTACTTAGCCCTTCCCCGAAAAAATGCCTGCAAAGCACATGGCCTTAGTAACAATGGCCGGACACGTGGCTTTACGAAAAGGAAAAAATATCGGGCTTAATTACTTACTCGGATGTTATGAGCGTATGGGTAGTACCTTGCCTTGTACCTGGTGCCTCAATCCCCTCAAGGGTGGTTAACTGAGTCCCCGTTTATTATCCCGGAAACCGGATGGTGGTACACCAATTAAAACGGTTCCTCTGGCACGTCCGTACGACACGCAATGCAACTGATTTCTCTCTCTATGGTGGCGTCTCGGCGGCGATTTTAAAAATCACACAGATATGGGAAACACGTCACCACAACAAAAAAGGTGCGAGTACGGTCGTCTACAGTGCAGGTCTGTGCGCCAATTAATTATTAAAATGCAGTCTCTGCCGAAGACGTTTCCGGACCGTTACAAGTTTAATGTCTCTTTAAATAATTCTTTATTGTTGTCTTTTCATGTGTTTGGAAGCCACAAATATTGCTGAAACTAATTAAATATGAAATTCCACAATATAAATTAGAATAGCATGAAGATATTTTTTATTTTCATTTCATGTCTATTGAGTGTAAATGAAGTAGCCTATGTCAAAAATAGAACTATTTTTACTAGAGCGGAACCAAACTGTTTTACATGGTTACATAATTACAATCATTTAGATACACCTTGTATCAATATACCCATTTCGTTTCGCAATTTATTAATAACACTTTGTAAAGCACTCTCCATTGCCTTAAAATTAGTCTATATCATATATGAATTATGCACTCGAGAAACCGAATACGAGCGTAGTGTATAGACAAACCTTATTGTAATAGCATTATCAATGTATTGAAAAGCCCGCCATATAAATAGGTTGGTAGCAATGATGAGGGAAGTGAAGTGAGAGGTGGACGAGAAACAATATAGAGAGATGGCGGATAGCAGTTAAACGCACCGAATGTAAATCGTGTCTTATTTAATCCATCCCTAATAGAAAAGGCCCGTGTGTGACAGAATCAGAAGTGGGATTATACCAAAGATACGCCCGAAGTGAGATTTTGTAAAATTACCCGGTATGTCGAGCGACAGTATTAACCACGTGGAAGAGGAAGCGTGTGCAGGTGGTTCTGAAGGGGGACTCGAGCTGAGGATGCCTCGACACTTCAGTAACATAGCAGAGGTGCTTCCTGAATTTGACCCCGTGAAAGGTAATATAAGTGTCGAGTGCTGGGTGGACAAATTGGAAAAAACGGCGGAAGTATACGGACCGATCCGTCACCCCTTTCGTAGGGTGACGGATCGAGGAGGATATGACCGGGATGAGGTCACGATAAGACACTATGCGCTATCGAAGCTCATGGGGGTTGCTAAGACGTGGAGAGACAGTCTACCGAGAGAAACGCGTACGTGGAACGAGTGGGTTGAGCTCCTGAAGAACAATTTTCCAAGCGACGCTGATTTCGTGAGTGTTAGGTCAGAAGCGCAGAATTATTATCGCCGCGCTAGCCAAAACATAATGGAATATTATTATGAAAAACTGTCAAGGTGCAATAAGGCAAATATGCAACGGAACGAGACTGTGGAGTGGATAGTCCACGGAATAAGGAATTCCCGTTTCCGAGATCACCAGGGACCATTGTCCAGATATAGGCAACCAAGTGAACTCCTACCTGATCTCAAATCTGCGGCCAACTATATCAATCAGCCACCGGTGAAACAATTTACAAAGGTAACGGATAGTAGTGGTACCAAACCAAACATCAAATGCTTTTCATGCAAGGAGACAGGGCATTTAGCTAAAGATTGCACGGCAAAAAAAAGGGTGTTCCATGCTTTAAATGCTTTCAACCAGGGCATTATGCAAGGGATTGCAAGGCAACAAGCGAAGCAAAAGTGGTACGATCAGCTGACTCAACGGTAATGCATGTAGGATCAAGCCACAAAAAATATTTCAAAGATGCGGAAATCAACGGTAAGCCTGTTCGCTGTTACATTGACCCTGGGAGTAGCTGCGTGGCGCTACGAGAAGATGTTGCCACCGAGATGGGACTAACATACTTGGAAGGAGGAATTGCTCCACTAATAGGATATGGGCAAGGAAAAGTGACACCTCTTGGATTATTGACAGCAAGATTGACAATCGACGGAGTAGTCGCGAAGGTTGTAATTCATGTGGTGCCGAGTGAAGTACAGCAAATTCCTTTAATTGTGGGTCACCCATTTACTGAGCTTTCTCATGTAGAGATTGTCAGCAAGCAAGGTGAGCTAATTATACGAGACTTTACAAGAGAAGCTACGAAGATGTACGAGAAAACTACACTATGGGCTAAAGAAGCAACAGTCATACCAAGCAATTTTCTGGGTCATATTGCGGTGCACAGTAAAATGAATGGTCATGATCTGGTAGTCAAAGGAGGAATGAGGCAGTCAGGTGAGCTGATCCCTCGCTGCATCATAAATACCAATGAGAAAGGAGGTACATATTTACCCATACTTAATGTGACTGGGGAAGACATACACTATGCCGCAGGAAAACCTGTGAGCAGAGGTAAGACGGTGAAAGAAGTAACAAATGACATTCCAAGGAAGGAAGTGAATGAAGTAGCAGTCGCCATCGAAGAGCTGGACATCGATTTGGATGCGGATGAGGCCGAGCAAGTTCTGGAACTGGTCAATGAATTCAGGGATCTGGTAGCTCAAAATCTGTGTCAAGTTGGATGTACCAACCTTGCCGATGTGAAGATTGAACTGGAGGACGACCGACCTGTAGTATACAGACCGTATCGCCTATCCTATCAGGAACGAAACACCACCAAGGACCTTGTTGACGGACTGAAAGAAGCTGACATCGTGGAGGACAGCGAGTCACCGTTTGCAAGCCCAGTTTTGTTGGTGAAGAAACGAAATGGTGAGGTGCGCCTATGTGTGGACTATAGAGCGCTAAATATGAAGACGATAAAGGAGAGGTACCCGTTGCCACTTATAGATGATCACATAGACCGCATGTATGGACACAAGTATTTCATTAGTTTAGACTTAATTAGTGGATATGACCAAGTACCTCTAGTTGATAAGAGTTCACGACAAAAAACTGCTTTTGTAACCCCGGATGGCCATTTTCAAATACTGATAAACACTGTGTTGGGCAAATTAAGGTCCGAGGTTGCAATGGCATATCTTGACGATATTATTATACCTGCTCAGGATGTACCCGAAGGGCTAGTTAAGTTATTTAGTGCTGTATTTAGTGCTTTACGCAATGCAGGTTTAACGATCAGATTGGACAAGTGTAAATTCTTTAAGCGTAAAATAGAGTATCTAGGGTTTGAGATTTCTAGTGTAGGTATCGAGCCCGGAGCAAGAAAAGTTAAAGCCATAGCATTATTCCCAATGCCAACAACTGCCCGACAAACAAGAGGATTTATTGAACTTGCAAGTTTCTTTAGGCGGTTTGGCAGACAATTCTCCCTGAAAATTCGCCCACTGACAGACCTACTGCGAAAGGATGCCACTTTCACCTGGGGACACGAGCAAGAAGAGGCGTTCAGACTCACAAGTAAGCATTAACTGAAGGGCCAGTTCTCGCCATTTACCATCCAGAGGCAGAGACAGAATTATGGACTGATGCATGCTCCCAAGGATTTGGAGGTGTATTGCAGCAGAAGCAGGCAGATGGTAAGATGCATCCCATTAGCTACTTCAGCAAAAAGACAACAAGGGACGAAGAGAAGTACCACTCTTACGAATTGGAGGCTTTGACAATAGTCAATTGTCTTGAGAGATTTCGGATATATCTATTGGGGATAGAATTCGTGATTAAGACTGACTGCAACAGTTTGAAACTGCTGGCTGGCAAAAGGGACCTTTCCCCACGGATCGGGAGATGGTTTGTTAAATTAGTCGAATTTAACTATCGCATAGAACACATAAAAGGAGAGAATAATAAGGCTGCCGATGGTCTGAGTAGAAGTCTTGTAGAAGAAGCGACAGAAGTAGAAATTTGTGGTATCCCTATCCTCGGAATTGCACTAAACACTGCCTGGATAGCGGCTCTGCAGCGGACCAGTGGTGAGATATGTGCTCTACGCACAAAACTAGAGAGCGGAGATGGGAAGGCATGTGCGAAGTTTACACTAGATGATGGCAGGGTGTATAGAACAACGAAGGGGAGGTTGTGTCTGTATGTCCCGGAAGGCCTCAGAAATGATCTAGTGAGCGAGGCTCATAAATCATTGTCACATCTAGGGGTGGACAAAACTTTGGCCAGACTAAAGGAGACGTATTACTTTCCAAAGATGAAAGAGGATGTGCATAACTACATTGCGAAGTGTATCAACTGTCTCTACTATAAGACACATATGAAGTGAATAGTTTACTTACATCCTTTGGACAAGGGAAGTGTTCCCTTCCAAACGGTGCATTTGGACCACCAGGGCCCATTTGTGACCACCACAAGAGACAATAAGCATGTGTTAGTATTTATCGATGGATTCAGCAAGTATACCGTTCTAAAAGCGGTCTCGGACGTATCAGCAGAGGAAACTGTTCTCGCCGTTCGAGGCTTGTGGCACACTATGGAAGACCTGGAAGGTTAATTAGTGACCGAGGAACTGCGTTCACCTGTTCGAGAGGTTTTGCCGAGAGAATAACGTACAGCACGTGAAGGTAGCTGCTGGAAAGCCCCGTGGGAATGGACAAGTAGAACGGGCAAATAAAGTAATAAAATCGTGTCTAGCTACGACAACCGAAAAGGAAGACAGTACCGACTGGGACCTTAAACTGTTCGACGTACAGTGGTCACTCAACAATAGCCAGCATAGCATAACTTAAGAAAAGCCGTTCGACCTGATTTTTAAGTATGAACTAGTTGGACTAAGTGATAATCCACTAACTCTGGAGATCAAAAGAATAAATGCAAGGATGCCTGCGGACAAAGATATCACTGCAGATGTTGCGGGAAGGCTCAAGGAGAATGCTCAAAACCAAAAGAATAAGATTGAGGACAAGGGCGGTACTATACGAAAGTTCGACAAGTGCAATTTGATACTGGTGAGGCAAGAGGCGCCATCAACCAGTAACGGTTCGGTATTGCCTCCGACGGAAACTGTCTTTAGTATTAATTGCGCGCCTGGGTCTCCACCGTAGGCAACCACACGCACACGTTTTTTTAAACGTGACGTGTTTCCCGTTCTACGTGTGATTTTTAAAAATCGTCGCGAGACGCTACCATGAAGGTAGAAGCTGGTTACCTTCCCTATAGTGCGGACGTATCACGAGGTCACAGTTTTCTTTGGTATATCACCAACCGGTTTCCGGGATATAAAACGTGAACTCATTTAACCACCCTTAAAGGGATTGATGACACCAAGCGCAAGGCAAGGGAGGGTACTATACGACTCAACTCCATACGCTCACAACATCAGAGCGTTTTTTGGGTAAGGGCTAAGTAACCCAGCCAGCCGGGTCTTGGCTAGGGGCAGCGACCATCCTGCCAGAGTTGCTCTGAGGTCTGGAACTTAGTGATCGGCGTTCCCGACGATTATCGGCCGCCGCACGTCCTGGAGCCGAGTCCGGAGCCGCCAGCGAAGTCGCAGACGAGGAACGCAGGCCAGATCTTTATATATTTTTTTGTTTTCACTTATTGTTGTAATCTCATTTTGATATATCGTTTTTTTCTTTTGTGTAAAATTTGCGTTACGTGTTTCGTGCCGTACGTGTTTTGCGCTTTTGTAAGAAAAGGGTGGCTCCGACGGCCCTTCGAATCGCACGTTACGTATTCGCGGGATTCGGCCGAATCTGGTGAAGGCGGCGCGATAAGGTTGCGGGCGGAGGTATTTATTTCAGGAAGCGTAGGCACGGTGTCCTGTCTTTTCTGTGAATAAACGCAGATATTTTACACCACAAAATCCACACCTGTTATTTTTTGTTCCCCCCACGTTTTCTCAATCGGGCATTCTTTCAGTTTAACTTCCTGTTCTCACTGCGAGATTTAAATCTGGTGGTGTGGGCGCCAGATGGTCAGCCGTCGCGACAGTTCGTAATTTCTGAACTTCGCTGACTGTCTGCCGTCAACCCACGCAGGTAGGGTGAAGCCCCCCTTTGCGACGAAGTAGTGGCGAGGTTAAAATTACCTGGAGCCTTTTTTTAACCCCCCCACTCTCCGACACCGAGAGCCGGCCGTCGTCGCTGCTTCGAAGGGACCCTCCACTCGCTCCGCGGCCTAACGCGCTGATTACCCTTCAGACACGTCACAAACCGGTCAAAGCAGGAAATTGGAACCTAAATTCCGAGGGCCCTATGAAGTAATTAAAGTGTTGAAAAATGACAGGTTTATAGTGGCTGATATTGAAGGAGAGCAACAGAGAGCGCGGAAATACCATGGAGTAGTGTCGCACGATAGGCTTAAGATAGTTCAGTAATTTATATTCAGATAGCAATTATGGTTAGAATTTAAGAGTTTATGTTAAATTAGGTATATAAGTGAAATCATGTTATCTATTGTCGGGACGCCAATGTATCAGGTATGGCCGAGCTGTAATAGCATTATCAATGTATTGAAAAGCCCGCCATATAAATAGGTTGCTAGCAATGATGAGAGAAGTAATGTGAGAGGTGGACGAGAAACAATATAGGGAGATGGCGGATTGCAGTTAAATGCACCGAATGTAAATCGTGTCTTATTTAATCCATCCCTAATAGAAAAGGCCCGTGTGTGACATTATGAAAAATAGTCTGTTTTGCATCGACGTTTTAGGACTTCGTCATATATAACATACTTATGCAGATCGGTAACGTGCTAAAAATTGCACACTTTGCCATCGATCATTGTTTTCTGCAATTCGTGAATTACGAATTGTCTATTGCAAGATTTTAAAATTCAAGACTATTTATTTGTTGTTCAATAATCTCCATTTGATTTGTAAGTTTCTCTCAGTTTCTTTACTAAATGTAGAACGAATTGGTCTATAAAAGCGGGTGGAACTTGGTCTTGGTTGTTGCCACACTATAATGTTATTACCACTAGAAGTTTCATATTGTAAACGAAGTGGCACAACTGATGTCTGTAGGATATCGGAATCCGTGTAAAAAGGATCGGAGAACTTCTGGCTATATTGGGAGTGGCCAGAGCTACCATTGGTTCCCTATTTGTGAATCAATTTGAATATTCCATTGCTTCCTGATCTCTCTAAAACTTCAACAATAACTTCTTTTTCCACGTTAGCTAAATGATCGACCGTTAGCCGTTAGGTAAAATAAACTCTATAGATCAATATTTTCTGCTGTTTCGGTTATATCAAGTTTTTCCTTAGGTGTATACCACGTTTGTTTCGATTCCATAACACGAAAATAAGGCGGATAGAGATTGACTCCTTTTAGAAGAGCACTATGCCGCAGTACTGCGCTTTTGTGAATTTACAATTAATTATAAGACGCCGGCTCTTATAATTAATTGTAAATTCATCGCATTTATAAGATTCTTCTGGCAAACGTTTCACAATATTTTCCGTATGCCTACAAACTGTTTTAATCGTTTTTACAGATTTAGGTGATTTAAGTATGACTGTTTTAATAACGGATGCCACCTTTCTCCTTCCTTTGGATGCATAAGCTGCATGTGCGGCAAATGCTAGTTCTTCTGGGGATTGATGATCTAGCAGTGATTGAATTTTTCTCTGCTTAGCTTTTGGTATATATTAGCAAACAGCAAACATATTAGCAAACAGTTTAGATGGCCGTCCAATTTCGCTGTCTGATTTCCTTTTTTTTTTTTGAGTAAGTGTTGTACATGATTCTATGTATTTTGATACTTTAATTGTTTTCTGTGATCATTTGCGTTGTTTTATAATAAAAACATCGGATTTACTATAGTATTTTTCTATCATTTCAGAAGATTGCACACAAATATTTTAATATCTTCTGATGTAATGGCATCGTTAAACTGGAATTGTAAGGGCTTAATATTGTCCATTATGTACATCTTTAAGCGATTAATAACTTTGCTTGAAGCTCCATTTCTTAATAAATTTGCAGATCGTATTAATTCGAACAAATTCATACCACTAGGATCGGGCGGTAGATCTTAAAGTGCAGCTTCCAGTGAATGTCCTCATAACTTTAGCATTTTGCTCGTAACTATGTCTTCCCCCCGGGGTCTTCCTACTCTACATCCTCTTCAGCGCCGGCATTCAGGACTTGTTGTTTTTCTTGTATCTCGTGCTGTCTGGTATCCAACCTTACTCACGGTTAAATTGGCAGTAGAAGTTATGGATTATAGCCATGATATACACTTTCTCAGTGACGATTTCTCCCTGCTCATTTTTTATCTTGCAAATATGCATTTGCCCTCGGGCCATGTTGGTTGTAGTACTCGCTTGTTTTGCGGTGACGTGATACCATCCGAGCGGAGGTGCAACCAATGGAGAATATACAACTAGTAGACGTAGATACACTCGCTATGAAGATCACTAGTAGTATTTATAGAAGGTATGCACATACTCCAAAAGGCTTAGCAAGTTATGTAACAATACTATACAGGTTCTAGAAGAACGCCTTCGAATGGATAGATACTGCAATGACTATTTCCCTGCAAAAAATTCAACGAGATTGCAACCAATCATATTAATGCATATTCCAGAAATCATCAAGCAACGAACAAATACCACCAAGTATTTGTTGCACCATGAAAATACCCGGGTATTGGTGCTCCACTGAGCCAATCGGTGCTCCACTTTTACGCGACGGAGAAATGTGAAGAGATTCAGAGAACCCCGGTTGTGTGGAGACCCAATAATACTAACGGGGAAGGTTAAGTATCTAGGGGTTACACTAGATAGCAAACTAACCTTTAAACCGCACATTACGAAGATAGCAAACAGAGCTACGAAGGCGTTCTGGACCTGTAGATGAATGTTTGGAAACAACTGGGGATTTACACCGGTAGTAATACATTGGATGTATACGACCGTAATAAGACCAGTGCTAACTTATGCATCAATAATATGGTGGCACAAAGCCAGCAATAGGGTTTCCCAATCAATATTAGGGAAAAGTATAATGCATAGCCTGCCTGGGAATCACGGGTGCAATGAGAACGACACCCTCCAATGCCATGGAAACCCTACTGAACTTGGCTTCTTTACACCGTTGGTGGGGGGGGGGGGGCTTTAGCAACATCAATGGATCCCTGTGGTATACTGATGGTTCGAAAACAATAGCCGGCGTAGAGGCTGGGATCTGCAGTTTCCCAAGGCAATAAGACCCACAATAACCTAGGTAAGCACCCTACAGTATTTCAAGCAGAAATAATGGCAATCACTAGCTGCGTCTCGATCATGTTGAAGAGGGCTTATGTAAATAGACAAATGTTTATCATGACGAACAGTCAAGCAGCTCTGAAGGCATTCCAACTCCAATCGGATCACCTCTAGAACAGTACTGGGGGGCGCTAAAGCAGTACAAGTACGGTCATTCACCAGCAAACTAAAACTCGTGTGGGTGTCGGGATACCAGGGCATAGAGGGCAGCGAAATAGCCGACCGACTCACTGAAAAAGGAAGCGAGAAAGTTGCCTTGGGACCTGAACCGACTGGGGCTATACCATACAGCACAGCAACGGGAATAATAATAGAAAAACTCAAAGCAGCAACAATCCATCACTGGAGAGAAACTGACGGTATGAGACAATCAAAATTCTTCATAAGCCAAGCCTCAGAAAAGTTGGCTAAAGAGTTACTAAAACACCCCAAGGGCAGACTCAGGTGGCTGGTTGGACTACTACAGGGCACAGCAGACTGAGGAACCCTCCACGTCCTATGCGAATGTCCGACGGTAAGCGTCCTGAGGCAAAGATACTTTAAGAACCCCTTGGTGGGACCAAAGACAGTCAGCAGCTTTCCACCCAAATAGATTATAGACTTTTTCAAAGCAGCAGCACTCACGAATGAAAGCTGAGTTCACAGGGGAAAGCACAAAAGGACTATAGAGGCCAAAGTGCTGCAGGGCTTTAAGGAATCTACCCAAGGACAAAAAATCCACTAATATAAATATCCAGCTTGTTTGTAAATAATTCAATTAAAATGATTGAGGTGGTTGTATGGACATGTTGGCTATGCTGGAAAGAATAAATAAATAACAAAAGAGGTTTTTTGTCATGTCACGTCTTGCACGTTGTCACATCACGTCATCACGTATTCAAGAGCCTCAAAATGTAAGTCACAATAATATCTAACTTCAGAGACACTATTTATGAAACCATTGTCACGTACTCAGAGTATTTGAAATCTCCGTCACGATAACTTTTGGATGTGTATATATTTTTATCTTAGCAGACGTCATAAACAGTTCTTTATCTGCAAGTGAAATACCATTTTCTTGAATCTACTAGTGAATTAATAGTATATTAACAAACATGTGAACTAAGTCATTGTTTATAGAACGAGTCAAAAATTAAAACATGAGCAGTGAAACGGCGAATGTTTTAACGAAAGGGTGCTACAATTGACTTACTCACGATTTGTTTATACTATTTTTTATAGTTTGCGTCCTTTTTTATATAAAATAAGTATGTATTTTCTGTAAATAATTCATAGTTTTAATAGTTCTTTAATTTCAGTTGGTAACACTCATTTCACATTTGTTTAAATTGGAGTTCAAATTAATTTATTGACATTACTACATTATACTTACATTTCGGTACATTATACAATTCTTGTTGCGGCTATCTAGGTAGATTTACTGCTATTGGCCATGGTAGCCCTATTTTCATTGTGTAAGAAGATTATTCGTTGCACATAACACATTACCATTACTAATATTTTCATTGCATATCATTTCATCACCTGTCCATAGATAACCCCTTGCACTTGTCCAATCATGGCATATGACGTGTAGTTCGTCAGTGCGCACCATATTTGAAAATTAAAATTTTGTTTGCGCTAGGCTGATATTATGACACTGAAACGCGTGTGAAAATAGCTGGCAATTAAAAAAAAACCCTTTAAATTCACTCAAAATGAAAAACATCCATTTGATAGAATACCTTTTACTTCGAGGGCACCAACTTTTCCACTGCTTCTGAGGATTCATTTCGACCCCCTTCTGGTGATCATTGACCAATTGCGACGCATCATGCACTATTACATTTTGCGATTATATTAGAAATTATTTCAATAGATGAGAGTATTCTGTCAGGATAATAAACTGAAAATAAATCTCGTACAATCCATATACTATTTCCAGCTCAACACCAAAGGCCCTATTTGAATATTTCTTTGTGTCAGCGCTATTAGCGGCGTAACTAGAGGGTGACCAATGTGACGACCGCTACGGGCCCAGCTCCTAGGGATGAAAAATTTAAACCATATTTGATACTCTCAAATGTCGGATTAAAGCGGCGCACAGTGGAACAGCTTTGGCCGCTAGCCGGACAAAAATCCACAGAAAAGCAGAAACATCGTCAATGTCGTTAAAACTAGGGCCAGGATTTTAACTATAGTCTAATGCACCCATGGTACAAAGGGTTTC
Source organism: Othius punctulatus (assembly GCA_951805005.1). NCBI lineage: Eukaryota > Metazoa > Arthropoda > Insecta > Coleoptera > Staphylinidae > Othius > Othius punctulatus. Next base: position 79,980,531 of record OX638139.1, read on the forward strand.
TCTTTAAAAAGACTTTGAATGCCAGTGTTACACCGAAACGAGTCGCGTGTCGTGAATAATTCTGGCGCCTACTTTTTAATGTATGATTATTATACTTTGTAACGGGTAGTTTTCCTGAAAACACCGTTACAATAAAGCGTCAGATACCCCCTCCCCTTTGCCTAACTACGCGCGTCGATAGTCGTGGATTTTCGGTCAGTAGCTAAGTACAACGCGGGTCGAGTGGCTCTGATAGTGCTCGTTTGTGACGAGGCATCTGTGATTCAGGACCAAAAGAACCCACCCATCGACCCTAAACCTCCGGCGATTATGTGTGAGCGACCGGAGAGCGGCCTAGTGCCCGAATAAAGCGTTTAGCTCCACCTACTTACACCCACAGCACATCACGTGGGTAACCCGGGTAGCCCTCAGGCACCCGATAACACCTAGAGGCGGCAGGCCACGGCGTATCAGGCCGACACTCGTGCGATTCCTAGACGGACGACCACGAGGCGTCCGTGACGCACATCCGTCCCCACCACCTCCCCCCCGCATTCGAGCCACGGACGGGCAGGAAGCGGCCACCACGAATTTTGTACCCTTCTCGCTCACATTACACCGGACTTCGTGACGCGGACCGACCGCGCCCGAGAGCGCGCGATCAATCTTTTTTTGTTTCTTTGACTTCTGTGTGTCCCCTTGCGTCTTGCCCCCCCCCCCCCCCGTCTATTTACGTGTTATTATTCGGTTGTAAGGGTTCGCTACCCTACCGCGGCGGCGAAGAGTTGACCGCCTTGTAGCGCGTGGGTGGCCCAGACGTAGCGCCCCCCCCCCCCCATTTTTTTGTGTAAGCGTTATATGTTACCCCCTTTCTTTTTCTTTGTGTTTATACTTTTATTTTGGTGATTACTGTTAAGGTAAATAAACTACCTTTTTGCAAAGCAACGCTTTCTGGGTTTTGTGCTTTCCCCGGAATCCTTCCTCTTCACCTCGTTAAGTAAACCCAGTGGAGCCACCCTCAAACTTTCCGGATACAGTGGACTGTCACGCCATTCTCCACTGCAGCGAGCCAGGGCCGAGGTTGGCGTAGGTTTTATCCTAATGGGTTGGATTCCCCATAACCAACAAAGCAAAAAGGTAGTAGCGATAAAAGAGCGCAGGGTGATTTAGAAAGAGAACCCGAAAAACAATTTAGAGGGTGACAGATTTTGGAGCACAACGTGGGGCTATCGGCTAAAAAGGGCAAACCCTTTCTTCAAAAGGGCGCGCGGTCAAGTAGTGTAGTTTTGTTTTTGGTTCTCTCACTCAATCTCTTCTCTTACTCTCTGCCCTCTTGCATTGCACTATCCCGGTAGCAGTAATCAAAACAGTAATCAACGCGGGTCACTCATTAGTTTAACTTGAAACGGTGGAGCGTAGAAATATAGTTCGGCGCGCACAAGGCGCCCGGAATTGCGATAAACTCGAGTCATTTCTTTAGCCCGAGCGCGTAGCTTTGTGAGCGTCGTATAGAATTCCTATCTTCCTTTTTTTTTGTGGCCCCGGCTGGCACGCGTTTACTATGGACGAACGCACGGAGGTCAATCGCATCAGCCAGAAGGAGCTAATCTATGAATTAGCGTGGCGCGGAGCCACAGAAACTGGCACGGTTGACACGATGCGCAAGGCCCTTCGAGCCCTTCTACGGTTAGAGAAGGCAGGCCACCCACAGCAATACCCGCCCTACTGCGTTGCGTTTGAAACAGACGCGGCGGCCCTGCAAACGAAGCTCACGGAGCTATCGGCTACCGTAAATAATTTTACTGAGCTCCGCACGAGCGGTGCGTATTCGAAAATATTCACACCCGACAGCGTGGAAGAGCACAAAAACAGGTCTCAATTGTTGTTGGCTTTTCTTGCGCTTACCACTGATTTGAGATCCAAAGCACGCATCGCCGGCCGGGAACACTCGCGTCAGGCGAGCGGTCTGCTTGATACGACCGTATTGGAGGTTGCGGTAGACTCGCCGTCCAGCGGTGATGAGAGCGATGAGTTCTTTACTACTTCCACCCCCGCGCGGCGGCTACCTATTGTTGAACGGGTACGGCCAGTCCCCGTGAACCAGTGGAACTTGCAGTTCACTGGCGAACCGCGAGACATTTCCCTCAGTGCATTCCTTGAGCGAGTTGCGGAATTAAGAGTGGCGCGTAACGTTTCGCCCACACTGTTGTTTAATTCGGCCATTGATTTATTCGCGGGCATAGCACTGATCTGGTTCCGCGCGATGCGATCGGAAGTCACTGATTGGACAGGGCTAGTAATTAAATTGCGAGAGGAATTCCTTAACCCGAGTTATGATGAAGAATTATTCGAGGAGATAAAAAAACGTACGCAAGAGCCTCGCGAAACCATGGGTTTATTCGTGGCTTGCGTTAACAGCCTATATAATCGGCTCAGCGTAAAGGTGGCGGAGCCTTCGCGATTACGTATGCTGTTGCGTAATATGGCACCGTACTATCAACAACAGTTGGCGCTTCACGAAGTACCATCGATTACGGAATTAATTCGGATGGGCCGGCGGTTAGATGAAAAACGAGCTGTACTGGAAAAATTCACCCCACCCCAGCAACGTGTTCACGCCCTTAAACCGGATCTCGCATACATAGATGGGAGCGATGAAGCAGCAGCAGCCACGAGCGCTGGTAGTTCAAACGCCCGAGTTTGTTATACGTGTCGAAAGCCTGGACACTTTGCGCGTGATTGTTTACGTGACGGTACACCCACGCACTGTTCCAGATGTGGAAAACGAGGCGTTACCGACAGGACATGTACAGTCTGCCGGTCGGGAAACAGAAGACGGCACCACTAAAGGGTCGTTTAGTGGAGGACGCCGCCCCGACCCGCAATGCGATTTTATTAGATTTTATTCTAGCGAGCGCGCGAGGCGATGAGCGCCCATATTTAGAAGTCAGTATTTTTGGTTATTCACTGTTAGGATTACTTGATTCAGGAGCTACGCGCACCATAATCGGACAGAAAGGCTGGGAGATCCTTAAGGAACTTAGGTTGTCACCCACGGGAAGGGCGACCACCTGTAGAGTTGCCAACGGCCAATCGTGTGAAAGTATTGGGACGTTTTCCCTACCATTTTGCTTGCAGGGCAAGGTAACAGTAATTGAGGCCTAAGTGGTCCCGGCCATTAGCCACCCATTAATTTTAGAGATAGATTTTTGGACAGCCATGGGAATAGTGCCCGACCTCCGCAGTAATTCGTGGAAATTCGCGGTAACGCTAAATCGCGAAAAATGTTTATTCTGTCGATCAGAATTAAAATTTCTGGGATATGTTGTCAACTACAACGGACTGCAGGTTGACCCTGACAAGGTGGCGGCGATATTAAGTATCCCTACGCCCACACGCGTAACCGACGTACGCCGTATTATCGGCATGGCGTCCTGGTACCGCCGCTTTGTCCCTAACTTTTCTGAAACAACGGTGCCCTTGACGAATTTATTAAAGAAAGGGCGAATTTTTAAATGGACTGAGGAGTGCGAGGGTGCTTTCAATTTAATTAAACAGCACCTCGTATCTGCTCCGATTTTGACGTGCCCGGATTTTTCTCTCCCTTTTACTGTGCAAACTGATGCGTCTCAGTTTGGCATTGGCGCGGTTCTCACACAGGAGCAGGCTGACGGTGAGCAAGTGATTAGCTACATGAGCCGTTCGCTATCACGCACCGAGCAAAATTTCAGCACCACCGAACGTGAGTGCTTAGCGGTGTTGTGGGTGATTGAGAAGCTCCGCCCTTATCTGGAGGGTTCGCGGTTTACAGTGATCACTGATCACTATTCATTGGTATGGCTAAACAATTTGAAGGACCCCACAGGTCGCGTGGCGCGATGGGCGGTGAGGCTTCAACAGTATGATTTCACAGTCAAACACCGTAAGGGTAAGGACCACGTAGTGGCCGATGGTTTATCGCGCGGGGTACCGTTGATTGCGTCAGTGGAAGCGCGAGCAGCAAACAAATGGTACACGCGGATGGTAGCCAATGTTCTGAAAGACCCACTGACTTTTGAGCGGTGGCGGGTCACCGATGGTAAATTGTTCAAGCACGTACAGCACCCGTATCCCGAATTACTCGCAGGGAACGAGCAGTGGAAGCTTGTCGTACCCAGGGACGAGCACTTGGTCGTACTTGAGAAGGCCCATGCGGTGCCTACATCCGGCCACACCGGTGTATACAAAACGTATAACCGGATGCTTCAAACCTTTTATTGGCCAATGATGAGGGCCGACGTGGTAAAATTCATCAAGGGTGTAAGGTCTGCGCGGTAACTAAGCCCGAGCAGCGGAGACCTGCGGGTTTCATGGTCAAACGCGTAGCCAGCACTCGCCCTTGGCAGACAATCTCCACCGATCTTATCGGACCCTTGCCCAGGTCAAAGGGTGGCTTCGCCTATATTCTTGTCGTAGTCGATACTTTTAGCAAATTTTGTTTGACGTTTCCCCTACGGAGCGCGACCGCGGCTGCCGTAGTTAAGAATATAGAGGACCACGTTATTTTATTATTCGGAGCGCCCGAGGCGGTGATCTGCGACAATGGCGTACAGTTCCGTAGTCGCGAGTTCAGGCGCCTGGCGGAGCGTTACGCGTTTAAAACGTCGTATACGGCTAATTACCACCCCCAGGCAAATCCGACAAAACGCGTCAACCGGGTGATCAAAACCATGTTGACGGAATATATTTCGGATAAACAGCGAGATTGGGATGCCTATCTTCCGAAAGTGACATGTTGCATTCGAACCTCCCGTCATGAGGTTACGCAACTGACTCCCTACTTTATCAATTTCGGGAGGGAAATGTCACTGACCGGTAATGAGACAGCACTCATGCATCAGGACCCGGCCACGCAAAACGTGAATGACTACGTTGCACGCGCGGGACATTTAACGCGAGTGTACGAAGACGTAGCCCTACGATTACGTAAGGCAGCCACGCAACAGAAGCGTACGTATGATTTGCGGAGGCGGCCAATAGAGTATTTGCCAAATGAGATGGTCTGGCGCAGAAACTTTGCGTTATCCAATGCTTCCAAATATTATGCGGTGAAATTGGGCCCGAAATTTATCGGCCCGTTTGTAATCCACAAACGCTTATCCCCCCTGGACGTATCAGTTAAAACATCCAGATGACGGAAGATTACTCGGCTGTTGGCATACTAAGGACTTAAAGCCTGGTCCTAATTATGATGACGATAATTGCGAACCCCCGAATTATTGAGATGTGAGAGCGCGATCAGGAAAAAGTGGCAGTAGTCATTGACCACTTTTGGTTAGAATTATAAGTTGTTTTTTTTTGGGTTGGGTTTACTTCTGCTTTTCTACACTATCCTATACTCTTATTTTTCTTCTTCTTTTTTTTGGGGCAGTTAGGTTAGCTATAGGTTAGGTTAAGCTTTGAAATGTCTATTTTCAGTCTCGTTATTTCCTTCTTTATCAGCAGTGGTGTACTGTCTGACCTTCTTCTCTCTTTTCTTCCTTCCGAGTTAGGTAATGACGATTAGGGCCGCGAACCGAAAAATCTAGGGCGATCTTTCTTTTGTTTTTTTAGGAAATTGTGGAGTTTGTAACGGGTAGTTTTCCAGAAAACACCGTTACAATAAAGCGTCAGATATCCCCTCCCCTTTGCCTAACTACGCGCGTCGATTGTCGCGGATTTTCGGTCAGTAGCTAAGTATAACGCGGGTCGAGTGGCTCTGATAGTGCTCGTTTGTGACGAGGCATCTATGATTCAGGACCCTAAGCCCTAGACCATCGACCCTAAACCTCTGGCGATTATGTGTGAGCGACCGGAGAGCGGCCCAGTGCCCGAATAAAGCGTTCAGCTCCACCTACTTACACCCACAGCACATCACGTAGGTAACCCGGGTAGCCCTCAGGCACCCGATAACACCTAGAGGCGACAGGCCACGGGGTATCAGGGCGACACTCGTGCGATTCCTAGGCGGACGACCACGAGGCGTCCGTGACGCACATCCGTTCCCACGCCCCCCCCCCCCGCATTCGAGCGACGGACGGGCAGGAAGCGGCCACCACGAATTTTGTACCCTTCTCGCTCACATTACACCAGACTTCGTGACGCGGACTGACCGCGCCCGAGAGTGCGTGATCAATCTTTTTTTGTTTCTTTGACTTCTGTGTGTCTAGCGCGTGGGTGGCCCAGACGTAGCGTCCCCCCCCCATTTTTTTGTGTAAGCGTTATATGTTACCCCCTTTCTTTTTCTTTGTGTTTATACTTTTATTTTGGTGATTACTGTTAAGGTAAATAAACTACCTTTTTGCAAAGCAACGCTTTCTGGGTTTTGTGCTTTCCCCGGAATCCTTCCTCTTCACCTCGTTAAGTAAACCCAGTGGAGCCACCCTCAAACTTTCCGGATACAGTGGACTGTCACGCCATTCTCCACTGCAGCGAGCCAGGGCCGAGGTGGCCGTAGGTTTTATCCAAAGGGGTTGGATTTCCTATAAACAACAAAGCAAAAAGGTAGGTGCGATAAAAGAGCGCAGGGTGATTTAGAAAGAGAACCCCAAAAACAATTTAGAGGGTGACAACTTGCTTAGTATTTTTTTTAGTAATCAGTTACTTTGTACGATATATACATGCTAAATTATAACCAAATTATTTCATCTTGTTTATTTTTCCATAAGATATGCAAATAAATAGGCGATATTTTTTATGAAATAGGGTGCACTAATTATGCAGAAGTTCGCAGAGGTTCAAATTGCACGGCATAGTATGCTCTCAGCCTTCATCTATCATATGCCATTTCGTTCATCTGCCACCATTTGCCACCTTCGGAGTAATTAGTATGAATGTAGGGCGCGTCCTATCAAAAATGAAACAAAGTCACTTTTCTACTTACATTTTTTTTTTTTATTTTGATTAAATTATTGTGGAATGTCAATTTCATTTAAAATTTCATTTAATAACATCACTGTTGATTTTCTTTCAAAAAACTGACCTACATTCATGCTTAACGAGATTTTTACGTTTGATAATAAAAAAGGCTCCCCTTCCTACATTTTAAATAATTGAATCTACACTTTCATGTTTTTTTGTCGACTTTAAGTGTCAAAAAGCCAAATACAAGATTTCAGATGTCCGGCGATGTTTTGTCCGGCCAAAATCGCTCCTGTCCCACTGTGCGGCGTGGCACACGCCCAGGGCGCTAAGCGAAATTAAATTAAAAGATTGTCGAAGAAGAATGTATAATTAATAATGAATTATATTGTATGAAACGTTCCTAGATCCTAGATCAGCTCTAGTGAGTCACAACGCATAATAAAAACAAAGCTCTTGATTTAAGAGAACTCGTTCTAAGAGAAGCATTTGCTAGTCATATAAAAGAAAACATAATTATGTATAGTTTAATATTAGTAATATTAGGGGGGACATATGATAATGGCGAAATTATGGCTGGTAAATAAAGAGAGGTACAACTAGGATGCAACTTCTGATTCGTTGGCAAGATTTGTTCCATGTACTGCACATTAATTTAGTTGACGTTCATCCTGCCCAAACACCTGTAAAAATCAAAACGCGGTTTGGAACAACACAACTTTTTTTTTTCATTGTACTAGCAAGTGGGAACTTTTGACAAACAAGTGATCAATTCGGCTAAAAGGCGCAAGTGACCCTACCCTAGATGGTCGACGAAAGTAAATTCTGACGATACACTACGATTTCAAATATCTCGAGAGATCCAACTTCTTCAACAAATGTATGATGCCCAAGTTTCCACGGACACATCAACAAATTCATAAATATTTCTAAAATCATTGAAACAATATACATTTGTTTTATTATTATTAAAAACAGTAAATAAAGTAAATTTGATTTTGCAAGAAAAAGCAACCACCGTAGAAAAAGGTGCAAAAATGATAAAGGCACTAACCAATGAGGTTCATAATAATTATAGAAATTATTTTCTTTTATTCGTTTTACAAGTAAGGCTTAGCAGAAATTATAAATATAGAAACCTTCATTGAAGAAAATTGACGTAAATTTAAAAAATGTCTGATGAAACTGAAAGTGATGATTCATACAGCACGAAACAAGCTACAGTTTTCAAAACTGAACTTTGTGCAGATAGGTTTATAGCGTTGGAGAAAGTTGAAAATAATTTTAGTTTTTTAAATGGAAGCGCTGTAAAAATTATGCCCATGGATGAACTTAAACGAAGTGCAGCAGACCATGCGTTAAAATACAGGGTGTTTCAGGTAACCCTTCGCAGGCGTTTTTCTCTGTAATTTGACGTCATCAAGTTTTAGGGACAAAAATTGCATAACATAAGCCAACTTGAAGATTAGCCAATAGCGGTTATTTCCATTTCCGAAAGTTACTGGAAGTAGGCGGAACTGCAGTCAACTTCAGACTTTTAAATGGGAACCTAGGTCACTACTTTCGAGAAAACGATCGAGACTGGTTGTAAAGCTGAAACTTTATAACTTTTTCTATTTCGTTATCCCTTACCGCCCTGAATGAAACTGCACATTTTTTAAATATTTTTTTATTGAAACATTGATACTAAGTAATACAAGAAATCATTGTTTATTTTGAAAATTCATTTACAAAAATTTTAGTAAGTATTTTGCCGTGGTTATACTGTGAAACCACAAGGACTTAAAATGCATGGTATTCAGCAAAACAGTTTTTTTTTCACTCAGGCATAAGCCTACATTACAGGTGCGACAAGCCCATATGGTCCTATGCGGTTGGGCTGCATTGATACAATGAGCGCATCTTCTTGATGTACCATCAATGGGCATATGAGTTGCAGAGTCATACCGTTTTTCCTGTAGAATATTTTCGCGGAAGGAAAGCATTTTTGAGAGACTTCTTCTCTTTGCTGCAGATTTTGCTTCTGCCCCCACAAGGCCAGCAATTACTACTAGTCTAAACGACTTTAGATTTATACTGTTTTCTGATCTGTCTTTAAAAATAATTTAGGAATTTACTACAGACATATCCAGAAAGTACCACAAGATTCGATGCCACCATATATGACCTTTTCTATCAATTTCATAACAAGTTTTTAGCATGTCATACTTATCAACATTGTAGTGTGGAATGTGGAACTGTAAAGTTTTACAATATTGGGGCACCGAATAGATTTTAATGTTCCATCTTTCTGTCGCCTGTCAACAGATTCAACTTCCTCTAGATTATGATGGTTGCTGAGAAATAAAACTCCTTTCTTATCCATCCATTTCAAACTTAAAAGTCCATCATTTCTCATTCTCAAATCAAACTCTCCTCTCTGCATAGCTTTGTCATCAACTAAATCTTTCGGTATATTTTTGCTTCCCTTTCTTACCGTGGCACTAGCATATATCTTATCATAAAACAGGTCTTTCATGAGATTAACGGTTGTAAAAAAAAGGTCGAAATATACTTTATGATATTTGCCCACAATGGATCTTGTTAGGTGCTTCACTACCATAGGCCCCAGTTCCTTCTCTACTGTATCTATGATTTTACCAGTATACATTTAAAACTCGGATACATATCCAAACATGTTTGCTCTTAGCCAAACTTTGTATCCGCGTTTCACAGGCATGTATTGTCGCAATGTCGACTTTCCCTTGAATCTAATATAGTTTCGTCAATTGCTTGAAATTCTCTAGGTTTGTATGCATTCAACATTGTGGCTGACAAGCAGTCTAGTACTGGTCTAACTTTATACAACTTATCAAATTTGTTCTGTCGTCGTTTCGGCTGCACGACATTATCATTTAGATGGATATGTCACAAAAGCCAAGAAAATCTGTCGCGGGACATCAGACTTGAAATGAAGTGGTCACTGAGTGATAGTTTACTTGAAAAATAATCTTTGTAACTGGGTAATGATTTAATACCCATCAATAGGTTTATAGCAAGAAATATTTTCATTTCGTCAACATTCGTTTTCATAAATTGTTTTCCTTTTTCACAGTGTTAGTGAGTCGCGTATACATTTGTTTAAAATACAATATCTTCGATGAGACTTTGTTGGAAATATGGTTAGAAATACATCTACCGGTAATTGCATTTCTTCAGGGATGTTAGGACCAAATTCTGGAGAAAATTGGACTGGCTCTGTATACTTTGAGATGTATTTCCAAGAAGTTTCTTCTTTTTCAAGTTTCATCATTAACTGTAATAAAGTCAGTTGATCTTCGGATTCCCAACCTTCTTGATCTGGACTGTCCGTTCCATGTGTCAAAATACCATTAGATTCTAGCTCAATATCGCCTGGTATCACGAAGTCTGTATCAATACGATCAAAGTTTTCATCTTCTTAATCTATTTCCGAAACGTTTGACTCTGTGTCAGATGGTATTTCATCAAGAAACAATTGCAAATCATCGGCACTTAATTTTTCTAATTAAGCAAAATTTATCCTGTCTATGAGCATGTGAATCTAAACAAAAATGTATGTTATAAGTAAAGGTATAAGTAATAATTCATAAGTTGTAAGTCCTGCTGGTTACGTGCCGAATCCGATAATTTATGCGCAAAAATTATTGTATAGAGAAAAGTGCAACTAATTATAATATGTTCTTAATATTATCCCATATATTTATTAGTAAAATATTGTGTACTTAGCTGCCATTATTAATTATTAAACGAAAAAACAAGCAGTAAACTTTTAGGTTACAAAATGGCAGCTACCGAGAGATTCACTATTGTTTGACAGCTCTGAAAAAAAAATCCTGTAGTGATTATTGTAGAACTTTCAGTTTAATTTGAACAGAGAGCGCCACCACAAACTACAAGGCAGCTGGTTTCAGCACAATACCGCCAGGTCGTCAAACAATTCCATTTTTACCAGGTGGTTTCGAGGTGTAACCACTGGGGCCGAAAGGGTTATGCATATTATTTACAAAAAATTTTTTTTTTACAAAAGTTGTTTCTTTTTGAAATACCTATCTAACAATGCTACACATGGTCTAGATTAGGTTACGTCAGGGCCGTACACATCGCCCATTTAAAATTCTGAAGTTGAGTGCAGTTACACCTACTTCCGGTAACTTTCGTTAATCGAAAATTCGTCAATTGAATTCAATAGGTAGGGTTATGTCATTCTTTTTTTTTCCGAAAAAAGGCCTGATACGGGCGGTGTGGGACACCCTGTATATAAATTTTGTAAAGTTGTTATTATTATTTTTACGTTTTCTATCTATATTTTTTAATATATATTTAACATTTATATTTAACTGTGGCTATGTACTAAAAACATAATTGCAAGTCTGGCTTTTTATTATTTACTAAAGGAGCTAAGATATCTATTTGCAACAGGTGCTGATAGACCTTATTACGGCTCTGCGTTGAATACATATTCTGTCAACAGTTTTGATATTTGAAATGATCAACTTGCACGCGCTTGTAATTTTGGCTGCATAACCATTGCATTTTAGTCGTACAATTGATCATGTTGTTTTAAAACTGAAGACAGCTTATGTTCAGAAAAAAAAACACGATGTATAAATTGTGGTGTACTTTCCTTTCAACCTAGTTACAAGTCATCATATGTTTAAACTGCTTGGCCAATTTAGAGCAATAATATTTATATGAGATAAACGTGTAAACAATACAATTATAGCCTATTTAAATTAAATAGGTATACCAGGACCACAAAAACCTATTAATATTAATAATGACTATAATTTTAAACTATAACGTCGGTGCTGTAATTGGTCAACATCGTTTTGAGGTGAGAAATAGTGCTAAGAATAATTTAGAATAGGCTACGTAGAAAGCATACACAACAAACTTTGCCGGAAAGGGAACGACGTGTCGTTGACCTTTTACGTATTTCTACGTCGAATTAACGACTGGAACTTTTGCTATTTGTTTTAATTTAGGACTTCTGCTTTCACGGCCGACGTTGCATTCGGCTGTTTAATTGGGACGATTTACGAATGGTGCCATATTAAGATGTTTGCGGTAGTAAATTCTTGGATTTCATAAAATTTATAACATGTATTAAACCAGTATATAATTATGGCACCTTGATTGATTCCAATTGGACACCAACACAAGTTATTAATGAGTGACTAAATATAACAACTTTCATTACTGTTAAATGTAGATCATTGTATCAGACTTTCTCAAAGAAACCAATAGTTATGTGATTGGGGTGGTCTTGACTATCAGGGAGGTAATACATTAATAACTAAACATGTAAAATGTAATAACTTTTATAAGTGTTAGATGTTTACGGCATAAATACGTAAAGTAATGAGGTGTGTACGAATGAATCAGCTGCATGTGCAAAATTATTACACCTGTAAGTTAGTTATCAATATCAGAGGAACTATCATCTCGAACATAATCAAGTTCAAGCCATATAACTTCTAATATGAAATTGAATTAAATTACACAAAATGTGGTGATTGCAATAAGTAGAAAACCATAAACTAAATAAAGCCACATTAAATAAAATATTTAAAAAAATAATCCAAGTACAAATTACAGATCACTTAATCAAACACAAAATTATCAATCAAGAACAATATTCAACAATTCATATACCACATAAATAAAAAATGGACATGAAAAAAAATTGTATTAGACATATGCATTTACATGAAGAAAGCTTTCAACACTATAACACAAAAACAGCTAAACATATTGCATACATACTTAGTACATTATTTGGTTATCGCCTCCCATGCATCAGTGGCTTAGTGGTAATGTTTTGTTATTCTGTGCAACGGCGATTTTATTTATTTTTTGGATGAATCTATAGTACTTACAGCGATGCGTTTTTTATGAGACATTTCTGGAATACTATCCTGCATCATTGAAATTTTATGGTTAGGTTAGGTTAGGTTACGTTAGGTTAGGTTACGTTAGGTTAGGTTAGGTTAGGTTAGGTTAGGTTAGGCTGAGTTAGGTTTGGTTAGGTTACGTTGAGTTAGGTTTGGTTAGGTTACGTTGAGTTCGCGCAAAAGAAAGAGGAAGGGTGCCGCAGGTTTTGTATCTCTTCAATGTTTCCCCCTTGTGTTTTATTAGCATTTCAAGAAAATATCTATAATTTTGCGCATTGCAATTTCAAACTCCACCGCGTGATCGCCCTTGCTTCTTTTAGAATTTACAACGCGTCTAGCGCATGTAGTTCCATTTTGTATAACACAGTTGGCAAATACGCTGTAAAAATGAGCTTCAACTCTCAAATCTGTTAAACATTGCTTTGTTTGGAACAGTCTACACGGGAAACAACTACGAAAAAATACAGGATAACATAAACGAAGGTGTAATACTGCCGGAAAATTGGTACTTCATTAACTTACTAACAATAAATGAAGCATAAACGGAATATATGATATTCTTAAACGATCAAACCGCTGAAGACATTAGCATTACGACAAGAAAAACAAAAATGAAACAACAAAAGAAGTCAACTATCTTTGACTTAAAATTCAAGACAACCTGAAATGGAATGAACACACAGAAACACTAACAAAAAGAAATTCCAAATCTATTGCAGCGATAATTAAAATCAGAAATTTTATATCAGAAGAGAAGAACAAAAACACTATATCATGTACTCACAAAATTACTATCTTAGTAACATATGTGTCGTTCATTGGTAAAGTGACTTATCTCCATCTTATTGCATGTTGAAATATTAAGCGTTTTGCGAAATCATCTATAGAAAAAAATAATGAGACTATTTTTTATTGATTACTAACTTTTATTATTTATGAAAGTTTCGAGATTATAAGAACATTACAAATGAGTAATTAAGATCAATATTTATAATAAATAACGAATATAACTTTTCTTGAATGGAGTTACTTCACTGTTATAGTGACTGTTGCTCTTCAAAAGTGATTCGGAAGTACGCCTATAGGCTGCTTGAACGGGTTGGTATATCAACTGGAAGGTTTTTATAGTACCCGTGATAAATGGTGGAATGTACGGTAGAAGATCAAGCATATATTTCTTCTTTGCAATAGTGATAGGTCTTCCTAATGGATAAAGTGTATCCTGCAGAATTTGGTTCAAATTGTTTATTGATCGCCCTTGCTTCTTTTTATTTAGGTCTACTTCGAAAACCTTTTTTTTGCGTTTAATGTTTCTTTAAATTTAAATTGTAAAGGATGATCCCTTTCAAACCTCAGCTATCTAATGTTTAGCCAATTAAACGCCATAGCTACAAGCAGTCTTTTTCCTGTTTGTAATGGATTTTTTCAAAACTAGCAGTAGCTAATAATTGAGTTTGATTCATTTGGGAAACAATAAAACGATGTTGTTTTCGTTTAGCCGTTCTTATTATATTAATCCATTGATCTGGGCTATAAATTTATCCATGGCGTGGACTAGCACTATCAATTGCTTCAAATTCCCTATCATTGGGAAGATACGAGTGCCCAGATACTAAGAACTTGTGGTCTAAAATGTCAATACCAGTCTCAAGGTCTCGTACTAGCTTCAGAGTAGATATGCTTGTTTAAATGTTTTGCGATTTTGTCCAGTGCATGAATCTGAATACGTAATAATGTATTTTTGTGTTGACGCATTAGTCTTCAAGAGCTTAACAAGATAAGACGCAATGTCTTGAGATCCTCTTCCGCCTTCAACTTCGTCTCTAACATACATGTATCCCGTATCACTATTGAAACAAAGTATTCCCAGATTATATAAATAAATATTTCTTTTATAGTATGCCACTGAGGTTAACTCCATTTACAGTAAAAGATTCACATTAACTCCTTTTACAGTAAAAGATTCTTTGCCACTATTACGTAACAACTCCCTTTTATTAACTGTTATTATTTTTATAAGCTAACCAGATTCTGTAGAGATTTTTGCAGTTGTAGGCTGATATTCAGACCCAGAATCACTAAACTCTTCTATATTCATAGTAAACAATATCAATATGTAATTGAAAACACACAACTATATCATATACGTACAATTAGATGTTAAACATTTGTCCCATTACAAGTGAATCATCTCCGGACTTACTTCACCATTATGCTGAGTTGTGACTTACTTCACTATTATAATGAAATATTTAGACAGCCAAGTTCTCTTTATGTACAAGTAATGCCATCTAACGAAATTATAGTGCAACTGGGAGTTCACTTTTATATGGAAAGATATAAAAAAATCCGATCCATTTGCACAACAACAAAAAATATTTGAAAAAAATGGAGTTACGCCACTATTACATTGAACGCCACATATGGGATAACAACACAACAAAATCAAATATTTAAAATACTCTACAGGGTACTATTAGCCCCGAGCTATTAGCTAATTAGCTATTACCTAATTCCAACCAATCTCGAAAAGTAACACATTTTAACACTGTATCTATTAAGTCACTGTAGTGTACTCAATTTAACATGAATATGTCGCTTCTTTAGGTATATATTATTTGATCCAAGGGCGTGAAGTAAACGTTTTAATCCCGCAAACATGCAAATTACTCAAGCTCAGGCAACAAACACGTTAAGGGCTTAAAATGTATTTAACTTCAATGGTGCATACAACTATTTTGGTACGATCACTATTACTCTTAGGCCCAGTTGTACGATCGTGAATCATCTTTGATCATGGTTCAGTTACCTAGAATACAATTGATAATACATTGATATCCTTTGAAACTGACGCACGATCAAAGATAATCCACGATCGTACAACTGCGGTGTTTATAACTTCAAATATATGCGTGTATTATGGGTATGCGTGTAGATTTAGCAGTCTTGCTTCTGCATGAACTTGTAATAGTTGACTGTTATCACAAAGTAATCAGGTTGAGTGCTGATTCTCAACAGTTGCGTTCGCTAAACGCGCCCCTTCTCACAAGCGAGACAGCGTAATCAACAGGGAAAACTACATGCTTCTCAAAATGCTGGTAGTACTGACTAGTAGTACATGACTACTGATCACAATGTTACAGGGAAAATTGGAAGAAACGAAGCTGCAAAGGAAAAAGTACAGGGCATGAGCAAAGCCAAAAAAACTGATGGAACAGACTCGTCAACCACCTGCAGTGGCGCCTAAAACTACATTTATTGAGACAACTACTAGCGATTGTACACACCACAAACCACCGGGAAATACTGAGATAGAACAACAGGCAATGAACGGAAAACAGGGAACAAGACACAGTGTGTTTGAATTGGGAGAAATGTTGTATATGGAATGGATGAACAAAACGAAGAGCTGTGTGTTTATGTCGCAAAATTGCATGTACATATCTCTAGATTGAATCTGGATGTCACGCGAGAAATACTGCAGAATTACATTAAAAAAACGCATCCCAGAGGTACAAACAGAGTATGCAGAACTTCTGAAGCAGATTCAATCTGGAGCATATAAATCGTATAAAATATCTTTGTCTGCAAACTTCAAACATAACATAAAAACCTGACTTATGGCACTGCAGTAAAACTGTTTTATGATAAAAAAAACAGATGACGGGCACCGACAAACGCAAAATAGACAGTAAACTTATCATCATCCAGCGAAACGTCAGGTCGTATGTGCCTGTACCTGACGGAACGCTGGAAGTCCAGTAGCCAACTACCTCAAAGGATTCTACTTGGCCTTTAGTTTCTGCAGAGTTGAAGGCGAGCAAGGATGCGCGGCCATTTACTGCATATATTACATCAGGTACAAACAGCAAACTGATCTTATAGGTAGTGCGAGAAGCTAGTCGTTGAATGTGCGGCAGTGGAAATAGTGAGCGCTAACATAAAGTATGTTGTGCTTGCGTTCTATATAACCGATTTTGATTTTCAACAGATTTTTTCACAAAGCTGGAGAGTATACTCACAGAAGTTATATAAGAGTGCCACATTTTCATAGCGGGGGGGCTCACACATAATGTACAGTATATAAAACTCTGAAATTATTATGGGGTTATTTCTGGATATATCTAAAGCATGTTACTGTTTGGATCACAACATTCTTATAAAGAAACTTGAAAGATATGGCGCACGTGGCCTAGAGTCCCTGGAGTGGATTAAATCATATCTGACTGACTGAAGTCAAAGTGTAACAATCTCAAAAGATGGGAGGCAATATGTTTCTGAGTTATGTCCCATAATGATAAAGATCCTGCAGGGTAGTGTGATTGGCCCGCTATTATTTATTATATTTGTGAATGATATAGCAAACTCTTTATAGGGCCTGATGCCGTGGCTAACAAATGATGCTGATGGTCGGCAGAGACGGCACGGTCGGCCGGGCTATAAAGCATATGGTAATATAATATACATATTTGTATATTATGTACCTGGACTCATGTATGTATTATATATATATATATATATATATATATATATATATATATATATATATATATATATATATATATGTATATCCAGAGTCTAAATTATACATTGAATTCTGCGGAGATGAGCGAGATTGAATTTATATACTATGCGTAGATCCCGGTTTAAAAGTAGAAACGGCAAGGTGTTACGGCCAGCCGAAGTAATTTTAAAAGCGTAGACTTAGACGGAAGGTCAGTCGACACCCGAATATTCTTCGGTTGGCCCAGGTCAGCCGGAGCGCTCTCGGCTGCCTGGAACGCATGTACACCGAATCAAATTTGTTTTGACAGTACCAGTACGAGAAGGATATTTCGTTTCCGATATGCTAAGCTCTCTCGGGGGTAAGTTCTGTTTATACGTATGTCGCTTCTGAAATCGGTCGGCATTGGTCACGTTACTGACCGTGCCACCGTGCCAATGTTAGAGAAAGCAGGTATATATTTTAGCCGGCTTATTTTGCGGAAGAACTACCTTAATTCTGCCTGAACCCTGCACGGATTATTTTGCGGTAGAAAGATGTAAATTCTGCCGTCACCTTCTACGGTCATTATTTAAATTTTAATTAGTATTAAATTATCCAATAAATATTTTAAATCGTCTTTTTTAAATAATGTTATTTAATAAGAATAAATAACTTACTTATTGAGCTATTTTGAATTGTCGTCATATTTATACATATACAAAATTAAACCAAAAACCTTAGACCTTAAACCAAAATAACAAGAACTGAAGAACCAGTAGAACAGAACTGGAAGTATAACGGGGAACTGGAGGAGGGAAACGTTTGAACGGTGATCTGGACGATAGGCAGCTGGACAGATATTCAAAAGTAATGGTGGTGGCACGGGAACTCTTACTGTGATCAATGCTTATCTGTCACCTGTGCTGATCGGGACTCACTATTACTAGGTATCCTCGACTAACAGTGGAGCCAAATTATGCTTTAATATATAAATTTGCAAATTCCAGTTACCTAGACTTTATATATTTATATTTTTCTCAATCCACTTCCGTTTCAACGGCTGTAGGCTAAATCCTTTTTTTTTTTTTTTTTATTTGAATCCATTAATATTTACAATCTGTATAAAATAACAATAGGTAAATTATGTGTTTTTTAGTTTGTGTCATGTAGAAAGTTATCCATTGATAACTCTCTTTCTTAGTGTTGATTAAATTGGTTATGGATACATGGATATTTAAATGATGCTAGCTGAACGTGGTGGTTAGATCTGTTGGCTTGAATCTCTTGAGTCTTCTGGTTTCACCTGTGATGTCCATCAAGTTCTGTGCAAGTCTATTTGGGTGGATGACTAGTCTGCTTCGGTAATTTTCGAGGTGTTTTTTTATTTCTTCTTTAATTGAAGGAACTCGCAGGTCTCGCTCGATGACGTAGTTGGGTACATACCAAGGTGCATCCACTATTAGGCGTAGTACTTTATTTTGAAACCTCTGCAGAATTTCAAGATTGGAGTTGCTGGCAGTTCCCCACAGCTGTATTCCGTAACACCATATAGGTTTCAGTATTGCTTTGTAGAGTAGTATCTTGCTTTCTAGTGACATTTGCGACTTTCTACCTATTAACCAATACATTCGGCTCAGTCTGATCCCCATTTGTTTTCTTTTGGTGAATATATGTTTATGCCATGTTAGACGGCGGTCTATGTGTAGTCCGAGATATTTGGCCTCTTCTTTTTGCGGAATCTGAGTATTATTTATAGTTACTGGTGGACACGTTTCTCTTCTGGTAGTAAATGTTACATGCACTGATTTGTTCTCGTTGACTTTGATTCTCCATGTTTTAAGCCACTCTTCTATTTTGTGCAGGTTTAATTGCAGGTTCCTTGAGGCCTTTGCTGGGTCTCGATGGGATGCCAGTATAGCGGTGTCGTCTGCGAACGTTGCCACTGTAGTGATATTGGTGGTGGGTAGGTCTGCGGTGTACAATAGGTATAATATGGGGCCTAGAACACTGCCCTGTGGTACTCCGGCATTGATGTCTTTGAGATCTGTATACTCGCTTTGCTGTTTCACCAAAAAGTGTCTGTTGGATAGGTAAGATCTTATGATTTGGAAAAAGTGGTGTGGTATATTATTTTTTAACTTGTAGAGTAAACCGGCGTGCCATACTTTGTCAAATGCTTGGCTTATATCAAGAAACGCAGCCGAGCAGTATCTTTTGCATTCTATATCGTTGGAGATCTTTTTTACGATTCGGTGAATTTGTTCAGTAGTTCCATGCAGATTTCTAAATCCGAACTGGTGATTGGGAATTAAATTTCTATCTTCTAGTATTGGTTTTAATCTTTTCAATATAAGTTTTTCCAATACTTTTGAAAGTACTGGAAGCAGACTTATTGGTCTATATGATGTTATGTCCGTAGGATCTTTTCCGGGTTTTGGTAGCATTATAACTTCTGCTACCTTCCACTGGCTAGGAAAATATCCCACTCTCAGTACTGCATTGAATATATGCGTTATACATATTAGGCATTTTTTCGTGGTTTCTTGTAGAACTTTTCCTGTAATTAGATCATATCCAGGCGCCTTTTTGGTATTTATGTCTTTGTTAATGACGGCCTTTACTTCTTTTATCTTGAATGGTTCTATCGGGAAGTCTAGTTGGTAGGGGGTCGCCAGATAGTCTGCAATTCTGACATCTTCTTCTGCGTTACCTGCTGGGTGTGGAGTGAATACCTTTGCCAGATGTTGTGCAAATGCGTTAGCCTTCTCTGCGTCATTTTTACACCATTTTCCATCGTTGCCTTTTATTGGTGGTATTGCTTGCCGCGGCCTTTTAATTTTCCTTGTAGCTTTCCATAGGGAGTATTCGCTTGATTCTGTAGGTGACAAGTTACGTAGGTGCTCTTGTATACCTTGGTTTTTCAGTTCTAGAAGTAACGTTTTTAATTCTTTGATTGATTTATTGAGTTTTGTTTTGTCTTCTGCTGATCTTGTTTTTCTCCACTGTGCACGTAATTTCCGTTTGGTTATTATTTTTTCTTTCACTATTACTGGACAACTCTCTTTTAAATCTAATTCTTCCTGATAAGGTGTCGCTTGCCAAGCTGCTTTTTGTATTGCTCTATTTAAGTTGTCTATTGCATCTTCTATCTGCATTTCAGTTTTCAACGGTATGTTTACTTCAATTGAGCGATCTAGAGTTTCTTTAAACATATCCCAGTCAGTCTTTTTATTATACAGAGAAGGTTGCTTTGGTTTGTTTAAAATTTTTGAGTACATTGTCACTATTATTGGAGAGTGATCTGAAGATAAGTCTATGCATGACTCAGTTTTCACTTGTTTTTCGTTGATTCCTTTGGTGATGCAGAAGTCTATAACGTCAGGTATTTTTTTAGGATCAGAGGGCCAGTATGTAGGTTGCCCAGATGTTAGACAATGAAGGTTATTATTTTTCATACAGGCAAGTAATTCTCTGCCTTTAGTTGTTGTAAGGCGTGAGCCCCATCGTAGATGCTTAGCATTATAGTCACCACCTGCTATAAATTTATTTCCAAGTGTTTTAAAGAAATGCTCAAATTGTTCCTGTTTGTTATTGTGTTTGGGAGGACAATATACAGCTGATATTGTTAAAGGACCTGTCTTACTTTCAACTATAATACTAGTTGCCTGTATGTAGTCGTTTGTGTATTTATCTGTTTCGTGATGCTTTATGCAATTCTTTACTAGCAATGCTGTACCGCCGTGCGCTGTTCCATCTGGGTGATTTGTATTGTATAACGTATATTTTGGAATTTTCATGTAGCTTTTCTTTGTAAAATGTGTTTCAGCAATTAATAATATGTCTATGTTGTGTAGTAAGAGGAATATTTTTAATTCTTCAGTGTGTTGACATAGGCCGTTGGCGTTCCATACTGCAAGTTTTAGTATTTCTGCCATAACCATTATGTTTTGCTAGCAAGTAGTGCAGTTAAGAGGTTTAGCATAGTAGAAATTTGTTCGGTTAGTTTTTTGATCATTTCTTTTAGTTCTGACATTTCGTTATTATTAACTTGTTGTTGTACATTGTTTGGTCCAACCATCTGCGCATAGGAGGTACCGGGCTGTATGAGATGCGATTGTATGACTGGGTTTTGCTGAGTATAATTTTTTTGTCTCAGAGGAGGAAATTTAATTAGCTGCAGCTGCTTGTGTATTTTGCAGCCGCGATAGTTGGCTGGGTGTGCATCTCCGCAGTTCACGCATTTGACTTGGTTATCTCTAGTGTTTCTTTTGCATTGACTTGTAAGGTGGGATCCAGCACATTTTACGCATTGTGGTAATCTATTGCAGAAGTTTTTTGTATGGTTAAATTTTTGACATCTGGTGCATTGCGGTATTTCTCTCTTTATGTGCGGGGCTTCAAACTGAACTACTGAGTGCATAAAAAGTTGTACCTTATATATTTCTTTGTTGTTTTCCTTAGGCTGGAGATCGACATAAAACATGGGTAATGGCTTCTTTGTTGCTCCTTGTGTGATGTTCCAGATATTGGTAGCAATATGATCTTTTTGTGCTAGTTCTGATATTATTTCTTCCAGTTTTGTAGATGGATGAAGTCCTTTGAGAACTACTCGGAATTGTCTTTCACTTTTTGGTTTATAAGTGTAGAAATTTGTATTTTTTTCTTTTAATGCTTTTATAATAGCAGAGTAGTGTTGATCCGTTTTCGGTTGGATTTTAATTTCATCGCCAGATATGGCTTTTGTGGTGTAGTTGTCTTCCGCGACTTCTTCTAGTAGGTCTATGAGCGGCTGGCTATTTTGCACTCCAGAAACGAAGATTGGTGGTTGTTTTGCGACTTTTTCTGCTGTTTTTTCGTCGTTTAATTTCTCATATCTATTTTCGAGTGTGACAGGAGTGTTCAGCCAGTAATCATTAAGTGTGGTTTGTCGGTTCTGCCTTGTGTTTTTACTACTTTCTTCCGGGCTTCTGAGTCGTTTTTTATTATAATTTACTGTTTGCCAGTCTGTTTGGCTTTGTAACTGGGGCACGAAGGTAGGTTGTGCTTGCATAGGCTGGATATAAGGTCCTGAGGCTAAATCCTTGATTTAAATAAATCAGGACTCAAGCCAAGACTGATTTAAAAAAAAAAATTATAAAGGATATCAAATCTTTTGAAAGTCTAGGGGTAGTATCGGATTCCTAACGACTAAAACCTCTTAGTACTCACTACACCAGAAGGCGTCCATGAATCAATAATGAGGTACTGGTTGTTCACCATGACCTGTCGTATCATATTGATCATCAGAAATGTTCAGCATTCAGATAAAAGCGTTTAAATGCAGCTCGAAGGTTTGAATCTTTTAGGTTCAGCAAGCGTAGCTTCGGATTAAGTTATTAAGCCCTTACTGGTCTTTTTAAAATGCTAACTGGCAGTCAGGAGGACTCAGTCAGGAACTTAGTATGTGCTTCGGCGTGCGGTGCTTAATCCATGGGTTGTCTGTGTCATATTGCCTCATACCCTGGATTAGTCCGTTCGCGTTAGCTTCTGCTTTGCTATAGAAACCGAGAGTCTGCTGGCAAACAAACTCTTGGATCTGAGGCAAATTAAAGTCGTTACGCAAAATACTGTTAATCACTAAGAAGTGACAACCAGTAAAAGCTCTCAGACATTTGTTCTAGAACACTTGCAGATCGGCTACCTGTACTTTATTATACGCCCATGCTGGACGTGTATGTCGGTACAGGCCGAAGGAAGCGTGTATATAGCCTGTTATACGAGAGCCTCGAATTCTCATTGATCAGGGGATACAGGTCGGAAAATTGACACCAGGCCTTTCCTATGATCCGAAAAGTGTGGTTTCTGAAATTGAGTCACCGATTAAGGATGACCCCTAAATACTTGACCTTAGTTTTCCAGGGTATGACTTCGAATACCTGGCTGGTCAGGCCTTCTCCTGGTAAACAGAGCCGCTTGACATTTTTTTACATTTACTTTGATACGCCACATGTCATAGTAGCTCTCAAGTTCGTTCAGTTGCGTTTGCAATTTTCTCAAAATGATTAAGGAAGTAGGCTGTGTCGTCAGCGCAGAGTACAACCTTCTGCTCTCTCGGTACATCATTGATGTACAATGAGAAAAGCATTGGGCCGATCAAGCTACCTTGTGGCGATATTTCTGCAAGAGGAGGACTCACCTTCCGAGTGAACATAGAACTTCCTGTCCATCAGATACGAGTAAATAATATGGATGTAATCGGCCAGAAATCCCATGTAGATCAGTTTGTATATGAGACCCTCGTGCCATAGTTTGTCGAATATTTTTTCAATGTCCAAAAATACTGCACCTGTGTGGTGGTTATCGTTGAAGTCGCGCGTTATGCTTTTCGATGACCTAATTAGCTGCTGAGTAGTGCTGTGTTCTTGCCGAAACCAAACTGATCGGGGATTAGATATCACGCTGTGATATCGTCTCAATTAGACTGCTGAGAAGTGTTCGCTCGTACATTTTACTGAGGCCCGAGAGCAGGCTAATGGGTTGGTAGCTGCAAGTAAGTTTCAGCGGCTTTTTAGGCTTCGGGATTGCGATAACTTTTGCTCTTTTCCATTGGGATGGAAAGTATCTTAATGCATATATTCTGATAAATAATGATGCAATGAGAACATGTGCACGCCCCGGTAGATGCTTTAGTGCACTATTGCAAATACCGCCTGCACCGGAGGCCTTGCTGTTTATCAAGTATTTGATTATCTCACGAACTTCCTTGGCGAAACCGCCCAGAAGTCCTTAGAGACTGATTATGGAGCTCTTTTCCGCCCCTATAAAATTATCTAGTCGATGGTAATATCCTACGGAGATATACTGCCGCCCTGTTTTGTACGAACGTTTTTTTTTTTATAAAGGAGAGGAAATCTTCTGAAAAACACCCCGTATAGGGGAATTGTCAGATTCCTACCGACTAAAAGCTCTGCGTACTCAGGACACCAGGAGGCGTGCATGAATTAATAATGAGGTACCGGTTGTTCACCATGACTTGCCGTATCATATTGATCATCAGAATTGTTCAGCATTCTGAAATGAGCATTTATATGCAACCCGAAGGTTTGAATCTTTTAGGTTCAGCCCGCGTAGCTCCGGATTAAGTTAGTGACTCCTTACTGGTGTTTTAAAAATGCTAATTGGCAGTCCGCAGAACTCAACTTAGTATGTGCTTCTGGATAACTAACGGGACGAACGGGACAACTAACATATGTACTTTTATAACTTTTTGCTCCCGATAACGACGTACACCATTCTAGTTACGTGATCTTTCGGATATAATATAACACATTCTTTTGTCCCTAAAAAATTATACCCAGATGCGTTGTTACAATCATAGTCATAGTCAAGCATAGTCGATCCCATAGGGTCTTTCCGCCTTATGAAAATAATTTTGCAAAATTTAATCCTTTTTATTTTATTTTAGTATCACGAAACCTATAAAACAACATACGGCCGATTTGGATATAACAGACTCAGTTGATTATAAAATCTCAACCACGTCTGGTATATAACCCATATCGGCCTAATATGCACGCCACGGTAGATGCTTCAGTGCGCTATTGCAAATACCGCCTGCACCGGGGGCCTTGCTGTTTATCAAGTATTTGATTATCTATTTGATATATACTATTTCGGACAGTCAAACATAAATAATATTTTTGAATATTTTTTCTGTATGGTGTTTGAATATGCCGGGTGATCGATTTGCCGCGGAACATAGGGAAATATCATGGGATACTGGTTTTGCTTTGTTTTCTGCTCACCTATTTAAACTATAATACAATTAAAAGCACGTTTTCATATTGTTAATATGTTAGAATGCTTTATTCAAAGCAACAACAATTCACAATTGGCTTAGAAACCTATTTTAATCGCTATCCGGAAAAAAGATAACCGCATAAATCAACTTTTGCAATTAGTTCAAGACTAAAAGAAAATCTTATCAACCACGTATCATTCAAGAAGCCAAGATAAAGGTCTTACAATATTGTAGACTCCGAAGAAACTGCCACTAATGTAATTGGAGCTGTAATAGTGAATCCAGCAATTTCCAGCCGGTAAATTGAGGATCAATCCGGAATTTAGAAGAATCGTGCACTTAGAATTTGGAAGAAACATAAATTTAGACCATCCATTACTCGGAAAAGACACCATTCGCACGACCAAAATTTTCAACTAAGGTTGGGATTTTGCCACTGGTACAGCCTCAAACTTGTCGATAACATCTGTTACATAAGTTTTGGGAATTTTATTGAATGCTTTACGTGACATAGTAAAACTATTACATCTGGTCAACTGTGGAGAAACATATTGCTAGGAGTCTTGACAATTTGTTTGACATTTCATATTTTCGACTGATATTTGCAAAATTGCGTTTTAAGTAGATTTTCGAAATTCCATCTACACCTTAGTTGGACAGCTGCTGAAACGAGATATGGTAAACATTTTTTGTGGGCAAAATATTTAAAAAAAAAACTGTATATCGGACAATTCGCGAATGTGAAGAGGGGATTCCATGTGTAAACGTACCAAAAACAGGCTATCTACGGAAGTTAACAGAACTTCGGGTCAGCCGTGCAATCCAAAATCACTATTATTATGTCCACACATTAACTTGCCCGTCGGTTCCATGTTTCGATTGCTACAATTTGTCGATATATTGCAAGAACAGTATTCGCGCGCATAGCGCGCAGAGTAGGGATGGTCACGTGGTCCCGTCGTATGTGACGAAGGCCACGCAAGGATGTAAAATCATTTTGTAGTAAACGCTCGAAGTGTAAACAGTATAACAAGGCAGCGTTTTATTTCCTGATCACCTAAAAGCTCAAACCCAAATACAGTCCATTATCGAAAAGGCCCGTGATACGATACATGGCGACATGATTGGTCCTTCGAACCGGATTACGAAGGAATGCAGTACAACACAAGTGAAATTACTGGAAATTAAATACGCATTTTGCAAGCTCTGCAGAGAGCACACCTAGCAGCGCAAACAAGCAGTCGTCTCAGAGTACAGGGAAGACAGTACACCAAACAACTGGCCGACTACAGAGCACGTACACACACAGCAGCGCAAACAAGCAGTCGTCGCAGAGTCTATGAAAAACAACACAGCAATCAATTGGTCAACTATAGAGCACACACACACGGACACACGCACGTGAGGTCGTTCCATATTCCTCTTGAATTCTTAACCACATTCTTCTTAATCATTCAATAACGCAATGGAGCAATTAAAATCATTGAACTACAAACGTGGTAGCATAAACCGTCAAGTAATTATATTCGCAAATTTCATTTCAAATCTCGAGCACGAAAACTTAACACAAAGCGATATTTCAGATCTACAGTATAGATATGACAAATTCCAATTACTCTATGATCAATTCAACGAAGTGCAAGATGAAATAGGTGTATTAGAATGCGATGAAGACAAAGACTTAGAATTTCGAGAAACTTTTCTTAATACATACTTTAAATTAAAAAAATTGCCTCACAAATCCTTGCAAAATGTCACGCGACCCATGAGTCCGACAGGTCATCAAATCATTCAAATAGCTCCCATGGATCCCCGCGGATAAATCGGTTAGCAAATGTAAGGTTACCTCAAATCGAATTTGCCAACATTCAACGGAGATTACACAAAATAGCGAGAGTTTTTATGACGTTTTTGCAGCACTATTTCACAACAATGACGAATTGTCTGACGGACAAAAACTATGCTATTTACGCGCGTTTCTCAAAGAAGAACCATCAATATGTTAATTTCAATAGAAACAACCGACTTGAATTACAATATCGCGTGGGAATTATTGCAAAAACGTTACAGTAACAAAAGACGCATAGTCAATACACACGTACAAAATTTATTAAATATAGAGCCAATCAACAATTGTAATATCTTACTAAGAAGATTCATTGATGTTTTACAAAACAACATGCAGTGTCTTAAATCATTGGGACTACCAATAGAAGCGTGGAATGCAATAATCATTCCAATAACATTGAACAAGCTAGATCAATACACTAATCGTGAGTGGGAGAATAAACTTAATTCACAGGCGGATTCAAATGCATTACCTACATATAGCAAACTTTTGGAATTCTTGCACACAAAACAAAACACACAAGAGGCCATGGCGTTAAGGCACACCACGCCTGACCTAGTAAAACAAGACAAAGTCAATACAAAAACAAGAGTGGCTCAAAGCGTTCAAGCATTTCCGTCACAAGCCCTTACATGCATAAACTGTAAAGGCAATCACTATATTCAAAGGTGTGAATCATTTCTAAACTCAAACGCAGAAGAAAGAAGTGAGACAGCGAAGAAATTGAAACTTTGTTTAAATTGTTTGCGAAAGGGTCATTTTCTCTCAGAGTGTCGATCGTCGATGTGCAAAATATGCCACAAACGACACCATACTTTGTTGCACATTCCAAGGTCAGATGGTGAACGTGGAAACAACCAACCTGAGACTGATGCTAGTTTTAGCAACAATCCAGCTACATGTGAACAAAATAGACCCATCGGTAACACACATCAAAGCATGATATCACATTGCACATCTACGGTGGATATGTTACCAATTGCTCAAGTACTATTGTCCACAGCCAAGGTAAATACTTTCAATCAAACAGGACAATCACATGTTCTACGGGTGTTACTAGATTCTGCGTCACAGTCAAATTTTATAACCGAGCAAAGCGAGTAACTTAATAAACTTAAACAGACAAGCAGTAAACATGTCAGTAACCGGCATAAACCAAGCAGTTTTGGACATTAAATACAAAACTCAAGTAAGAATAGGTTCCCTCCATAATAATTTCACTACAAATCTACAATGCTTTATTTTACCAAAAATAACCAGTATGTTACCCTCTGCAAAAATCGATATCTCATCTATTACAATACCTGCAAACATAAAATTAGTTGACCCTACATTTAATCAACCTGGTCAAATCGACATGCTAATAGGAGCCAGTCACTGTTATGAGTTGTTATGTGTAGGACAGATTCGAAACCCGAACACACCCTCATTTCAAAAAACACAGCTATGCTGGATTGTCTCTGGCAACGTATGCAGAGAACCAGTAATCAGATCACAAGTATTTCTTTCACTCGAAACATTACGTAACAATTTGCAAAACCTCTGGAAGGTTGATGAATGTAACCCAAACAAACCAATTCTCTCTCGAGACGAAGCTTACTGTGAATCACTGTTCAAGGAAACAACTTCACGAGAGACTGATGGCAAATTCACAGTGAGAATTCTTCTCAAACCTGAGCTAAACAAACTCGGCAAGTCATTAGAAACTTCTACACAAAGATTTTTAAGACTAGAAAAACGTTTCCAAAACGATCCTCAACTAAAAGGAGATTATACAAACGTCATTAACGACTACAAATGTCAAGGTCACATGTCAGATGATCAGACAACGGAAGAATCCAAATTCTATTTACCACATCACTGTGTATTAAAGCAATCAAGCGAAACTACGAAACTTCGCGTAGTCTTCGATGGTTCATGCAACTTAGACAATGGACTTCCTATCAACAAATTACAATATGTAGGTCCAACGATTCAAGAAGATTTATTCTCTATCATTACACGATTCAGGACGCACAAATATGTTATCA
Source organism: Othius punctulatus (assembly GCA_951805005.1). Lineage (NCBI taxonomy): Eukaryota > Metazoa > Arthropoda > Insecta > Coleoptera > Staphylinidae > Othius > Othius punctulatus. The sequence goes on from OX638139.1 coordinate 80,009,449, forward strand.
CTGCAGATATAGCATAAATGTATCGACAAATCTGGGTACATCCAGACGATCGAAAGTACCAAACAATCCTCTGGCGGGATGATGCAAATCAACCTCTAAAATCATATCAGCTAAACACGGTCACTTTTCGAACCACTTCCGCACCTTTTCTCGCGATCCGGTGTCTATTCGAAATAGCCAAACAAAATGAAGCAATTTATCCGAATGAAGCTGACGTCATCGGGCATGATTTCTATGTAGACGACTTACTAACCGGAACTAACTCTATCAAAACTTTAAAAACACGTCCATTAAATTTAACAAACATCTTGAGCAAATATGGATTTCCGTTAAGAAAATGGAAAAGTAATGTACATGAGTGCAATGATACCACACAAAACGACAACATCAGATCAATATCAGACAAATTAAAAAAAACTCTAGGGATTTATTGGAATCCAAGCACTGGTCAATTTGCATATTCATTATCAGATCTTAAGCATCAATCACAGGTCTCCAAGAGAACTATTTTAGCAACAACTGCTCAACTCTTTGACCCAATCGGCCTTCTTGCACCAATAATCATCGTGGCAAAACTTATAATACAAGAGCTTTGGCAACTAAACCTGAGCTGGGACGAAACAATTCCTACAGTTTTGCACACACAGTGGATTAATTTCAAAAATGAATTAACACACATTAATAAAATAAGTATTCCTAGATATGTTTTCACCTCCACAGACAATACCATAGAATTACATGGCTTTGCAGACGCTTCCGAGCGAGCGTACGGAGCATGTATTTATAACAAGTCAAAAAACAAGAAAGGTGAATGTTCAATTAAACTACTAGTAGCAAAATCACGAGTGTCTCCACTCAAAATAATATCATTGCCTAGACTAGAGATTCTCGCAGCAGTTCTTCTAGCACAACTATCATACAAATTGAAGAATATTACGAAAATCAAATATCATAAAGAATATCACTGGAGTGACTCACAGATAGTTTTATGCTGGGTACGCTCACAACCAAACAAATGGAAAACGTTCGTAGCAAATCGCGTAACGGTAATTCACGATTTAACCAAGCACACAGATTGGCATTATATCAAATCTGGAGATAATCCGGCAGACATAATCTCGCGAAGCATGCTACCAAGAGCCTTGAGCAACTCCACACTTTGGTGGCAAGGTCCAGACTGGTTACCTTCTCATACACAAGTCAATCATCAGGAACCAATCACCGAACTTAATACAATCGAAATTCCTGATCAGAAGGAAAATATAATATCATGTCTTGTAGCAGACAAGGATAATTCATTCCCTGTCAAAACATTCTCAAATCTAAACAGACTAAAGCGTGTGACAGCCTTCTGCTTGCGTTTCTATTCAAACTGTCGTAAACCAAGGAATGAAAGACACTATGGTCCACTGACACCAATAGAAATCGCAGATGCGCTAGTCAGACTAGTACGAATATCACAAATCGAATCGTTCCCTAACGAGTATAATGCTCTTAAAGGAAATAAACATAGATATTTTTATTTTGGGAGAGATTTGGGAGAGCTTTTGGGAGAGATCTCCCAAAACTTAGGAGGACGATTGAAGTCACCAGATTTAAAATTTGGAAAGAGGCACCCTGTGTTGCTTCCGAATAAGCATCATCTCACAAATCTTTTATTTGAGGATGAGCATGTTAAACTGCTACACGCAGGACCGAACATGCTATTATCCACAATTCGAAACAACTTTTGGCCAATCTCGGGAAGAAACACGGCAAAAGGGACAGTACGAAAATGCATTAAATGTTTTCGATACAATGCAAGGGTCGAAAACCCACAAATGGAAATTTACCAAGCGCCAGAATAACTGCGATGCCACCATTTTTTACAATCGGGGTAAACTACGCAGGTCCACTGCTTATAAAAGATAGGCAAGGAAGAGGTGCAAGAATTTCAAAATGCTACATTTGCCTGTTTGTATGTCTTAGCACAAAGGCGGTGCATTTGGAGCCGGTCACAAGTTTATCAACTGAATCATTCATAGCTACATTCAGACGCTTTGTCTCCAGACGAGGTAAGCCACAGCATGTATACCGGGCTTTTTTATCCTTATTACACATGTGATGGACATTGTATAACTGGTGGCCTGCATCTACCAGCAAGGAATTTCCTATGTGTAATTCTAAAAATTAAAAAAACCACTCATTAGCGGCGTCGGTGCAGGTAAGTGTCAATTTTGGCATATGTTACACAGAGAGGTTATGTTTGTAACATAATGAGGTTATGACAGTTGCCTGCACCGATGCCGCTAATGAGTTGATTTTTTTTTTTTTACAATTACACATAGAAAATTTTGTATGTTATGTTTGTAACATAACCGACGCCGCTTTTAGCTTATGTTTGTACTAATAAAGGAATATTTCTGATTCCTTTATTGATACAAACATAACCTCTGTGTGTAACATATGCCAAAATTGACAGGTTGCCTGCACCGACGCAGCTAAAGGCGATTTACATCAAGGCGGCAGCGCCACGGTGGCCCATTCATGTACTAGCCTTGGGCGGCATTGGACGCTTCCAGATATGTGCTCCTATGTGTTTCATGTGCTAAAGTGTGCGATTTGTTTCAAATTCGTCGACTTCTGCCGTTTATCGTACAGTTATCAATCTGGTGGTTATGGTTTAACATCAACAATGGCAAAATATAAAAGGGTTTGTACCGTTTTCCTCCAACGCCGACAGCAACAAAAATCTTGACGTCCTATGTGTTTGTTGTGCTAAAGTGTGCGATTCGTATAAAATTCGTCGACTTCTGCAGTTTATCGTACAGTTATCAATCTGCTAGTTATGGTTTAACATCAACAATGGCAAAATATAAAAGAGTTTGCACCGTATTCGGGTCCAACGCTGACAGCAACAAAAATCTTGACGTCCGTTAGCATCGATTCCCGCCTGCAGGCAAAATGAACGTGAAATATGTAACGAAGCTGGCAAACACCGAGCTGATGGATATACAAAGAGCATGGAAGCTCGAATTAAGAATGGGCATGAAAAAGCAAGTACAGTCGTGTTCATTAAAGTGTTTACATATATATTCCAAGCATTTTCTTCCTGAAAACTATTTTCGAATGAGAGGTTTGAATTTTCTCTTGAACATACCAAGTTGCGTATCCATCGTATACATTGCAGTATTCATCGTACAGTTATAATGCGCGTATCAATCGACGAACTGGATACGAATGGCACACCTTTTACCTGCAGCCGGGAATCGGTGGAAATTAACGTAGAATACGGTACAAACCCTTTTATATTTTGCCTTTGTTGGTGTTAAACCATAATCACCAGATTGATAACTGTACGATAAACGGCAGAAGTCGACGAATTTGAAACAAATCGCACACTTTAGCACAAGAAACACATAGGAACACATGTCTGGAAGCGTCAAATGCCGCCCAAGGCTAGTACGTAAATGCGCCACCGTGGCGCTGCCGCTTTGATGTAAATCGCCTAATGAGTAGATTTTTTTTTTTTTAGAATTACACCTAGGAAATTCCTTGCGGGTAGATGCAGGCAACCAGTTATACATTGTCCATCATATGTGTAATAAGGAAAAAAAGCCCGGTATAGCGATAACGGCACTAACTTTGTGGGTGCAAATAATGAATTAAAAATACTAGACGAATTTCTGAAAACGCAAGCATTAGATATAACTGAATAAATTGCTAACCTGGGAATTCAATGGCATTACATACCAACCCACTCGCCGCATTTTGGTGGGCTTTGGGAGGCAGGTGTTAAAAGTACTAAACATCATTTGCGAAGAATAATGTCAAACGCGTCTTTAACTTACGAAGAGTTACCGACAGTATTAGCTCAAATTGAGTCAATCCTCAACTCACGCCCTCTAACCCCCATGTCCTCTGATCCCAACGATCTAGAAGTGCTGACTCCAGCTCATTTTCTGATTGGAAGACAATTGACAAATATTCCAGATCCAGACGTTACAGAAATTACACAGAACCGACGCTCAGGGAACCAACATCTGCAACAACTGAACCAACAATTTTGGCAGCGTTGGTCAAACGAATACCTCGGCGAACTTCAACAGCGGAGCAAGTGGAAACAAGCTACTCCCAATCTACAGATAGGAACTATGGTCCTCATGAAGGATCGCATGCAGCCACCAGCCCGATGGCAACTGGGACGAATAACTCAGCTTCACCCTGGTGCCGACGGAATAGTACGAGTGGTACAAGTGCAGGGTCATAACCGTGAAGTGAAGCTCTCCGTAACGAAAGTGTGCGCACTCCCATTGGAAGATTCTATTCCCCAAAAACATTAAAAAAGAGATTGGTTAAATATTTTTTTTTTGCTATATGTTGAACGCCCTAAGACCTTTCAAGGCGGGCGGCATGTTCGCACGTAAAATAGCGCGCAGAGTAGGGATGGTGACGTGGTCCCGTCGTATGTGACGAACGCCACGCAAGGATGTAAAGTCATTGGGTAGTAAACGCTCAAAGTGTAAACAGTATAACAAGGCAGCGTTTTATTTCCTGATCACCTAAAAGCTCAAACCCAAATACAGTACATTATCGAAAAGGCCCGTGATACGATACATGGCGATAAACAGACTAAAATATAGAAAACGCAAGAAATTTCCTAAATATACAGCCGCACAATTTGCCAGAATTTGGTGGTGTTTTTGGACTGTACGGTTAGTCTATTAACCTGAAGTTCTGTTAGCTTCCGAGGACGGCCTGTTTTAGGCCGTCAAAGCTGGTCAAACAATTGATTTATTAAAAGAAAAATTTGGTTATCGTTTTAGCTCGAGAAATGGTCCAGTCGAATGGCCACCCTGCTCATTCGATTTAATGCCGTTGGATTTTTCTTTTGTTACCTTAAGTCGAAGGTTTATGCCTAACAATCCAACAACGATAGAGGAGCTCTGGAACAACATCGAACTCGAAATTGCCAACATTTCAGCTGGTCATGCTCGTGGTGGTTATATACTCGTAATCACGAGAGGTGTCTCATGACTCATACATTTGGAGTGTATAGTTCAAATTTTCTTGAACGTGTGTCTACACTTATACGCATGTGGTCAGCCAGATGTTTAATGTCAAATCTCCAATGCTATAATTTCGCTGTGTAGGTTATGTGTACATAACAAGTATGTAAACACGAAATATATGTTAGGTTAACAGTGACACTGACAAATTCAATGAATTAACGAAGACATACGTTTTCACGGGTTTCATTTAAAACGTACAGCAGACGTATCGGATATTTACTCTCTCACTTTACTTCAGCGGTTTAGGGTAATATAGCGACACCGATTTTGCATTTATTCCTGCATTAAAAATTCATGTAGAATGAGTTATGAGACATCTCTCCTGATTTCGACTATATGAACGATGTCGAATTCCATACATAATTTTAACATGTGTAGTAATAGTAATAGTAAGAGTAATTTATTGGTGTTAATACAATTGTGTACACAGGTCATAATATTAAAACATAGAAAATCAATAATTCATCAATACAATAATACAATAATACTATAATGCAATAATACAATACTACAATAACAATGCAATCACAAAATAAAACATTTTAATCAAACTCGGACAGAAAAAAATCCTCTATTGAATAGAATGCACGATCAATTGAAAATTCTTTTGTTCTCCTTTTAAATGTGGACTTTTAAATTCGAATAGTAACTTGTTGAAAAATTGAATGCCCTAGTAGTTAGTTCCTGTCCGAGAGCGATACAATCTTAAGAATTTGTAGCACAAATCTCTCTTTTCTCTAGTAACATATGGATGTTGATTGGTAGAGTAGTTGCTTATGCTTTTTTTACATGCAGAAGGCATTCAAGTATATACACACAAGGAAGTGTTAAAATCTTTAGCTCCAGAAATTTGTTCCGACAATCTTCCCTGTAACCAATATTAGCAATAACCCTGACTGCTCTCCTTTGGAGTGAGAATATTCTATGACGGATCGCAGAATGTCCCCAATTTAAAATTCCGTACGTAGTGTGGGTGTTGCAATTGGGGTTTATGTATAAAAATACAAGGGCTTTGTTTCAGCCTAAAATTAATATATTTAATATTGAAAGTGTAAAAATACAAAGATGGGGTCGCGTGAATGCTAAGTGCTTGTTGCTCGAGATAATGCTGACTGTGTACTCTCAGTTTCCCTTAGTCGGGGGTTGACGGGGTGGGAGTCTTGCCTCCCACTCCTGTACATTACTTAGTGTAGTTCTCAAATAATAATAACACAGGGCACTCACATTCACCGCAAACAATGCCGTAACAGTGGGAATGACACGTCGCAAAGTAAGCTATGCGCGCACCCTGAGAGGACAGATTGTTATTTAAATTTCTAAACAATAATATGCTCTTGTTCATTTTGCTACTCAGTTCGACACTCTGCCTATCCCACAGAAGTAAATGATCTATTTGTAATCCCAAGAACTTAACTGAGGCTATATCATTCAATTTAGCGTTGTGTCTAAGTGTAAACAATAGATTTTCAGTTTTTGCCTTATTCAATTTGAGGCCATTGCCACAAAACCAAGTATCTACCCTTGACTGAGAACTCCGACTTATCACAATAGTGGTATCCAGATCATCAGAGCAGGATACAAGTGTTGTGTCATCAGCGAACTGTACAATCCCAACACTCTCCATGTACTTAGGAAAATCGGTGACATAAATCAAAAATAGCAACGGTCCAAGTGTAGACCCCTGGGGTACCCCGAGCTCTATTAGCAAATTTTCAGATGACTCATCCTTATGGAATACAAATTGTACCCTGTTGGTGAGGTATGATATTATAAACCGATAACTACTTGGCTCAAAGTTATACATATATAGTTTCTGCAAGAGTAAATCATGAAGAACGCAATCAAAAGCCTTAGATAAGTCTATAAATGACGCGATAGCATAATTTCCATTGTCTTAGCAATCAGTGATCATTTCTACTAGATCGGCCACAGCCAACAGTGACCTACCGTGTCTAAATCCATATTGATTATCGCTAAACAGTTTATACTCTTCGAAGAATGACAATATTTGATTATATAATAGTTTTTCAATTATTTTAGAGAATACAGGAAGTAAAGAAACTGGTCGATAACTATTGCATTCATTATTGTCTCCATTTTTAAATATTGGATTAACCTTTGCTACGTTTAAAACATCAGGAAAATTACTTGATAATATGACGCCGTTAATTAACTTGGTTACTGGTTCAATTATAGCATCGACAACACATTTTATTAAAGAAATTGAAAGACCATTGATGTCCTTCCTGAAGTTATTTTTAATACTTTTAATGATTCAATGATTTTTTATAAGTTCTAATAATGTTTTTTTCTTTGCACTTAGGGGAATAACAATAATTTTGAATGCAAAAATCCGCAATATCGCCTTTCTTGGAAACCGCGATTGGAATTTTAATTTGCTTTGAGTGGTAAGTTGCATTATCAATTACGATTATTGAGTTATTGGGTATGTTGGGCAATAATTGATTGCTAAATCAATTTTCAAATAAACCGGCGTTTATATCCTGATGATAGTCTAACGAGCTTGATGCAATATTCTAGGCTGATAAGAGCAAACTATTTCATACAAAACCTGCGTCTCCTCCTGCATGAAGAATAACAATTCTGTTTCCTCTATTGCACGGTGCTCTAAGGTGACACTTATTTGTATTATCGACCCATCCCTTGGAAACTACGTCGTGAGTATCGAACCATGTTTCATCCAAATAAATTATCGATCTCCCTCCATTTCTATATTCGTTTATTTTAGAGAAATATTCAAATCGCTCTTTCTGCAATCTCGGAGATTCCATGATGTCAATTTGTTTGTCTAAAGTTTTATCCTTAAAATCCTGACTAAGTAGGTATTTATACAAAGTAGTTTCCTTATATGGAAAATCATTTCCAAGAGTTTCCAAAATAAATTGGACCGTGGGAACGTTACCTGATTTATAAGAATTGTAAATTATATTTTGGATCCTCTTATTTCGGCAAATTTTTAACTTATTCTTCTTTTCATTTCTAGCGGTCCTTTCGTAATTATTCTCCAAACCGTTGAATATGATATTCCTGTCTGAATGGAAATTCTTTGCAGTGGAGATGCATGATTCTCGCTTATAAGGGTGTTATAAATATTTACGGCTATCCTTTTAGTATCAGTTGAAAGAAAGGCATGCTTTATTAATCCCTGATTTTCATTTTCGATAGTTGATGTGTCCATTTGATGATGGTTGTTTTGAAATTTATCAAAATCAATTTTAGACAAAACTTTCTGAATGGCTTCTTTCCTCACATAATTGAAATAGATCGTCGAACTGAGTGTCATTATAAATTGATGAAATAGTTGTTGCAGTTTCACTTAACGACCTTTCCATCTTAATAAACTCTACCTTTTCACAAGTTTACAAATGATAATATGCACACGTATGTAAAATGAGTACTGTTGCAATGTAAATGTTAACACCGACTGAAAGACAGATGTAGACTATTTGAGAAAAAGACTATTTGAGGCAGCCTTAACTGATTGTCTACCTGGACTGCATATTCGCCCAGCAATTAAGGTACAATGAACCTTAATTGCATGGGCGAATGTATAATCCTTTTAAAACCGTTTCCTAGGTGACGGCTCATAATTATCTACTGGCGTCTGTAGTCTTGTAATTATATCGAAATATAAAATTGTAAAAAGAATTACGTCCGTCGACTCAAAAAAAAAAACATGATGTAGATAGTTGTAAGATTATTGAATTCAATTTAATTAATAAATCATTTTTATAATATGATCAGAGTGATATAATTGTGTATATATCGAAGAGAAAACAATTAAGTAGCATCTTCGTCGAAAGTAAATTATTTGGTTACGTTCTTGGACGCCCGCCTCTTCGCAGCACGCTATACAATGGAGAACCCTTGACCGTAATAAACCCTCATTGCAGGTACATTTTCAATTTCAAGTGAAAACACTATAAACCTGAAGAACGGAACATTGTCCGGAACCGAATTACTGACTAACAACACAGGATCGATATCACATTTTGGTATTGAACACATAATTTCGTCGGCAATATTTGCAAAGTAAATATTAAAATCATTTGTCGATATATCACAGTTAGTTGTATCTGGTACCTTACCGCCGCACATGTCTCTAATGAGAGCCCACAATGCTGTTGGTACATTGGATGAATGCCTAATTAAGTGTCACTAGCGGCCCTTTTAGCAGAGATTATAGTTTTCTTATAGATAACACGCAATTCCTTTCTGAGTTGAAGTAGATTAGGGTGACTAAAACGGGGCGCTGGTCACTAGGCACAATCCCGAAATTCTTTGTATCTGGGCGAACATGTCGCGGTCGTATTAAACTGTCTGCACTTAGCTGCCGGCCCTCCCAGAAGAGATGATAATTTATGACTTGGGACGTTCAATAGGTTTCGTTTGTCCAGGCCCGGCTCTGATTTTTTATGGGCCCTATCATAACCGATAGCCGGGATTGTACATATGTACATACATACATACATTACTATTTTACATTTTACTATTGGGGTTATTCATAGCAAGGCATACCCTAGTTTATTTAATACATTTTTAAAATAAAATTATACATTTGATTATATCCATTATTTATTAATTAATTGCCTGACACGATTTTCGGGGAATTTCTCCCCACTATGAAATAAATAGTTTAGAACGAGGAAGGGTTGTAGATTACATTGTATTGTCATCTACAACCCTTCTTTGTTCTTTGTTATTAATTTGATAATGGGGAGAAATTTCCGGCAATTGATTGACAAATAATGGAAATAAACAAATGTTGTATTTTAATTCAAACAATGAATCATCAATTCCTTCAAATATGTAGTAGATTAATTATACTTTATTTAAATTACGCATATTATTATCACACAAATTTTAGTATTTTATTTTATCGGTACGATAGTTAGACATACGTGCCCGCTGAAAAAAATGCGTTTACGTTATACAGACCATTATTTGTTGACATTGTGAGGAAGGGTGCAATTTTGTATTCAATATGAATAATTTCTCAAACAAAGAGAGAGTGTTGATGGTTAAAATACAGGGTGTCTCTAAATTATGTGGAAATGGCTTAACCACAGATTACTTGGATCAAAAGAAGACTATTTAACAAAACTTATCTATATACAAATGCGTTTGATTTAGCCAGTATTCAGCTTCAAAGTTAATTAAAAAAAAAACAAAATTTGCTTATAAAAAGAGAACGATTAGATTGATTTGGATGTTGTTTGGTATGACACTTTATACGGGTATAACTCATATTTTGACATAATATTGTTATTATCAGTAGACCGGTTGTGTATAAACAAGTGAGGCCCAATATTAATACATTCATATTTTTTAATGACAAAAGCAAATAAACTATAACAAAATCAAATCGGACGCAGGGATTCATAATAAAGTTTTTTTGTATCTTTATAGTTTGTGATATCTGTTACAGCTTCGGCACAAAAAAATAAAATATGAGTTACTGCCCTACACTCGATTGGAAACAAATGTAATCTAGTTGCCGAGTTGATGATGGTTTATTCACAATAATGAATATAAAGTACACTTACGTCGATAAAACAGATATTTTGCTGGTTTTAGGATTTTAGGAGCCCTAATAACGAGGAAGAAATTTTGGAAATTATAGCAATTGCTTCATCCATGCGATATCCAAATAGTGCAAGAGCTTTTACTAGCTGATTATGACCTACGTTTTGCATTTTGCCGATGTATTCAGGAAAAAAGAGCTGAACATTTACTTTTTAACCAGAAAATTCTGTTCACTGATGATTTGTTTCCAAACGAGTGCAGCACAGTCACTCATATTTTATTATTTTGTGTCGAAACTGTAATAGATATCAAAAACTATAAAGATACAAAAAAACTTAATAATGAATGCCTGCATCCGACTCGATTTTTTTTAAATTGATTTACTTTTGTCATTAAAAAATATGAATGTATTAATGTTGGGCCTCACTTGTTTTATACACAACCGGCCTACTGATAAAAACAATATTATGTCAAAATATGAGTTATGCCCGTATAAAGTGTCATACCAAACATCATCGAAATCAATGTAAACGTTCTCTTTTTATAAGCAAATTTTGTTTTTTTTAAATTAATTTTGAAGCTGAATTATGGCCAAACCAAACGCATTTGTATATAGATATGTTTTGTTAAATCGTCTTTTTTTGATCCCAGTAATCTGTGGTTAAGCCATTTCCACACAATTTAGAGTGTTAAATGTTAAATTATTATATATGTTAAATTTAAAAACTGTATAAAACATATGAAACATGAAAATAAATATGGAAAATTTAAGCGAATGAATAGATTAATTGCTACGGAAACGGCCTTATGAACATTAATTTAATTAATTTGCATTGTGACAGTGGCAGTTTATTTGATGTTTTCTAATATCTAATATTTTATAAACTGCAATATGCAAATACGGCGCAAAAGTTGAATTCACTTGACTAGTCAGGGAAAGTGTTTCTCTGCTAAGGAAAACTATCTGTCACGTTAGAAACATAGAAACGTAGTACTTGATAGGTAGCACGCAGAAAATCTCCCATACAATTTATTAAATTAATAAATATTAATTTTTATTATAATTGGGGGTTTCATAAAAAAAAATACTCGACTCGTCAGTAAAATGTCTTACTTTACTCGGAGCCTGTAAAAGTTGTGAGGGTCACGTAAAACTTCATCACCCTGGCTTTTTTTAAATCTGAAGCACTGAAGCAGGCAATCCCGTGAACTGTTAAGTTGTAGTACATGCACGTTAAAGAACCCGATATGAATAGAGCGAAATTCATAAAGGCATGATTTCTATGTGTGGTAGATCGCTCCTTGGCGACGGTGTTTAGCTATAGCAGCAGAAAATATTATATAATTATGTTAATTTCTTAATATAACAAAGTGTTGAAGATAACAATAGTAAACTTGTTATAAAAATGAATAGAAAACAGTTTTATACCAAGTGTTATATTGTAATCTTTAACCCTTCTTTGTTTTCATTCCTTCCTTTGATAATGGAGAGAAATTCCCCGAAACACGTGTCTGAAAATGATTAATAAATAATGGAAAACATTATTTCATATTTCATTTCATTTCATTTAATATGAACTGTTTTTTCTGCTTATAGGTAATGTTTAATAAGTATTATAAAATTATACACAAAATATTCTGTTATACATACATTAACATGAGTACTTTGACGTTTTATATTTTTAAGAAATTTAAAAAAATGGTGATTATTTATGATGAAATTTATGTCGCCGGGTGAATGTGCAACTTTACCAGCAGTATTTCAATTTTAACATAAAACGGTCGGGTGTAAAATGGAATGAGAGCAGAAAAGGTCGTTGAATACCAAACATCTGTTGTCTAATTCTAAGAAACACGATACCCTACACATTCCACAGCATTTCGTAAAGATATTTACGCGGTAAATAGCATATTGAGAGGTATTGCAGAATACTTCTTTTCATACAAAACAGTTTCATGGCTCTACTGAAAAATTAACTACTTGGACTTATATGGTTTTTGAAATGAATGATTTAATTGAATAATTATGTTATCAAATTAATGTTTAAAAGAATATGATACTAATGAAAATCTGGCTATATGATGTAAAAAATTATTTATTACATACTAATCACAAACACTTTTACGAAACTTTGTAACTTATAAGGTAAGAAACACAGTTTTTAACGATTTAAGATTTACGAATTTTAATAAATATAATGCAGTTGTGCAATTTATATTAACTTATGTAAGTTAAAACAATGAGCGAGATTATTGCTTAGTGATACAATACGAGATAATAAAAATATACATATAATAAAATTATACTGAATTAAGTATATACACATATTATATATATATATATAAACAATCTTTATTAGACTATCGACCCCATGGGGTACACACATTATTACTCTAATATTTATAATTGTTATAATTTTCAAGTGTGATTAAAACCTAGTATGCAAGTGTTTTATATTTTTACCGAAATGTTTTACAATAAATTACTTCTATTTAAAATAGAATTGTAAATATTTGTTTTATTTAAACCATACCTTTTAAATCCTTTACTTAAAAACAACGGTGGTACCGTTGAGAATACGTACCCAAGAGACTAAATTAAAATGACGAATTCATACTTCTAGATTTAGTGAAGCGGAAGGCTTGCAAAGTTATACATAAAACAATTGTGTACAATTTGAAATTAATATTATTTGGAATGTCATATCAATCAAATATATCGTGATAATTTAAAATCTTGACTAAATTGACACTACCAAGTTATATACATACTGATAATTAATAGAGGTGGTTCCATCCCCTCTCCGGGCAGTCGCTAAATAGTAAAATTAACAGTCTTTAGTATATTCTAAGAATATAAGCCTGTTAATGATCATTGCTTACAGATTTTTTTTAGCAATACTCTAATTTACTTTTGATATTACCTAAACACTTCGAATTACACTTACTGAAAATATCCATAATATTAAATAACCGATCACGAAATAAAATGTTAAATGATTCTCAACATAATTGAATAAGAACAGAAACCAATCTTTTAATTGAAACTGGTAACATTTTCGTCATTAATAAAGTTAAACACACACACATATATATTATATATATATATATATATATATATATATATATATATATATATATATATATATATTTATATACACTGGCGAGCAAAAAATAGAGGTCACCTTAAAATTATGACTTATTTTCGGATTTTTTTTGTTTTAACTTTATGTTTGCAAATTGTAAACAATTGTACTGTATTTTGCACACTAAATTAAAAAAGCAATGTTGAATCGTAAAGTATATTTATTGTTTTTATTGCCTATTTTGGAAATATCACAAATGTACAGTTCAGACGAAGTTCGAATATTTGTTCCTAGGACCAATATGGAACAAAAAATAATGAAAAAAATGACGTGTGAATGACCAGTTTCGCAAAGGAAAATCAACACTAAGTAAGAAAACCACAACGAAACGTAGGTTTTCAATTAGAGCGAAATGGATGTTGTTTCATAAAAGTCTGTAACACGATGATAGTAACTGACAGATAGATAACATTTGTCAGGAAATGTATCATTAAACGCCTACTTTGGTTTACAATTTGCAAACATAATGTTAAAACAAACAAAATCCAAAAATAAGTAATAATTTTAAGTGACCTCTATTTTTTGCTCGCCAGTGTATATATAAACTATATTATGCATTGATTTAATCGTAGGCTATAATAATCATTGAAAATAATAGTCGGTATAACGTCAACGCACTTTTTTCAATGGGAACACTCGCTAAATATCATGACGATAAAAACAACCTGCTGAAATAAAAATATTAAATGTGTGCATAATTTGCTCGAGGGTACCAAATTTTGGCGCCCGGTCCTGCATTTAACTTGCCTGATGCCTCTCGGAACGTTGGTTTCGAACGTTAGGCCTCATAAATTACATTGGCGGTACCCTCTGTTGACATTTTACAATGTAAACATTTACGATATAAAGGAATCGGTTTTTCTAAAGGTTGTACTTTCTGGACCAGACTCCTAAAACGTGTACATGCCTCATGTACCAATCGTATATTCTCCCTCATCACGTCAAGCTCGGCAGTAAACCACTTGACATTAAGAGATTGACTACTTCTGTTTACTTTTAGCTTCTCTGGAAATGCTCTATTAAAATGACTTAACTACAATTCGGCCAAACCTGACCAGCCTCCATCTGTATCACTGAATAATGCAGTCCAATTCTCCGACGAGAGGAGACGGTAAAAATTGAATATGCCAGTTTTGGTGATTAGCCGTACTAGTTTGGTGTTAATAGTTATTTTGGGTCTCACCACCTTTAATGTCATGGAAACTCCATCATGATCAGAAAATGAAATCGGTACCAGGTTTGCTTCTCCATTATTACTATTACCATTAATAAATATGTTACCCAACACGAGTTACTACAACTGGATTTTCAGCCCGATATCTCAATTATTCTGTGTTTTATTTAAATACAAAATTGTTATGTCCTTACATAGTGAGGAGGTACATCATCTTGTTGAAAATGTTATGTACTTTCGGTAAGTCTATAATTTCCATGTTCATCTGGTTGGTTTCCAACCTCCTGAAGTATGAGATGCTCAACGGATTCGTTTAGCAAATTAGCGTAAATTTCGCCGTTTGGCGAATTTTTTTATGGGGTCGCTTGAAATCTGTAGTTTACAAAACATAAATATATAAAGAAACTACTACTAAGATACTATTGAACAGTTACGAGAAAGAATTCTACAATAATGTCGAGTCACTACTAGACAAACATTTCAGAAGGTTCGCGAGGAGTTTAAAAGTAGGCTATATTTTTGTTTAAAAAACAATGGTAACCATTTCCAACATTCACTTTAACATGTTATTTGAATTTACTAATGGAACACTTTTTCATTTTATTTGTACTTAATTTCGAAACTAGTTTACTAAATCATATTGTATTGATAATGTCTCAAAAGCATTTTTCAAGAGCTTTCCAACAATATATCACAAGTAGAGGGGTGACATTTTTTTTAGATGGAGGTTGCTGTGGCTCTAAGGGTGGGTAGGGGTCGACACTACCTACGCCATTTTGGTTCCCCCTTCGAACCACCCAAACGGTTTTGAGTAATTTTTAAAATAATCATGTGTTCTATGAGAAAGGCCATGGCAACTTTTCAAATTGACACCCTGTATAAACAGTCACTTTGAGAGTAAAAGTTCGGAGAAAAAGTATACTAAGCATTTATAAAATTACTTGAAAGCTGAATGCAGTTACGCATACTTTCGGTAATTTTCAGGAATCGAAACGATCACCATTAAATTCTTTAAGGAAGACTTATGTCATGACATTTCTTCCAGAAGCTGTATGATGTCATACTATCGAGAAAATGGCCGGTAGTTTTTGTCTGAAACATTAATTTTTAGTTCGTTAAGCATATCAATTACAAAGAAACTTTTCCTCCAAAAATTGTTTATTTATAATAAAATTGAAATTTTTACCTATGATTCTCAGGTGTGAAGTTAGAGAGTCATTTTTCAAAATCTAATATCTCAAAGACGGTATGGACACAACATTTAAAATATACGGCACAAAATTCGGCCTCACTAGCACAAAATTATAGTCCAGAATAAAATTGAAATTTTCACATATGATTTGCCAACTTCACGGACCTTACATTTTGCAGATGATTTATTGACAAAATTACACAAAAAGAAAACTTAGCAATCAAGTTTGATGGACTGACGAATCTTATTTTTTAACTCTGGATTATTTAATCTAAATAAAATTGTTACATTTGAGAAATATAATATTTACTGGAAAATTAACTGCACAACAGTATTTAGAAATTCTTAACAAATCTTCAGAAAATATATTGGACGACCTACCTATGACAGAAAATTTTCAAATATGGTATCAACAAGATTACGCTCCAGCACATAATTCGAGACTTGTTATAAATTATTTAAATTGTCGTTTTAATAATTGAGTAATTGCAATTAATACACCTAATAAATGGCCAGCCAGATCAGACAATTTTTACTTATGGGACACTTTAAAAAATAAGGTGAAGGGAAGTCATTTTTATTACAATTTACGTAAAGCAGTACTGGAGGTATTCAATAGTATTAATCGAAATATTGCACATTGCAAAAAGTAACTCGCAGTGTTGTAAAAAGTTGTCGATTAGATTAGCCAATAACGGTCTCTATTTTGACCATTTGAGATTCATAATTGTCCATTTTGGTAGATATAAGTAGATTTTTTTTAAATTCATAAATTTCCAAGCTCTTTGTTTTAAAATTAAGACTAATTATATTTACAATAAATTTTAATTTAACCATATGTTGTCTAACATGACAACATCATTCAAAAGGCATATGGTGGTAAAACCTCTTTCTGTTCTTCGAGTTGAATACATGTCAACAATACACCAATCCTCCACTATCATTACGACATCATGGACTAATTACCTCATCTCACCAGTCTAACACCTTAATTATTTTTTGTTTTTTGCTTTAAATAAAGATTTAGACGTGCTGAAGAAGGCCTCCAGGGTGAAACTAGTTTATGAAAATTAGATATATATATATGTGTGTGTGTGTGTAATAATAAGAAAGATACCCATGGTAGCCTACTCAATTTGGGACATCTTGTATATGTTTCACTTTTTATGGCCGCTTATAAAAGCGGCCTTAAAACGCTTAGTTCACGCCCGCGCTTTTAAAGCCGCGAAGCTCCGCATTTAATCATGATCCGAATAAAAAATAAATTGCTGGTTTAATCGTTCAATATATAAATATCAAATTGAAATCTTCCAAGATGATTACAATCTCGACCAGACGTCCTCACGTTTAAAAATAGACCGAATTAAGGGCAGTGTCAATGAAACACATCCGCACCATAATCGGTCTCAGGGCTGCTTCATGCGACAATGATTGAACTTATATGTCGGGCCCATGAAGTTAAATGAAAAGTCGATTTTTATTGGTATTAAGGTTAGGGACGGGATAGTGAAGTAAAATGTTCTTGATTTTCGCGAGTGAGGCATTTACGGACGTCCTGGCCTCGAGTGGTCCTTGCCGTTTGCTATAGAACACAGCCGTCAAAAAATATGTATCTCGGACATGCAATCTCTTGTTTGCGGATAGGACCTTGTCCTCAACGATTTTTTATTGTTAGAAGATTTCCTTCCTTATATGTCTAGAAAAAATGTTGTAAACAAATTATAATTGTGGATATTTCCTATTATACGCACTGGCATTGATTTTTGTAAGAATATTCGTAATCGGGTAATTCCTGGTAGGTCCTGATTTATAATCCGTTATCATTTCTCTTCAAAACAATATGGTTGTAATTAATTTGAACTGCAATAATCGCCATAAACGATAATTCTAGTTCCATCGACCTGGGTAGAAATGTAATATGTCTCCACCAAACCACCATTAGTGAATGTAATAATTCCGAAATCATTTTTAATAATAGAAAGTTAAATTTCTCACTCTTGAGAATATTTATTCTGAAACACTTGCTTCTTATGTGTTTTGCATGTATTTTCATTAGATTACAAGTGACAGAATGAATATTCCATAATTATGTTCAACGAAATACATACATTGCCATGAATTTCATGGGTTTGGGTGGAAATCCCGACAATCAAAATCCCGACAATTATAATCCCGACGATTGAAATACCGAAAAATCAGAACCTCGACAAATGAAAATTCCGTCAAATTAGAATCCCAACAAATCAGAATCCCGATAAATCGGTATCCCGACAATTAAAATTTCGACAAAGTAATATAATTTTTAGATTATTCAGAGATTCTGAGATTAATAATAATAATAAGGGAAAATAATAAAGGTCGGACTTTTACAATCTGGTTTATTAGTTAACGAAATAATTTAATTTAACTTTATATTGCTAAATTATGAGCGATGCCTCGAAGGTAATCAATTACATTTAAGTTTTCACGATTTACCATTAGGGTTCGAATTGTTTTTTCTCTTTCAATATCCGCTCGTTTTTTTTGTAGTAATTTTCGGTTGACCACGGAGTAAGGATTCGATTCCATTTTTAACTTGTTGCTGTTTTTTTAATAATAATAGTTTATTTTTAAATTTTATACCAGTACAATAAATATCTCATACAAATAACATTCCATATAATATAATTAATAATACTATTTAAAATATTGCGTGTTTTCTTCCTTCTGTCTTCACCTCGGGAGTTGAGAGATTTCTCTCCTCTCCTGGGTTAATGGTATTGAAGGATGTTGTCGGTCTTCTTCATTCCTCTTGTTTAGATCTTGTTATTTAGAATTAGGTTTTTTATTTTTAGTTTAAAAGGTATGTATTTTAGTTTTCATTATGTGTTCGTTCAGGTTGTTATATTTATTTATTGTTTTCTTTGTTAAGTTTTGTGTATGTTTTGTTGCTGTAAATTTTTCTGTTCTCAGATCTGACTTTCTTCTTGTATTGTGTTGATGGAATTGTTTATTATTTGATAGTGTCATGTTCCTTTTTGTTAGGTTGTTTTTAATTTTATATATTATTAATAACTCAGTTCTATCATGTTTCTTACATTGAGCTCCTTAGTTTTCTTATATAATTCTGCTCTATTGGTTCTTCGGTCGAGTTTGTAGAGTATTTTTAATATTTTGTTTTGTTGTGTCTGTAGTTTATTCATGTTTTTTTCAGTTGTGTTTCCCCATATGTTGCAGAGATAGTTGATTTTTGATGTAAAAAGTGCATGATATACTTGTTTCTTTTTCTCTTCCGGTACGTAGTTTCTGATTTTCATTATGGCGGCGATAGTTTTAGAGTTCCCTTTTTTATCGTTTCTATGTGTTGATCCCATTTCAGGTTGCTTTGTATTTTAATTCCTAGATAATTTTTTTGTTTTATTTGTTTTATTTTTGTATTCTTGATCGTGATATTTATATCTTTTGTTGTTTTATCGTTTGAGAATATCATATATTCTGTTTTTGCTTCGTTTATTGTTAGCAAGTTATTGAAAAACCAGTTTTCCAGCAGTTTTATATCTTCGTTCACATTGTCTTCTATTTCTCTATAGTTTTTTTTCCGTGTAAACTATACAGGTGTCATCTGCATATATATGTGGTTTTCCTTTCAAGTTCATTTCCAGCAGATCGTTTGTGTATATAATATATAAGATTGGTGGTAGGTTTCCTTCTTGCGGTATTTCAAATTCAGCTACAAGTGGTTGGCTTTCTGCATTATTTACTTTGTTTTATTGTGTTCTGTTTGATAAATATGTGTTCAATATGTTTAGCTCCTTTCCCGTTAATCCTATTGCCTTAAGTTTTTCAATTAATTTTGGTTTTGATATAGTGTCGAAGGCTTTTTTCATGTCAATGTATATAGCTAATACTAGTTGTTTCTTGTCAATCTTCGATGATATGTGGTGTATGAGATCTTGTGTAGCCGATGTCGTTCCTGAATGTTGTTGGTAGGCATATTGTTCCTGGTTGATAATTTTGTTTTTAAGCAAGTGATTGCTGATTTGAATTTGGATGGTTTTCTCTAATACTTTATTTAGTGTTGATAATAATGAAATTGGTCTGTAGTTTTCCGGGTTGGTTTTGTCTCTTTTTTTGTAAATTGGTATAATTGTGTTAGTTTTCATATATTCAGGATATAGTCGTTCTTCGAGTACTATATTTATGATTTCTACAAGAATAGGTGTTAGTATTGTTCTGTTTCGTTTTAAGATTTCGTTTGTTATCTTATCAAATCCCGGTGTTTTATGGTTCTTTAAATTTGTTATTATGTAGTTAATTTCTTCTTATGTGGTTTTTCGGAAGATGAGGGTTTCGAATTGCCTCTTTTTTGTTGTTGTTACGGGTGTTGTTTGGCAGCTTCTTATTTGTTTTTCTGCAAGTTATTTGCCTATATTTGCGAAATATGCGTTTATTTCATCTTTGATTTCTTCAGATTTAATTGTGGTGCCTCCGGTTTTTTCTTATTTCTTCTATGTAGTTTTAGTTTGTATCTTTTTTGTTTATTTGGTCACATATTATTTTCCACAATTCGTTTGGATTGTCTTTATTTATTTGAAATTTGTTTTTGTAGTATTGCGTTTTCTGTTTTTTCATTTGTGCTGTTGTTAATTTCGTTTGTTTCTTGTATTCTTGTCTTATTAATTCATTGTTTGGATTTTTGAGATGTTTGTTTTTAAGTCTGTTTCTTTGTTTTATTATAAAGGTATTTGTCCAAGGGGTTTCTGTTCTCCTTTTGATATTATTAGTTTGTTGGTTTTTTTCTATTATTCTTTGCAACGTTTTTGATAGCTTCTCGAAGCTGTTTATAGAGTGTGTGCTCATCGATGTTATTTCTTCTGTTATTTTTGGTTGGTTTGTTGTTGTAATTTTGAAGTATTGATATTTTAGTTCTATTTTCGTTGTATCTTTTAATTTTGTATTGATTGCACAGTGGTCGTATATATTTGAAAACTCCATTTTGATGTCGTCTATAAGTTGTGCATTCGTGATGACGTGATCGAGTATAGAATTGTTTCCATTGTTATTTTGCCTTGTGAAGAATTTATTTGATATTTTGTTTTCCACTTTGTATCCGTTTTCCTTCAATATGTTTTTGTATTCATTTGTTGTTTTTTTTTCTAATAAGTTGATGTTCCTTTTGCAATTCTTCTACCATGTGGATTAGACCAATATGAGCTCTTCCTACGAGTTTTCCCATCTTCTGTGCCAACCTTCAGCATTGTTCTGAGTTCGTGGTACTCCCTTTGCCATCGAATCAAATACTAACCATAATTTTGGAAGAAACGTTGGTTCAGAACGTAAAACATTGCCGTTTCTTAGATAACGCCAAATTCTTCCATGCACATACGTGTTTTCAAACCAGCTAATTACATATTTTGCCACCGGTGGAAACACCGGTCTGAGATTATCAAATGCGTCCGGAATTTCGTTTGAAAGCAGAAATGTCAGAGCAAATAAGTGGCGTATTGGCAAACTTCCTCTATTGGAAAGTCTTCATCATTGGCTTATCTTGCTGCCAAGCCAATTAAATTCTTCTCCATCCGCACTGGCCAAAATGGAAATAACAGAACTTGTGAGTTGCTTCTGGAAATTCAGACTTTGTGGCATGTATCGCTGCTAATTCTAAATCCGTGATTACTGTTGAAGCTACTAGCTCCACATTATTTTCATTCGCATATTCAGTCAATTTCTGTAGCAGCATTGTATATATTTCCTCGTCTTTCCCAGTAGTTAATGCATAAACTAAAGAGAAAACTTTGCTATTGGCATGTCCAACGGTCGCGTGGATTGAATATAACTTATAAAGTATTGTAGAGACTGTTTTGAAAGTACCATCCATTAGCCAGAAACATGATTAAGCCATTTTTTTTAATGTTTACCTTTATGATAAAAAGTAAAATACTTGTGTCACCAGTAGAGATATTTTTAGCCAGAAATTGTTCGCTAGATAAAGTTATTTTTAAATTATTGGGAATGCTAATTTGGTTTAAATCTTGCGGTTCTGTCGGTCTTAAAACCTTTTCGCACACATTTTATTTTTTGTCGTAGTACATTCTTTGATAGCATATATGGTATTAAATTTGGATGAAGAGCAATAATTTGACTTGAAATCACTTGACAAGGCAATTCCCTGGTTTCTTCAGCCTGTACTTTTATTGCCTCAATACTTTTACTGACTGATGCTGAACTTACATACTTGTGAAGCATGATTATGATCCGTGCATTTCCGGAGTCGACATTGACCGTCAATGAAAATTGTAGTGGCTTTTCCCAAACATTTAATTGATTTTATTTTTTCACAACACCAGTAATATAGTGTTTCTATGTTTCTTTCCTTTAACATCAGCAATCCACGCACGCATAATTTTTGGCTTCGTGTTTGAGAGGGAATAAGTTCACACACTTCACTTTCAGACATTTTCCAAAATCACACGAAGTTGTGTTACTAAATTTTACCTTGTCGGAATTTTAACTGCCGAGATTTTGATTTGTAGGGATTTTAAACGAGTTATCAATAACATTTACCTGGCCTGGCAGTAATAAATTGAAATCAACGATTTTTAGGAATACGTAGAAATAAAGTTGTGTTGGTGAATTTTACCTTGCCAGAATTTTAAACTGTCAGGATTTCGTCCGGATTTTGATTTGTCGGGATTCCGATTTGTCGGAATTTCGACTTGCGGGGATTGTGACTTGTCGGGATTTTGATTTGTCGGGATTTTGATCGTCGGGATTATGATTGTCGGGATTATAATTATCGGGATTTTGAACGTATCCCGAATTTCATAACTGTTAGTGTCAAATGTAAATGCGGCGTCCTAGTTGTTTTGAGACAAGTATCTTCCACTCGTATCGAATTTTCATTCTAACTTTGTTACAGAATATACTATTTCCTGTTGGCGAGATATGAAAAAAATGTTTCTGTACAAGTTGTTTTGTTGAAGTTATTTAATCTATCTTAAATAATGGGTACTGTAGTGACTGGTGATGCAGTAGCATTACACTAATCTCCCGTAACAAATAGATAAATTGAATGTATACGTTATTAAAGCACTTCCTGTAGCAATCACATTGTTTTACACGTGAAAGTGCCTTTTTTAGATGCGTTCAGTTCTTTCTCTTAAATTACCTCGGTGGGCAAACATACTCGATTATACTCTAGCCATAAATACATTTATCACACATCAATGGTTGGTAAATTAGCTACGATTAATTTTAATCTATATATATAGTTAGTTTTAATGGCTACCATTGGTTCAACAGGGAAATTAATCGTCGATAAAATTTAATCGGAAATCATAGAGAAACTATACTTTATATTTTCATAATAATATTTGTTTAAACTTTCAACTGCTAGTAAAGTTCAGCAAGTCAGCTTGGTGGATATTTTTAGGACGCACTATATTAGTACACCGACCTGCGGATTTTAGCCAAAATCTGAAATTCAGATTTCACTTCAATTTCGTGCAGCTTATCGTGTAGATAAGCCTTTGTGCAACTTGTGAATGTAAATGATAGTTCAATGACTAGCGATTGCTGTTATGTGGTGTGCGCAGTTATTAAGTATGAAATTGGCAGCGTAAAAAAACGGTTTATATTTTGTAGTTGTGAACTTAGGTATTGCATGCAAAATTCGCAAACTATTTGTTGGTTCCCTACAGCCCCTCAGGCATTTTCGGCTGAGATATTATCGAGGTTTATTCCCGAATTCCTTACAATATTTTTCTCACGACCATTAAGTTTACATATTAATTTTGATTTTTCATTTGATAGTAGAAACGCTCATTGAAAATTTTCATAACGACAGCATAGCCTCAGCTATCATCTTGACAATTTTTAATGTAAAATAAATTTATATTTGCAGTATACAAAAGCTGAGTACCAACGCATGACCACACATTATATGCCTCGCACCCATACTCAGTAACGATGTCACCTGAAGTAACATCGAACCTCCAAAATATCAGATGATTGGCTGTTTGTAAATATTGAGTTCGTCTAATGTTACTGTTACTATTACAAAATAAATAAACTACACATGATTTACTTTATTCCCGAGGGAAATTTGATATTTTATTCCGGCCGGGAATAAAGTAGGTTAGTACTTAGTATGTGTCGATTGTCAGTTGTATAAGGTGTCGGTTTCTTCCCAGTCGAGAGAAAAAACATGGATTTCCATTCCATATTTGTCATTTTTGATAGTAACATAACCCCATTTTATAAATAATTAGCTAATCAGAATTATTACCATATGTTAATTCCAGATAATTTAGCATTTAACAGCTCTAGCTCAAATCAGTTTTTCACATTTTTTTACAAAAATTTCATAGTATAACCCTGCTAAAAGTTTAAACCGGTGTAAAGTACTTAAAATGCTCTATAAGAAGACACCAAAAATTATACCGAGCCATTTAAAACTGTCGGCGACGTTACAACAAATAAATGACGGAGGTTAAAAAAAAGCCAACTTATAGCTAAGACTGTCCCATTTAATAAATTCATAGATTGTTGATGATTAAATAACACATGAAGACGCTATAGCCTTGGACGCTTTTTATCGAATACACTGTATAAAACTCCATTTAATAATATACATGGATTGTTGATGATTAAATAACAAATGATGTCACTATAGTCTTGGACGTTTTTTATAGAACAGTCTGTATAATTAGTGTAAATAAAGCACTTGTTTAAGTTGGTTAAGTTTTCACACTTGGTGAAGTTTCTAATAGAAAAACTCTACAATTGTTTCGGTCTCACGACCATTATTAACAGACAAATGAAACTAAATACCAATTCATGAAAGACGCTATATATACCTAATCCAAATACTAGTGAAACATTATTATCTCATTAAGGTTTCCTAGATTTGCGAAATAAGGTACTTTCAATAATCCCATTGAACACCGGATTATTTTCAAGTATTTTCAGTCATTCACAATATTCCCCGTTGCTTTTTAATTTCTAGAATTTCCAGGAGGTTATTTCCGTCGAGGGTCTGCGTTGTATCATGCTTAGTCACATCCCATGCTCAGTACATCCAAGATGGATGCTGATTTTTGCAATTGTATTTCTCAAATGATTGATTAACTATTAGTGATATAAAAATACTCAAAAAAGAAATAATCTTGAAAATTGATTTGCTGACAGCTTCACATTTTTTTTCCAATATGTCACAATGATTGATATATTTTATTAACAATAATTTTTATTAAAAAAAAGCATTGTGACATTGTAGACAATCATATTTTACAAAGCTGTGCAAAATTTGGTGGCTTTATGTTAATTTTTAATAAAAGAAATTTAGAAAACAGAAATTTGAGGGGGTTCGAACAGCCTTAATTTGAACTTTT
Organism: Othius punctulatus; assembly: GCA_951805005.1. Lineage (NCBI taxonomy): Eukaryota > Metazoa > Arthropoda > Insecta > Coleoptera > Staphylinidae > Othius > Othius punctulatus. The sequence continues at coordinate 80,034,930 of OX638139.1, forward strand.
AAATCAAAATAATTGAATATATAAACGAAGGAGAATATATGAGTGGTTATGTGTAAATAGTCTTTGTATAAATATTAGTAAATCTAAATGTATGATTTTATCAAGTAATCAAATCGACGAAAGTGTTGAAATAAAAATTAATGACATTGCTATTGAGGTTGTCACAGAGATAAAATACCTGGGCGTGATATTAGATAATAAGTTAAATTTTAAGAGCCACTGCGGATATATATTGAATAAAATGTCAAAAAAAACCTATCTTCTCGGTCGTCTGAGAAAGGATTTAAACATGAATGTGTGCGTTTTATTATACAAACAACTAATAGCACCCCACTTCGAGTTCTGTTCAAATGTGATTTTTCACTTACAAAAAGGTGACATAGGGGATATTCAACTTATTCAGAACAAAGCAATGCGTATAATTTTGAAAGTCAATAAATTTACACATATAAAGGATATGCTCAAGATTTTAAATTTTATGAATGTAAAACAGAGAGTCACGTACAAGGCTCTTATTTTCATACACAATATGAAAATGGGAAATATGCCTGAAAATTTAGTAGTAAAACTTAAATATGTATACGATGTTCATGGCCATGAGACGAGGCAGAAGTCCCATTTTTATGTCGATAGGTACAGGACAGATAAAGCGGAAAAATCGTTTTTCTCGAGAGGACTAAAGCTGTATAACAACATGCCCTGTCACATAAAAGATGAGATACATTTTCATAGGTTTAAGTCTCAGGTGAGGGACTATGTGTTTGAATTGATTGACTGTAAATAGAAAATAGTAGATGTAGTAAATAGAATTAAATTTATGTTAATATGAAGATTGTAGTTGCTATTTGTGTGTTTTCTTTTGTTGTTTTTTGTTGAAATTTTGTATATTATGTAGCGTTATTTGCTAATAAATATTCTTTATTATTATTAATAATAATAACGCACATGCTATTCTAACAATGATTATTTTGTAAAAACCTTTTTGTTTTTCGCCATTGTTCTTGCCTCTGCCCACGATTTTCCTCTGTTTTTCAGCATCTCATTTATGGAGTTGTTCCATGTTTGTCTTGGTCTTCCTCTGCTTCTTCGTTTTTCAGGTCTGGATTCCTGTATTCTTTTAACTGGCCTTCAGTTTCTCATTCTTTGTAGATGACCCCACCAGCTCAGTTTTCTTCTTGCCATAAATTCCTCTAACGATTCTACTTCCAACTCTTCTCTGATTTGGGTGTTTCTGATTTTGTCCCTCCTTATAACGCCTCTTACTCTTCTGAGGTATTTCATTTCAGTTGCCTGTAATTTGCTCTTTTATTTCTTGGTTAGTGTCCATGATTCGCAGCTATATGTTAATATCGGTCTAAAAACCGATTTGAATACTTTTATTTTTGTCTGACGGGATATTTCGTGTTTATTTATGAACATCTTGTTCAGCGCGTAGTAAGTTTTCATTGCTTTTTCTATTCTGCTGTTTATCTCAGTTTCTTGCTTGTCATCCTTATTTATTTCTACTCCCAGAAATCTCCTGGTTTCCACTTGTTCTATGTTTGTGTTGTCTATTCTAATGTTTATTTTTGTAGGTTCCCCGATTACCATTACTTTTGTTCTGTTTATATTCATCTTCATACCATATTCTTTTAGTACCTTATTCCATATATTTGGGCTGTATTGTAGATCGTCTTCCCCTTTCGCTATTATTATTAAATCATCCGCGAATGCACCTTCCAAGATTTCCTCTCTCTGCATATTTTTGTATCCAATCAGTAATATTTTTGTTTTCTGAGTGCATTTTTTTAACATCTCGTCCATGTAGAATTGTAGACGATGAACAATGTTGGGCTTAAGCCTCCCCCTTGCCTTAATCCTTATTTCGTTTTGAACGGTTCTGAGTTCTGATTACCATGTATTATCACGTTTGTGTTTGTGTTGTAGATTTGTTTAGTTATTCTGATTAGTTTGGGGTTGACTCCTCGTTCTTTAAGTATATCCCACAGCTTTTCTCTGTTCACCAAGTCAAAAGCGTTTTCCATATCTATAAAACCCAAGTAGACGTATTTTTTTTGTATTTTTGATTTCTCTATTATTTGCTGAATCGTGAAAATGTGATCTTGCGGGCTATGTCCCTTTCTGAAGCCACTTTGTGATTCATCTAATGTTGGTTCTATCTTTGTTCTTAGTTTTTTGTATAGGATTTGTTCATACGTTTTCATAGTTGTGTTTAGTAATGTCCACGGTAGTTTTGGCACTCTTTTCTGTCCCCTTTTTTATATACTGGAACTATATGTGCAGTTTTCCAGTCTTTCGGAATTTGTTCTTTTTGCCACACTGAGTTGTACAGTTCCATAAGTACTTCTGATCCTTTCTTCCCTATATTCTTTATCATTTCAGCCGTGATTTTGTCCGATCCGGGTGCTTTTCCATTTTTCATTTTCTTTATTTAGTTCTTCCATAGTTATTTCTTCATTTGATTTTTCCTCGTGTCTGGTTGTTTCTCGTTCCCTGATGTTTCTCCAACCGTGTCCGTGCCCAAAAGCTCTTCAAAATACTCTTTCCACCTTTCCATAATTTCTTTTCCATCTGTTATTTGCTTTCCTTCTCTATTCTTTATTTGTCTGGTGTTAAGTCTCTTCTCATTTCGGCAATTTTTGAGTACTCTATAGAAGAGTTTCTGGTTCCCTTTACTATCCTGCTCCATTTTTTTCTAAAAACACTTTCCATGTTTCCTTCTTTGATTCTATTATTAATTCCTTGACTTTTCTTCTTTTTTCTATATATTTATTATAGCTGCCATCTGTCTTTTGTGATAGGTAGTCTTTCCACGCTTTTTTCGTTTCTCTAACTTTTTTTTTATTTCCTCCGTCCACCATGCAGTTTGCTTTTTGTTATTGCTACTTTTGTTTGTGCCGCAAATTGTTTTCGCTGTGTCTAGTATAAGTTTTTTTAAATACTTCCATTTCTCTTCTATACCTCCATATCTGTGTATTTCTTTGCAATTCTCAACTTTACTTGTAATTGCTTCTGTGAACTTCATACTTGTTTCTTCTTCTCTCAATTTGTATGCTTTTATAAGTTCGTACTGTTGTTTTTCTATTGGGGAATTTTCTGTTTCTTTTCCTATATCTTTTAGTTTTAACTTTGTCACTACTAGGTAATGGTCGCTTCCAATCTCTGGTCCTCTTTTCACTTTTGTATCTGTTACGGTTTCTCTGTTTTGTTGTTCAACCAGTAAATAATCAATTATTGATTTTTCTTTCCTGATCTTAACTTCTCTGGTGTATTTGTGAATGTCTTTGTGTGCGAAGAAAGCATTTGTTATGATTATGTTTTGCAGTGTACAGAAGTCTAGAAGTCTTCTTGTAAAAAACTTGCCATTGATTATTAAAAATTAAAATCTGCCCAAGATCCTAACAAGAACAATGTTAACAGCGACTATAATTTTAACTATGTAAATCCCTATGGCCAGTGTTACGCCAGTAAAAACGCACTGTATAATAAAATGTGCATTTTTAAATTAAAATCAACGTGTACGAGGATTTTTCTAAAATATGTCCGAAATAAATATTGTATTCCAGATATTTTGGCACCGTCTATAAGGAATTACTAAGTACTATTAAACAACAAGAATATCAGACATGGGATATGGAATAGGGAGTTCTCCCAAGGCAATTTCAAGTCGACAATTCCGTAGAGTTGTATATTAAAAACACAATATTGAATTAATTATAAACGATTCACAATTGCTATTACAATATAGCAATTGTTTCTTCTTTGGCATAAAGGTGGCTACATCAGTAAACATAATTTGTGCTCAAAGATGTTCATGTGCGATCTACCAACGACAATAGTCAACACGGGGAATATATTTTCTTTTGCCTTTTCTGGTTTGAAAATGAGCTTTGTCATTTTCAATGTCAGTTTAACCTAATATAATCAAAATATCTGAATATTTTCACTGAGAATTTATGAACTGAAAATGGCTCCAGTTGTGAGTTTACAACAAACGGCCAATGTTTTTACCAGAAAAAGCCTTCTGTCGGTTCTAAGTATCTTTTCCCCAAATAATATTTTAACATATTTAAATAAAAACAAGACTGGCTTACTTTTAAACTGTTTTACTATTTTTGCTTATACCTGGTATGCGCTAGCAGATAATTTAACTTCGATGATTAATTATTGTGTTGGATTATTAATGCAGAAATTTTAGAAAAAACTTTCTGGGGGACACTGATCAAAATTTAACATTGTTAAACTTACTATTTAATATTTTGTATAAAATCCTCTGGCATCGATGCATTCTTGCATACGCGTTTGCATCGAATTTACTGTATTTTCACAAATATTTCTGCCGCGCATTTACTCCCAACTATGGAAGGCATTGGCAGACAATTGATCAACGTTTCTAATATTGTCGTTATCCAAATTCCAATTTTGGACCATTAACCCCCACACATTTTCGATTGGATTTAAATCTGGACTTCTTGCAGGCCAATTTAACACATCTAAGTCGTTCCTATGTCGGAACCATTCCTCCACAATCCGGGCCTTGTGTATGGGCGAATTGTTCTGCACCAAGGTAATGAGTACCATTTCATCCTCCGGATACAGTGCTCTTACAGACGGTACTAAAATATTTTCTAAAATGTGGACATAATGTCGGGCTGTAAATTTTGGTGGTGAAACTTGGACCAATTCTCCTGGACCTGACTGTGAGATCCAACCCCAATATCCAGCGCTAATTCGCCCACTCTGCTTATTGGGTCGAACGATAAACGAACGATAATAGAGATGTGAATGACTATTATATATTATTGTAACTATTTTAATCCACAATTATTGGTAAAACCCATTTGTCTTTCAAGAAATGGACTACAGTAAACTTACACGATCAACTTAATTATTTCCCAGCTACATTTTTCTGATATACAACAAATACACGAATCACATAGTTTTGTTGAGTATAATTAAACAAATTATTAATTATTATTCACTGTTACATTAAACAATTCAAATACATTTAGTTAGTTGAGAACAGTCCTATTTTATTTCTTATTTTTCTTCGAAATATTACAAAAGTTGATTGACAGTTAACTATTATGTGTGACAATTTAATTGTTCTTTTTAAATGATATTAATTATCTAGGAAAGTTTTACGCGTTTTTCTTGAATTTTTATAACTTAATCAGGTATTTTATTTATATAAATTAATTAATTAATAATACATATCATTGTAATATAATATTCATGCTTAAAAATTTATAATCAGTTCAACTTGAAATAGTTTTCATTTACTTAGGCAATACTTTTTGTCAATATTAACACAAAATCGTAGAAAGAGGATAATATATGTTCTAATTGACGTTATATTATTATAATCTAATTAAAAGAAAATTATAAACTTTGTAAGTTCAAATATGTTCATACAATAATTTTAGTTGGGAGAAATCAAGTATCGAACCCAGATACAGGTTTAATTTTGTATATGCATAAATATGACGACAATTCAAGATTGATAAATATGTAAGTTATAGGCTGCGGTGGAGCGACCGTTAACGCGTTCGCTTCTAGACCGCAAGGTCCCGGGTTCGATTCCCGGGTCTGCATTTCTGGGGTGGTTTTTCTGCAGTTTTCCCATCTCGTTGCAATAAATGTTGGTAATGTGCCGCTACCATCTATAAGTCGCGTGCAGGCGCAGATGGGCAATAATAATAATGCCCCTCTCCTCTTAACGCCCGCATAACTAGCAATAGTTCAGGGGCCTATGGCAAAATAAATGTAATTGGGTCAGAATTCTCTGTCAAATTATGACAGTAACCAATTACGCCATAGGTGGAGGAGTAGTACGGATTATTATTATTATTAATGTTATTATTATTATTATTTATTCTTATTAAATACAATTGTTTAAAAAAAACGATTTAAAATATTTATAGGGTAATTTAATACTAATTACAATTAAAATAATGACCGTACAAGGTGAAAGCAGAATTTACATCTTTCTATCGCAAAATGAGCCGTACAGAGTCCAGGCTGAATTAAGGTATTTCTTCCGCAAAATAAGCCGGCAACATTTTATACCTGTTATCTCTCCACGGTGCAGACCGTGCCACCGAGGCACGGTCGTTACCGATGTAGAACAATTTCAGAAGCGAAATACGTACAAACAGTTCTTACCCCCGAGAGAGCTGAGCATGTCGGAACAAAAAATCCTTCACGCACGGGCACTGTCAAAAGAAATCCGAGTAACTGTACATTCAATGGCCATAAGTGCAATACTTGATAGTTATGATCGAATAATTTCTGCATTGCATCAGCTGCATATTGATACTACAGAGAAAGGCGAAACAAGAATTCAAGCCATAAACATTTTGAATAAAATGGAGAAGTTTGAATTTATGGGAATGTTATATTTGTGGAGTTTCTTGCCGGATGAATTTCAGAAGACTAGTCAAACACTTCAAAACCCCCAAATTAGTCTAGATGTATGTACAAAATTGTATGCTTCACTTTCGGAATTTGTTAAAGGTTCCAGGAATATGTTCGATCATTTTGAGGAAAACTCAACGGCAAAATTGCCTGATATTGATTACAATAAAAGCAGATATAGAAGAAGGCATATCAATGATGATAAAATGATGCTTTAGAGAACCTTGAGCCAAGAGACAAGTTCAGAATCTAAACATTTATACCTGTGATGGATATATTAAAGTAAAGTCTAGAGTCTAGACACTAGACTAAAGATGCTGCAAAAAAGTTTTCATTCTTAATAAAATTAGAACCTACAGAAGAAGAGATTCATGAAGGAGTTAGTGCTTTAAGGCAAACATATCCTGAAGATGTGGACATGCATCTTGTAGGAGAAGTCAAGAATTTTCATCAATATGGTAGACATAGTCAAGCCTATGGTTCAACGGAACATGATAGTCTGATACATTAGGATCTGTATAGGGTAATATTTAACGATCTTGTCCTATCAGGATTCCCTAATGAAGAAGCAATTTTGAGAAATAGTATGATTGTTGCAAATTGGTCTGGAGAAAAATCGTTTTCTCTGCCGAAGAGGATAAAAGATTAAGAAAGAATTTAGAACAACAATTACTCAAGATAAATTGTAATGATAATTGATACTTTAAGCACCTATTTTATCATATGTTTCCTCTTTGTAGTTTTTACCTGATGATGACCCTTTAACAGGTCGAAACCGGTCGCAAATTTATATTAAATAAATACGAACCCAATTTTAAGGAAGTACATTTATTAACATACAAATAGAACAAACCCTAATATGAGAAACTTAAATGAAATAAATTGTGTTCCCTCAGTCTCATGTGCACAGAAAGTCACAAACTAAGCAGTATATCATTTGATGATGTCATCAGTGACTTTGCTCTGTCAAGGGCAAGAAAGTAAATATTTTAGTTTAATATAATTCCTTAATTCTTATAATTGTTTCAAGAGATTAGATAATAAGCATTTGTAAATTGTGCATTTTAAAATAACTTTTGTTTCTTTCTTCCAGAGATTACATTTTTAAGTCTGTTATGAATAAAAATTATTTTAAGTTACAGATTTATTATTTCACTATCTCTATACTTCTTAATTGTATTTCAGTATAATACTCTAGGTATCCGAAAATCATATTTGGCACTGACATATAATATCTGGACTTATAAAGGGCCCCATATCTCAAATTGCTTAGGGCCTTATCAAGTCCTAATCCGGCCCTGACTGTACAAGCAAATATTGTGTAGAAGAGCTGTTTTCCATTATATTACGAAACAATTGCTACAATCAACAATAATATTGGCCTGCCAAGAGTTATTTTCTAAAAAGTAAGCGGGACACCTCTGTCGAGTTGCGGGACACCCTGTATATCATTCCATCTTCGAGAAGTAGTGATTCTGATAAATCATACAGAATGACAATTCGGTCGGATAAGTGAAACGTAAAAATTCATCGTTTTATTCAGTTTCTCACGGATACACATAATTCCAGCTTCTGATTAATTTTTGCGTTACTTCCGGGTGCCAATTACGTATCATTAATTCTAATAGAACACATACGGGCCACGCATTAATAATTAGTAGCACTGCGTTACCAAGGTGCTCGCCAGGGATTGTATAGTAAGCGACCTTACGCTTATTTTTACTGGCTGTGATTTGATTTTTTTCAAGGGCTCGTCGAAACTTCACCGCACACATAATTAACTATGAGTTAATTAAGGTCAACACCGATTTAAATATCCAATACTTAATTGTTTAGTAAACTATGAAATTACGCAGTATTTTAGGAGATTCCCATCGTGTTATGATGAACAGTGCATCAATCAATTAGGAGTATACTTTATCACATATATGTCCTCGTTTTTTGTGTTAATATAAAAAATATCTGACGCATAGCAAAATAAATTATTGAACACTATTATTATTATTATCATTTGAATTTAATTTGGGACATCTGCCATGATTATTATCTAGGCAAATTTTCTATATTATAGTATAGAAATTGAACGATTTTAATATTTGGTAGAGCAGAATAAATGGCTAATGATTAATTAAAACCTTATTCTTTTCACCACATGGATTCAAAATAATTTAATATCATTGCTGTGAATAAATAGCAGGCTTCGATAGAAACCAAATCTCTACAATTCGACTTGCAGGAAAATCTTGCAAAGATTTGCAAGATGTTATTGCACTATCATCAGAAAGTGCAAACTTGCAAGTACAGAATTTTAATTTGTACAGGGTATTTCAACGCTCATGAAATGGTCAACCACGGGGTTATTAAACCAAATATAAAAAAATATCTTAGACAAAAGTTGTGTACAATAATGAGTTGCACTTCATAAAAATATTGAAATTTATACAGTAATACAGGATATCAAAATGCAAAGATATATAGTGTGTTTCATTAAGAAACACATAAGATTAGTCGGTAACTTTCAAATGAACCAAACTGTATAAATTTATATATTTTTACGAAATGCTAGTCATTATTGTACACAAATTTTGTGCAAAACAATTTTTGATATTTTTGACTAATAACGCCGTAGTTGACCATTCCCTGAGCTTTGAAACACCCCGAATAATAGGCTTATGTCATTCTATTTTTTCCAGAAACTCTATGACCTCATACTTTCGAGAAAATAACGGAACTGGTTGTCTGAAGCATTTATTTTTATTTCGTTAAACATATCTGTAATAGATGTATGTAATATAGATGTAATGATGTAATGTATGTAATGTATGTGCCTTAGAGGTAAATAAGGTTGTCTAACCTACCGCAACGACCACGCATAGAAGTTTAATAAAGACAGTATACACATGGCAGTTGTGTTGTTCAGTCGATTCCTAGATCCACTCCTAGATATATAATTTGGCGCAGCTTAACGGACATTAAAAGGAGAAATAAAAAGAAGACGTGAAAATGGAAAGCAGAGGAATCCAACCAATTAAATTAAACAGCAATCTCAGTGGAATTGGAGACAATGGAAGCAGAGGTATGAAATATACTCCGCCGCTGTAGAATTAGACTCAAAACCAGAAAAAACGCAATGTGCACATTTACTGCGTTTAATGGGCGAAGAAACCATTGCAATCTACAATAGCTTCACATTTAGTGACGATGATAAGGACAAAATTACTGTACTAAAGAAGAAATTTAATGACTATTTCATTCCAAAAAAGAACCTAACCTACGAGAGATATAAATTTTTCACGTCCCGCCAAAATGAGGAAAGCACAGAACAGTATGTGACGTCATTAAAAAACCAAGCAAAACAGTGCGAATTCCCTGAAAATTTTAAAACGGAATTAATTAAAACGATGCTAATCATTGGGATAAAAGATGAGAAGGTTCGAGAGCAACTTCTACAACATTAAGAGTACACCCTGGAAAAAGCAATCGAGACATGTGTGTTAACGGAAACATCCAGACAGCAGCTTCAGGATATGAAACAATCAACGAGAGGAGACAAGACAAGAAATTACAAAGAAGTGGATCAAGCAAGAAATCAGAAGAAAACAACACAAAAATTCCGAGAAGATTCTTCAAGATCGAACGAAAATAGAAATTACAATCAGGTACAAAGAGAAATTAAAGACTGTTCAAGATGTGGTAAATCACATCCGATAATGTTTAAAATGTAAAAAGGACAATCACTTTGCAAATAAATGTAGGAATAAATCTGTAAACCAAGTGAATCAATCGGATAATTGTAATGATCACTTGAGTATAGACACAATTAATATTGGAAACAAAAACCTCAATAATTTTAATCATTGCATTATAGAGTTGGGTATAGGTGAAGATGCAGATGTAAAGGCTAAATTTAAAATAGATACGGGAGCAAGTGTCAATATAATTTCCTACTTTGAATTAAAAGCGTGTAAATTTAATTTCAAAAATATTGAGAACATTAAGGATAACTTAGTCACATTTACTGGAGATAAAATTCCTATATTGGGAAAATGTTATCTAGATTTATACTATAATGGAAATTGTTTCAAGAAAACTGAATTATTTGTAGACAAAAGTAATAATGGGTCAATCTTAGGTTTAAAAACATGTATTCATTTAGGAATAGTAAACATAAAAAATGATGAGGATATTAAATTCATTAATACAGTAAATAAAAACCAAATTAAAAATTATGAAGAATTAACCAATAGATATAAAGATGTATTTGAAGGTATAGGTAAAACAAGTAAGCCATATCACATTGAAATACAAAAACATGCAAAACCAGTAGTAAATCCAATAAGAAATGTACCTTTTGCTATACAAGATCAATTTAAAAAATGTTTCGAAAATTTAGAAAAATTAAAAATAATAGAAAAAGTTCAAGGCAGCTCAGAATGGATAAATTCATATGTACTAGTTAGAAAAGAAGATGGTTCTCTACGAATCTGCTTAGATCCAAGAGATTTAAATGAAGTTATAATAGATAGAAAATACAAAATACCAAACATGGACGAAATAACATGAAATTTGAATGGTTCAAAAATATTCACAATATTAGATGCAGCTAGTGGATTTTGGAACATTCCGTTAGATGAAAAATCTAGTAAGTTATGCACTTTTGCAACCCCTCATGGTAGATACAAATTCAATAGACTACCATTTGGTATTAAAACTGCTAGTGAAGTATTCCAAGAAACTTTTCAAGAAATTTTTCATATAAAAGGTGTAGTAATCTATGTCGATGATATTTTAATTCATGCCGAGACTAAAGAAGAACATGACAAAATATTGGAAGAAGTATTTAAGATAGCTAGAGAAAAAAATGTAAAATTTAATAGAAACCAATGTAAATTTGGTCTAGATGAAGTTAAGTATTTAGGACATAAGTTTTCAAATAAAGGTATATCAATGGATAAAGATAAATTTGAAGCAATCGTAGGATTGCCCAAACCAATTAATAAAAAAGATGTCCAAAGATTCCTAGGTTTCATAACTTATGTAGGAAAATTTATTCCAAACTTATCAGAAATTACTCAACCATTAAAGGATTTAATTAAAGATAACAATATATTTTCTTGGGAACACCCTCAAGAAAAAGCCTTTAACGAATTAAAAAAGATAATTTCACAAGAACCAATTTTAAAGTATTTTAATCCAAGAGAGCAAATAACAATATCAGTTGATGCATCTAGCTCAGGCTTAGGAGCAGCACTTTTGCAAAATGAAAAACCAAGTGCATATGCTTCTAGAGCTATGACAGAAACTCAGCAAAGATATGCTCAAATAGAGAAGGAACTATTAGCAATATGTTTTGGCGTACAAAAGTTCTATCAATATGTTTATGGAAGAGAGTTTACAGTTGAAACCGATCACAAACCATTAATTTCCATATTCAAAAAATCATTAAACTCATACCCAGCTAGATTACAAAGGATGCTTTTGACATTACAAAAATATAAAATAAATTTAGTTTACAAACCAGGCAAATATCTAATAATAGCTGATACATTATCACGAGCAACAGTAAATAAAGTATTCGAAGATAATTTAGAATTAAACGCTCAAGTATGCCTAACCGAAAAAAAATTTACAATTAAAGAGGACAGGTTAAAACAATTGATAAAAGCAACTGAAGATGACGAAGATTTAAAAATGATAAAAACCTTTATTAAGGATGGATGGCCAAAGAGCATAAATAAAATGACACTAAATTTGAAACCATTTTACAAATTAAAGTCAGAAATAACAATGGGAAGCAATAACTTAATATATATGAATCAAAGAGTCAATACCAAAATCATGGAAAAACAAAGTCCTTGAAGACATACACACAGGTCATTTAGGTATAAATAAATGCATATCAAGAGCAAAATTTGCAGTATATTGGCCTAATATGATAACACATATAGAAAATGTAATTAATAGATGTTACGTATGTAATAAATATTCAAACTCGAATAAAAGAGAGCCTATGATAAATCATCAAATAATTAAAAAACCATGGCAAAAAATAGGAATTGACTTATTTGAAATACCAGGTGAAACATTCCTTATTGCAGTGGATTACTACTCAAAATATCCCGAAATCATGACGTTGAACAAAAATCTAACTTCCAAAAATGTAATCAACAAATTAAAATCCATATTTGCTAGACATGGAATACCCAAAATTGTTGTATCAGATAGTGGAAGACAATTCATCAGTGAAGAATATGAAACATTTTCCAAGGAATGGAATTTTCAAATAACTAAATCATCCCCATATCAAAAACAATCCAACGGTTTTACAGAAAGATAAATTCAAACCATTAAGAAATTAATTAAAAAGACTTTAGAAAATAAAGAAGACATATACTTAGCTTTATTAAGTTACCGTAACACCCCTGTCTATGATACCTACACACCATCTCAGATATTAATGTCACGATACTTAAGAGACAACTTACCCATTAATGAAAACAAACTAAATTCTCAAATTATAAATAAGACAAAACTAAAGAACAAAATTGACACAAGACAAATCAAATCAAAAATTTATTATGACAAATCAGGTGTACGTTCAAACGTTGAACTTAGAAATGGAATGCAAGTTTGGTTCCAAGAAAAGCCTAAAAGCACTTGGAAACTAGGAAAAATTAAGAATAAAATATCAGAAAGAACTTACGAAATAGAAAAAGAGGATGGAAGATGTATAATAAGAAATAGTGTTTACATTAAAAACTTCATAGGTTCAAACGAAGTGATACAACGTTCAAATTTTGTATATAATAATAATATTGTAAATGATAACATTGCAGATGATAATATTGAAAATGACAACATTACAGAGGTTAATATTGTAAATGACAACATTACAGATGATTGTATTGTAAATGATAACATTATAGATGATAACATTGTAAAAAGAGTGAACTGTAAAAGAGTAACCAGAAAACCAAAACGACTGTATGACTATGTAACGTAATAAGGGAGATGTAATAGATGTATGTAATATAGATGTAATTATGTAATGTGTAATAGGCCCAAATATACGCCCAGTATAATACGTATTTACCCAATAAAGTAACTCATATTTTAAAAATCATGAATACAACAAAATCATTAAATAAATTCATTTACAAATAACCCCACGGTGAAATGTGAGAAATAGCCCTCGCGACTCGCGCCAGAGCGTCGCCAAATATCTCAAGAGCCGAGGCCTGCATATGCACGGTTCTGGAAGATTCCATGTCGTGGTGTCACATAAACTATCTAGATATCAGCGCCCCTTAGAAATGAACAAGCGCCAGGCACGTAAAAATTACCTCGAATGGCAACGCTTTAAGTTAAGTGTAAAACTCTGCGCTAAAAACGCATTAATACCACACGCACAATCAAGATTAATAATCACCATGATAACTAAGGGATGGGGGCGAATATTTAGCAGTAGATATGTGAGAGGAATGGGGATTTGAAGCTGAAAAAAACCTATTTAAGCACAAGCCGCACACGAGCGAGATCAGTAAGACAGTTGCGTCGACCACGGGCAACGCACACGACATTCGCGGTTTTGAGTACATATATAAATTCACGTCGGTTTATAATAAAATTAACAATAACGTTGATAAAAAACGCAAAGTCGCATAAAAATTTGAATAAATCGAAAAACGTACAATTCTAGGTACAGAGTAATTTAATTTTTTTATTATTAACGATAATATAAAGTTGTTAAACCAGTCTCATTATAAATTCACGGGAGTGCTTATTCCTTTTACCCAACCACAACTTACCTAGAAAAGACAAACACCGATTACCTATTCCTATCAGTAAACAAAAGCGGCTCGTACGCTCTTCGTGTTTGCGAATCACTAGAGGAAGCAATAACAGGTGTAATTGACGCCCACCCGCGCACTTCGTTCACACACCTGTTATTGTGAAATCAAATTCCCACACTAGATTCAAATTGACGGAAAATAGTGTATTTAACCAACCACAACTTACCTAGAAAAGCCAAACACCGATTACATATTCCTATCAGTAAACAAAAGCGGCTCGTACGTTATTCGTGTTTGCGAATCACTAGAGGAAGCAATAACAGGTGTAATTGACGCCCACCCGCGCACTTCGTTCACACACCTGTTATTGTGGAATCACCTCCTCTACTAGAATCAAATCGTTGTCAGCATCATAAGATTTAAACATATAAACTCATTTTACATCGCGCCCGCGATAGCAAATTAACGTGGCTGTATTCACCATAACTATAACAACTAATCAAGGCATTCAGTGTTCCCCTCCGACATACATCATTATATTCAAATCAAAATAAGTCATAAAAATGATGGTTTCTTCATTTCAAATCATAAATGAACATATAACGTGCATATTGTTGGGCAAAGTGATTTATAATTATATAAATAAATAAGTTGGATTAAATCTTAATAATTTAAAAACATCAGATATAAAAAAATACTGGTTTCTTTATTTCAAATCATAAATGAACATATAACGTGCATATTGTTGGGCAGAGTGATTTATAATTATATAAATTAATAAGTTGGATTAAATCTTAATAATTTAAAAACATCAGATATAAAAAATACTGGTTTCTTTATTTCAAATCATAAATGAACATATAACGTGCATATTGTTGGGCAAAGTGATTTATAATTATATAAATAAATAAGTTGGATTAAATCTTAATAATTTAAAAACATCAGATATAAAAAATACTGGTTTCTTTATTTCAAATCATACATGAGCACACAGCGTGCATATTGTTGGGCAGAATGATTTATAATTGTATAAATAAATAAGTTGGATTAAAAATCTAAATAATTTAAAATCATAATGTATACAAATAATGGTTTATTGATTTCAAGTCATAAAACAAGTATATAACGTACCTGTTATTGGACAGAGTAATTTAGAATCGTACAAATAAAATAGGCTGGATTAAATCTCAATAATTTGAAGACATAATGACAATTTGTGGTTAAATATCGTAAACAAGAAATAAGTGGAATTATTAAAATCCCGTATAAACAGGGAGAATGATAAACGAGAAAATGAAGCTTGGTATAATCACAACAGAAGTTATTAATAACCTCCAATGTTCCTAATAATAATATATTATAACATTACATAAACATTTCCGATTGAGGTAGCAGAACTGTTATTTGACACAACTTGTAACATGTCTGACGGTGATGACTACTTGTGACATTGGTGCTTGCTGTGGTCGTGGGTAGAATTATTAATTTACCTCAATCAACGTAAACAATGGGGCTCCAATAATTACATTATTGTGTGGACACCGACACAACCATGAAATTCGGGAAGATCGCGAGATATCTTTAGTAATCATTCATGAATTATTGGGGATATTTCAACATCTTTAAATAGTTCTATTTTTGATCATTCACACTTTCCTGTAGTTGAATGGAGTGAAAGAGCATGGTAATAAATGGTCTAAGAGAAGCACGTGCATGTATACAAACTCTCGTAATTAAACTTCGTAGTAATAACCACTTTCAAACTATCAATTGAATAAATAAAAGAATTTACACATTCATTATAAGGTTAACGAAATATATAAAATAAATGAATTCATGTCATAATCGCCAACCTGTGTTTTATTTCCCTGTACGTTATAATTATATAAATTAATTTACATCATCGTCAACCTGTGTTTTATTTCCCTGTGTCTTACAATTTCAGCGTGTCTATCATTAAATAACTAAAACAAATCCTTAAATTGGTGCTTTCTTGCATTAATCCATTATTAGTGTACGTTAATTAACACATTACCAATAGCAATGGACCTTGAGAGTAATCATGGTAGTTAAATTACACCTCACGACGTGTAAGTACTAAATACGATCACAAATCACGAGCCAAAAATAACTAAAACATTATATAATAAATCACGAGCCAAAATAATCAAGAAATTATATAATAATTTCACGATTAAAACGACGAATAATAAAATAAATATAATAAAATAATATCGGAGCGTTACAAATGTATGTAATGTATGTGCCTTAGAGGTAAAGAAGGTTGTCTAACCTACCGCAACGACCACGCCTAGAAGTTTAATAAAGACAGTATACACATGGCAGTTGTGTTGTTCAGTCGATTCCTAGATCCACTCCTAGATATATAACAATATCATTAAAGAAAACCTTTCTTACAAAAGTCGTTTCTTTTTAATATACCTATCCAACGATGCCACGAGGCTCCCTTTTAAATTTCTGAAGTTGAATGCAGTAACGCCTACTTCTGATTATATTATATTCTTCAGACAGGCTTATGTTATGTTATTTTTTTCCTGAACCTCTAAAACGTCAAATTAACGAGAAAATGCCGGGGATGGGTGTCCCAGCATACATCCTGTATACGGGGTGTCTTACGGGGTAGTAGATAGGCGATATCTCGTAAATGGTTAATAGTACGAAAATAAAATATGGTGGAATAAAATGGTTCAAAATGATGCCTCTTCCCATGTACTTAGATTTCATTTCCGGTTTTTCATTTCTGGAAAACTGACACGATCTTCAGACTTTCAAATAGGACACCCTATATATTTATGGATTTTTGTAAAGGTAATTCAATGATAGTATACTATTTGGGGGGTTAAAATGACAAGCACTCTATAACTATAACTGTTCAAATTGATTTCCACCTTCGTTAACAGAAATGTATGTCACAGCGATTTTTTTATTTAATAATTACTCTGTTGCAGTGCGACTCACGTCTAATTTGAACTAGCAAGCCATGCAGAGGTTTTGGAAGGTTGTTATAGAAATGAATAAACAGTTAAAGTTTCGATAATAAAAAATATTATACATAAATTCTACTTCAAGTAAACTTTATATTTCTTTATATTTACAAAATATAGTATTTACATAACATACAACAACTCTATTACTACTCCCTTATTTTACAATAAAAACCCCAAATAATATTGTTTCGTTGAATATGTCTTCGAATTACCTTTACAAAAATACCTTTACCTTCCCATTACAGGGCGCGACATGATGGAGTCCCATATTTCCAAGGTAAATTACCAACGAAAAAAAAAACGGTACAGATACGAAAAAAACTTTGTATTTATTGAAAGCATATACAGGGTGTCTCACGCTCATGGACCATTAAAAATGTATGGGGTTCCCTATAAGATATAATTTAAAAAAAATCCAAACATGGCTGATTCCATCCTCTTCAGGTGAAACACTTTCAACCTTCCATCCTGTCCAGTTCTACCGGAAGTAGCCGTCAACTTCTGTTTTTTTTAATGGAGCACCCTATATATTATTATATTACTGGGTTCAGAAATTACATAATGCAGAAATTCGAATTGTTGAAATCTTTGAACAATGACGTATTTGAGGAATATGATTGTAAAATACTTTTTGTAGTATAGTGACATCTCAATTGTTCTACGATGGCCACGCCCTGTATATACAGTGTGATCCGCTGTAATGCTGAGGTTATTTTAAGTCAAAAATGTCTTTCCAACTAATAACGAAAACTCCTTTATTACAGAAATAGAAGTATTTTGAATTTTAAGTAATTTTAGGAGTAGGTTAGGTTAGGTTAGGTTAATAACCATTACTCGTTAATAAAATCTAGTTAACTACGAATTTATTGTTTTTATATTAATTACATTAAGTAAATGTCATAAATTTAGTATTCTGTTTTATTAAGGCTATTGTTCTGTGGTTCATTGTTTATTTATGTATTTATTTATTTTTCAAACTAATGACTCAGGTATTACACTCTTAACGTATGGCAGGTATGTCACGGGATACCCTGTATATATGGACACCTTTTTGGCAGATCATAGTAAATAACAAATTAAAAATTGCATTTATATTAGTTTTTAGCGGTATAAAAATAAACTGCTAAACTTATCTTGTAGAAATAGTACAAGTTTAGGAGTAAAACGATATTTTAAATGTACCATACTTTGGCAGGAGGTGCCCAATGTCACTTACGATGTTCTGCTAAATAGGTGTCGAATTCGTCAAGTGAGATTTTTTTTTTCAATTCAGTTTATAATTTAAATTGTCATAAAGATATGTAATCCCCCTATAATCATCCCTGTATACCGGGTATTTATTTTATCGTGACACAACAGAATATTTCAAAAACTACTCGTCGGATCAAAAAGTGTTTTAAATTAAATTTGTTTGCCCAAATGGTCCAATTCAATGTTTGCAACATCTACCCCCTGTGGGCAGGGCTCGGACTCGCAATTTCAAGTCGGGACCTACATTTTTTTATTACAGATTTGGATCCTTCGGGAACGAATATGTAACTTTTATTACAACTATTTTTTTCAAAAAAAAAAAATAATTGCCAGGTATACCGGGAGAGATTTTTAACGTGGACAATGAAATATCTCGAAAACTGCGGATGGCATTAAAAAAAGTTGTGACTGAAATTTGTTTGTCCCAAATGGGCCTGTCGAATGAGATTTGAAATCTCAAAATTATATTATAGGGGTTGGGGGGTGAGAGTCGAGATTGGTATAATTGGATAGGCCCCTTTGCCTTTTTGTTAAATAAAAACATGAGAAACCATACTGTGATGTAAATCGTTAACTTCGTAATAGAAAATGCTATTTAATACTGGGTGAACTTTATTTGGCTGCCATATGAAAATATAAGGTTGATAATGGTTTCTTCGGAACGAAACGTTGTACTTAACAATTATAGACGCTGTCTTGTAGAGCTAAAAAAGTGGCAATAATAAAGTGGCTTTTGTTCTTTTATACCTTTTCAAATAAATTCTGAAAAACATAAAAAGGAAGCTGAATTTTCTAGTTATAATAATAATTTTGCTCGCACGGTATATATGGTATCCTAAGTAGAGTGGGATTGCATGGGTCTCTTTCTTATTTTCTAATCTGGGGATCTGTTTAAATGGGCAATGTTATGCAGCTTTGTATGCTGGTTCAGATAAATTTTCAAAATTACGAGTAGTTTGTAGAAATTGTTATAGAAAACTAAAAATCGCGATTTTCTAAAACATCCAATATTTTCTTAATTATTAAAGATGCGAAAAAAAGTTCCAAAGTTACTTGGATAAATCGCACAAATTTAAAAATGAAGTCAAAATAAAATTCAAGATGGCGGCTTCCTAGATATTAATAGTGTAAGGTGTAAATTAGATTTTACTTCTAATCATAAAATCTTATAATTTATGATATTTAATTTGGCTCATGATTTATTTATTTTGTTTTATTTGTGTGGGATCATATAATGGTAGTACATCTTTACGTTGTGCTTGATTTTAAATCCTGATCATAATGACTTTCTAAATACCTATATATATATATATATATATATATATATATATATATATATATCGGAAAACATTATCTTGATTGTGGTTTTCACTTGATTCTAAAGTTTCCGCGGTCGAACCAAGTAACTTTAATTTGAAACTATTTCCGCATCTTTAATAATTATGAAAATATTGGAAGTTTTAGAAAATCGCGATTTTTAGTTTATTTACAATAATTTCCAAGCGTTTTTTATTGTCATCTAAAAATTTCAAAATCTTCAAAAATTTTCATTACCATCTAAACCTGCATACAAAACTGCACAATATTGCCCATTAAACAAGATTTCTAGCTTTGAAAATAAAACAGATGCCCATGCAATACCACTCGAATGACTTAACTTCATTTAAATGGTGGTCCATTTAAATGAAGCTATCAAGATATCTTACAAAATCATCGTACGAAAAAAAATCCATATGAAAGTTAATATAATTAAGTGGGCCCATTTACTGGTGCTCAAGTTAGACCACCCCCAGGCAAGGGGGTGGGGCAACTCTGATATATTAAATGGGAACCCCCATATTTTATTGCAGATTTGTATTTTACGATAAAAGCTATGAAGATTTTGATGGATTGTTTTTATAATCTTTGTAGATAGTGCTGCAGTGGGCCAAAATAAGTTGTCGTTTTTCTGGTTTTTTCAAGGAAAATTCACGTATTTTATTACAAAATGATGCAAAAATGAAAAGAAAAGTTTTATTTACCATCTGAGTGCTTATTCATAGTGAGTACCCTTGTCTCTCATCATCGAGGTGATAGAAATATTTGCATATGCAGATGTACATCATATAAAAGATTATTTAAGTGCTGATTGTATACTTGTGTACAACATTCAAAGAGTGAACCAGTAAGTTCATCGAAGATGAAGGTCGAAATTTAGAACACTTACCTACTCATCTTATTTGAATAGTAAGAGCCGAGGGGACTTGTTGCATCATTTTGTAATAAAATACATGGATTTTCGTTGAAAAAAAAAACTTAAGTTCGCCGTTTGCAGTGCCATCTACAAAGATTATAAATAAATGTTTCGATCATAATCTTTGTAGTTTGTGTCGAAAAATCCGAATATGTAATAAAAAATGGGGGTTTCTATTTAAGCATATACAGTTACCCCCACCCCATCAAAAGGGTTGGTGGTGGCGGTCTAATTTTAGCAACAGTAAATAGACCCCCTTAATTATATTAATTTTATCTGGAACATTCTTTCTTACGAAGCTTATTTTTGAGATATATGGATATCTTCATTTAAGGTGCCAAGATTTTCCTGAAATATTCTACCTTCTGATGTTTTTATTATTGTAACGTTAATGATATATACAGAAAGTATGTCATTAGCGATGAATCTGATGAAATTATAACAGATATGAGGCAACCGAAGGTAATATAGATCACACCACACGTGGCGAAACCATAATTTCGTTTTAAGAAGCCATAATACAAAATCGATGCAGCTAATCTCTAAAACGGACTAGCAAGGCTTCGACATGTGTGGGCGACACACTCTACGGAAACGCATCCGTGCTGTAAAAATATATAACCAACGCAGTTACCCGGTGGCCATAACTTCAACATACCCAATTTGGATACAGTAAATTTCTACATTAATTAATAAATTTTTAAAGTGTCATAGAAAATTAATTTAATGCAGGGTGATTCAAAAGGTGTGGTGTAAACTTAAGCGCGTGATGTGGGATGCTACACGAAGCAAAACTGTTAATAAACCGATGTCTTATTTCTAACCGTTGGCGTTGTCTAGCTCTGGTGGATTTCTCTGTTTTTATCATTATTCTGTTAAATTAAGTCATAATAGGAAATAAGTCAAACATATAATAGGTCAAACTAGTTCTTCCTGGCAGATATGTGTTGCTTATAGGATAAACTAATAAACTAGGTTGGCCTAGGATAAACTAATTCATCCTATCGCGTTGCGGATGAACCGGTTTGGCCTGGGCCAAACTACTTTGAATTGAAATCCATTTAACATATCATTTAACCATCACCCTCGAAAACTGCTTCGGCTTGTTTTTCTTTTGTTTCTTTGAAAGTAACTTAAATTCGTTCAATTAAATTGTTTTTAAATTTTTCTTATTTTGTTTTTCCAAAAACCATATTTTATTACAGCTCTAGATTAGGGTTTTTCTAAAATTTAAATGGAATATTGCAACGTGGGGGGTAGAATTTGAAATTTCAAAGTAGGGGACGCTAGGGAGGACGGGGTAACGCTTAAAATTTATTTGACTTTGTTTTTAAACTTCCCCTTCGAACGTGTTTTGTTTTATTAAACAAGTTAACCTAAATTCAACAGTTATTGAGACTGGCTAGTTTAGAAATGTACACCGGGTATAATGAAATGATTATAGCAATTAACATTTTATCAGATTCGCTTCTTCATTGACCTGGAGGCAAGCACAAATAACATGGATATATCATAAATTGGTTTCTTGCAAAGTACCTAAATCAAGATAAAAGCACCAAGACACAAGAAAAAGAAAAGAAACAGCCCAATATATGAGACGATAGGACTTTGGACACAGCAAAACTTACTGCAACTTAGATCCTAGATGCGTTAAACGTGCAGGTAAACACCTCAGTGCTGAATGTAATGTAGCTTAAAAAACCAAAGCCATATGTTACAATTGTAACGGCGAATACCCAGCGAATTAGCGGGGTTGCGCAGTGTATAAAGAACTTCAATAAGACGGGCGATACAAACAGGGCTGGATTTAGGTACCACGGGACCCTTAAGTACACATGTTTTTGGAGCCCCCTACAAAGTTGATATATATTTTATATAAGAAATTATATTATATTTCCGATTTAAATATATTCATCCATTTTTCGGGGCCCCCGATGAATATGGACCCTAAGCAACTGCTGATTTTGCTTATACGTAAATCCGGCCCATCAAGTGAAAATCTACTCAAATCAGAAAGTAATTTGCGGCATTACATATACCCATCAAACGAGAGTGAGCCCTGCAATTCTTAAGAAACAGGAGTGAGACCAACAAGTCAACATAAAAAACAGAAAAAATGGTCGAGGTACTAGTTCAAAACCAACAACAAATCCAAAATGACATGGGTATTCTGTTAAATCTTCTTACTAAGCTAGTGTTAAAACAGCTCTGATGGTGAATGCTATAAGACTCGCCGTCTGGATGCCAACGGATTGGCCCTTAGATTGGCACAGAGAACAAATAAAAAACTTTATAAGAAACTATAAGATTGCTATATTGTCAATATCCGAACCCCATTTCAACAATTGAAGCTATTCAAAATTCTAGGATATTGAATCTATGATACAATACACCCGGATGGCCCGTTCTATCCTATGGTCCTAAAGCATCCATTAAGCATCTTGAATTCTTTATATATAGCAAAAATATTCCATAAAACAAGGGGAGCAAGCTCATTGCGGCATATGATTACAATGCCAATAATACATACTTTGGGTCCAGACTAATAACAGCAGAGGTCAGATATCAGAATAATAGAAAACAATGTAAACCAGGTAGCTGAAAACAGTCTGAACCAGGTATCTGAAAACAATATTAACCAGGTATCTACGGCCAACCAACATACTGTCCTGCAGACAGAGCCAAAATATTAACTACTAACTTTAGTTCCCATATTTGTTCGATACGAAAAACTGTTCATGAGTTTTATAATGTGGACATATATTTACATATACAGGGTGTCCCAAATAGAGTAGGATTGCATTAGTATCTTTCTTATTTTTAAAGCTAGAGATCACGTTAAATGGGCAATGTTATGCAGTTTTGTATGCTGGTTTACATTATGTTAAAACATTTTTTTAAATCCGAGCAGCTTAGAAATTATTCTAAATAAACTAAAAATTGTGATTTTCTAAAAACTCCGATATTTCCATAATTATTAAAGATGCGGAAATAAGTTTAAAATAAAAGTTACTTGATTCGATCGCACAAACTTAACAATCAAGTCAAAAAAAGGCAAGATGGCGGTTTCCAAGATATTAATAGCAACTTTCTTAGTTTAAATGGCCGCCATATTTGATTTTTACACGTCTAAATCGACTTTTTTTTTACTTCGAATGAAGTACGTTTCATTTTAATTTTTTTCCGCATCTTTATTATGAACAAAGCGCGGATTTATAAGCATATAAAATTACAAAACAAGCGCTTAAAAATGCATTAAAATCTTAGAAAATAAGCATATGAAATAGCATAAAGATTAGAATAAGCACAAAAACGCAGAAAAAGCATGAAAAGGCATATTTTATTTTTTAAGAAAATACAGAAAAACAAAACAAAACATAATTTTATTAACAAGAACGCACTATAGGTGGATAAAAGTAATATTTTAATAACATAGATTTTGGTGATTAATATTAATAACAATAATAATTAATAACAAATAATTATTACTGCTCATTTTTAAATGAACTAATAATTAAATGTTTTTCTAAATTTTCAACGGAAAATCCCATTCTCCTATCACTGAGCACATTTTTTACGTGTGAAAAGCTTCTCTCCACATCCACACTTGTAATCGGTGCATATTTAAAATTGGGAACAATTGTAATTTTTATCAGCAAATATTCCACGAAATCTCCTTTTAAAACTGTTGATATTTTTTGTAACTCGCCAAACCCTTCATTTTATGACAAAACATTTTGTCATCACATCACTTTTTTTTTAAATCTCTCCTATAGATCCCCGTACGTTTGAGACGTCGTTTCTAAAATCTTCAACTATTTGAACCGCATCTACCAAAGTTGTGTACTTTGCTTGGAGTTAATCAATCGCCTGGCTTACGAAACTGTAGTTGGTTTTCAGGAATGCTAAATTTTGTACAACCCTCCTATCTTTAAGAACTTTGTGGCATTTTTTAATTGCCTCTGACACATTTTCGGGAAACTCTATCGGTCGGCATAATAGCAGGCAACATCTAGGCACGTACTCCATCTAGTTATACCGGTGCCGGAGGAAGAGGTATATTTGGTATTCTTTTCCTAAACATTTCAACTCTCAGTGAAAGTTTTAGGAATTTTTTTCCCCGGCTTTTATCAAATCATTGACCAGGGGAAATTATAGTCTAATCGTTTCAGCAACTCGATTAAAACCATGTGCCAAACAGGTGCAATGCATTAATTGCTCATAAAATACTTTTAAATTAAAATATGCCTTCAACATATATGCAGCGGCATCAGAAAGCATCAATAATAATTTATCATTTAGTACGGGGTTTGGCAAAAAAGTGTTAAACCATCGTGAACGAATTCGGCAACGGTATTGCCATTTGTTTTTTTTTTAACTGCTTGGAACTAATTTAAAATGCATTGGTGAAGTCTTTGTTTAATATTCCAATCATTAAATGGGCGATGTACCGACCACATGAATCAGTAGTTTCATCTACACAGAACCATATGTAATTGTTGCCAATTATCTTTTTTATTTCCTCAATAGTGTGTTTATATACTTGCTCGACATAGTTTTTGCGAATGGTTGATTCGGCAGGAATATGTCTACCGGTGTATTTTTGTAAAAAAGATTTAAACATACTATTATCTAGTTTTTTTAATGGAATGTTAAAAGATACCAACGTATTGCATAAATCAAAGTAAAATTCCTTTTCATTCTGTGTAGAAGAACTCGCAAAAGACTCGTAAATAGTATGCTGGGTACTCAGCGTACTGCTTGCAGATTTGTGTTTTTTTTTAATTTTCCAGGTAAACTGTTGTTTTCATATGTTGTGTTATGTTAAATATTGTCTCGCAGTTAATCTACAACATAATACATGCTTGTACCTAGGCCAATAACAACACAAAATAAAACTTACCGGTTTGGTACAAACCCTGCAAATTAATTTGTTGTTCTCATATTATAATTCAGAATGTCCACGTATCCATTCATCGACGGAAGGTTTTACTTTCGGCATTTTATACAAGAATTCTTATAAACACGTAATACACACAAGGCACAAGCACAACGCACTGAAGATTGAGATAAATTGGACTGAATTGATGGCACACTTGCCGCAGATGCGTTCTGCGCACGTAAAAATAGTGTAATCCTCGAAATAATCAAGCTTTGTTTACCAAATATCACGTACGCACGCTCGCTTTGTTGATAATTTTGTGATAACCAAGCACTCTAGAAGTAACGGAGTAATATTAATACTGAATTCTCATTACAATAATGTGCAACAAAATATATTCTTAGCTAATATACATAATATGCTATAAAATTCAGAAATAAGCAAATAAGCACAAAAAATAAGGAAATATGCACAAAAAATACATTAAAGCAATTATAAGCTTAAAAATTGAAAATATGCATAAAAGCACAAAAAAAAATTGTCACGTTACTTCATTTGCTGAAATTCGTATAGATACGAGGTCATTTTGGTCTACTATTAAAACTGATGTATAGCATCAGTTAGCATCATAAATACCTAGAAATCCGCGCCTTGATTATGAATATATCGGAGTTTTTAGAATATCGCGATATTCAGCTTTTTTGGAATAACTTCTAAACTGCTCCCACGTTTGAAAATTTTTCAACATAATCTGAACCAGAATATAAAATTGCACAATTTTGCCCGTTTAACACGATCTTTAGCTTTAAGAATAAGAAAGATACTCATGCAATCCTACTTTATTTAGGACACCCTGTATATATAATATTAACCGAAATCAGCTGAACTTACCTCTCAAATAGAAAACTTATATCTGAATTATAATTTCTGGCACAGAACATTTGTCCTGCGGCAAAGTCAACAGGAAAGCCCGTATTTAATCCTGCAAGACTACGTTTCCCCAGTTGCAAGGAGGCATACAACGGTTCGCTTCCGCCATAAACTTACAGTGGTAGCAACAAAATTCGGGACCGTGCTTATCGACTTAGCGCATCGTAGATCTGTTACGGCTTGTCGATCTTCCTCTAGACTTGAACTACCGAAACTCATTCGTCAAATTGGTAAAATCATCCCGCAGAGATGTAATCTGCTAACACAAATTTTTGAAGTCGGAAGATAACGTGTCGGGCTCACTAGTAGACAGGTCGTTTGGGAAAAAAATTAAAAGTGAGGAAGACGGTCAGTCGTATGTCGGCGGTATCCTCGAAGGGTGGGGAGGGATGAAAATTTGTGAAACTATTTCAGGAATGATGACACCTCTATAAGCTTGTCGGCCAATTTTGCATAAGTAGCCAGGGGCATGTTGTCCGAAGTCAGAAGGATCTTTCTGACATCTACCGGAAGATTTGTCTCCCAGAAGCTGAATCATGAGACTGGGATAAACTGGAAGGGTGTCCTATCACCCAACTCTTCTGCCGACAAAGCAATTGTACTCGCTTTGAGTCAGAAGAAGGCAACAAAGTCACTACTTCCCTCTTTAGGGTTTCGTAAGGGTACTCTTTCGGTGAATCGATCAAAAGATCACGAACCTCAGTTGCGAATAAGGGCGGAAAACTAGCCACCACGGCTAGATTTGGAGGCTTAAAAAAAGGGACTTTCCCGGCATAAACCTAATATCCGGATCATTGACATAAAACATGGGTAGCTTTAAAATCATGTTACCGATCATGTGATCGTTAGTAGGCCCATTTGGAACAATGTGTGAAGGCGGGTCATATATATTGTCGGTATCTATCAGTTCACCAACGATAATTTTTAAAACACTTTTATTTTTATATGAAATTAAGACACTATTTAAGACACTTATTCCATCTTCTTAGAATCGGCCGCCAGATTTTTGACAACCATTGCTACATGACCATTATGCCGTTCGTAGAAAACACCTCTTGCAACTTGGGGAAAATGTTTAGATAATGATGACATTGTTAAGCTCTCATAGCTTATTCTCTCTAAGTTTGTGATAATCTTCTTGCAGCACATTTTGCAGTATCTTATCGTGCACGGTTGTGCGGCATTCTTTTAATGCCGTAACCCATTTTATTGCCATTATACATGGCTTACATCGCTTACATCGATTAGTCCTGTCGATGAATTTCGGCACTTTTCAGGCGGCTGATTCTAAGAAGATGCACTGCAGAAGGTGATTACACGATATGATAAATGTCTTAATAGATGTTGATATTATGTAGAAAAGTAGATTAAAGTTCAGAATTTTGTGTAAAATTAAATCTATTAATAAAAATGTCCTCGTTTTTCTTAAATTTAAAATTGGTAAAATTGGTTAAAAATCATGCCTCACACTTGGTATATACTTCGTACTTGATGTATTAAAAGACATATTATTTATATGGATGCCTGGTTTAGATGTTTGAATGTGGGACATGCCGATCCTGTCGAACAAGGCCATCTGGCAAGTCATGGTGATATGTAGAACATAAAAAGTAAATTAATTAGAATTATGATATGTACATATTTTGATTTGATAAGTTACCAATAAAACAATGCGAAAAATATGTGATGGACAAGAATGTTTTATTTAGTAAACAGTAGAATTCTGTATAACGTACAGCCACCACTGGCTGCAATCGTAATTCACTATTATGAGATCAGGGATATGGAACGTAACAAACGAAAACGACAGATAAAAAAAATCCATAACAGAAACAGAAACAAAAGAGAATGGCATTCTTAATCTTATTACAGCGAACACGATATAACTGAAATCAATATTAGGGTTAATAACATTATTATTTGGTTCTCAATGCACATTTTACGTTATTAATTCATTTTTAGAATTTAAATTAAATTTTAAGGCACCCCTTATTATAATATACACCTGATAAATTCAATCTAATTTATCTAAACAAATGTATAAATTATATATTTTATTGAAACAAAACGAAAAAGAAAAATGTGAAACCAGACGTGAATGTAGTTTTAAATAATTCATATTTGAAATGTAGAGCAATTTGAATCAATATTTAGATTTTTATTCATTTTATAACAATAGGATACAGGGTGGTCACTTTTACGACGCCCACCATTAGGATATATTAAACGGAAACATATACAGAGTTGGTCAAATAGGATAAAAGTTTCTCATTGTGTGCCTTTCAATATACTGAAACGAAATCCCGGACATCTTGCACAGTTCCTGAAATATCGCTGAAAAACTGAAAAAGTGCACTTTCCTTTTCCTTTACAATTCACCATAAATTCTAGATGTGACTGTCGCATTCATCTAATTCCTTACATAGAGATTGTACATGTCAATTTTTTCTTGTTGAGGATAATATCTTGACATTTTTACTAATCAAAGATATTATTTCCTTTTTTGCGCTTTATACACAATAAAATTACTCAGAAGTTATTTTCTGTGTATGAAGAAATGTTAAAATGGTAATTTGTTATTCCATGGCAACTTGATTTTTAGTCCACAGCATTTTTGCAACAAATATTAAAATTATCGATTTTTGGTGATAAATACTGTCAGATTACCCATGTGTTATACATAATTGAAATCAGAATTATTCGCTCTTTTGAATGCTATTAATATCCAATATTGTGGCCATAAGAAAATCAAGAGTTGACTATGAAAATTTGGGCATCTTGATGGCGCAGAAAATGTTTGGCACGAGTCCCAAGTTTCGTAAAATTTTCTTCAAAAGTAAAAAAGTTATAAAAGGAACAGGAACCTGCACTTTTCAGTTTTTCGGCGATATTTCAGGAAATGTGCAAGATATACCGGATTTCGTTTCAGTATATTGAAAGGCACAAAAATGAGAAACTCCCATTTGACCAACTCTCTATATATTTTCGTTGAATAGATTCTAATGGTGGGCGTCGAAGAAGTGACCACCCTGTATTTTGCAACAAGAGATGAAAAATAAATTGAAACAAACAAACATTGAAACATGTAATAAATCAGTCTTTTGAGTCGGGCATATTTCCTGCACGTTTGAAAATCAGTCGAATTGTGCCCGTCCATAAAAAAAAAACGACAAAACCATGGCCTCTAATTATCGTCCAGTGACCATAGCCAGTAGTTTCAGCAAAATTATAGAGTATTGTTTTCTCGAGAGATTAAACTCATTTATTAACTCTCACAACCTGCTCAGTAATAATCAGCACGGATTTAGATTAAATAAATCCACCTCTACAGCACTCATGGCATTTTTTGAGAATCTAATTTCGTCTGTGAAAGGGAAGAAACACCCTACAGAAGTATTCTGTGATTTGAGCCGAGCATTTGACTGTGTTAATCAACAGATTCTTCTGGATAAACTTTTCAAATACGGCATCCGAGGAAATGCCCATTCGTGGGTAGCTAGTTTTCTGAGCGATAGATGCCAGTTCGTGTCCGTAACCACCAACAAAGGGCAAGCAAACTCCTCTACTCTGGACGTTATGATGGGGGTTCCGCAGGGCTCCATATTAGGACCCATTTTATTTTTAATATCTGTGAACGATATGGGGAACTCGTGGCGCCACCTATCGGCTCATGAGTCGTCAACACTTTATGCTGATGACACATCATTGCTGGTGACTGGAGAGTCATTCGCAGACATAGAGGTCAATTGTAACGAGAGCCTGACCAGCCTTCTAAACTGGCTTGAAAGTAACTGGTTATTTTTGAACGTTTCAAAGACGAGTTATTTAGTGTTTCATTCATACCAAAATAAAAATGTCTCTGACATAAATATCGTATTAAAAAATCAAAACTTAGCTAAATGTGAGAATTTAAAATTCCTGGGACTGAATATAGATAGCGGTCTATCTTTCAAATGTCATTGTGACTATTTAGTAGCTAGGCTGAGTTCGTTTAGTTACTTGATAAGATCCCTTCGGCAGGTATTAGAAACGGTACTACTAATTAAGTTTTATCATGCGCAAGTCGCATCACGTCTCAGATATGCAGTCATGATATGGGGTTCTTCCTCACATGCACGTGAGGTATTTGTGGCTCAAAAAAAAATTAATCAGGGCTATACTAGGCGCCAGGCCCGACTTCTCGTGTCGGGGGGGCGTTCAAGGACCCACACATACTCACCCTTCCAGGATTATACATTTTCGAGGCATGTACATTCGTATACATAAATAAAGCAAAACTCACGATAAACCGAGATATTCACTCTCAAAATACCAGAAGTAAAGACGGTTTCAGAGCTCCGCGATACAGAAGCGCCATAGGGCAAAAATCGGCATACTACATGAGTTTTAAATGTTTCGAAAAGATTCCATCGGAAATCATGAAATGCTCAACACTGCGGAGTTTCAAACTTCACCTTGGGGCCTATCTCATTCAGAGAGGTTATTATTCTGTTGAGGAACATATTAATTGATTGGGGGGTGCTGCTTATAGGTGTATTTTGATGTAACCAGGATTTGTACTATTTAATTTAATTTAATTTTAATGTTTATTTTTGTTTCTATGTAGCAATGTTTGTTGTATTTTATCATATTTGTATTGATTTGTATTGACCCATTCTATACCGCAAGGTCCTACAGAATAAAAGTAACTTATTATTATTATTAAAATAGCATTTTTTCAAGAGCCGCGCTCGGCATCATAATCGACCATAAACTAAACTTCAACCAACACACAAAGAACGCCAAACATGTTACGAAAACTAGAGCAAAAATATTCAGGAATCTGACATATAGACGACAAGGAATATCTACCAAAACTGCTGTCCAAATTTATAAATCAATTTGTCGACCCGTCCTTGATTATGGCTCCATCCTTTTCTCCCTCTGCCGTAAAACTCCCATTAAAAATCTCGAAGTTGCAGAACGCGCAGCACTGCGAACCATTACCAAAATCAGAAATCCAAATAATCCTCTCCACAATATCAATAACGAATCCCTTTACAACACCACCAACATCCTACCAATACACCTTCGCCATAAAGAAATATTCCGCAAATTCCAAACTAAGCCCCACAACCTAGAAGCCATCTCTCTATACACAACCACCCGGGACCACCCAGAACGCCCTAAGGTCAAACACCCCTCCAAAACCCTGTACGAAAAAATACAGGAAGAATTATCAAACACAGACAGCGAATAGAATAGCCTACACACCTCCCATACATCTCATACACTTATCACTATCACTTATCACCCATTTGTCATATTCACCAAATTATAAAAAATTTCACGGGCAGAAAGGCTTCGGCCGATAGCCCTTTTTAATAATAATAATCAAACCACCTATATAATCTAGTATGTACTACTTATACTGTATAGAGAACTTTCAAGTTAAATTTAAATCAATACGAACTGTCACAATGCAAATACCTAAAAAAATTATGTTGTTAAAGTCAATTCCATAGCAATGAATGCATTCTTTCCATTAAATTTTACATGTTTATTTTCATCTCTAGATGTGAAAATATTTTCATCTCTAGAGTGAAAACATATCACTTTCATGTATAGTGAGCCTTGGAAAATGTGAAAATGTGAAATTTTCAGATATATGAGCAGATCATACCTGCATCACAATCTTTGATTATGGAACTAATAAGCGTTCCAGAATGCCGCCTTTATAGCACGGCGTGTTTTAAGATTGCCTACTTCTGCCTACACATTTATTGACTAACCTTGAGCGACAATTAACGTCAGGCAGTACTAATTTTTATTCAAATAAATATTACAGGCGTTTTCAATAACAGTGATATGTTTTTAAAATGAAATAAAACAAAAACAAATTGAGATAGACCAACAACTTTTATTTTGGAATGTGTTTGGATCCATCCTGTGGATATGAGGCAATGTGTGTGGATATGAGGTAATGGAACTATGTTTATGCACTCTCAGCTGTAGGGTAATAAAACCTTTTTGTTTATATGAACTAGTTTTGCTTGGGAGCCGTCATCATCATTCAAATCTATGTAATTAAAATAAAAAATTACATTTTAGTTAGATGATACACGTTTTGGTTTATTACTTACAAGTTACAGTCAATATATGTCAAATCTGAAGGTGTTGTGATACATCGTGTGTTGCCACAGTACATGTGAGGATGATTGTGTGAAATGTAATGATTATGAGTTTAATAGTTGTAATAATAATGTAATAGCTGAAATTTGTCGACATGGGTCTAGTTTTGCGTTATTTTCTTATGACTTTAAATATTTATTAAATAAAATTGTGACTGCTGTCTGATGTTTATTTAGTAAAAAATTAGGTTAAATTTAGAAAGGATGATAATGGATTCGATGATGAAGTAAAAATGGCTAGTTGTGCTACCTGTATGTATAAAGAAAATATTGTGTTAGAATGAAGATTAGTGTTTCTACTCATTTCTACATACCACATGTTGCCCAGGGTATAAAGTTGTTTGCTTTTATGTTTTATGCAATTATCATTGTTTGCTTTTATGTTTTATGCAATTATTATTGTGTTGTTTACTGGGTGTTCTGAGATGTAATTTATTAAAAACGTGTATTAATGGTGGTTCACGATTTTGTGACGCGAAATTAATATTTCTAGGCATTATTTATGGGTTCCAGTTACATTTTGTTGATTTAGGTTAGTTAGAAACTTGTAAAGCGGCGTGAAATTCAGGTAAATTTGATCATTCAAACTCATTACATTTGTTTGTTTTAGAGTATTTTCGTTTTCTAGTGATTTATACTGTGTGAGAATTTTAATTTTATTTTAAAGTGCAATGGTTGCAATTAAGCTCTAAAAATAACATTATTCAAATGGCCGCCTTTGCTCCCCTGGTAGGACCGAATTCGATTAATCCAATTTTCTACCACGTTATTCAATAAGTTGGGCCTTATGTCATGAATACAGCGTTTAATATTCAATTTGAATGCATCAGTTGTATATGGTTTACTAATATAAACAAACAATTTAAAACAACTCCTCAAGACGAAGTCTAGAGGATCCTTTCAGGAATCATTCAAGTTGTTTGCAAAATTGGCAAATTCTCGGCATTTGAGATTGTCCAGAGACTTCTATTCTAATGTAAGAACTATGCTGAACGGAGATTAAGATGGATATTATAGACAATTCCAAATATTGTGAACGTCTTCGAATCGATAAATCTGGGTTTACATCAACTCTGGCCTGAACCGCAGCAAAATTCTTGGTACATCAAACATTTGTAGAAAACTAGAACCATGCGTAAATTTCGCTCAAAATTTCCAACTGTTCAACGAATTGTGAGCACACTAGGCAAATTATATCGACCATAAGTTGAAAACAGTTGAATAAGTTGCAATAAAAAAACTATTATTGTTATAAAATAATTTCAAAATTTCCAAACGTGTTGAGGCATGTTTCTTTCTATGATTAGATTACACACTTTATTATTACAACTGATAATGACTTATCATTTTGACATATCAAATATGACCGCTATGTCAAATCGCTATATGAAAAGCTCTTTAAATGTACACTTACTATTCATGAAAATCCAAAAACCAGAAATCTAAAGCTGGCTACTTCTATTATTGGTTATTTGGAAACAAGCAGTTTTAACCTTCAGAATTTTGTTGATGACACTGATGTCTGTAGCTGATGACATTGATGCAACAAATACCAACCCTTCACGATCAAACGTACCACCTATGCGTACCTACCTACATTTGATGCGTTCTTAGTTTACATCAGATACATCGGAGGCCCAATTTCCGTTCTTATATTCCAAATCGAGCAAACAGATGTTCCTCTGCACGCGTTCTTTTATTCCACGGCGAGCTCATGGAGCGCGCTCGATCTCCTCCGATTTTCTGGAGCGAGATCTGCGCCTCGTTTGTGCATTGGATTCCCTCCATGCTAATCGTCCATTTAAACTTTTTTAGAAGTAGTACAGTAGTAGGTTAGTTTTCTTCAACGAAAACTGATGAAAATGCACGAAATTACAGCATAGTTCATTTCCATTGCAAATGATAAATAAATAAAAGTTAGAATTATAAGGTCATGTAGTTCGCCGAATGCTCTGGCAGCTGGGATCTTTTATTCTACAATTAGTCGGCTTCGTGGGGAGTTCCATGGTATAAAAATCATGTCGCTTTGCTCGCTCTAAAATGTATTAAACAAACGCAGTAATTGAAAAATGAATCTAAATGTTTTTTATTTTCATTTTATGTTCACATTGTAGTGGAGGTATAATAAAAATAAACGTGTGATACACGTGCATAAGAGCCTTGCATATTCACTTGTGTACTAATATACTATTTAAGCACGAACTATATTAATCGAAACAGAATGATTCTTAGCGGAGCTGAAAAAAAAATACATTCCGGATCATTGCACGAGATAATATTAATTTTTGTATATATAAATAGCATCTATATTCTAATTAAGATTGTATATTACAATTGAATTTCTTGTTACAACATTCACACTCATTACACATCTCATAAGGCCTAATTACCTAAAATCGCATAGTAACGAATTTACGGAAACGTTTATAATGAAAACGATTGTTTTGGTAACAATGAGAGAATCAATTTAGCGCAATGGCCTCGTCAACCTTTCCTATCAAATCGAATGCTCCAAACTCATTAGAGAGGGGTCCTTGCATGAGAAGAAAAATATAGTATCGGCTCGGTTACTGTTTCAGGACGTATGTTAATTGGTACGACCTCGTGGCGACATTGGGCCACGGTTGCCTTTGACCTCAGCAGACCCACTGACACATAGTAGATATTTAAATGCTGCAATAAAAACGCTCGACATTGACAAATAAAAGGATTGATGATTTGATCTTGAGAATATTGTCTAGGTATTGGAACTGAAGCTGGAGATTCCGTATATTAGTAATGTGACCAGTGACAGACCATGAAATATTTTCTTTTAGTCAGTAATCAAGATAGTAGATAAAGTTGTCACATTATAATTCGTTATTACCTTGTATTAAATGTGCGAATATCTTACAGCTTTGGAAGTTTTTTTGATGTAATTTATTTTTAGTAAAAAAATCAACGAATTATTTCATGACCAGGTACTCAATAAGATTGCGTGTTTTTCCAAAGTTGAGGAAAGTTATCTAGCAAATACACATGCCCATAAACATCTAATAAACTACCTGCCCTAAGTCTTTGTAATTTATCTTCGCTCATCTTAGGTTATAAATCGAGACATTAATGTTAATTTAACTATTGCATTTAGGGTTGGAATAGAAAATCTAAAATCAATGATTTATTTGAAGTTTTTTTAAATAATTTTTATCAGTTTTTGCTAAGGTAGATGTGATTTTTATCAATTGATTTACATCTTAATCTAAATGAAATGTCGTTTTATTTTAATAAATTGTTGAGCAAATACACATGCCCATAAACATACAGAGAGCGCATAAAGTATAAAGACCTGGCTTTATTTTTGAATAAATTTTCGAAAAACGCTTCAACAGGTCAAAATGCCTTTTTTTCAAACAAATATTTTGAGACCATTTTCCATTTTCCATCTCTCTCCGTTTTGAAGTTATGACGTCAGAGCCATTTTTTTAAATGACAACCTATATTTATTATTATTGATTTTGATAGTACTTTTTATTATGTTTTCAACAATATGACATTTTCAATATGTAACATTTGAAAAAATATGAGAAAAAGTGCGCTAAAGTAACTATTAAATTATTATTTCAATGTGCAGAATGCATCTAGTTACTATTCAAAACAACGTCAGTTAAAACAAAATTAGGAAAACAGGCTTGGATTTTAAATATTGGTATAAAACAAAAATTGGTTAACCTGAAAAACATTCTTATTACAAAATCATCAATTACAAAAATAAGAACAGAAAAACCAAAAGAAATTTTTATCGAGGAAAAATTCTAATGACTTGTTTTAAGATAAGTTTTAAAATAATATGAAGGTACAATAATAATTAAACTAACGAAAAAATATTGGTTTGGGAAAAAATCAAATTAGATGATCAAATTGATGACCATTTTGTTCTTGACAGTGTGCCAATCGATGTCGAAAGGCCGCACAGACAGTGAGGAGAACTTCTGGCTGTATTTGTCTCATTTCGACTTGGATCCGTTCTTTCAATTGTTCAATTGTGGTTTGCCGATTAAAGTATACTTTACTTTTGATGTAACCCCAGAAGAAAAAATCTAAAGGGGTTAGGTCAGGGAAACGCGCTGGCCATTCAACAAAACCTCTTCTGCTAATCCACCTGCCTTGGAAGACTTTGTTGAGATAGTCGCGTACCATTCGGCTATAATGAGGTGGAACCCCATGTTGTTGGAAGCATGAGTCTTCATTTGAAATGTCGGGATCGTGTTGATTTGGGAATAGAACATCCAAAGCTGGAACGAGGCAATCTCTTAATAGCTCCAAATATGTTTGGCCTGTCAACGAGCCATCAATGAAGAAGGGCCCAATAATAATATCACCTACTATTCCTGCCCAAACGTTTAATTTTTCCGGAAATTGGGTATGGGCTTCCATCATTCACTGAGGGTTGCGCTCTGACCAATAGCGACAATTTTGGTGATTCACCGTTCAATTCAAATAAAAAGTTGCTTCATCACTAAATAAAATTCTGGTAGCAAACCCTTCATCGACGTTATAGAGATTCATCATTTGTTCGCAAAACTGAACCCTACGATCAAAATCATCTTCGTTCAGTTCGTGGACTAAATATACTTTGTAAGGATGCTATTTCTGCCATTTCAAAAATGTCAAAACAGATGTTTGTGAAAGCTCACTATTTGCCGCAACCGCTCTGGAGGGAATATAAGGGTTTTCTTGCAAGTCTAACAGCATGTTTAGCTTAACATCTTCCGGAACTGACACTAACAGGCGTCTTAAGTAGAGGTTCTTGAAGCGGATATTTATTATTAAAATAAATGCACACTTCTTCATTGGTACATATTCTATCACCACAACCTCTAATTATAGGAATTTCAATTCTTTGTGCCTGAAAAACGTCGAACCATTTTGAAATTAACTTGTGACATGATGAATCGAACGAAACGTCAATCTGACTGAGAGTAGTAATAATTTGTTACACATAATTGTACTAGATTGTTTTTCAGGTTAATCAATTTTGTTTTATTCCAATATTTAAAATCTAAGCCTGTTTTTCTAATTTTGTTCTAACTGACGTTGTTTTTAATGGTAACTAGATCATTTTGCACATTGAAATAATAATTTAATAGTTTTACTTTACCGCACTTTTTCTCCTTTTGTTTTTCAGTTGTTATATATTGAAAATGTCATGTTGTTGACAACATAATAAAAAGTACAATCAAAGTCAATAATAAACTTCAAAACGGAGAGAGATGGAAAAAATGAAAATGGTTTAAAAATATTTGTTTGAAAAAAAATAATTTTCACCTGTTGAAGCATTTTTCAAAAAAATATACAGGGGAAAAAGTAAAGCCAGGTCTTAATACTTTGCGCGCTCTCTGTATAATAAACTACCTGCCCTAAGCCTTTGTAATTTATCCTGGCTCATCTTGGATTATATATCGAGATATTGATGCTAGTAAAATCATTGCATTTAGGGTTGGAATAGAAAATTAAAAAAACAATGATTTATTTGAAGTTTTTTAAATATTTTTCATCAGTTTTTGCATCAAATGTTTTTTTAATAAATCGTTGATTTTACAATATCACACTGCTGCTCGGTAAAGTTTTGAAATCGTGTGAAAAAACAGATATCTAGGGATCTACATATTTTGGAATACAGTGAACAAGAATTGATGATTTAAAAAAACTATGTATATGTACCGGGTGATTCAAGTTTTATTACCATGGGTTTTTTTAGGCATTTGGAGTTGCCCAAAAAATATGAAAATTTGGACTTATATAGGTCTGATACTAATCTACCGAAAGGTAGTTTGTCTTTTTCGATATAATTATATAGACGGTTATGAGATTAAAAAAAAACTCTTTTCGGGAAAAATTCTCTGTCGTTATTTTTTGCCCTAAACTGTTTTATTTTATTCATAGAACCCATTTATGAAATCAAAAATTAACGAAAATGATTAGATTTCAAATTAAAGCATTTTATACATTACTGACCAACTTTCCTCGGTATGATTTATGATTGTGTAAGTCAATAGCCCTACAAAGCATTGACCGCGGAGGGGCGGTTGGAACGTTTTATTACTTTTTATGATTCCGCCAGTCGCCCGTGGGTTGAACGGGTCTTGCAGGGCGGATTAGGTACGGTCGTATCATAAAACCCATAAAATCCATTGTAGGGACTATTACTGGTAGCAGTGGTAGCACCCATCATATTTTACTATTTTGTAATAAATCTTACTGTTCCTATATCAAAATTCATTTAATTCAATAATTGGTGCAATATTTTTGACAAAAACTGTATAAATAAAATTACGATTTTTTTGTGAAATAACGTATAAACTACCGGATGGTTAATTTTTTTTTATCGTCAGATTGGGATTCAGCAATATCTAAACATGTGTACTTATTTTGGTTTTTTTATTTCAATTAGAAGTCGCCATTTTTGGCCTGGTAATAAAACTTGAATCACCCGGTATGTACCATGTGATGAACCAAAAATGGAAGAAAAGGAAAATATTTACCTAGGTATTTACAATTATCTTCTGAAAAGCAAAGAGTAAGCCACTCTATAGTTACATTATTTTTTTAATTGTTCACTTATTGGTATGCACAAACAATGAAAAAGCAATAATTAATTTAAAATATATATATTTTGATTTAAATGACTGATTTATTTAAAAAAAAATCCACACCAACCCTGATTGCATTAAAGCATTACAAATTGAAACATTATTGTTATTAAACCATCAGATACTAGCTGATGGCAACTTGAGACATTAATATTGGAAGGGATGCGTTGCCGACATGGTAAACAAACTGGTATATTAGAATTAGACTAGAAGTGCTCACAACCAAAGCTTGTCATCAGCTTTCTGAACAAATTGCTAATGTTTAACCTTTGCTCGGCGAAGCATTTTCTGTTCGCAACGGGCTTAGAGAGAACCCCGAACGTGAAGTGTGCCCGCCTCGATCTCGATCACCTGTCGTCCTCGTTCCGTAACCTCGTTTTTTTCCTGTTCCGAACCTTCATTAGTGCTCATTTCCTTTCGCAATCTCGATCTACACGTGCCCGTGCGATATTTTCTTTGACGCTTGCGCATGGCGGGGAAAACTGCAATTTCTAAAAGAGAAGCTGCCAGGAGAATGGTCAATTTGAACAGTTATTACCGTAACTAATGGTCTTATTATATTAGAATGGATAGGCGAGGGAATAGAAAGTGAGCTCTTGAACTTGCCTCTTCGTGGCGAGTTGCTGAACTTACTGTTTACATTGCTTCATCGTTGTTGAAGTGAGTATGGTAATTTAATGCTACGGCTGATGTAGGTAATTTATTCAATATTTGTAATCACCTCAATTGCAAAATTTGTAGCTTTACAAGTTGTAGTATGGATATAATTAATTAGTATAGTTTCAGAAACCTAATAAACTAAAAGGCAGCCATTGTGTCGCCCATGTCATTGCCGTAACCATTCTTTACAAATCCCAAACATTATCAATTAGAATATTGTTTCAAATTTCCAATATAAGAGCCATTATTTGGGGAATTACCTTTATACCAATTTCCCATATAATACATTACGCACAAACTCTAATATAGTATCTAGCCCGATTAAGATACGAATCGTACATTAGGCGTACAACATTTATCCACTTCTGATAGTAGACCTCCGAAGTGATGGTAGAAAAGAAGAGAAAATATAGTTAACCCAGCTTTGCAACTTATAAATATCATAGACAGAATAATGGCGACGCACTTTTGCTTTTCGGCAACAAAAAGCAATAAATCAAACAAAAAATAACATTGCTGCAATGAACGCTCACTAGTCCAGTCAAATTAGAGTTTTTGGCGGAAATAAATGATATCTTTTTGAAATTTAGTGAACATACTCATGAATAAAGACCGGACAAAAGGCTTTAAAAAAACATTAAAAAAGCACTTAAAAAAGCACATATTTTTGAAAAAAAAAAGCATGAACATACGAACAAAGGGCATAAATATACATAAAAAAGCACCAAAATTTGCCACCAAAACTTAAACAAAATTTAAAAAAATGTATATTTTTAAAATTTATTTTTTACCTTATATTATAAAAGTAACTACAAAATAGTATGGTAAACTTACCTAGATTATGGATGTGCCTTTTATTATTTTGTCCAAAAAACAGGACAGTTAAATAAAGCATTGACTGAAATAGCGTCGAGTTATAGATAGAACAATGAATTCAATTTAAAGCACTTATTTTTTATCAAAGTAAATTTCATTTTAAATTTCAAAACATATGTTTATCGAAAAAATACAAAAATATCCTAAATATAGGGAGGCAATACTAATTTACAAAATCACATTATACAATACTAGTTTCTTCGAAAACAATTTACAATTAAATATTAGTCCAAATTTTCCATGATTAAATTGTGTCTTCTACCGCTCAAAATATATTTATAGACTTCTTTCAACACTTCTTTCACTTCACAGACACTTCTTTCAACACTTACACTTGTTAAAGGCGCATATTTAAAATTAGCTATATGTATGCTGCTTTCAAAATCACCCACATTTTCACCACTTATTTATTTCTAAAATTATTTAACGTTTGAAAACCTTTAGATATTTATTTAAAACTTCATTCAATTTATTATTATCTTCTCTCCAATTTTTCCCGGGACACCACAAATAGCTTCCTTCCTTGCTTCTCCAATGAGGTAATTGAATAACTCAAAAT
Source organism: Othius punctulatus (assembly GCA_951805005.1). Taxonomy (NCBI): domain Eukaryota; kingdom Metazoa; phylum Arthropoda; class Insecta; order Coleoptera; family Staphylinidae; genus Othius; species Othius punctulatus. Next base: position 80,076,338 of record OX638139.1, read on the forward strand.
ACTATAATGTGCCTTGATAAACTCTAAATTATAATTTTTTTAATTTAAAATTATTTTTCGTTTAAAATTATTCTTGCAATCTCTGCCAGTTGTTGGTTCAAATTCAAAAATAACTTTTTTCAAATGTTCAAAATTATTTGCCTTATATATTCCAGCAATATTGGGCATTTACTCTTTAAACAGTTACACTCTTAGAGGAGCTTTAATAAATATATGTTGCCATTTGTTATTAATTCATTAATTAATGAAAAGTCGATTCAGATAGTTTCAGCAATGCGATTTAGTCCGTGGGCTATGCACGTACAATGTATTAAATTTTCATAGAAAATTTTCATGTTAGATGCAGCTTTTATCACGTATGCTGCTGCATCCGTGACCATTAGTAAAATTTTATGACTTGGGACTGCTTCCGGTAAATAAAAGTTGGTTATGATACATTAATAAATTTTGAAATTGTGTTACTTTTGGTTTTGATTAATTCTTTAGAACAGATTAAATAACCTTTCACCTGACATTTGTCGCTGAGGACTCCTATAATATAATTGGCCTCATCGCCCACAAGAGTCAGTTGTTTCATCCACACTGAATGAAATGAAATTGTTGAAGTTTGTTTATATACCGATTCAACATAATTTTTGCGCTGTGTACTTTCATCTGGTGTATTCCTGTTACAATATTTTTCTAAAAGTGTCCTAAATGAATTATTTTGTTATATATTGAAGGGAATGTTTGATTCAAGCATTGTTTTACACAAATCAAAATTAAATTGTTTTTGTTGATTGTTGCTGGAATTTGATGCTATGGATTCTACTGTATTTGTTGTGTTCTTGGTTTCTAAAAATTTTTCTAAGCGTTGCTTGTGTAGTATTGTTTTCACATGTTGAATTATATCATAATATATTATTGCATTGAAACTGCAAATCAGAGTAGTGAATTAATTATTATTATTAAACAATATTTTAATGTGAAATAAATTACCGACTTTACACAAACTCTGCAAAATATTTTATTATTTTCAAATTTCAATTTTTTGTGTTCTTTAATCCTACAGTACTCATCTACAGTAGCTCATCTTCAAGAGGTTTCTTGTTTATGCATCATGCAAGAAATAATGTAACCGTACTAAGGAGACGTTGTCAGAGTAACAAACGGAGGTAACGGAGGTAATTGCACAATGTTCAGAATTGTGAATGCTTGTTCATTGGGAATATTTTGTATTTAATTTAAATTAATCACTCAATCCAAATGCGTAGAACAGTATTTACTTGTATTTTAAATTTATTTAGATAAACAATAAACATAGTAAAAACTTACCCTGCACTGGGTTTGGAAAATTGTTTATTTTTATTATAAATGCCTCGCACCTCGCACTGTATATAAAACTGTGTAATATGCATAAGTATTAGCGTTGCGCTGACTCGAATAAAAGTATTCGGTCATCTAGAGTTATACATGTATTCGAATAACTCGAGATATTAATAGCGGCAACTCGAGTTGGCTCGTGTTTAATCGCGAGCGGTCGGCTATCCAAACCTGTCTATGTAAGGAAACCAAAATACAATTTCTTATAACATAAAAATAATAATTAAAAGTTAATTAAAACAATTCAAAATAAATATAACAAATAAATAATAATTCTTACTTTTCGCTACTACTATTTAGGAAATAACTGAATTAGAATAACGCAATATACTATTAAGACACAATATTTGGTCAAGTTTCTTCGGGTGAAGTCTATTTCTGTCTTGATTTATTAATTGTCCAGCTTTTGAGAAAACTCTCTCAGACGGAACTGAAGTAGCAGGAATGCATACGTATTTGAAGGCCATTTTATATAAATCTAGAAAGAAATTTTGATGCAGTTTCCAAAAATCTAACGGATTATATTTTTTGTCCCGTAGCGGAAGGTCTAAGTATTGTTTCACGGCTACCACAGATTCTGAAACTGGAGCAGTTGAAGAAACATTCTCACCCATTGCCATATTGAAGGTTTCCCATAATTCATCATTTGATTCAACATTTTCAGAATTCGGGGGAGAAGGAACCAGATTTTTGATCTCACAAATTGGTTCAGTTTCACTCGTTTGAATTAACTCATCTAGAATCGACTACATAGCACTTTCTGCGTTACCTTCAATGCTAAATCCCATCTTTTTGAATCGCGGATCAAGGAAACAAGATTTTGCTACAATACTATTCGTTTTCAAATGTCCTAACCGCCTATCAAGTACATCTAACAATTTTGATTGTAGACTATTGCCTGTTTGTGTGACTAATATTTTATTTCGTATTGCACTTTTTAAACCTCTAACTAATAGAATGACACGGGACAACATAGTATACATTTCTCCTGACAGTTCGTTCGTCATGTATTCCAAAAGTTTTAAAAGACTAATGCAATCTATTATAATAACCCACTCATAAGTTTTGTGGTGGCGATTTTAATTAACGCAATGTAGCCGATAATGGTGATCGAGTATCCATTAATCTTTGAATCATGATTAATGCAGAGTTCCATCTTGTTGGAACATCTTGCTTCAATTTTAACTGTGGAAGACCCATTTGTTGTTGCATTTCATTTAATTTATAACTGGCTACGTTATTCATTTTAAAATACGTCTGCATATACCTATACCTATACGTCTATACGTCTATACGACCTATACGTCTGCATTTTTTTTAAAGAGTTCAGAAAATTCTGAGTTACTTTTTATGCAGTATTGGACTGCCGAATTCAAAGTATGCGCTACGCAATAGTGATTTTGTTGGCGTAAATATTCACCTATTGCTTTTTTAATATTGGCAGCATTGTCATTAACAATTGTTGGCCCAGACACGCGGCACGTTAAAGGCACACGACTGCAAAGGGACAAATAACCTGAACAAATGAATAGCTGCGGCACGCGACTTGCAAATCAAGTAAACAAACACAGGTGCTGACTCGGGTTGGCCAACTCGAATAATCATTCGAGTTGGAATATTTACGAGTCGTAATTTCTCGAGTCGTGGGATTATTCGACTCGGCACAACGCTAATTCGTAAGTAACTATTGAATATTATATTGGTTTACATTTCTAAGGTTTAGATTGTAATATTACCTACATTAATTTTAATCCATAAAAAAACATTTTAATATTTCAGTTCTGTAATCAATAATAATAATAATAATAATAATAATAATAATAAAAATAATATCATAGTAATAGGGACGATGTAAATACGGAAATGTTATGTGCATTTATGATCAAATAATTTGAAAAAAAAACTTGTTGTTTCTTTCTCATAGTAATAAGTCTCAACCAAAAGTTTAGCACAATCTACAAATCATTTGTTGAATGATTAATACTTACTACGATTTATATATAAAAGGGTTTTCGCCGCTATTGCAAACTTTGGACATTCTTCTTCTTAAAGTTCTATCTCCTATCGGAGGTTAGATATCATCATAACAATCTCGACTTGATTGACAACTGATTTAAATGATTGGATGTTAGTCCGAACCAGTCCCTAAGATAAGTGATTTAAATGATTGTATGTTAGTCCGAACCAGTCCCTTAAATTTCTAAGCCAGGAAATCCTTCTTCCTATACTTCTCTTTTCCCTTATCTTTCCTTCCAAAATTAGTATCAGCAATCTGTAACATTTCCCCCTCATGACATGGCCGAGCTACTGCAGGATCCGTTTTTTAAGAATATTTATTAGTTCTTCTTTGTTGAATCTTTGTAGCACCTCAAGATTTGTGACACGGTCTAATAGATATTGGCGATATTTAAATCTGATAATCATTTCATTTATTTGGTTACCTGGAGAATATACATAGTTGCATTAAACATAATTTTGCATTAGAATAGAAAGTACTCATCAACAAAAAGACCAGGTCAAGTATAATGCGAATTTGCTTGAAACTGACAATTTAAAATAAATAATATAGACCAATAAATACCACACCTCACATGCACACGCAGACCTTGCATCACACATTACAGGCCTCCTTAACCTTTTGCCGCATTTCGTAAGAGTATTTTTTCATTCCAATCAAGTTTTTTTCTTGTATTTCAAATGCACCCATAAAAACTAAACCGTAAATCATATCGACCGTTGCGTTCTTCATCGATGATTTCCGATGCCGTAACTTTCTGTTGACACAATGGCCCATAAAACACCCGCATGCAAATTGCGACCATGATCTAGGAACGGGTGTTTGACCGCCGTGGTCACTCATCCGCGGAGGATACCACCTCGACCGCGAAGAAGTCGATGGCAACTTTCGCCGCGCAGGACGTACACGTGAAATTCGAGCGTATGTGCGTTTGTGAGTGCAGGTCCGTGGACTTTCAAATCGACCTGTCGCACTGACCCAAAACGGAAACTGATGTGTTTAAATGGCATTATAGATTAATATAAATATGAACTGGGATTTCAGAGCCGAATAGATGAATATTACGTACTTTGAATAAGTATATGAATGAAATCTTATTAGTGAATGTATTTGTAGTTGGTAGTGGGACGTGATGATGTTATGAAATTATGGTAATTTATTATTCACACATACCTCTGTATACAATACCACTATATTAAGTTTTAGAAAATATGCACGTCAAAAGTTGGTACATTATAAAATCGAAATATAAAATAAAATGTAATATACAATTGGACAGTATTTTCTTCTGAAAATTTCATGTTGTAGAATTGGACTGTTTTATTGTTATATTATTTGACACTGTTTCTCTTGTTTGTCATTCATTTCAACACTGATCCTATTTATTTTCTCAGCGAGTTAGGCTAAATTTCTGACGTCTACTGCTGTGGTGGTGTCGTCTACAAAATTAAACATATTTCCCCAGATCGTTGATGAAAATAAGTAAAAGCGGAGGGCCGATGTATAAATTAGTTTCTGATTGATATATTTTAACAAATTACTGCCTTGTCTTGTCTGACAAGAAATATATAGGGTTTTTACTTGAAATTGAATATCTACCTACCAAGGGTGTTTATTGCGCTCCATTGTGCGAACGGAATTTTATGACGGGTAATGGGAAGAGAACAGAGTCCAGAGCCGTCATAAAAACATACTGATTCAGTGCCCCGTAGAAAATTAACATTAGTGATTCATTATCATCAAATTGTACTTTTCATTGTATTTTTAAGTGTACATATAATTAATTGTGTTTTACAAATGTAGTTATAATTTTATAGAAAATTTATATATAGTATGATTCGCGAAACAAATAACAAAAGTTACCCATAACATTATTGACTTTTTCATTGCGTTAAAAAATTAACGACGTTAACATCAGTTAATATTTTCATGAATCGTAATGTAACAAACAAATATTATTCCGCACAACTACACTGCTCAACAAAATTAGGGGAACACCTATAAAAATAGGTTAAAATGGAGTTTTAACAACTATACGAAATTAACTAATACCGATTAATCTTAATTTGTGTAGATTTAAACAGAAAATAGGAATTCTAAAACCATATGCTCAAAATAAACAAAAAAAATTGGAAAACCCAAAAATTAACAAAAAGGAAAAACATTGATATGTAATTCTACAACGTTATTTTAGGAATTAATAACGTGTGTGGCCTCCACGCGACTGATTGACAGCCGCACATCTTCGAAGCATGCTTGCAATCAGAATTTGGATATATTGTTGTGGTATGTTGTCCCATTCTTCAAGAAGAGCGTCGAACAGTTGTTGATGGTTAATGGGCGGTTTCTGAGCATCAGATCAAGATAATCCCGTAGGTGCTCAATGGTATTGAGGTTTGGACCAAGAACCGGCCAATTGAGCACCGGGATATTATGGTCTTGCAAAGACATTGTAACCTGGAGAGCAACATTAGGTTTTACATTATGGTGTTGGAGGCAAAACTGAGGTCCAACTCCAGCAGTATCAGGTAAAACATACTCGCTAAGGATGTCCTTAATATAGCGAACAATATTCATCGTTCCCTTCACAAGAACAAAGTCGGTACAATTGTCGTACGCTATACCTGCTCATACCATATCTGATCCAGTACCAAATCTGTCAATTTCCTGAACAACGCCGTCTAAATATTGTTCTCCTAGTCGTGCCCAGACTCGAACCGAACACGTCCATCACAACATGTCACACGAAATCTTGATTCATTCGTAAACATAATTGAGAACCACGGCTGGATTCCCCAGTTTTTGTAACGTGTTGAAAATTCAAGTCTGTTTCTTCTGTGGGATACTGTTAGAGGAGGCTTTTTAACAGGCCGTTTGGGTTTGAAACCACGTTCACCAAGCCTTCTACGTATTGTTTGGTCAGAAATAACCATGCCCGTTACTATCCTAAACTCATTTTTAACATCTCTTGGGTTGATGTGCGATTTCGCAAAGCCGAAATCGCCATCATTATGTCTTGACGAGCTGTTGTTACCCGTTTTCGCTTTTGTTCTGGCCTTCTCTTATATCGTCCAGTATCTTGATGCTTGTGCCATACTCGGCATACTACGATGGGACTTATGTTTAACATTCTTGCAACATATTGCATTGATTGTCCATCTTGGAGTAAAGCAACAGCCTGTGACACTTCTACTTCGCTTAAATTCCTCATCTTCGATGTATGGGCTTGATACCGATTTTAGAATGACTTGTTTACTGTATTACTATGGCTAATAATTTTTTTCAGTCATTATGAAAGCACTTCGTTATTAGTGGAAATTCAATTTTAGGCATTATAAGGTGGTATAAGCATTACGTACACCTAGGTTAAAAACTGGTTAACTGCCAAAAATAGACTTGTAACGTTCAGATCCATCTTTTAATTATTATCAACAGCAAACAATATCTATACCGCCAACTACAAAAAAAAATAACCGTTTTTAACCTTGACTTATAGGTGTTCTCCTAATTTTGTTGAGCAGTGTAGATTCATCGCTATCACTTTCACTTTGAACATTAATAATTAGATTTTGTACACCAAGCGTCCTATAATCGTTTTCAGTTTTAATCACATGATCGATGCAGTTTTTCCAAATGGTACTTGAAATGTTGTTGCATCTGAACATGTTAAATTGTTTCTTCACTCATTTTGGGATGTGCATTATTTTTCCGCAAATTTCTTTTTAAAGTTGACCATATCAGCTCAATTGGATTGAAGATATAGTAATAAGGTGGAAGGCGCAACACTTGGTGACCAAATTCGTCTGCCATCTTATCAACCACATAAGTTTTTTTGAAATTTTGTTTTTCTATAAGTTCTAATAATGTTTTTTTCTTTGCACTTAGGGGAATAACAATACCATTTTGAATTATTGATTATTATATAATTGAAATAAATCGTCAAACTGAGTGTCATTATAAATTGATGAAATAATTGTTGCAGTTTCACTTAACGGCGTTTCCATCTTAATAAACTCTACCTTTTCACAAGTTTATAAATGATAATATGCACACGTATGTAAAATGAGTACTGTTGCAATGTAAAGGTTAACACCGACTGAAGGACAGATGTAGACTATTTGAGAAAAAGACTATTTGAGGCAGCCTCAACTGATTGTCTACCTGGACTGCATATTCGCCCAGCAATTAATGGTACAATGAACCATAATTGCATGGGCGAATGTATAATCCTTTTAAAACCGTTTCCTAGGTGATGGCTCTTAATTATCTACTGGCGTCTGTAGTCTTGTAATTATATCGAATTGTAAAATTGTAAAAATAATCACGTCCGCCGACTCATAAAAAACGATGTAGATTGTTGTAAGATTATTGAATTCAATTTAATTAATAAATCATTTTTATATTATGATCTTAGTGATATAATTTTGTATATATCGAAGTGAAAACAATTAAACAGCATCTTCGTCAAAAGTAAATTATTTAGTTACGTTCCTGCACGCCCGCCTCTTCGCAGCACGCCATACAATGGAGAACCCTTGACTGTAATAAACCCTCAAAATGACCCTCTTTAACTCGAAGATTCACTGAGAGCATTTGATTGCAATTTCCTGATATATCAATCGTTTCAAAACCAGTGAGTAGTCATACAGCTGATTAGCAACACACTTGCAACTATGAACATTTGTAGCAATGAGAACGATTTAATGAAAATCCGTTTTTTTTTTAATATCTCAGACCGGTGGCAAATTAAACAAAAACTAGGACACGTTTGTTAACAATTGTATCTATAAATAAATACTAATAAATAATATACATACATTTATTATACCGGCTGTACATTTCAAAACTAGCCAGTCTCAATAACTTTTGAATGCAAGATAACTTGACAAAACAAAAAACACATCGATTGATGTTTGGAAGGGGAAGTTTAAAAACAACGTCAAATAAATTTTAAGTGTCACCCCCTCTTCCCTAGCCACCCCCACTCTGAAATTTCAAATGGCTCCGCATACCACGCGATACCTCATTTTAAAGATTAAAAAATACCTAATCTAGTGGCGCAATAAAAAAAGATTTTTGTCGATTCGTTTTGAAAAAAAAAAAAGAAATAAGATCTATTCAAAATGTTTTATGGTTGAAAACAAATTAAAAAACTCTATCGAAATAAAAAATATAAAATATAGGTTGTCATTTAAAAAAAACATTAATGACGTCACAACTTTTGAAATGTTGTTTTTTTAAATCTGAAAAAAATATTTTCATATGCGCAGTAATTTGTATCGCCATCTTCCTTTTAGATTTTTCCCCTCTCATACACATTAACGAAGTTACCGAATTTATCCGCTACTTAATTTCCACACTGTATATATAACTATGTATTATATTTTCTATTGAAAAATAAAATCTGCTAAGCACCACGAGTGTTATTAGCTAATAATGCCGATCGGGCGAAATCCATCACTCGATCCAGATGCCCTCACGCTGGATACTTCGTCCTCCTAGCATTACCATCGGCAAAGCGCTCTAGGAACATAAATTACTATTATTTTTACATGAAAGCCTTGAACTTAATATACTTTTCTACATTATTTCCAATTCTATTAAGACACTTTTTGGAATCTTTTTAGAATCGGCCGCCTGATTTGACAACCATTGATTGTTGCACGTTCACTACGACCGTGAAAATGGCCAAAATTCATCGACAGAACTAATCCACAGATTAGTGAAGTTTATGGACACAACGCTGTGAGTAATGGAATGGTATGACATGAGCAACCGTATATCGTTATTGATTCGCCGATTGCGATTGACAGGGGCGGATGGGCCTAGCAAAACCGGCGCAGGAAATACAGTCACCGGCGCAATACATAAAATGTGGACAAAATCAGAAAGAATCAATGCTCAAATGTCAGTATTAGGTTATAATGAAAAGAAGTAAAAGCGTCTGCAAATTTTTTCTACAATTAAAAAATCAAATGTATTTTCTGTAATACATATATGTAAATAAGCAAAAAATAAAAAAAATATATAATATATTTACTTTAAAACAATAACTTTTTTGATAGAAGAGAACTGGAATTACCTAACGCGGTTACAATTTCTTTATTATTTAGTTCATTTAAATTCTCTTTCTCATAACTCATGAATATAAGAGCTTCAAGGCGAGCGTGAGATATCGTCGATCATAATCTATTTTTACATATTTTAGCGTTAAGAAATATCTTTTGCAGGAAACTTGAGCTATCGGAACAGTTCTAAATACGCTAGACTAGAGTATAAGTATTGGGTATAAGGTGGAGTACACTTCTCAAAATAAATTGTATTTAAAAATAACGTAGTAGCACAGTGTTACAACTTCTACGTGTTAGTATTTCTTCATTTGTTTTGCCACATGCTCGCACATGCTTGCTTGATTCTTCTCTATGTTCTTCCTTAAAGTCTATCTGCAGTTGAAGATTTTAGTCTACTATTCTACTATTAACATATCCCAAATATTTTGTTCCAATAAATCACAAATTTCAAATCAAAAGTTCTTGTATTAAATTTTCTAATGTTACATTACAATTTTTGTTTGCAATTTATGAGTTAAAGTCTTCAATATAGAGAGAAGTCGATCTTTTTTGGAATATTTCGTTTAATTTCATCCAAATTTTGTGGATCTAATACAGATAGATCTTTACAAACATCAAAGGTGTTTTGGAATCGTTTTATCATAGACTTGATTACGGTATCTATTATTACATTAAATTTTTCAAACATACATTTGTCATGTTCATCGTCTAATGTTTCATCTCCACATTTTTCTCCATTCTATCGGCATACGACTTACTTTTTTCTTCGCAGTTTATTCAATAATCTCTCAAACGTCATTTTAGAATTATGTACTGTATGTTTCAATATGTACTAATTTTTCTTCCGCCCATACTGCGAATTAGTTTGAAATATATTTTACTGAGTCGCAATTCTTTGAAACTTCTGTATTTTTGTACTTTTGCACTTTGCGCCATCTGTGTAGATTTGTAGCAATGGTATTTGTAAATCAAGGGTTACGGGAAAAACGATCAGAGTCCAATTTGGTCGCTTTCCAGAAAACTAATTTGAAAGTTTCAAGTCTAATAAAGGACAGAAAGGATGAATGAAAAAACTAACTGATTATAATTTACTTACTACGATACTTTGACACGATACTTTTACACTTTTACTACGATACTTTGACAAGAATTAGAATATTGAGCAGAAACATGAAATACACTTATGTAAAATTATTAAAACAATATATTTTTATTAACAAGTCTTGGAGTCTAGCCGTTTTTAACCGTATTTTAAGATTTTTTATGTAGGGTACAGTACAGTATACGTATGTACATACAAACAATATATTTTCAAACACAATACAAATTTTTGATAAAATATTATTATGATTACCGATTATTGTCCATTAGGGGGGGCGTCTATAAATTATTCTTCTTCATCTAGATCTCTGATCGTTTTAAGTCAACATCATATTCTATTGCTTGTTTTTGAAACGAACGGTGATCGTTTTTCACTGTTTTACTTCACGTGTCGAAACTATTTTTCCCATACTACAATATGGCACCATCAGCTCGATTTCAATAAAAATGGAATAAAAATGGAATCAAAATGAAGAAATAGAAATCATTCCTCCCCGAAGCCCTTCAAATATTTTGATCGTGGTCCAGTAATGCCGAATCTTTTGAAAAATATAGTTGCTGTTAAAATTACTTCGTATTTTAAATATTCTCTGTAAAACTCTTTGCCATTGCCCTCACATTACTGTTCGTCTTTTTGAGTTTCTCTATTGTTTCTAACACCAATTTTACTTCTACATACAAAGGTGACTCAACATTCCGTATTTGCCGAATATTTTTTAAAGTGCCATTCTTCAGCCCACCAACTACATTCTCTCTTGTTTCTCAAATGGAGATTAACCTTTTCTTCGTTTGGTTTTGAAGAACATATTTAAAAATGAACGAGCGTTGGTCTATTCTACACATTTTGAGTGGTACAAGTCTAGCCTACTGCTATTGAATAAATTTCATCAGTATTTATTTTTTCTGCTACTATTTTGATATTTTTTTAAAAAACTTGGTTTTAATCTTATTATTAGATTTCGTAATAATTTAATTAACAGACAGAAATCAGACAGAAACGAAACAAATGCACCAGATCTAATTTAAATATTTGATGTAAGGCCCATTAAAATTTGCCCAAAATTTTGCTATGTAGATTTCTAGTAGCACGATTCAAACCCTTGGCCTGTGTCACGTCTTCCAAGAAGTTTAATAATATTTATTATTCTATCAATAATTTGTCTATTATATAACATTTTTCTCTTTGACTTTTAACTGTTCAAACCACTATAATTTATCAATACGATTTGAACTATAAATTATTTTGAAACAAATATAATACATATTTGTTGTCGCGTTTGTGTAAATTGCGTATAGTGGTAGTAGTGACAAGATTCAACAGAAAAAAATGAGTTTGTTGCGCCGGCGCCTTACAACTATTTGCGACCGGCGCACCGGGAAATTTCCCGGCTTCCCGCCGGCCCCATCCTCCTCTGGCGATTTATATGATGCCAGAGGTGTAACGGATTCAGTGAATGGCCATGAAAGAAATGCAGGATGACTTGCATCGAATGCATGCATGGACGTACAGATTATACCATAGTTGAAAAAACTACATTAATCACGATTAATAAGATGACAAAGATCAACGTTTAATTGACTCTATTGTGCATTAACTCAAACGTTGTAATAATCGAATTAAATAGAGTAGTTGTAATATTATCTTCAAGGTTTTTTAAATTTCGGATTTTCGGATTTAAATATATATATATATATATATATATATATATATATATATATATATATATATATATATATATATATATATATATATATATATATATATATATATCGTAATTAAAACTAACAACAGCAAGTTGCTATGGGTTTAACATCAAAAACTTTTTTATTTCTATTTCCGAAATTTAAAAAAACCTTGAAGATAATATTACAACTACTCTATTTAATTCGATTATTACAACGTTTGAGTTAATGCACAATAGAGTCAATTAAACGTTGATCTTTGTCATCTTATTAATCGTGATTAATGTAGTTTTTTCAACTATGGTATAATCTGTACGTCCATGCATGCATTCGATGCAAGTCATGCATATATATATAGTTAGCAGCGCGTTATGGCTCCATCGGGCCCTGCGCGAATTTGAATTTAGGGCCCCATGTATAGTGTTATATTTTTATTATTGTAGGTATGGAACCAAAATTTAATTTCCGGTTTTCTTTTTATTTTGAAAAATATTTAATATTGATTTGGGGCCCATCCGGGGCCCCTCTAGTGTTGGAGGCCCTGACCAAATACCCAATTTGTCCATAGGATAATGCGCCACTGTATATAGAAATGTCGATTAATTGTCAAAGACATTTCAAAGACTGGCTGCCATTCTAAACACAATACCACATAATATTGGGGTATAAAATACAGAAATATTATTATGTACATTATTTTGCTTGTGGTTCCATGCTCTCTATAACCGTAAACTGATTTCCCCACATACAGGTACATCACAGTATGAGTGCCTGTGACGTAGTTAAGGTAAAGTCTGGCACCTACAATATAATGTTGGTTGCAACCGACTAGCACTGGGGCAGTGGTTCCCAATATGTGCTTCGCGAAACCCAACGGTCTCTGAGTACACTTCCCAGGGCTCCGTAGCTGCTCTAGGAAGTTAATTAAATAAACATTGAATAAAACTTAGAGCAAATAGCTGAATTGAAATAAATAAACTACAATTTACATTCTAGCGGAATGCAATTTAATTTACATTTTTTCTAGCAAATTTGACGGAAATTTGACAGCTTGAATTTTCTTCTAGCAGATAATGTGGGGTAATTCTGCACCCCAATGACTCAGTTGTTTTGCATCTGAGTGTATATGAATAATTAAAGATAAAAGTCGCGATCTAACTATAGACACCAAAATAAGACTCTTACGCTGCTACGTATTCTCTGTGTTATTTTATGGAATGGATGCTTGAACGCTGACAGTTGCTAACACAAAAAAACTAGAAGCATCTGAAATGTTGCTCAACAGGAGGATATTAAGGACATCATGGAAATACCGTATTACCAATGCCGAAATACTAAGAAGAATGGACAAAACGACAGAAATCCTGACCACGATTAAAACCAGGAAACTACAATACCTGAGACACATCATGCGCAACTCTAGTAGATACGGACTCCTTTAGAGCATACTACAAGGCAAAGTTGAAGGAGAAAGAAACATTGGGAGAAGACAAATCTCGTGGCTTAAAAACTTGAGGAGATGGTTCTCCACGACAACCACAGGCCTCTTCCGGGCAGCTGTGAACAATATAAAGATAGCCAACATCCGGAATGGATAGGCACTTGCAGAAGAAGTATATGAATATTTTCTAGTATAAAGAGGAAGCAATAAAGTCTAAGGATCAAGTGATTAGTAACTTTTGTAGATTTTGCGAATTTGATTTTATTATGTTGCTTGTAAGCAGCTGTTTGACGTTTGGCGCCATTGTCGTTCGAAGATCCAACAGGAAGATTGTTGTTGATAAGTTTTCTTTATTCTTCGCGCCTGTGGTCACGGTGTTACATGTGTTATTTATCGAACTTACTTTTTATTTCATTTGCACCAATAAAATAACATCTCTTTTGGGAGCTAGTTTATCTACTTTGAAATTACTTAAGGCGACATTTGAGTTCCAAGACTGATAATACATAACCTATAAATAGTTTCAGATTTGTAATAATTAAATATGCCTTTTGCAAGTAAGCACAACTCCTTCATTATTGTCGCAAATTCCACTTTCCGAAGTGGAACTCGCAATGCAGATGGTTTATCGTTATATTCACTGCACTCTTCTATCGATCTGTTTACCGGTGCTTTCCCTGATTTAAATATGAACAATCGCTTTGAAAACAAGCACTGTATTTTTAAAAGCAAGTATGCAGATAGATATACTATTCTAACAGAAGATATTGTAGAGGATATTCAAACTAGAATAGAGAACAGGTATTTCTATTGGGAATTATGCTGGAAAGTACTCAAGAAAAATCTACCTATAAAGTATCAGTAGTTCAACAGCTTTATCCGCCTGATTTTGGGCAACGGATTTAATATTTCCAATGATTTATGGAGGTTTAAACAATAATTACTATCTCTCTAGGTGCAGGTCTAATTACCTGTTAGACTGCACATTTATGGCAGATGAAGCATGGTTTCATTTGTCAGGTTATGTTAACAGGCAAAACTATAGAATGTGGGCCATAGAAAATCTACATAATTATGTTGAAACTAACTTGCACCCCCACAAAGTTGGAGTATGGGTAGGTATGTCAAGACGAATTATGGGACCTTTTTTTTCACGATGCTCTAAATGCAGAACGATATTGTAATCATATCTTACAACTTTTTATCGAACTACTACAAAGCGATGAGTTAAACGAGGTTTATCAGGATGGAGGACCTCACACAGCTAATGTAACTCTTAATTATCTAAGAGAATTTTATGATAATCGTCTTATAAGCCGTGGATGATGGCCCCGAGATGTACGGAGCTTACACCATTAGATTTTTATTTATGGCGACATTTGAAGAATAATATATACAAAAACCGTTTACATAATATAGATGAACTATAAGAAGCTATTTAACAGGAAATATGAAACATAACGGAAGATGACTTCTGGAAAGTCTTTAATCACATGAAGAGACGAGTTAATTTGTGTATAAAAAATAATGGTGGTCATTTTGATTACTTATTTATACTTATACTTATTATATATTTTTTGCAAATATATTTGCATGTATATCATGAGAATTACTTTTTATTAAATTCTGTTCTGAAGTAGATACTTGGTATATGTGAAATTTATTAATGATGGTATATTTAAACCATACATCGAGACCTGGAGGCCCTCCTCGTTGTTCCAAAGGGGCATCCAGTTGCTCCACGCCCTTAGCGTGTGTAGCATAAGGTAGTATTCCCAAACTCCTTCAACCTCCCTACCATTACGAAGATATGATTCCACCATAAATGTCTAATGTTGTCGTAATTTTGAATCCTACAATAAACAATAAATCAAACAATAAACCAAACCCAAACCAACTAAAATCAGCGAAACAACAACAAAGCTAAAAGCAAGAAATCAAAAAGTTCTGAAATGAACTGATTTTATGTGTCTAGTGACTACAAAACGAAGAAGAAAATGCATAAAAGACTTGAAACGGAAGTGACAGCAGTGACAGAACGGAAACAGTCATCAGTGTACAGTCATCAGTTCAGTTAATTAAAAATAAATATTTTAAATTGAAGTCAGCGCCTATTGTGCCAAACTTTTTTTTTTGTAGGCAAGTTAAAAAATCGAATTGAATATAACGTAACCACGTTATTACCAATTATCACAAGTGTCGACATCCTACCTAAAAACATAACAACAATGTATTGGATATTTTATTCATACCAAAACAACACATTTTGAAGCACTGTATACCAATTATAATTGATACGTTTGTTTCTTATTATCATACAATCAAGTATTGGATTGAAATATTCTATTACTTTCAAGATTTAAAATTAATGCATTTTAATGGTACAATAAACTATTATTTAAATTCATCTGATGCGAAAGAAATATATCGATTAAGAGCGCGGTTTTTCGGGCGTAATAGTGTTTTTCAACTTAAACGCTGTTAATAATCACTTTCACGTTAAATTTTCTGTACCATAAATTATCAAAATAGATGCTACGTGTCACTATATAGTTATTTTTTCAATTATTTACTTTTTTCTATGAAATTTCATTAAATCTTCGATTTTTGCCGTTTTTCATCTTCGTGGATTGTCTTTGCAAATATTTGCACAATATTAAAGCTTTACATGATTATAGACCTGATTCTACGTTACACTATATACTTTATAATTAAAATTAACAATTGTTTACCATATTATTTAAATAATTTGTTTCAGAGAAATTATATTTATCCATTACAAAAATATATCCTGAAACCTTGGAAAATACTGTATCTAATAAGATATAGTACTTATTAATTTACAAATGTTTTTATGGTTCTATTAATTATTTAAAATGTACCTAAATTTAATTCCCCGCCGTAAAAATGGTTGAAAATATCCTTCAAGCAGTTCATGTGTTCGCTACGAGATGGAGCAATGACATAATTACCATGCCATGTTGCCAAGTACCCTGTGAACAGACTCTCTAACAGAAGTTTGAAATATGCGAATCAAGTGCAATTGAAGGTTTTTTCCGCTTATTCATTTTTTTACCGCTGGTTTTCAGCTCTCTCGGGTGCTCTGTCGTTTGGACGAACGTCGACTTTATTTTTCGGACTTTGCATATAAACCGTGAAATATCGTAATTCTTATAATTTTTAATGCAGTTCATTCTAAATCTTTGCAATGCGAATGATGATTAAAAACAATGATAAGGCCCATTAATTAAATCATCAATCATTGTTGCCACATCACCACGGGCATTATCGTAAATAGGTTTTTTGTGCTCTTTTCTGTAATAAGAAAATTAGTTTGTTATTTAATGTTTCTAGCATCTAAGAATTTTTTTTTGTCATTTTTCAAAGAGTATAATCTCTTCCCATATTTTTTTATGGTTAACACATTCAATTTTTGTGACATCCTTCACATAAACACAAGTCTCGCAATACGCAAAAGAACTACTCAGTGTACAAGTAAATTGTCACAGGAAGATATAATAGTCTAACTCAATATAAAAATATAAAATATGCAATAATAATTGTCACATGGAGGAATTAGTCATACACAAAATACAGACACAATAAATGTCACAGGGTGAAAGTAGAAAATAGTCACGGGGGAGACATAAGTTTATAAAACGCACACAAAACCAATACGCATATTAAACCAAGCAGAAACACACGAAGGAAGCACAACGATAATTGAATAGGATTTTCAAATAAACTACGCACCCGCATGTAAAGAAACCTAAATGAATCTATTTGCATGTGGGGTGTTGTCGAAATCTCTAGGGCGGAATGCACGCACTTATAATACTTTAAGAAGGGATAAGCATGTA
Source organism: Othius punctulatus (assembly GCA_951805005.1). Taxonomy (NCBI): domain Eukaryota; kingdom Metazoa; phylum Arthropoda; class Insecta; order Coleoptera; family Staphylinidae; genus Othius; species Othius punctulatus. Next base: position 80,093,873 of record OX638139.1, read on the forward strand.
TACAAAATTTGGCTCCAGAAAATTTCACAAATCGGCTAAATATGCCATTCTTTTAATCAACATAATAAATAAATAAATGTGGTAAATAAATGTCTAAACTTTCTAAATCAGGTCTCCGATTGTAATTATGTTGACCCGTTCATGAATTATCTTGGCTGACGTTTACATGGAATTCCCCATATAGCCTATGGGTAAAGAAGGCTCTTAAAATATGTAATATAATAATAATAATAATAATAATAATCCCTACTACTCCTCCTTCTATGGCGTAATTTGTTACTGTCATTGTTTGAAAGAGAATTCTGACCCAATTACATAATATAATGTATCGGAAATAAAGTGTTGACTCATAAATTAGCAAGCATCGAAAAGAAGTCTCACGCTGTTCATCGTAAAATTATTTCTAGCCCGCCGGCGCCGCAAAAAACACATATTTGCCCGCAAGCAATACAAATTAAACATATGGGAATATCTTAAATGTTTTTGCTTGTGTGCACGCAAATTTCGTTAGTAAGGAATGCAAAACATATTACAGAGCGCTTTTAAATCGAATCCTGGCGGATATATCAACAACTAAAGACCAGTTTTCGCGCCATAACCCCAGTCTTAAATTAACGAAATTCGCGGCAAATTCACACAAATCCATAAATCCATAATAATAATAGATTCATTGATCCAAGACAATAATTTGCTCCTATAGAATGTATCATAGATGCAGCTAACTTTTGTCGGCGAAAGCACGTAACATATTTGTTTACCGGAACATAGATTCCACTAGTCGACATTTATTTGATGCTTTAACACAACAAACCATAAAAGTGAGAACATTATCCAGATCTAAGAGTTGTGCCGGTCCCCGCTTGCGCCTGGCTTTTAAGCGTTTCTTTAATTAAATGCAACTTAATTTGTGAATCCTCGTCTTTCTCAAATTTAAATGCTTATTTTGCAAATATACAGGTAGGTTCCACGATATTAGTATTATTAGTAAGGTGTTTATTTTTGGTTACATTATCGAGTCGTTATTTTACACGTTTTATGTAGACAAAGAGGAATAAGAAATTCGGTAGATTACCAGAAACAAAGGCAATTCTTGATGATGAGCGGGTGATTCATGTTAGCGGTATAGTTTTTTGTGCTGCGTGATCGTTTCAAACTCATTACAACGCGTTATGCTTGCATAGTTCGGTAAATTGCTAGAAGTCACTATAGTTCGTTTAGTTCATTTTTCCTCAAGAGAATAATCAAGGTTAACTTTGCTACAAAATAAGAATCTGCTACAGTACAAAATGTAGCTATGTTATGGTCATGAAAATCCGCGCGAAATTTAAATTTATAGGCAAAATTCCGCCATTCTTATTTGTTTACAGATTATTTTGGAGGCAATTTCATGTGTGGGGATAAAATAAAATAATGCACATTTTATTCCTAAATTATATTTTAGCATTGAAAACATATACACGGTGTCCCACAATAATGGACTATTAAAATTTTATGGGGTTGGATGAATTTTTTCAAATTTTTATTTTATCGGAAACCCCAAACACATTTAATGAATCATGGGACACCGTTCTGATACATCTGGATACAGGGTGGTGCGTCGGGAAAGGCACCATAAGTATTTACACGTAAAAATTTAAATCTTAAAATATTGTCTTCCCTAATTATTTTAGAGAAAACTGTAATGAACTCTTTTGTAGAGCAAAAAATACTGCGTCAATTTATGCTATTACTTTTTATTTTACATTATCCATAACCTAAGAAATCGACAAAATAAATGTAACACTTTATAAAATCATAGGTGCCTGGAAATTAAAAAGCAAAGAAATTGCGTTTTACATGTATCAGAAATGTTTTATAACCTTAAATTTTATATTTGCAATGTTACAAGTTTTTTTATGTAAGTAATGCTGTTTCTGTGCTTTTAAAATCAATATTTAATTAAGCCTTAATTTACTGACTATAAAATGTAAGGTTATAAAACACCACTGACACAAGTGAAAAGCGTTTTCTATGCTTTTTATTTTCAATTCACCTATATTTTTTTAAAAAGTGTAACTTCCATTTCGTCAATTATTTTGGTTTACGGATAACCCAAAAATGAAGTGGATGAAAATACAAAGTAATAGCATAATAATAGTAATACGCAGTATTTTTTGCTCTACAAAACTTCATTACAGTACAAAAGTTCATTATAGTTTTTCTCTAAAATAATTACTAAAGACAATATTTAAAGATTTAAAATTTTACATGTAAATCCCTATGGTCCGACTCACCACCCGATATAATAATTGCTAATGTAAAATAAGCATACGATGGTACTCCTATCCATTTCACATTGACGAAATTTACTATTGGAAATGAAGCCGTTGACAATAATAGACAATAAACAATAAAGGATAAACATACTTTTCCAAAAAAATAGTTTAAAGTATAAAGTTAAATTAATTTAAAAAAAAAACTTTAGAAAACATGATTGATAGAATCCGAACCGCCAGGACTTTCAGCGTCTAATTAATTTATGTATCCAGCAAAATGGAAATGTCTGAGAATTTTTAAATTTTCTAAATACTAGTTTAAAAACTATATAAATTCCTGTGTTATTTATTGTTTATTATTGTCAACGGCTTGCCAGTTTCCATTGAATGTGAAATTTCGAATTAGTCTTTTTGTAAACCTTTTTTTGATTTTTTTCTCGAAAATTGTCATATGTAAAGTAATTTACGCAGCTGTACTAATATGATTACCCTCTTTCAAAAATAAAAATTCAATAAGTAAGCATACTATTTAAAATTTTCCAGTTGGCCTTGAAATGACCTTGAAGTCAACTTCAAGGTCAAGCAAATGTCATCATCAGATGTCCCCCTTGTAGCTATGCAACTTTTGTTAATGTCAATTTTCACTATCGAACATATCTTCAGAGTAATTTGCATGGATTGAATAAAATGGCCTTGCCTGTAGTTTTGAAATTTTTTAAAAGTGAAATTGCATGGTCTTGATATTTCGAATTTGAAATTCGAGACAAATTTTCCATTTTTATCTTATTTATAAGAGACATTTTACCCATTTTTGTAATGTATTTTTGACGCCATTGAATGTGGGGATGTGAACGAAAATAACGTTCCGTTGATAACAGTAATTGCGGATGGTGCCTGGTGTAAGAGATCATACCGCACAAATTACAATGCAAACTCTGGAGCTGGTTGTATTGTAGGACAAAACACAGGTAAAATGTTGTTTTTGTGTGTCAGCAACAAATTTTGTGCGATGTGCAATTTGGGAAATGGTAAAACCCATATTTGTTTCAAAAATTGGAAAGGCTCTTCCATAGTGATGGAGAGTGACATTATAGTTGAAGGGTTTAGAGAAAGTACGTCAATGCATGGCATGAAATTTGCTTATTTAGTAGGTGATGGTAACATCAGCGTAAATAAAAAAATGTTAACTGCAAGACCTTACGGTGACCTCAGTGTTAAAAAAATTGAAAAAATGTTCTAATCACTTACTTAGAAATTATTGTAGTCAACTGAGAGAGTTGGCCCAAAAAGGTTTAGCTCAAGAGGTACAGAGGTAACCTTTTTCCTACGTCAATTGCTTAAAAACAACATTCAAAGGCTTCGGGTCGCTGTTAATTGCGCTATTAAATATATAAAGAAGGAAGATATATCCATAGACCAAAAAATATTTAATTTAAAAAATATATTGATAATAGTTTAAATCATGTATTTGGAGACCATCAAAAGTGTGATAAATATTTTTGTAGAGGTCAAAAAGAGCACGAAAAGAATATGGTACCAGATATGAAACGTTGTGGGTTGTATACGACATTATGACTTCTGTCAATATACTAATTTATCATAGCTCTAGCCTTAATAAAAATACGACAAATAATAATGCTGAAAATTATAATTCCGTGTTAGCGAAATTTATTGGAGGAAAGAGAATTAAATACTCCAAGTGTGGCGCCTATGAAATGAGATGTCATGCAGCAGCACTATCATTGAATTCGGGTGGACGTTTCCGTTCATCGTTACACCACGCAATGAATAACAAAAGTCCAGGAATAATCATGCAAAAATTGGAAATAACAAGCAACAAGCTGTAAGTAGAAGAATATTATTTTCTGAAAAAGCAAAACGATATTGCAGAAGGAAATTAAATAATCGCATATTGGAACCCGATGAAGACTGTGGTCCAAATGTGCAACTTGTGGATATAGTGCAGATGAACTGAAGGAAAGGCAGGCGCAATTTTTGGAAAAATAATCCAAAAATAAAGACGACATTTTAAAAATCTGTAGTTCTACAACAAATCAATCAGCCTGCGCGTTATAGATTGAGGAACGAAGAACACGGATCGCTGTGTCATCATTTGAAAAAAAAAATGTAAATTACGCAAAAATACAAATAGGCAAAATACAATCAAATCGCTCCTCGGTAATATTTTTTATGCAAAAAGTACGCAATATGGAAGTGACAATGAACCCATTGCTCGACACGAATATGAAAATTTCGCTGAAAAAAAAAAAACAAACGTTGCGGACTATACATTTATATAAATGATTTTTATTTGGAAGCAACCCCGGATGGATTAATTGAAGAAGACAATATAGTTGAAATAAAATGCCCTTACAATGCAAGAAATTTAACTCCTTCTGAGGGAATTAATGAAAAAATAATTAATTTCGCGATTTTAAAAGATGGTGAATTGATGCTGAAAACTCAGTACAACTACTACTATCAAGTGCAGGGACAGTTACATGTAACTGAAAATCTGTTTTGTTACTTTGTAGTACCGAAAGGAATTTTGTTTCAGAAAATTCGCAGAAACAGTGATTTCTTTAAAGAACATATGCATGATAAATTAAAAGACTTTTATTTTTTGCATTATTTGCAAGAATTATTAAAAATTGAGTATGAAGCTATGTAATGGACAAATCACAGTGTTTCAGTGTATTGTAATTAATGTAAAACATGTATTTGGAAATATTGTACATAATATCGATTTTAATAACAAAATGTTACTTCTTCGTATTCGTATTTTTATTTGTAAATAATTTATAGATATGTCGATTTTAAATGATATTCAATGTGTATATGGTTTTAGAACACTTTTATACACACTATTCAGCGTATAGCATTAATTGTTTCCGGTATTTTTTAAAACAAATATAATTTATAGCGTAATTAAATAAATTATTTTTATTACAATTTGACTAAATGAAAAGGTTTTAAGATAAAATAATATAAAAAGTGTTAACTGCAGCATAGTTATGTGTTTTAATCATTTCTCTAAAATTTGATTAATATTCCATCATAATGAATTATTTTAATAAAACTAGTCTTATACATATATACATATACAATGACTCTTTGTTGAAACAATAATCTTAAACTGCATTTTTTACCGTATGAAATTCGTTTTTACGTATACTTATTTTTAATAAATAATAATTGTAATTTTCAGAAGTATGAGTTAATAATAATAATATTAAAATGAACAAGTAACCTAAATTTATGATAAGTTAATTTAACTTAAAATTTAGTAGAGATTTCTGAAAAGAAAATGATCGTTGAAATAAATTTTATTAACTTTTTTTATGGGGGTAGCGTTAATATCGTGATACATTTTTATTAAATATAAATTAAATTAAACTTATAACGAGCCGCCGGGGCAACACGTCATAAAATAATGTAGGCACAGAGCTGCGGGGTTTTACTAGCAGTTTATTCACACAGTGCAATTGTTACATACAGAAGAATAGCGTAGATGGCAATATACTCAAAGTTGGGGGGGTCGGGGGGGGAGACTGTTCGTTAATGTTCAGCGCACACTTTGCACTTAGCGCGTTAGATGGAAACTCACGATGTATCGTAACACGAGTGAAACTAGAGGGCTGGGCGCGGCGTCCGAGTGTTTCTGGACGGCGGAGCGTGATCGAAGACGATGCATGTGGAGCGGACCGCTAAGCTTGATCGAGAGCCGATGCGAGCTAGGGCCTAGAGTAGAGGCTTGATCTAAGGCCGATGCGAGCGCTCTCTAACTGGCGATTGATAGCAGGGGTGGTCCTATTTTGGGGCGCGCTGCTCCGTTTGCGCCGCTGGGGCGCGTTGCTTTGGGGATGGTGGTGGATATTATCGCTGGCGGGGGTGTTTAACTGCGAAGGTCAGTGTGCGAGAGAGACGACACTCGGCGTCGAGTGCGTGAAATTTCCGGGGTTGTTACATCCTCCCCCTCATGTACTGCAGTCGTCCCGACGCTGAAGATGAAATTGCTGTTGGTCCTTAGGACTTCTTGCGTGGACCTCCCCGGCGGCGAAGTGGCACGATGGGGGGGTCTTAGGGTCCGAGGTAAGGCGTCAGGGCGGATGACTGGTAGATCCCTAGAACCGTAGCGGTCCCTGGCTCAGCGGCGATTTCGTAGCTGGTAGGGCCGTGTTGTCGTAAGATGACATATGGGCCATCTCGACCGGGTGCCAATTTTGCTGCAAATCCTCGTTTGGCGTTGCTCAGGGTGTTCGTGCTGACGAGCACCAGGTCTCCTGGACTGTAGGTCGGTGCGGGGCGGCGTCAGTTGTCGAGACGTAACTTCTGACGGTCCCGTTGTTCGTCCTGGACGGCGTGGGCAGCTTGCAGGGTCGCTGCCATGCGAACCAAGTAGGGCGTGATCTCTGCTATGAAATTCTCGTTCTGGAGGATTCCTCGGATGTCTCGGGAGACGTCATCTGGGGTCCTCAGTTCTCGTCCGAAGGCGAGGTAGGCGGCGGTGTGGCCGGTGGCGTCGCTCTTGGTGGTGTTAATCGCAAATCGTGCAGGCAAATGGGTGAACCAAGAGTCGTGGGCATCCTTTACGAGGATGGCGAGCTGCATCTTCAGGTCCCTATTCTTCCTCTCGACCGGGTTGGTCTCCAGATGATAGAGGGGAGTGAAGGAGTGGGTGATGCCTAGACAATGGGTAACTTGTTGCATCACGGCGCTCACAAATTGGACTCCGTTGTCGCTGACGAGGGGGCGTGGGGTTCCATGTCGGAGAACAACCTCCTCGATCAGAGTGCGGGCGCAGGCGGCTGCAGTAGGTCTTTCAACGGCAAATAGTTGAATCAGGATCGTAGTCTTCTCGTCTGGATGCGAGCGCTGACTCGTCTGGAGTAGTGCGGCGGGTTTTTGGTTCGAAATTTTGTACTTCTGGCACTCGGGGCATTGGCGGACGTAATTTTGTACGCTGATCCTCATTTTCTTCCAATGGTAGCGGGACTGTAGCTTCTGCAGAGTTTTCTGCATCCCGTAGTGGCCAGCGGTGGGGCTGCTGTGGTGAGCGGCCATTACTTGGGGCACTTCGTGACCGGGCACGACCTGCTGGGCATCGTCGGAGTCACTATCGGTGTGGTAGCGGTATAGTACTCCTTGTACCAGGAGGTACCCTTTAGTGGTCCAGTATGTGACGTCGTCATTACCTGCGGGTTTCTTGAAACTGGAGATGATTCGGCGGAGGAGGTCATCCTTCATTTGTTCTTGGCGGATGTCCTGGCTTCCTCTGGTAGGCAGATCTACCTGGATGTGGCACAACCCGCAGCTGGCGGCTATCACTGGGGTGCAGGGCGGGCGAGACAACGCGTCGGCGACTTTATTCATTCGCCCTGGGACATATTTAATGTCAGGTTGGTACGCCTGAAGCTGGAGGGCCCATCTGGCGAGGCGTCCTGTTGGTGATTTGAGGGTCATCAACCATCGGAGAGCCTGGTGATCTGTGGCGATGGTGACGGGAGTTCCTTCGATGTACCCGCGGAATTTGTTTAGCGCCCAGATAATGGCGAGCATTTCTCGTTCCGTGGTGGTGTAGTTCCGTTCCGTTGGGGTGAGAAGTCTGCTGATGCATTCCACGGGGTGTTCTTCGGTCTCCCCCTGGACAAGGACTGTCCCCAGGGCGTAATCACTGGCATCGGTTCTGATGATGTATGGAAGCGACGGATTCGCCTGTTGCAGCACAGGGGCTGTCGTCAGGAGCTGTTTGAGGGTGGAGAAGGCGCACTCCTGGGGCTGTTCCCATTTCCACGTGGCGGCCTTCCTCGCCAGCTCACTTAAAACCTGGAGATATGGGCGAATTCCGGAATGAAGCGGCGGTACCATGAACAAGTTTGTAAGAATGTGAGGAGGTGCTTGACGCTCCTTAGCGGGGCCATGTCCACAATGGCGCTGACTTGGGCGGGGTCGGCGCGGATTCCTTCGGAGCTGATTAGGTGTCCTAGGTAGCGGACTTCCTGGCATGCGAAGCGGCTCTTGCTGCGATGGGCCGCGAGTCCATAGCGTCGCAGCAGCTGGAGAACGTCTCGCAAGTCTTGCAAATGCTGCTCGGGTGTTTGCCTCATGATGACGAGGTCGTCTAGGTATATCAGAATATTAACCTCGGCGGGTTCTCGGCGTGCGCGGTCCATGAGGTGCTGGAACGTGGCCGGTGCAATCCGTACACCGAACGGCATCCTCGTGAATTCGTACGTTCCGAATGGCGTGACGAAAGCGGTTTTTCCTGGTCTTCTTCACGCACCAGAGTCTGCCAGTAACCAGCGCGTAGATCGATGGTGGAGAGGTACTTCGTCTGTCCGGTGGCATGAAGAAGATCATCCATTCGAGGTAGCGGGTACGCATCAGGTTTGGTAATGGCATTTAAGCGTCGATAATCGACGCAAACGCAATTGCTTCCATCCTTCTTTGGCACCATTACGACGGGTGCGGCCCAGGATGAGTGGCTTTCACGGATTATCTGCTGGCTCAGCATCCGGTGGACTTCATCCTGTAGTTATTGCTTCTTTGCGGGCGACGGGCGATACGGCGGGCCTGCGATTGGGGCGTGGTCGCCAGTGTCGGTGCGGTGTTGGACCGTGGTGACTGGCGGTGAGTTTTCTCGGAACACGTCTTCGTGTTCCTGGAGCGTGGTCTCTACTGAGCGGCGCTCATCAGCGGTGAGGTGCATTCCCTCATCTGGTCGCAGCTGGATAGCGATGGTGGAGATTATCACGGATGGCTGCACTCTCATCGGGTGCCTGGGGAACAGTTGCCTGGACATTCTCCTCAGCGAGCCACTGGAAACGTTGATTTCAGGGCACAGCGAGTCGATGAAGCCGGGTGAGTAGTCTGATTGTCGTGGTGAGCGGAGTTTTTCCGGCGTCGACGGAATCGGGCTCAACAATCCGGGCATGGGGGACCCCCATGTGGGCACACCTTGGCGACCTTGAGGCGATGGGCACCGTCTCAGACTGAGCTGCGTGCCAGGTAAGCAAATCAAACCTGCACGTCGGGTTGTCGGTGTAGTGCCAGGAGCGTTGTGGAACGTCGAGGATGACTGCAGCGTCCTCTAGGAAGTTGACACCTAGGAGGGTGCGGTTGTGGGGATAAATGTTGTGGGGATGATTCTTCCCTTTAGCGTGACGTTGACCTTAGTCACTAGGAGCTTTTGTGTTTTCGGCTTCCCATCGGCGAGGGTGACCTGAGCTTCGTGCTCCTTGAATTGGTGGCCAGTGAGCACCAGGTGCTTATGTAGTGACTTGGAGGTGACACTGGTTTAAGCTCCGATGTCAATTAGTGCGGTTCCGGTCTGTCCACCGACAGTGATGTGGACTGCTGGGCGAGCTCGTACGTGGCTGGTTCCCAGTGCGCAGAAGGCGAGAGCTTGGTTGCCGTTGTTGGCGGGTGTGCAGGTGGAACACTTATTGCGAATAACTCCAGGTGCTCCACATCCGTAGCACGAGAAGCGGTGGTTGCTCGCAGCTTGCGTGTCATTGAACTGCTGACGTGGCTCTCGTCGTTCACGTTTGCGGCAATCCGCAAATCGGTGTCCGTATGCCTTGCAGTAATCACAGCGCGGTCTGGAACGTCTCTATGCTGTCCCTTGGAATTCGTTCTCGCAAATCGAAATGCAGCTGACTGTACATTAGATCGATTTGAGTGGCCTCTGTTGGCCGTGGCACCGGCAACATTGCTAGCAGTGCTCGCATCTGAGTGATGAACGGTATTGTGCCGTCCATGCTGGTCTGTTTATTGTCGAAGAGCTCTTGGTAAACACGGTGAGCTGGCTTCGTTGGCGCAAATCTGCGTTGGAAGAGGGCGATCGCCTGTGCCCAGGTTCCGGCGATATGTTTTACTCCTTGCCACCACACGGCGGCGTCTCCTTCTAGCAATAGAGTGAGGCCGAGTAAAGCATCCTTGTCGGTTACTCGTTCGATCCCCTTGAAGACGATGACGGCGTCTAGGAAGGCTTCCACGGCGGCTGTGTCCTGGATTCCGTTGTAGCGGGCAGTGCACGTGGTGAAGCTCCTTTCCGCGTGTTGTTCTGTAGAAATTGTTGGAACTGGTCCGGAGTGAGTGCCATGTTTATTTGTTGTGAACGGCTCCTAGTACAGTAGCTTCTGGACACACGTTGGGCTGCCACTTTATAACGAGCCGCCGGGGCAACACGTCATAAAATAATGTAGGCACAGAGCTGGGTTTTCCTAGCAGTTTATTCACACAGAGCAATTGTTACATACAGAAGAATAGCGTAGATGGCAATATACACAAAGTTGGGGGGGGGGGGAAGACTGTTTGTTAATGTTCAGCGCATACTTGGCACTCAGCGCGGTTCACGGAAACTCACGATGGATCGTAGCACGAGTGAAACTAGAGGGCCGGGCGCTGCGTGGAGACGATGCACGTGGAGCGGACCGCTAAGCTTGATCGAGAGCCGATGCGAGCTAGGGGCTAGAGTGTGACACAACAAACACCCCAAATTTTCTCAATATACTAAATGCTGAAGGCTGATTAAAAATTTGAAATACTGTCAAATTTTCCAACTCCCAGTTCAGTTTCCATGGCGCAAACTTAAGGCCTACCACAAAAATGTATTCCCAATCAACGGCCAAAAAATTTTCGCGAAGGGCTGAAGGGTCAAAATGAAAATTTGTGCCTAAACTACTAAAAACGCATAAAATGGGCCAACACACAAATTGAAAAAGGGCTGCAAAATTAACTATATGAGGTCTATTTAAAATAAAATATATAAAATCCTGAAGGGCTAGAAAAAATTTACAAAGGGCTGACAAAACCCTTAAGCCTCTAATGATGTTAATGAGCTAAATATGATACCAACGGTAGCTATTGTTGCTATTGCCCCACGTTGGGCTCCAAAAACGTGTGACGTGCCTGAAGGGCTATCATCGCGTTAGGCCGCGGAGCGAGTGGAGGGCCAGGCTCTCGGTGTCGGAGAGGGGGGGGGGGTTAAAAAAGGCTTCACGTAATTTTAACCTCGCCACTACTTCGTCACAAAGGGGGGCTCCACCCTATCTACGTGGGTTGACGGCAGACAGTCAGCGAAGTTCAGAAATTACGAACTGTCGCAACGGCTGACCATCTGGCGCCCACACCACCAGATTTAAATCTCGCAATGAGAATAGGAAGTTAAACTGAAAAGAATGCCCGATTGAGAAAACGTGGGGGGAACAAAAAATAACAGGTGTGAATTTTGTGGTGTAAAATATCTGCGTTTATTTACACAAAAGACAGGACACCGTGCCTACGCTTCCTGAAAGAAATCCCTCCGTCCGCAACCCTATCACGCTGGGTCCACTATATTCATCCGAATCCCGCGAACACGTAACGCGCGATGCGAAGGGCTGTCGGAGCCACCTTTTCCTTACAAAAACGCAAAACACGTAAGGCACGAAACACGCAACGCAAATTTACACAAAAGAAAAAAAACAATATATCAAAGGAAATTAAAACAATAAATGAGAACAAAATATATATATAGATCTGGCCTGTGTTCCTTGTGGCGACTCCACTGGCGATTCTGGGCTCGGTTGTTAGGACGGGCGGCGGCCGGCAATTGTCGGGGACGCCGTCGCTAAATTCCAGTCCTCAGAACAACTCTGGTAGGATGGTCGTTGCCCCTAGCCAAGAACCTGGCTGGCTGGGTTACCTCAGCCCTTACCCAAAAAAACGCCCTGATCTTTTGAGCGTGTAGTGTTGAGTAGTACAGTACCCTCCTTTGCCTTGTGCCTGGTGCCGTCAATCCCTCTTAGGGTGGTTAATGGAGGACACGTTTTAAATCCCGGAAACCGGTTGGCGATAGGCCAAAGAAAAACTGTGACCTCGTGACACTTCTGCACTCCAGGGAAGTTGACTAGCTTCTACCTCATGGCAGCGTCTCGCCCACGATTTAAAAATCACACGCATATCGGAAACACGTCACGTTTTAAAAAAACGTGTGCGTAGCGGTTGCCTACGTTGGCGATCCGTGCGCGCAATTAATAATCAAGACAGTTTCCGTCGGAGGCAAAACCGGCCCGTTACAAGAGTAGAGGCTTGATCGAAGGCCGATGCGAGCGCTCTACAACTGGCGATTGATAGCAGGGGTGGTCCTATTTTTAGGCGCGCTGCTCCGTTTGCGCCGCTGAGGCGCGTTGCTTTGGGGATGGTGGTGGATATTATCGCTGGCAGGGGTGTGTAATTGCGAAGGTCAGTGTGCGAGAAAGAAATTTCCGGGGTTGTTACAAACTATAAAAACAACTACTTCGCAAATATCACATAAGATATATTAATTTGTAGTAGTAGTTTCGAATGGCAACTAGTCTAACTACCAATCTATAGTAGAGTAATTATTTTCTCTAATTGTTCTCTAATTAAGTAAATTAATATATGAACAGTAATGCGCAGTCCTAATCCGATTTTTTATTCGGTTCAGTATACAATTATATCCGGTTACATCCAAATATCCCTTCACTACATGCTATTGATTTCAGCAATGTCACAAAAAATGTTTTACAGCAATAGTACCACTGCTGGGCCATAATATTGTAATGATAAGTGCGAGGTAAGGGTGCACAAGAGCCGATCGTTGTCGATTGTAGAACTAACCGTGCGAGAGGGACAATTGTAGGCGCGTCTTCCGAATGCCCAGAAACGCGACATCAAATTATCGAGGTTTTTCGTGAGATATTTGAGGAAAATGCCATTGTAAATTTTGTTGTTAATTATATGTATATGTAGATAATAGATCTGCGGAGTTTCCTAAGAAGCGTTTTTGTTCATTTTAAACTTTGAAACGTTGAAATTGCATGTAGAAATTCAGTTAATAATTCACAATTTTCATTTTTTTAAATCGGCTTCAATAGGGAGCCTCTCAGATACTTTAGGTTGGTCATGGATATTTTTAATTAATTAAATCGAGTCTCATTGCCACTCAATGTCTCATGAAAAATCGTTAAAAACTCTATAAGAAATGAGTAGGTGCGTTCCCCCTTAAGAAGTACTATCATTATACGAACGCCCAAAATAAATCAATAATAAGCCAAAACCATTTTCATAAATTATAATATGGTCACGAGTAAAAGATATTTAATTAATGAAATAATTATAGGTATGCTAAACCTTAAAGAGTGGGATTTGCTTTTTAACAACGACATATATTTTTAACAGTAAATGCACATTTCTACCGCCTGTCAAATTCAGTACATAAATTGATACCAAGGGAAGCCATATTATGAGCATAACATTCATAAGCATAATTAAGCATAACTAGCATATACATGAACATTTACAATATATTAACTAATTTTACGAATATAATCAATAAAGAGATGAAATAGTTTATAACAAATACCTAATATTAATTACACAGTGCAACAAGAAGTGTCAGCCCGAGTGGCTACAGTGCGAAATTAAAGTAGGCCAACAAACTAACAAAATCCCCGTGGGGTTTGGCTATATTAGCTCGTATATTTTGAATTACCTGAAACAAAATTATTCCGAATCACATTGCGAAAATTGGACCAACATGCGAAAAATGTCACAAAAATATCGCAAAAGGTAAAAATAATTGGCGTAAAAAAATTCCAACTTCAGGAGCTAACATAGTAAAATCCCAGCGTGTGTATTGGTGAACTTTGTATGTTTGTATACAACAATAAAATTACATTTCGTAGAAACGGTGGCATGCACACGGCTGACACGAGATACAGGGATCATTTTCGAAGTCCTCTTTTTAGGTCCTATGTAGGTCAAAATTCAATGCGCTGTCTAGGTTTTAAGTGCTATAACAAACTTCCAGATAATATTAGGTCATGTACAACTGTAAAACAGTTCAAGTCTGACTTAAATGAGTTGTTAATAGAGAAATCCTATTACTCACTTGCTGAACATTTGTTGTGATCACGATGCGGTTTCATGAAATATTATATCTTGTAATATATTATGTAATGTAAATAATGTAATAATATGTAATGTAATTGTAATTATAATATGTAATGTAATTGTATATTTGACGTTTCCTATACTGTGTGTCTCAAGGAATAAAGGTATTATTATTATTGTTATCATTATTATTGTTATTATTATTATTACTTTCATTTAGCGTTGGAACCATTTTGGCTGGAAGCGATGACCCGAACATTGTTGTTCAGTATTAGAAGTAGGCAAAACCGCGACCACCCAAATGTGGACGATACTTAGTGAAAATTTCCGTATTTTTCATTAGATTAAATTTGAGTTTATTCATTGGCGTCCGTGCAGCATGAGTTACTATTCAAACTGTTACATTTTAAATATTATTTAAAGGACAACGGAACCTATCGAAAAAAAAAGTTCACTATTGGATGGCCTCGATTATACCCACTAAAAAATTTTGGAGATCACAACACAGTAATTCCTGGAGGGGATTTAGGAGGCGCAATTGTAGGAATATATTCTAATAAAAGATTAGCTATCGGTGAGTGATCCAAATTGAGTAAATACAACTGAAACTATCTCACAAAACAGGTTCATAATATTAAGAGTCACGCCCTTAATATTTTTTTAATAATTCGGCGTCTTCTGTTATAAAATTCTATTATAAATTCGTCTTCGTGTCACCTGTGACACGTGTGAACATAATGAGGCCACTGCCGATTTCTTAACACTAAGTTTTTTCTTGAAATTTTCATATAATTCAATGCAGCTATATGTGGTTTTAGTGTCCACATCCTAAGTAATTTATATCTTTTCTGATACGATTCATTTTTATTAAAAAAAACCTAGCTCGGCATACGTTGCAATTCCACTTAAAGATAGGATTTTTTTTTCTATTACGTTTTAATTGATTAATGCATAATAATTTAATAATAATGTGATTAATTAATAAAAAACAGAGAAACAACTTGGTATGTTTTTACAACAAGATGTTTATTGATATATAGACATATACAATAAAATAACGACTCGAGTTTCGACTTCTTACGGTCATTTCAAATTACTTGAAAACATAGCAAGTTGTTTATCTGTTTTTTTTTTTAATATAGACTACCACGTAGTAAAGGTCGAAACCATCCTGATGATTAATAAATATATAATTTTATTGAAAAAAAGTATCTTGCACTGTAGTAAATCCTAGTACTTAGGAAATACAAACATCCAAGGAATGGCTAAGCCACGATGAGTTTAAATCAAATAATACACTTTTCTATCGGATATACACGTATGTAGTTTTGCATGAACGCTCCTTAGATAGAAATTATTATTAGTCATTAGATTGGTCATATTTTAATTTCACAAATAGTCACCCTCACACCTGGAATTATGTACATGTACAATACGTATAAGTTATTAACATATGAACGCCTATGTACGGAAAATGACCTAACACTTCCCGGAGTTTCTCGTGCATAATAATTATATCAATCACACAATAAAATATTCAAATAGATTGCAATATCGCTGATCACCTGAAGTAAATGCAATTCAATTTGACCGTAAATCTCGCCAAAATGCCAACCTTCTCAAGAGAAACCCGATCGTAAATTTGATAAAAAGTATTGGAGAGGTACGCGGATGCAGACCCGGAGAATCCGCCTCGATTCCAATTAAAACGCAGAAACCACCAGCGAGTGATTTTCGCCTTCATACATAAAATTTAAAAGAGACTGCTCGAAGGTAGTTCACCTTACATATGCGCTGACCTAAAATACGCTCGTGTGTGAAAGATGATTATAAAAGTTGTAAAAGTCAAGGTGAAAAAATATAGCCCATGAATTGACGCGTAAGTAAGTGAAAAAAGTAAGCAATAATGTCAAGTTAGGAAGGAAGTTGTCTATAGGTGTTGTAGATTGAGGTGTCAACATTGAATATTTATATGTTACAATGTGTGGGCTGCAGTTGAGTACGAACGCTAGAATAAGATGCTCGTCCTTCAAACTGTAAAGTGTAAACAGGTGGATGTTTATTGGGTATTATGTGCCCTTGGTTTACATTTGACTTAATTATGGTACTCGCCTTAAAAAAAAGTATAATTAATTGTTTGGCGGTATTTAATACAAAAGTAAAATTCTCTCTGTATTTTGTCAGCTACTTGCGAAGATTTATAAGACCGGCTACTTATCGAATTCTCTTCAGGCACAGTTTGAGCAGGATAACCTGCAATTTCATTGGGATAAAGGATGAAAATTATTTTAATAGAAGAAATCAACAAAAAAACTGCTTTTCGAATTTCATAATGCAAACTTTGTAACAAACGTTATTTTTACTGATAAAATTTAATACTTAAAACCGTTTTCCTCCCATACAATCCATCCTACAATCATTCGTTTCCTAGCCTACATGCACGCCAGAAAATGGATGATTCCTTTAGTGCTGACGGTTGCTATGCAATGGAGAAATGACGGTAATGGAATAATACATTCCCGGCCTTAGGCAATGGCAGAATTACTCCTGGAGGTCTACAGCAACTTTTTTGTTTGAGATCTTCCTTATTTTTACGAAACTTGCAAAAATATTGTGATGGGAGAAAAAATAGTACGTGAGGTCAGGGCCGTCGTTAGATACAGGCAGGACAGGCGACTGCCTGAGGCGCAAAATTCAATGGGCGCTTAACCTTTTTTTAATGGCGTTCGTTTGTTTTTCTATAATTATGGATTCTACTTCTGATATTAGTCACAAGGAACACTTGCCATTAGTTATTCGTTTTGTCAATATTGATTCAAATAATATGCATTTAGGATTTGTGGAAGTGAAGGGTACGTGAGAATTTGGACTTTCAACAACATTTTTGTATCAATTAAAAATTTTAGGATTGAATTTAAAGTATTGCAGGGGCTAAGGGTACGATAATGAGGCCAATATGAAAGGCAAGTATAATGGTCTGCAAAAACAAATTTTGAATTTAAACCCACGTGCCCTTTTTGTTTCATTGCCTTAATAAAATCTTCTCTTAAATGATGCTGCAGAATCTAATATACAAATGGTCAATTTCACCAACACAGTGCAGTCATATTATTTTCGCGGCATCAACTCATAGTTGTTCCAAGTTAATAGAAAAATTACCACATATAACATTAAAACCGATTTGTAATACTAGATGGGAAAGCCGAATTAATGCAATCCGACCAATTCGATTCCACATAGAACTAATTTACGACACTCTACTTGAAATTTTGGTAGACAATTCTGTAAGAGGTGCACATGGAAACAAAACGAGATTAGATGCCAAATCGTTGTTAGGAAAAATAAAGAATTACAATTTTATCTGTACTGTAATTCTTTGGTACAACATCTTACTGGAAGTAAAACGTGTCAGTCTTTTAAACAAGTCAACAATTAAAAAAAATTAAGGAGTGATGATGCAATCTCTGATGACAACCTTTTCATTGAATCACGAGAAATAGCAAAGACAATTCAAGTTGAACCCCAATTTGAAGAAGTATTTAGAAAACGAAAGAAACGATTTGATTACGAAACAGAAGATGATCACATCAAAAATCAATTCAATTCAAGAGAAATTTGAACAAGTATCCCAATACAATAATACTTTTGGATTTTTACACCATATATCGAAATTATAAATATATAAAAAAACAAGACATCTTAAAAGAATGCCAAGATTTGAAAATAATTTTAACCGATTGGTGCAATATTGACGCAATTCAACTTTTGGAAGAATTAATTTTCATTTCAAATATTGTTAAAGATACTGATGATCCGAATTATATTTTAAAATATATAACAAAAAATTGTTACTTGTGCCGATACCCAAATTTATATATTGCATTAAAAATCTCATTGACATTGCCAGTTAGCGTTGCTAACGGTGAACGCAGTTTTTCGGGATTACAAAAATTATCTATGATCAACAATGACCCAGGAAAGACTGTCCTCTTTTCAAAATGTGTTTGATAAAAAGGGCCCAAGAGTGTAGCGACTTCATTTGTTATTTAATCATCAACAAACCATATATATTTGCAAAAAATGTAAAAAAACTGATTGGAGCTAGTAGGCTGTTAAATCCGAAATTTTGAAATTCCTCATTTTTCTTCCTTATTTCATCATTTGTTAACATACCTCCATTTCCTTCTGGTTTACTTGAATCAAGCATTTCAACTTCATTTCTAAATAGGAAGCCTCCGATTTTCCAAGTAATAATATTTTATGTGGCTGACATGTGGGTTATTTTGATCACAAGATATTTTTATTTTTCGAATTTCTTTAATCCTTTTACAATCGAATAAAAAATAATGTATGATGCACGGACGAAAAATATATTTCGGACTCTTTGCTCGTGCTGGGCTCGTATTTTCCCTCGGCCAGCAACATTAACTAATCGTCCGAAAACATTTATATTTCGTCCTTATAACATAAACTACTATACTGGATAATTCTGCATATTAACACCAATATTAATAACATGTGTTTCTAACAAAACGACATTTCGCAGCCAATCAGAAGTCGAGACCACCACTCTAGGATTTCTTATTGGCTGCGAATTGTCGATTTGGTAGCAACATACAGCTGAATTAAAAAAAACAGGAAATTTCAATTAAAATGATAGGTAGTTACGTTTTTTTTTTTTCACTTTTGCCATATTTTGAAAATGGCCTTTTAGAAATAGGTTAGAATTATTTGACGGTATGCCTACATATAAATAAATAGGTTAAATTACGGCAGAAAGATCGTTTACGTCGATAATCGATTAAAGATCTATCTACTACTACTAGGTTAAATTTTAACAAATTATATTTTTTAATACTCTATAACAAAACGATGCAGAAACAGTAGGACTTACATAATACAATAATGGGAGATATTAATAATTATTACGTTTATCATTTATTACCTATGTATCTAATTACAAATATTTTACTAAATTTTGTTTATGAGTACTGTCAAGTAGACAATTAATTGTCAAATATTTAAAACAAAATTTGCATTAGGAAAAATTGAAATTTTCCGCTTTTTTAAATTAAGCTGTATGTTACTAAGCTTGGTGTAAATGCGGCGTTAGTCAGTATTTTTACATAACGGTCATTCGCATAAGATAAAACCGCAGACCGCAGAAGCAGCAGTTACATCATTGACCTTCTCACGAAATATTCAATTAGCAACGACTGTGCTCTAGAAAAATAGGAAATATTCGAAATCATTCGAGGTCAATGGGGGCGGGATTGCCGGATATCGCATTACTGCTATCAAAAATATTAATCAACGCGTTCTGCGCTTTGGCAATGACACATTTCTTTCGACACACAATCTAATCTGAGAGCGATCGCATGTCTTAAATTAACGTGTGTATCATTGAAATAATCGAAAGGAAATTGGAAATAATTGGAAACGATTTACAACTACTTATAATATTATTTTATGGTATCAATAATAACAATTAGAACAATTATTTAACATTATTTCGTTCCGTAATGCCAATTCAGTTGTTAATACAAATAGATTAAACTTCGAACATTTTTGTAATGATTGGTTGTACCGAGTGATCATTTAAATTTTGGCTCTAGTTATGCATGGACATTTAAGTCATACCTTAAATTAATTCACACAAGTTAAAAGTTTTAAACCTGAAATCATCATACGCAAGAATCACTAGTGAGTTATACATCGCTATTCACAAGTAAGTTATAAACGCAACCATTTCAGATATTAAATGATTTTTAATAATTATTATTAGGTACATAACAATAGTAGATAAATAAAACAATTCCAACTCCTTATTAACATTTAGGTACATTAATATTCAATGTAACAATCAAAGCTAAACTGATTCTTGCATCGACGTTCAAACTAATTTGTCATCTGAACATGTTATATGTGAATTCTCATAGTCACTCGCCACTCGTAAAAATAAAGCCTTGTCTGTTTTTTCTCGTGACTTATTCCCTTCCACACACTTAATAAACCATAAATAATTATTATCCAATACCTCTCAATAATGACGTTATAACTATTGCATTTTTGAATTAATAAAGTAGGTTATAATCCGCAAGTGAGTTAAAGAACCTACCTAGTCATGAAAAAGAAGGCAGAGAACAATGATTTTTTTTTAAATCTACCCTTCTACATACAGGGTAGCCTACCTAGGGGCTCTTGTCAATTTGTTTGATATTTCACATTTTCGTCTGACCTTTGCCAAATGGCGTTTTATGTAGATATTCGAAAGTCCATCTACAACTTAGTTGGACAGCTGCCGAAACGAGATATAGTGAATATTTTTTGTGGGCAAAATATTTAAAAAAACCTCTGAATATCGGACAATTCGGGAATGTGAAGAGGGAAATCCATGTGTAAACCTACCAAAAACATGCCGTCTACGGAAGTTATCAGAACTTCGGATCAATTGACTAGCCGTGCAATCCAAAATCACCATTATTATGTCCACACTTAAACTTGTCCGTCGATTCCATGTTTCGATTACTACAATTTGTCGATAGATCGCAATAAGAGATTAAAATATAGAAAATGCAAGAAATGTCCCCAATATTCAGTAACAAAATTGTCCAGAATTCCTGGTTATTGCCGGGCTTTAAGACGTCGACACATGGTATTTTTGTATTGCACGGTTATCTATTGACCAGAACTTCTATTAACTTCTGAGGACAGCCTGTTTTAGGTAGGATTACACTTGGACTTCGCTCTTCACATTCCCGAATTGTCCATTATACAGTGTTTTTTGAAACATTTTAACCACAAAAAATTTGTTCACTATATCTCGTTTCGGCAGCTATCCAACTATGTTGTAGATGAACTTTCGAATATCTCTTTATACGCCATTTCGCAAAGGTCAGGCAAAACTGTGAAATATCAAACAAATTGACAAGATCATGTAATATGTAACTTTTTTTTTTGGAGTTTATCTGCCGTTGAAAGAAAAAACATCCGCTTCCCGTAGTTTTTAATTTTGTTAGGGAGGAATTTGTAACGGGTCGGTTTTGACTTCGACGAAATCTAACTTAATTTTTAATTGCGCTCACGGACCGTCAACGTAGGCAACCGCTACGCAAACGTTTTTTAAGCGTAGACGCGTTTCCGGGCTGCGTATAATTGTGATTTGGTCACGAAGCGCTGGAATGAAGGCAGAAGGTAGCTGTCTCTCTTCGAGTGTAAAAGTGTCGGGAGGCACACGGTTTTCTTTGGGCTTATCGCCAACCGGTTTCCGGGATTTAAAATGTGTCCTCCAATAACCGCCCTATAAGGGATTGACGACACCGGCACAAGGCAAGGGAGAGCAGCGATAATCGGCTACACACGCTCAAACACCAGAGTAATTAATTAGAACCAACATCATTTTTGTAAAGACACGTGTCCGGCCATTATTAATAAGGCCATGTGCTTTACAGGCGTTTTTTGGGTGGGGGCTGAAACAACCCAGCCAGTCAGTTTCTCGGCTAGGGGCCACTACCACCCTGCCACAGTTTTCTGTAGACCGCAAATTAGCGGCGGCGTCCCCGGCGATTGCCAGCAGCACGAATACCTAAAAACCGAGCCACAATCACCAAGCGGAGACGCCACGTAGATGAGCAGGCCAGAACTATATATATATATATATATATATATATATATATATATATATATATATATATATATATATATATATATATATCTATATATATATATATATTTTTGTTCTTTGTTTTCTTTAATTTTTTTTTGTTATATCGTTTTCTTTTGTGTAAATTTGCATTGCGGGTTTCGTGCCGTACGTGTTTTCCGTTTTTGTAAGAAAAAAGTAGCTCCGAGAGCACTTCGCATCGCGCGATAAGCGTTACGCGGAATACGGCCGAATTCGGTGAACGTTGCGCGAGAAATCTACGAGCGGAGGTATTTTCTTTCTGGGAGCGCGGACACTGTGTCCCGTCTTTTTGGGTTTTGAATAAACGCAGATATTTTACAACCACAAAACTCATATCAGTTATTATTTTGTTCCCCCACGTTTTCTAAATCGGGCATTCTTTTCAATTTAATTTCCTTTCTCTCATTGCGAGTTATAAATCTGGTGGTGTGGGCGTCGGATGGTCAGCCGTTGCGACAGTTCGTAATTTCTTAACTTCGCTGACTGTCTCCCGTCAACCCACGCAGATAGGGTGGAGCCCCCTTTGTCACGAAGTAGTAGCGAGGTTAAAACTACGTGGAGCCCCCCCCCCCCCCGCCCCGCTCTCCGACATCATGAGCCTGGCCCTCGTCGCTGCTTCGAAGGGAACCTCCACTCGCTACGCGGCCTGACGCGCTGATAGCCCTTCAGGCACGTTACAATCAATAGTAACATTTTCTCCATAGTTGACCAGAGGTAATAGATTTACAATGTCACGTAAAGCATTAAAAATATCCCAAAACTTATGTAACAGGTGTTAGTACTTGACAAAAATGGTAAAACGAAAGGGCCGGCCAATTCTGCTGAGGTTGATTAAAAGTTCATGGGAGACATGAAAATTTATATTAATCCAATAAAATTTCCTTGTGGAACGGTAGCCCTCTTGTAAAAACCGATCAACTTCAATATCTCACCTCATATCGGTCAAATTTGATTGATTTATTATTTTGTTTCGCAGAAAAAAATATTTCCTACATCTTTTGTTTGAAACATTTTTCAATAGCTGTTGTGGAAAAACTTTTAGACAAAAAAATGTTTTTACGTGGTATCTATAGTAGGTGTGATTCACATATAGTAAGTAAGTAAGCGAGTACGTAAGTAATTTATTCATGCTATAATATTGGTTTACATTCGTCGAGTAAAATAAATAAAATTTGAAAAGCAAATTTCCTAAAGTTAAATATAAAATAAAGACACTAGGTTCATTTTTACATTAAACACATTAAAATGGGTGCAAATAACATATTAAAAATATTGAAATCACAAGATCATCGTACTTACCGGACAGAATTTCCGAAATTTGAATTTTCTTAAAGGTAGAGTTTTGACATCAATTGGCAACATATTAAAGAGTTTTTGTCCACAATGGTTAATGCCATTCTGCTACTTAGTAAGGCGTTGGTAGTCAGGGCCCAGAAGACCGCTGCAGCTGGTTCCATGTTGGTGATTATGACTATGAGTTTTATAGGTATCAATGCCAGTGTGAACATTTATGAGAAATTCTAAATAAAATATATATACAAAGAAGAGTAAGAATTTTTAGATTAATAAAGGAGATCCGACAATCAGCAGTATATTGCAGAGAATCGAGTATTCGAATTGCCTTGCGTTGCAGAATAAATAATCTATTCATGGGACTTGAATGTCCCCATAAAAGCATGTCATATACGATATGTGTTTGACAGTATGCAAAGTAAACTGTTCATATAGCTGACTGCTGAAATTTATTTTTTAGTTGCCCAAAGATATATATTTTTACAATTTTTTTTGTACATTTCGTCTTCATGTTTAGGCCACTATATGCCAGTATCATAAAAAGGTGGCTTTCATTGTTCCTGAATTTCTCATGACAAATGTTTCGAATTTATTCCTTCTTATCGATGGGCCAGATATTAATTTCGTCATCATAGATATTATTTTCGATCTGTTCGGTTCCGACTTTCTCACTATCAGAATCGTAGGTAGCGTATTCATTAACATCAACGGGAAATAATTGGAAGTCGCCGTAGTCGTCTTCGTCTTTGAGTATTTGCTGTACTTGTGGGATGTTTGTCATAATTCCCTGCTACAATATTCGCTTTAACAGCTATTGAAAAATGTTCCAAACAAAAGTTGTAGAGAATATTTTTCCTTGCAAAACAGAAACAAAATTAATAAAGTTCGACGAATAGGAGGCGAGATATCAAGGGTAACGGTTTTTTCAAGTTAGCCGCCGTTCCAGAAGGAAATTTTGTTTGATTAATATGTATTTCAATAGCTTTCATGACCTTCTAATCAACCTCACAAAAATTATCCGGCCCTTCCGTTTTGCAGATATTCGGTATTTTTTGACTTAATTTTATTATGTGTGACTATCTGTGAATATTGATATTTAGAGTTAATTTTGAGTTTTGAAATTTCTATTATCTAGCAATGACAGTTTTGTATATAAACAACACTATTTGTGGCAGATCTAGCTTCAACTAGTTGGAAAATGTTTGTTTTAATTTCGCCTTACTTTATACCTACCATATAAGAAAATTCAGGTCGGTTGTTGTAATCTCGGTCTACTTACGTCTTGGCTTGTAGGGTTATTATCTGTTAGATAATTTACTATTTTACGTGCTATACGTATTATTGTTTTGCTTACAAAAAATTGCTTTAAGGTTTTCTGACAGACCATTCCGAATTTTCTAACACAGTAAACGGAGTTCAGTCAGTCAGAAGTCAGTACTCCACTAGTTTGTCATGCTCTCATTTAAAACTGACACAAATTCGGGACAGAATTGAAGTGAATGCCTCCAATAAAAATATTCAGCTACCTCTCTACAGATTATAGAGGGTGAGTAAAAAATAAGGAACCTCCTCTCTGGAGCCCTTATTATTATTTTTATAAAAAAGTTTTTAACAAGAGTTTGATAGTTAATTAGCTACAATTTGTCGCTTTCTAATACCGTTTAGTTTACAACCTTATTTGATAAACACAAACTAACATTAGTAAATCGTATTTGTTTAACTTGTATCTTGTTTTACCAAGCCAGTTATAAATGATTCATATTTTTGTCATAAGATTTTGAAACTCGATTTGCTTAGAAATGTTTGTTATGTAACGGCATGGCATTTTCAGATACGTGAAGAGAAAAACAAATTAAATTAATTAATTGAACAATTTAAGTTGCCATTTAAATATATCGATGACGTCATTGTCAAAAAGTGACGCGTACCAAAAAAAATCCGCCAAATTGTGGCAAATAATTAGCTATCAACGTCTTGTTCACTTTTTTCCAAAAATAATACAGTTTTCAGAGAGGAGGTTCCATACTTTTTACTCACCCCAGGCCCGGCAACAGAACTCAAAGAGTGTGCAGCACGAGATGAATAAATTGCTGTTGGATGTTTTTCTTCAATTCGAGCTTGAACTCCTTTATATTTTTCGGACATATTGCTTAAATTATCATAAGCTTGCCCTCAGCATATGTCAATATTGATGGCATGATAATGTAGTCTGTTTAATACTCCATCTGCAATTTTCAATCCAGTTTTTTGGCAAAAGTCGAAGAACTCTAAGAACCGTTGAGAAACGAATCTTATACATATCCCTAAATCAATACATTTGCTCAATGTGAGCTGTTACATTACATAAGGGAAAAGTAAATTACCTCTGCCTTTTCATCCAAAATTACATCCGAAACACTTTTACCACACAAACCAATAACCTCATTCTCAGTTTCGTTTAAAATATAATGAGCTAGAAGTCGTTTAACCCCATCATCTTGACTCTTCTTTACTTTTTCAAATGTCAAATGTATCTAGAAGTGTGTCGTAATGGGATATTAATTAGAGTAAGTTTCTATTGAGCACATCTCCTACATTTTCAGTATTACCACAAAAAGATTGACCACATGTGCCTAAATAAATTGTAACATCGAGTAGTCGCTGTAGGGAACATATAATTTTATTATTTTCAGCCCTAAACAGTTTTTGCAGTTCATTGTCAATTGCACACCTTCTCTCATAATAGCAGTTCAAGTGTTTTCCACTGAAAATAGCCTATCTTGTGTTGGTGACTATTTTCATGTTTTGGAAGTTTTCTACACAACCTGCGCCATGTTAATTTCTTTGGATCAAACCCTTCTTCTGTAACAAGAGAGCTTGCAATGTTTCGTCAACGAACTGGCCGAAAATAACTCGCACTGCCGCAATACAATGCATTATTCTTATAACACGCAATCAGCCAGTTTCTTGGTGAGTTCTCGCATCCGTGTGGTGAACGTGTTTGGAGTAAATAGGTAGGAAATGATTGACCCTTAAAATTTTGTAGTATTTTTGTGGCTATTTCTTTCAATGTTGTCGGTCTATGTCAATATATTATTGTGGCCACTCATCTGGATGTTTTGGGTCAATGCATCAGTCCATTCCATTTCAAAAGTGTTAAGCGTGTGTTAATTTGATCTTCTTCGGGATTTCTTCAATATAATAACCAATCTGACAGAGCTCCTGTTCCAATTAGTTTTACTTTTAGCTTATGAAAGGTGACATAATTGAATGACACATATTAAACCATTTTCACAAAAAACATTTATTAATTAAGTGCACATATCGGACTCGGTGCGACCATCTTCAGTAACATATAAATAGGTACTTAAAAAACTAAATACAATTTTAGCGCTTTATATACATTCATAATGCCATTCGAGCATGGTAAACCATTCATGGTTCCAACGGGTGATTAGTTTCATCAGTCTTTCTTGGACCTATTACGGGAGGCTATGCAATTGCTAGCATTTGTGTTTGCATTGGGATTAAAATGTTTACAAGTTTTAATACAGTTTAGCAGTGGCTTTTATAATGGAGACAAATCGTTATTTAATAGCCTTGATTGGATTTTTTTCATATAAATGGATTCCCACGTATTGAGGTTCTTGTTTGTACAGGTTTTAAACAATTTCAGGTTTACCTATTGGAATTATGCCCAGTGTCGAAATGATGAGCTGCTAACGCCGATTTTCCTGTGCTGTGTACTTTTGCATGATCTAGATGTTCTTTAAACTTTATTTCTACATTCCTCTTGGTTTGTCCTATGTAGCATCTATTACAGTTATTGCAATTAATATTTCCGTCTACCTGGTGTGAAAGTTCATTTTTCGGTCCTAATTTGCGGACGGAAAATAAGGTTTGGAGGCTTTAAGGCCTCACCGAAAGGTGGGTCTTGATTCGTTGTTTTTGGGAGTAATATTTTTGGGTATTTTTGTTAGAGAATGCTGGTGTGAGGTCGAATTTTTTGAATAAATTTGTGAATGAATTGCACCTACTTTCATGGAATGTTAACTTACAATAAGTTTTTTTTTTGGCATTTGTACTTAGTAGGGTTGTTTGGTTGTTTAGTAAGTTCATCGTTTCATATCTTTTGAAGATTTTTGAAAGGAAACATTTGTTGTAACCATTCCGGTGTACTATTTCCTCCTGTTCCAAAGTTTTGGTATCGGTTGATTTTGAACTCATCTTGGTGGAACTACTTTGGTACACTGTGACACAAGAGGCAGCTTGTTACTTTTAGGAAATTCTTCAGTCTGCCTGTTCTCCAAAACGTTGTAAAACGCGACGAAGGTGATGCGACTGAACAAGTTATTGGGGTGGTTTAAGGTTTGCTGCTACATTAGACTTAACTTATTTACCTCACTACTTCCTTTATCGAAAGAACAAAATATGTAAATGATTGCCTTAATAGGTTCGTTATTATACCTGATTTCGTTTACCTCTACAAGCTATGGCGATGAGAAGAAGGCCCCCATAAGCCCGAGGCTCGGTACAGTTGTACCCCTAAGACCCCACTATCGCCGGGTCTGACTCACCCTGTATATATATCTCCAAATGTGATCATTAACTCTGGTCTTTATTCCATATGATAGATTATGTAGAGATAACTAATTTTGTAACGAGGACGAAAGAGTGCATTTTGCAGAACAATTCTAAATTTGATGGCCCAGCCGCAGGCGAGGCAATGAAACAAGCGAGGCTTCAAACGCACGTTAAGCCGAGGTACATATAAAATTTGTGTTTGTTTGTATGTTTTATGTGTCTATGTTTTTATGAATGTATGTCTGTATATTTGTATGTATGTATATTTGTGAGTGTGTGTGTGTGTGTATGTGTGTATGGCTTTATATTTGTAAGCATGTGTTTAATGTTTGCATGTTTGTGTGTATATTTTTATTGGTTTGTATGTTTGCATGTTTTATTTTTGTATGTTTTAAATTTGTATGTTTTGTTATATGTTTGTATAGTTATTTTCTATAAATAATTCATAGTTTAAATTGTTCTTTTATTTCAGTAGATAACACTCATTTCACAATTAGTCCAGTCAAATTAAACTTTTTGGCGGAAATGAATTATATAGTTTTGGAATTTGGTATACTTACTCTTAAGTACTCTCGAATCCCTTAATATTGAAAAAACACCCCCCAAACGATTAATTTGTGTTATTTTTCGCAAATATCTCGTAAACGGTGCACCGCCTGAAATTTTTTATATCAGGTAAGTTGATGGAAACAAAATTTTGAACAAAATTTATAATGGTTTGCCATAAAAGTTATAGTTCGCGCGGAATAGAGGCCGGAAATCAAATTATCCAGTAAATCCAGGCGGAAATAAATTAGGCTTGGTTTACCAACTTGCTTGGTTTACATGCAACCAAGTTGTTAATACGTTACATTTTTAGGTCACAATAGCTCGTAATACCACTATGAAAATATTATCTTAACGAGCCTGTTTTATATTATTGATTCATCACTGAAGATGTGATAAATTTAATGTATTTTGGACAGCGATCTGGCCCCCATCGTTCACAGCAAAGTGGATATTCTTGACCCATTTGCCAATGTGTACACCTGAATTGTTATTATGATATACGTTGTACTGTTTCGGATGGTTGTTCGATAGTTGTCGATTATTATTATTATCAAGCAGTTGTAAACAACATGTTTACACGCGAGCTTTTGGGAAACGAGGCGTGGCCAGACGATGGAGAACAGTTGATGCGATGAATGCATAGTATTCGACCTTTCGCACGCGGTCATGGTACCTGTCTAATCTAACGGTACACCCATTTGCTTAATGAGGATATTGGGGATTTACGGGTTTAAGGCGGATGTACATTAATTGCTCAATTGTATGAAGTGTAATACGTCTTATGCGGTTAATCGATTATATAAGATTTGTATTAGTTGTGTAATAAAATGAAATTATTAAGATAAAGACAATAATTATTGATGTCGAAAAGGAAATAACGCGGATAGTACATCGAGAGAAAATTATATTTACACAACCTCAATATTTTTTATTAATCGATTCAGGCGGATTAGCGATTATTCGGTTGATTTAGATTATGTGGGCGAGGTTTACACAATATATTTAAGAACTATCGAGAATAGAATTGTATTATATGTGAATTAGTAATTTTTGTTGCACCAGAAAATGTTTCTATGAACAGTATATTGTGTAGTTAGTACAGGAAGTGATATATTCCCGGGCGATGCGGTAATTGATATCCGAGTCATCGGGCGAGGACAGCATGCCGAAAAGGCTGTATAAAAGAGGCTGCCAAACTTACAACACTTAACCTCTTACCACAAAAGTCGAGAAAGAAAAACGAGTTAAGTTACAAAACTTTCATGGATTCAGACATGAATTCCCGGTCTAGGCCAGAAATAAAAATAATTGCATATAGGCTAGGAAATGACGGATAAAATAGTAGTTCATTTAATAAGTGAAAAGAAGAGGTCGTTTTCCAGTGAGTGTAAATGTTTTATACACGAGCGAGCGCAGCAAGAGAGTAGAATAAATGTACACGAACTGTTTTCACGTTTTCTGTGTGTTGAACACGCTAATTTTTTGTGTACTTTATGGAAAAAATGAAATAATAAAGTAAAAATTTGGTGGGAATATCATCATTATTTGATTCTAAAACAAGTTCTTGACAAATAATAGTACATGGTCGGGCCTGAAACACGCCTTTAAGATAATCAGTGTGTGAATTAGCTATCTCTTGATGATTTCGTGCCCATCTATTTTCTAGTTTTCGGATAAGCGAGGTATTCGCATTATGTCTTTTTATGTAATATGTTACCTTCCAGAGTAACTTTGGAAACTTCGCGATTCCTTTGTTTTTAATTTCAAAAATTAGTCTTTTTGGATGTTGGCTCAACCAATTATACACTGCTCAACATTTGAACTGGTACACTTATATAAAATGCAGTAAAATTAAAACAAAAATAAAAAAAATGCTTATGCGTTTGGCATAACTTCTTATATGATCAGGGCTGTGTTTCGGAATGCAAACAAATGCCTATCGAATAACACATGCGAAACAATTGTTGTTTATATGTCATCAGTGCAATTACTGAGCTCGCGGACGCTTATACTTTATCAAGTTTAAGAGAATTTTGGCGAATATCTCGATTAAGTTTTAATTCATAGTGGTTGACTGTATTTTAAAGATGCCATTAATGTGTTTAAGTATAGAAGAGATGAGCCAAGCTATGGGAATGCTTATGACTGGTGCATTGCTAAGAACTGTTGCTGCCCATTTCAATGTGAGCCACAATGTGATCAGAAGAGTTCGAATGCGTTTTAATGATACTGGATCTGTCGAACATAGGCACGGCGGAGGGCGAAATCACAGTACAACAGTCAGAGAGGACCGGTTTATTACGATTCAGACTCGAAGGAATAGATTTTCTACTGCAAGAACACTCCAAAGTCAGTAATTGAATGCAACAGGTACTCAAGTATCCACTCAAACAGTAAGAAGAAGACTCCATGCGGTAAATTTAAGGTCCAGATCTTCTAAAAAATGTCCATTGTTGACCAGAGCCCACAAAAGAAGAAGGCTAGAGTGGGCACACCAACATGCAAATTGGAGTGTTGAAGATTGGGGTTGTTGTTTATTCAGTGACGAGACCAGAGTGCGTCTCCATAGCTCAGATGGAAGAGTGAAAGTTTGGAGAAGCAGAGGAGAACGCTATATTGAGAACCTCGTGACTTATCAAGCTTATGGAGGCGGTTCAATTACCGTTTGGGGAGGTTTTGGGATTTCTGCAACTCGTCGTACAGAATTGGTTATGCTTGGAAATGCTACAATGCATAGTGTCTGGTATCTTAATGAGGTATTAGAACCTGTAGTGTTGCCATTTGCCAATGAAATAGGCGATGGTTTCGTGTTTGTTGATGATAATGCGCGTCCTCATAGAACAAGGCAAATCAATGCATTTTTTTATGAGAACAATATTACGCACATGGATTGACCAGCGAACTCTCCAGATCTTAATCCCATAGAGAACGTATGGGATTACTTGAAAAGGTTGATAAGGTCACGAGGAGTGGATCCAAACAATCACCAACAGCTCCGAACTGCTGTTTTGGAAGAATGGCTAAATACTCCTCAGTATTACATTCGGGATTTGATTTCTTGCATGCCAAGACGTTGCCAAGAGGTCATAAGAGCTAGAGGAGGTCCCACGCATTATTAATCTTTAAGTGTTTGGTTATCATTTCTTTCCAGAGCATACTTTTCTATAATACTAAAATGAAGATTGTGTTATTTTTCTATTTTAACAGTTGAAATTTGTTATTTCAGTTTTAGTATTTTAATTCTTCGCCCTAATAGTGCTTCCAGAACCTTGTACTATCAATTAAGCAAGAAGGTGTTGTTCAAAAAGTAGTCAATTATTTTTTATATATGTTCTTGTAAGTGTACCAGTTCAAATGTTGAGCAGGGTATATATTGTTCTTCGATCAGGGTATCTGGTTGCTGCCATTTTTCTGTGCTTTATGTGTTTATTTGATCAGTTCTTTACCTCCAAAGGTTAATTCTTGGCCATTGTTTTTAGTTTTGTTAATTCAGGGGTGTTCATTAAAAAACTTCGACTTTTTACATTTGCATTTTAAATAACTTTTATCTATGACTCATAAATAAAACATCTATTATGTATGTAACTGTGGTAACACGATGCACTTTATTATAGAAGGGGTTGTATAATGATTTTATTATACAACAGAGGTGTATTATGACCTCCTCATATACATTCTTAATAACCCCATTCATAATGCAACATGGCCTCTTCATTTAAACTATGTGTAACGCTTTTCACCTATTTATTTTTCGGTTCCCTATGTACGGTGTCATTATTATCTTTTATCCACCGCATGACGGTTGTCAGTGCAATAGTTATGTTTTCAATATTTTTTACAGTCTCGGTCGTCACTATTTGTAGCTAAACTCTGAAAAGAAAAAGATTCATTACTGTTGGCCTGCCTAATCTACGGACCCGTTTGCATGTATATGATTGCTGCACTCCTCAGCTTGGAGCTCGTTTAGAGTGGGGATCTCACAGGATAACAATAATAACATAGTGACAGTGACAAGTGCAATCTCAACTCGCCTCCACGTGAACCCGTATGATCTCCTGACCACATAGACATGAACATGATGTCGATGGTCATAATGAAGGACCATTGCCTTCTAATTACGATGAGAGCACTCGTATTAATGCAACAATAATCATGTTCGTGTATGCCATACGATAAATAGATCCACCCCATGTAAGCTCATTTACATATCGCCGTTGCGGTGTAACAAAGACCCAAACGCAAAATGAATTTTTCAGGAGGGACGAAAAATGATTGTTAATTATCGAGTTTTAAGGAAGTGAATACAGGTTATTGGCAATAACATATATTCGTCGTAACATTTGACATTAAAATCATTACCAATAAAATGTATATACTTCATCAAAACTCAATAATTAACTTGTTAATTGTTTCTCGTCTCTCCTGAAATATTAATTTGCAGTTGCTTCATTGTTGGCGATATGCACATTTGTTTGCTAGCAATTTTTTTTTTTCATAAAAATTTGTTAATAAGAATTATTTTATTTAAGTCATAGATAAACCGTAGTATTTGACTCATAATCATGGCTACGGCCTTTTTTAATGTATTTAGTCATTTATTTTTTACATTTTCATTTATATTCTCCGGTAGGTAGGTAGATTTTCGTTTTCTTAACATTTGTTTACTCTTGTACTTTTTCTCTAAAATAATCGGCGGAGCAGAAAAATGTATAAATGTGAGTAGACATTAATGCGAAATGAGAATGCTGAAATGTTTGTTTTTGAGGTAATCTGGAAAACTTCGTCCATGGAATCATTGTCGTAGGTTGAAGTGTGCAGATATTGGAGTACAATGTATTGATCCACTCTACCTTGTAAAATTCTACGGCGAGAGCCTCATTCAATTCCGAACTGATAGGACTGTTCAAAGAGTCTTGCTTCTTAATTGTAAAATTGAGTGCCGCATCAGCAGTCGGCAGATTAGCATCTCGACGGCAGAGAGTGTTGACAGTAATTTTCAATGGCTCAAGTGTTTCTACTAGTTGCTGCAGGCTTCCAAACTCGTAAGCCTCCATTGTTAGTAAACATTTAAGGTCAATTTTTGACTACATGATGAAATTTTTAAGTTTTCAGGATTGAAAATAAACTATTCCATCGCGTCTTGAAGTCCAATATTACAGCCAGCTCTGTATCAAAATCGGTCCTGACATACTCCTGTAGTTTCTCATTATTGAGTAGAGATCGACGATACGTTTTGACAATTTTCCGTGCTTTATCAATTAGTGTACAGTAATTAATGTACGCAATTTCTAGACTTGCACCATCACATGGCTATTCTACTTTAACAGAAAACGTTCTTCTACTTCGACGTTGTTGCACAGAGAACGTGTGAGAGACTTTTCAACCTACGAGGGCGGTTTGACGGAAGAGTGACTTTTCAAAGGATGGTAACACTTTCGCTATAGTCATTATGTTGCTAGGTCAGTAGATAGGGCGACACCTGGGCTCGTTTTTCCCCATAAGAAATAGCATGGGAGCTGTCCCTTCACTTTCCCTTTAGGCCACGCCCCTTTTACCCCCAGCGACCCCACACGGCTTCTGATTGGTCGGCTGCATTTGCGCGCGAAATTTGAATTATGTTGAGATGGCTACGGGGTCATTGACTTTCAATTTTGACAAGCGCGCGAAATTTATTTATTAATTATTATTATTATTATTATTAATTATTATTATTAATTATTATTATTATTATTTAATTTAACGATCAACGGGTTATTAGTATTATTAACAAAAGCATTTTTAGGATCGAACCGCGCCCCTCCACATCTGAATTTCCCCACGCCCCACCACATTACTCTCGGGCCGCGGGGAGAAATGTGCCGTTGACTTCTTCCGAAAGCCGAGTCGCCGACCCATGATATCGTATTTCAGCACTATCCGCCCGCTCGTAAGCCAAGTAATCATTTACCAAAAGAACCCATCTAACGAGCGATACATGTACTATAAAAATATAGGTGATAACCGAGAATACCAACTGTCATACCAACTTAAATCTTTCATAATCCCTGTGATTTGGTAATATACGGGGACCGATTGAGAAATAAATTTCGGGTCAATATACGAGGCCGTAACATATTAAATCGTGTGCGAGTGTAAATTCAAGATGGAGTCCGGCGTAACATGTACAGGAGGATCGGGGTAACAACGTGTACCGAGAGTTCAAAAATAAATCAAATATTATATTAAGGTAAACGGGTAAAACGTACATAGTCTAATTGTTTTTCTGAACAAGTATGGAATAGACGTCGGGGGTGTGCAACAAAATAAAGTAATATTAACTCTAGGTGACTCTATAATGTTTAAAAATACATTTAGTTAGAAATTCATTTGCTAATGCCTGTCCTAAAGGTGTAGGCGTTTTTATCAACTAAAAATTGTTAGTCTAGCGATAAAACTTCTGCGGTTTTATTTAACAAAGATGTGTATATTTTCACACACATAGGTAAATATCAGCATTAATTAACTACGAGTGATCACCTGCAGATGCCCTGTATGCTTGACACACCCCGTCAAACAAGCCATGATGAAGAAAAAAAAAAAAGGAAAGTGGAGGAACGCCTAGCACCGGTTTTAAAAACACATACTTGGCTTGGTACAGAGACTTAGTAGATGTGACGATGATCTACAGATACCTGTAATTTCCGTATCAGTCGTGTGTCACAACGGCCACAACAGATGGCACTCCAAACGTCAAATTCAAACTTACGATAACGCCGTGAACCAACGTGCGCCTCACGTCGCTACATCCCTATAAAAAAGCCTCCGCAAGGTTCGGCTCCTCCTATATCCGCAATCCCCTCCCCACCAACGGCTCGCCACTATTATTAGTATGGCACGAATTAATGTTAATTACGAAATGCGTCAGTTTAGCGCTAATTAATCGCTCGTTAGATGGGTTCTTTTGGTAAATGATTTCTTGGCTTACGAGCGGGCGGATAGTGCTGAAATACGATATCATGGGTCGGCGACTCGGCTTTCGGAAGAAGTCAACGTCACATTTCTCCCCGCGGCCCGAGAGTAATGTGGGGGGGGGGGGGGGGCAAATTCAGATGTGGAGGGGCGCGGTTCGATCCTAAAAATACTTTTGTTAATAATACTGATAACCCGTTGATCGTTAAATTAAATAATAATAATTAATAAATAAATCTCGCGCGCTTGTCAAAATTGAAAGTCAATGACCCCGTAGCCAACTCAACATAATTCAAATTTCGCGCGCAAATGCAGCCGACCAATCAGAAGCCGTGTGGGGTCGGTGGGGGTAAAAGGGGCGTGGCCTAAAGGGAAAGTGGAGGGGGAAGCTCCCATGCTATTTCGTATGGGGAAAAACGAGCCCAGGTGTCGCCCTATCTACTTAGGTCCTAAGGTCTTTCGGAGGTCTACTGTCAAAATTATGCACCAATCTGACAGATATATTATGTTTTATCCTTTTTTGAAGAAAACTGTTTTCGTTCTTGTGTAAATATAGAGAAAAAATAATATCGAGTGTTGATTAAACATTATTTTCTACGTGAAAAAACAATTAAAGAAACCAAGGAAAAGTTACGTAAATATATTCCAGAATCTGCTGCGTCCCATGGAATGATTTGTAAGTGGTTTCTGCTTTTAAAAGTGGCCATATGAGCACGGTTGATGCAGATGGTCCGGAACTATCATTTGCTGTAACTACTCCAGAAATGGTTAATAAACCCATGGTCTTGTAATTGGCGATCGTCGAATAAAAGTTCGTGAGATAGCTTATGAAGTAAACATCTCAACCGAACGGGTATACAATATTTTGCATGAACATTTCAGTAAGAAAAAGCTATCCGCGAGATGGTTGCCGCGTTTGCTTAATGGTGATCAAATGCGCGCTCGCATTAAGAAGAATGTAGTAGAATGTAGAAGAAGAATTCAGAAGAATGTTTGGCCATCTTCAACGTAATTCAAAGGATTTTTTTCATCGATATGTCACGGTAAATGAAACTTGGATACATGATTATACTCCAGAAACTAAAATTCAGTTTAAACAGTGGATTTCTCCTTGCAAACATGCTCCCGAGAAGGCAAACACACTTTTTTTTTGCCAATAAAGTCTTGGTCACAGTTTTTTTTTTAGGATTCTAAAGGTGTAATCTTTATTAATTGTTCACAAAAAGGAAAAACGATGACTGGCCAGTATTATGCTGATTAGCTGAAACGTTTTGATGCGGAACTTGAAAAACAACGACCGCATTTGATGAAGAAAAAAGTGTTGTTCCATCACGATAATGGGCCTCTCATTCGTCTACAATTGCTACAACTAAATTGGCTGAAATGCTTTACGAATTACTGCCATAACCACCATATTCGCCAGATCTGGCTCTCAGTGATTTCTTCTTATTTCAAAATTTAAAAAAAATGGCTGGGTGGAAAAAGATTTCAGACAAATAAAGAGGTGATAACTGAGACAAATGCATATTGTGAAGACTTTCCGAAAGATTACTTTTTGGAAGGTTTAAAAAAACTGGAAACTCGCTGGGCTACGTGTGTACAGTTGAAAGGGTGTTATGTTGAAAAATAAAATATATTTTTAACACAAAAATAACGTTTTCATTAAAAAGTCACTCTTCCGTCAAACCGCCCTCGTATTAGCGCGCTCTGCAACTCTGTTTTTTTAGTTTCTTGTTTCAGTATCTTGAAAACTGTTCTGTTTTCCGATTCAAAACCGGATTTACAAATGCCAAATCCGGATTCGGATTTTCAAAACCTTCCAGAAATCCGGATTTAAAATCCGGACTCCCACCCCTATTTGATACATAATGTATAGAGCTACTGCAATCAATATATCTAATGTTAATTTAATAAGTAAATATACAGGATGAGCGATATCTCATTTCAAAGCTTATATAATTTAGAATATAACTGTGTATGACTTTTTAAACTTGTCGATTAGTTTGCAAAAAAATATATTTTTAATGTGTGGTTTCCTTTCTCATGGGACGCCCTATATACATAGATATATATATATATATATATATATATATATATATATATATATACAGGGTGTCTCTAAATTGAGTGGAAATGTCTTAACCACACATTACTGGGATCAAAAAAGACGATTTAACAAAACATATCTATATACAAATGCGTTCGGTTTGGCCATAATTCAGCTTCAAAGTTAATTTTATAAAAACAAAATTTGCTTATAACAAGAGAACGTTTACATTGATTTGAATGTTGTTTGGTATGACACTTTATACAGGTATAACTCATATTTTGACATAATATTGTTATCAGTAGACCGGTTGTGTATAAAACAAGTGAAGCCCAACATTTATAGATTCATATTTTTTAATGACAAATGCAAATAAATTTAAAAAAAATCAAATCGGACGCAGGCATTCATTATTATGTTTTTTTGTATCATTATAGTTTTTGATATCTGTTACAGTTTCGACACAAAAAAATAAAATATGAGTGACTGCGCTACACTCGTTCGGAAACAAATCATCAGTGAACAGAATTTTCTGGCTAAAAAGTATATGTTCAGCTCTATTTTCCTGAATAAATCTGCAAAACGCAAAATGTAGGTCATAATGAGCTGGTAAAAGCTCTTGCACTAATATGGAGGATGAATGAAGCAATTGAGATAATTTCCAAATTTTCTTCCTCGTTATTAGGGCATCGTTATCATTAAAATTATGTGGACATAGCTTAACCATAGATTACTGGGATCAAAAGAAAACGATTTAACAAAACCTATCTATATACAAATGCGTTTGGTTTAGCCCGTATTCAGCTTCAAAGTTAATTTAAAAAAAACAAAATTTGCTTATAAAAAGAGAACGTTTTCATTGATTTGAATGTTGTTTGGTATGACACTTTATACGGGTATAACTCATATTTTGACACAATATTGTTATTATCAGTAGACCGGTTGTGTATAAAACAAGTGAGGCTCAACATTTATATATTCATATTTTTTAATGACTAATGCAAATAAATTTAAATAAAATCTAATCGGACACAGGCAATCATTATTAAGTTTTTTTATGTCTTTATAGTTTTTAATATCTGTTACAGTTTCTACACAAAAATAAAATATGAGTCACTGCGCTACACACGTTTGGAAACGAATCATCAGTGAACAGACTTTTCTGGTTAAAAGTACATGTTCAGCTCTTTTTTCCTGAATAAATCGGCAAAACACAAAACGTAGGTCATAATCAGCTGGTAAAAGCTCTTGCACTATTTGGATATGGTATGAATGAATCAATTGCTATAATTTCCAAAATTTCTTCCTCGTTATTAGGGCTCCTAAAACCAGCAATATATCTGTTTTATCAGCGTAAGTGTACTTTATATTCATTATTGTGAATTATTCATCATCAACCCGGTAACTAGATTACATTTGTTTCCAAACGAGTGTAGGGCAGTCACTCATATTTTACTTTTTTGTGCCGAAACTGCACCAAAGGTGCTAGTTTTCCATACAATTATTACTTAAAAACCCTCATATTTAACAAAGTAAGAAATCTAATTCATATTATTTTCTCGACTTACTGCGGGACATTCTCATTACAAAGACTACTTGGTTACCTTGATGTATCAATTCGTTACAATTATGGAGGTTGAGATATTGTGTATTCTGCAAATTCGAAAGGATGGCGTGACACAGAATTAATATATTCGATTACGAGTCGAAATACAAATTTACTACTAATAGTAATTTATTTGTAGTAAGCAACATTGCAGTTGCTCTAGGCCAAAATAATTATAAGATGAAGTAGTAACAAATAATAACTAATATATTTATAGAGAATACTGAACAGATAAACTCAATATCAAAACATATCTAGATTAGTAGTAAATGGTCTGCACATAACACCGAATTTATTCAAATAATATTGCAAGTATTGCAGAATACATTATAAATGCAATTTATCATAATCGTAGAAAATAAATAACATATAAATAAAGAAACAAAGTGGTACTGAAATAAAAAAGAAATTGCGGGAAAGTATGTAGTGACCTCCTAATTCCACATTAAATTCCATGTACATTACACTAGGTAATTGAATTAACCACTATGTAGCATAAAAAAAAGGCACGAATCAATGTATTATAACTCGATTATAAAAATGGATCAATTCGTGTA
The DNA here is from genome assembly GCA_951805005.1 of Othius punctulatus. NCBI lineage: Eukaryota > Metazoa > Arthropoda > Insecta > Coleoptera > Staphylinidae > Othius > Othius punctulatus. The sequence continues at coordinate 80,133,276 of OX638139.1, forward strand.
CGTGATTCTGTTGCAACGGCTTTTTTATGAATACGGTTAAAAATGTGAACATACTTTCCTAATGCATTAAATTTACTTCGGTCAAGACCAAGTAACCACTCCTAGGTCGCCCAAGCAATGTTTACTTTTGCATGTGCACTTAAGCTAACCTACATAGGTGGTTTACGAGATTCGAAAAATGTTCCAGAGCGAGATTTATTGGGAATTGCGGTGAATTAATTTCGTTTTACAAGTTTGTAGCGTAATTGTTATTGGCGTACGTACTTACTTATATGTTGTAACCTAGCGTTATTATTTTGTTGATTTTATATCTAGATGCAGATATATGCAGTCGAACCAGGGCGTCGGCGTCGGGCCGAGGCGTTTAATTCCATTTTCTACCAATTTGGTAATTTGAATACTATTTTACAGGACACTGGAGTAAGATGAATATACAAAGACGGTGGTACAGATAGTGGCTATCAGAATAAATCAGAATAACGTGCCATAAAACTAAATTGCATGTGCAAATAATTGATGTTTACGGAAAGCATTCACGTATACCAATTTTTACAATAGATATAACCTATAATTTTCATATTTGCTCTGAAAGTTATTATAATTATTATTATTTTTTTATTTGAGCTTACAGCATAGCAAAGTACAGAGACGGTTAAAGGTTTTATGAGGTAGATCAGATTGAATCAGTTTGAAATATAACCAGATTATTTATAATGTGAGTAACCAAATCAATTAACTTTCGTGACTTTTATCTTGTGTTACGAATTTTCAAGTAAGGGAAACTTATGCATTGTAAAAAGGCCATCGGTGAGGTTATGTTGAAATGTCAAGATCACAAATAACAATTGTTAATAATTTAAGTATCTTGTCTATAGGTTGCTTCCAATCTTGTCTAATAGTTTTGCACCTAGTTGTTTGTAATGTTGTAATGTTTATTTCTTAAAACACATAAATATTAGAGTGAAGTTGAATTCTCTGAAAAAAGGAGACCATCAAATTGAAATTTCACTGTCAATAAATGTATAATTTAAATGTGTATTACATCAAATGTCACTCCCAATAAAACCGATCACAGTCAATGAAACCACAAACTACATCCTCCACAATGTCGACCCCAAGAAATCCCCAGGCTACGATTTCACCACAAGCAAAGTACTGAGGCAACTACCTTTGAAAGCTGTAAAAATCATCACCTACATCTTTAACGCCATGTTGCGTTTGGGCTACTTCCCGTCCCAATGGAAAGTTGCTCAAATAATACTCATTGCAAAGCCAGGGAAACCTCCTGACAAAGCTGCCTCATACAGACCTATTAGTCTCCTTCCTTTGCTCTCAAAAGTATTTGAGAAACTACTGCTTGTAAGATTGCAACCTATTTTATTGGAAAATTGTTTAATCCCGGACCACCAATTCTGTTTCCGACAACAACATACCACTGTAGAACAAGTAAATCGTATAGTCAACAAAACAAATCAAGCCCTGGAAGAAACGACGTTCTGCTCCGCTGCCTTCCTCGACATCACCCAAGCCTTCGATAAAGTATGGCACGTTGGCCTTTGCTACAAACTTAAAAAGAATCTCCCCCATAGCTACTACCAGATACTTAAATCGTACCTAACCGATAGATTTTTCCAAGTAAAACATCAACAGGAACAAACTTCTTTATTTCCTATAATGTGTGGTGTTCCTCAGGGAAGCGTACTTGGACCGATACTTTATCTACTGTTTACTGCAGATCTCCCAACAACAAGGCAAGTTACATTTAATTGTATTACAATTTTTTTTCGTTTTTTAATTACACTTATGAAACATTCCCAAGTACGTGAGCCTGTGGTCCTACATTTTCAGACGACACTGCAGTCTTAGCAACTCACTCCAACCCACAGACTGCCTCGCAGATGCTGCAATCAAACCTAGATCAGATCCAGAACTGGCTCAAGAGATGGCGAATCAAGGCCAACGAAACCAAATCCACGCATGTTACTTTTACCATGCGCAGGGACACATGTCGACCGGTATCATTAAATAATCGTGTGCTACCCCAAGCTGAAAATTCCAAGTACCTCGGACTACACCTTGATCGTCACCTAACATGGACCAAGCATATCTGGACAAAACGGAAACAATTAGGTCTAAAATTTTCCAAACTGTACTGGCTAATGGGTAGAAACTCTCGACTAACCATTGAAAGAAAGCTGCTGATGTATAAAGCCATCCTCAAGCCCATATGGAGTTATGGGATTCAACTATGGGGCTCTGCCAGCAATTCAAATATAGAAATAATGCAGCGCTTTGAATCAAAAACGCTAAGAATAATCGCCAACGCTCCCTGGTGCATCACCAATGAAACCATCCATCGAGACCTCCACATGAACTACGTGAAGGAAGAGATTCGAAACTGCAGCAGTAAATATTGGGATAGACTAGTGAATCACTCGAACGTCTTGGCAAGTAAGCTCCTCGACAGAACCAGTCAAGTTAAGAGACTCAAAAGGTTTAAGCCTATGGACCTTCCTCGTCGCATCTAAGTGCAGTTTTTATTTCTCATACCAGTATATTAGTTTAAACTATCCATATGTAAGCAAATAGGTAATTCTTCAGGGTATCTGCCACTGGGCAGCTTACCCTTCATGTTAGTAGCCTTAAATTTTACTTATTGTACAAGGTACATATTGTAAAAGTATTAAAGGTTGTAAAAAAAAACAAAATGTATTACTAAACCCCCACAAAGGTCAAAATAAATTTAACTAGTCAGTACCAATTACACTTATGAAACATTCCCAAGTACGTTAGCCTGTGGTCCGAAGGATGGATGTCGCTCGATAATAACGCTTGCTGTGCATACAAGATTTAATTTTTCAATCAAGAATATAATAGCTATTTGTATTACAAGGGAGCAAAGTAAGGGAATAAAAAAGGAATAAAATAATACTTGGTTTATGTCGCACGTTCAATGAATTACGGCTACAGTTGTGGTCCTGTTGAATAAAACATGTAATAGATTGGAGATTATGTTGAACGTTTTGAGCTGACTAATATAAATGTGAATACATACTTTGCAACGCCGTATGTAGCTGTTCAAGGTTTCGTCTTTCGGGGAATCTTTTTGTAGTTCTGGTGTGCTAAGTATATGTACCACAATTAGCCGGCATTAGCTGGCCCCATTTTCACTATATTCGTTGAATACATCAATGCCAAATTTTGATTGATGTACTGACAGATGTTTGTTATATTTTATTATTTAATGTTAAATTATTGTAATTGTTCTAGTGGTGAAAAAATAGTATGTATACCACGGTTGTGAATACTATTATAGCCTCGGGTCATCTAACCCTCAGCGCTGTCAATACTAGAAAACCATACACTATTATTACAGCTATTTAATGTTTCTATTCTAATTATTATTCTAGGGAGGCAAAGTTGTTTGCCTCCAGTGGGAGGAAAAGCAGATCTTTCTTATTATTCTATTAACAGAATAGAAAAAAATAATTATACATCACAATAAATTGTGGTTAAACTAATCCATACGCATATTATGACTTTGGCGTTGCTAAGCACGTTGTTAACCATTTAATTTGTATTACGTCAACTTGCGTCAAAAAAATAACGGAACGAAATGCTTACAAAAGCAAGAAATCTCACAGAAGATGTATTATACCGGGCTTTTTTTTCTTTACTAGACATATCATTGACAATGTATAACTGGTTGCCAGCATCTACACGCAAGGAATTTCCTATGTGTAATTCTAAAAAAAAAAAACATCTCATTAGCGGAGTCGGTACAGGCAACCTACACTGTCGATTTTTATGAGAGACACACAGAGAGGTTATGTTTTTATCAATACGGAAATCACAAAAATTCAGTTTTAAATGAAGATATTAATTTATTCAAACAATTCTAACGGCTAATAAAACAACATAAAAAGTAAAGTAAGTAGCAAGTTTTCTAAATGCCCTCCCTGTCGTTCATGGCAATACGCAAGGCGGTTTTTGAAGCTACGCGGAGTATTACTGATGTATTGTGGATTTGTGCCATTACATACAGTGCGTATACGACCTTTCAATTCATCTACGTTATGTATTTGCACTTCATTATAAGTTTTACTTTCCAGGTAACCCCAAAGAAAATAATCATTTGGTGACAAATCAGCTGTTCTTGGGGCCATACTATGGGGAAAAATTGCCAATCCCGCGTATGCAGGCAACCAGTTATACAATGATATGTGTAGTAAAGAATAAAAGCCTGGTATAATATTAGTGGACTGGACTAAAATGATGTCAGACATGACAGGAGCCGGCCAACCAATAGGGTCTTCCTGAAAAAAAATAATATAACCTTTTTGTGTCTTAATGTAAATTTTATAACCTGTAATTAAACATCCCACAGAGAAAACGTTTGGTTTTCATTGTAACTTATCAACAAACAACATACAATATCGTAAAACTTACACATTTTGTCACGTGACCGACGAAACGCTGTTATTGGCCGAGCGGCACTGTGACGTCTTTGCGCATGTTGGCGATCGGGACTAGTGCATAAGGGATAGGAATCGTGGATTAATTCGACTTAGAATCCAGTCTGACATAAAATATGTTATGATGGGTTAGTAAAGGGACAGCCAGTTAATCTGATAGAAGTTCACGTGTTAATGGTTCCCGACTTTTTCTCAAAAAGTGAATTTTTCAACGTAGCCGAAACGCGTGGAGTCGCATATAATTTTCCAAATCCTCTTTCAGCTGTAAGAACAAATAAAATACTGTATAAACTTTGCAATACCTACATCTCAAGCCTACATCTCATACGAATTGGTAATGCTGATTTAAAAATTTGTAATTATTAATCATCTAATCAAACTTCTAAAATCAACAGTTTGCTACAAATATTGTTTCAACATGTTTTTTTAGTTTTAACTAAACGTTTGTGTAAGAACATATTGTACAAAATCTCACAGTACTTTTAAACAGTAATAATGATATGGAAGGTATTGTTTTAGAATGGAACCCACAAAACTATTTTGAGGTTATGTTATTACTAATGTATATATATAATCGGAAATCCCCTTGAATACCCATTACTAATGATGATAGTTAATTATATATATTTATCGAATTTCGTTGATAATTAATTGAAAATTATGTACTTACATTAAAATGGTCTTCACAAAACTAGTGAGACGTCAAAGTGACACTCGTGGAATCACTTCGGTCTTGTTGTAACCCCTTTTTCCGTATATCCCCTGTTGGGACGTTTATAAACAACTTATTTGGTTCGCATTTACTGCTGCTATCACATCCAGGCACAATGCAATACTTATTCGTCCCTTTTTTCGTAAAACCGACGTTTTCTTTCTCTTGCTCCATTGTAAGCAATGCTACAACTGAGCGCACCGTGCGTTGTGACGTCACAGCAACATGGCGGGATTTCGGGACCTTTTCAAACGCCGTTAATTTTAAAATCGTGTTTGCTAATTACAACGATTTGTCTCAACACTAAAATTAGTGCCAAGGATGTTTTTAATGTGTCTAGAGTTCAGTTTCAAGGTTTTTGAAACGTCGCGGAAGACCCTATTCGCGCCCGCCATATGACCATATCGGCCAGCTACATAGCGTCTTCATTACGCACTTGTTTGCGTATCTGGTATCATAGGTATTATAACAATATTACTTAGATAGTACAAATAATAAATTGATAATATATTTTTATAAATGAGCCTGTTTTAACATTTTTAATATTTTGTACATACAATGTATGTACAGTGTACAATCGTATTCATTTATGTATTGTACACCATTTCTACTGTGTGAATGAGACTTAATTTCACAGACTTAAGTTCAAAAAAGTGTTGTACATACAAATATTTGAAAGATTAGATCTAGGTCTATTTAATTAATGATAGAGCACAAGCCTCTGTTGAGTAAAAAGAGAACCACGGATAAACCGTTAATGGTAGAATAAATAAAACACTAAAGATTTTAGTGTATTGGGGAGGTTTATCATAGGTCTGGGTATGTGGCACTCAGAAGTATATTTGCCTCTTACAGGAGGACGTACAACACGGCTATAAAGGCGGCAAAATAATGGCAAATAAAAATCATTTTGCCTTGGTAGACAATAAGCCCAAAGCCCTGTGGCAGGTTCTAAACAACCATAGGAAAACCAAAAGCTACAATACTCAATGTGATATTTCACCTGATGATTTCAACGTGTCCTTCATATTACAGGTAAATTCAATCATACAAGCTATACCTGCATCCGACGATGAGCTTGAAGAGACTGTTAAACATTAGTGTTCGCAGTACTTTCGGTTTTACTCCGGTGTCCAGCAATGACATCAGAGGGGTTATAGGCGGGCTGAAGTGCGGAAACGCTAGGGACGTCTACGGGTTGACTATGAACACCCTAAAATCCTGCAAAGAGGCTATCCTGGAACCGCTTACAAACCTTCTAAATGACTGCCTAAGGTCAAATGTATTTCCAGACAAACTGAAACTAGCTTCCATAACACCTATTCATAAAAAGGGTGATAAAACCGACACAAATATTATAGACCCATTTCTATTCTTCCAGTTTTCTCTAAGGTGCTGGAAAAGGTCACATATTGTCAAGTCTCCGCCTACTTTGAGGAAAATAAATTGCTAAACGACAACCAGTTTGGTTTCCGCAAAGGCCGCTCGACAGCTGATGCACTACTCGAACTGGTTGACAAGTTACTATGTGGTTTCGAAAGCAAAAAATTCTCAGTTGTCAGTTTCATAGACCTTAACAAGGCTTTCGACTGTGTCAATCATAAGATACTTATAAAAAAACTTGAACGATATGGCCTTGATGCAGGGAGCTGCCAGCTGATCAGGTCCTATCTATCAAACAGATTTCAAACCATCTCAGTGGATGGTATAAGGTCTAGTGCCTTGGCAGTTGACCATGGGGTGCCACAAGGTTCTATTCTTGGTCCACATCATCATCTACATAATCATCTACATAAATGACTTTGTAAACACTGTGGTTGACCACTCTGCCATCCTCTATGCTGATGATGCCAATTTGTTGAGCCATGGAGACTGCGCCAATACAACAAATGTAGCCAATGCAAATATACTACTAGCAAACTCTAAGACCTGGTTTGACTGTAATAAACTCCACCTTAACCAAAATAAAACAGTCCAGAGGATGAGAATCAGTCTCACTAAGACCACACAATCTCACCACTCCCCTTTCAGCAACGTTTCTCGGAATATCTTTGGACTGCTCTCTTACATGGGATGTTCACGAAAAGGCTCTAGCCGGGAAACTAAATAGCGTCACTTTCCAACTCCGAAACCTAGCAAACTCTGTCCCAGCATATATGCTTAGAACGGCGTACTACGCCACTTTTCAGTCAGCCTTGACCTACTGCCTTCTTGCCTGGGGTCACTCAGCAAGTAGACACAGACTCTTTGGCCTACAATTTTTTTCTTGGCTTAACACTGTTACAATGATAGTTATTAATGTGATAAGCGTCGATTTACAGCTTTCTTTTATGTGTGTTCATGAAACTGAGTCGTGGTAAAGCATCCTCGAACGAAATTCGTGGAAATGTTGTGAAACAATTACCATGAAGGAAAAAGCATGAATATAATCGGCGATAATTTGAAGTCAGTCAAGTCAACGGTAGGAGATATTACGCAGTGCTACGGAGAGACAGCCAGGTACAAAAGTTGGGGTAAAAATTCCTGTCAACCTAGTAAAATGACATGCAGAAAGAGCGAAGAGTCACTGAAAGGGAGATAACGGCCTTATTTAATGGAGAAGCGTGGGCAAATATTTCGCGAGAATGTTGTAGGCAATAGATCCATGAGTCAGGGCACAGTTTTTATAAGGTACAAATAAATGAAATATTAAATAACATTACTTTTTTTAGTTGGATTTATTTTATTGTATTGAAGCCTAAGAAAAAAACTCCTGTTAACAAACAAATATAAGAACAATGCAATAGCTTGGGCTAAGTCTAAATTGTCTTGGATAGTAAAAGACTGCTCCAAAGTCATATTTAGCGATGAATCCAAATTCGACAGATCTGTAGGTGACTGCAGAAAAAAACATTATTCTAGATAAAACGGAAGCTTTCAAAGCGGATTGGAAAAAAAGGTCTGTGAAGTTTCCAAAAGGTTTGTTGATTTAAGGGTGTATGTCTGGAAAAGGTTTGGAAAAAATAGAAATAATAGATGGTATAATTAATACTCTTAAATATCAAATAATTCTGAATAGTAGTTTTATTTCCAGCGTACATAAGCTCTATTCCGATGGGAATTTCATATTCCAGCAAAATGATGCATCAAGTCATACACCAAAAACGACAAAAAATGGTTTTCAAGAAATCCGGGTCCGGACTTACATATTATTGATACTTTGTGCCATCATGAAAAGTCACTTGAGGAACAATTCTCAATGAAACGTACATTTTTTGAGACAAAACTTACAGAAATATGGAGATTTTTCACGCCAAATTACTGCAATTGTCTTTGCTGGAAACTATGCCACCAATATAAGAGCGATCATAAAGGCGATAGGTGATGTGACTCTGTATTAATAATTTAAACGGTCGTCGACCAAACATTAAGTTGTCAATAGAATTTGTTGATGTTTTAACTTTCTTTATCTTTTCGTTTCTTGTTGATATAATACAAATATTCTGTTTCGAAAACTGTCATCAAAAGTTGACATTTACGTTGAAGTTTCAGTTGACAAAGTGAGTATTTTTTGTTACCTGGCTGCGAAGTACTTTTATATTCTAGAACGCCAAAGTCTTTTTCGTTCTAGAACATAAATGAAATGTCAAAATTATTTGTCAATTATTCAATTTACATTTATAGTTTTATTAATTAAATAGATAACATACGAAAACTATTTTGTACCTACTACATGTAAATTGAAAGTGCCGATATTGCAGTGCGTCAAATTTATGCCAGATCCAATTCTGTCCGTTATCGTAGCGTTCAGTTCTGGATGTTCAATGCTGTAATTGTTCAAGTTTACTGCACACGTTGTATTATTAGCAACTTCCGTAGGGTCTACTGAAGACGGTAACAATTTATTTGCAATTGAAATTTTATTTTGTATAGCGGTTCAAACAATTTCAACTCTAAACAAATTGTTCTGCAAACAAGATTGTCTTGTTGTATTGCAGTTTTCTGCAGTTTTCGAAAAAATCTTGTTTGTATCTCGAACGCGAAATGCTTTTGCGTTCTCGAATGGATATTTTGCCTCGGTAAACCTCGGCAAAATAACTTCCATTCTTAAGCGCAAAAGTGGCATTTCGCGTTCTAGATACAAAAATAACTATTTAACAAAAGCGTCCCTTAATAAAGTTATATTTCTAATTGTTGAATAAATAAAATTATAAACAATTTACAGAACAACAATCAGTAAACATGTATACAAATTGGTAAGTTGTTAAGGCTCGTATACACATTAAAATACGTAAGTAAATAATTCTAAATATATACATATAAAATAACTAAAACACTTATTTAGGAATTAATTTCATTTACTATAACCAAGATTAATACCCCCATAAAATATAATTTCACACATTTTAATTTATCTCCACATTAAGAAATTACATAAATACTAAATCATGTATTCACACTATAACAATAAACATATAACAAATATTATTATAATTTATATTTAATCATTTATGTAACAAGCTTAACTATAATTTACATTTAACTTCATTATTGTATTCTTCGTAGATATGGCTCTGAAGATGGTTTTTAGAACAAACGAAACTAGTCAGGCGATTCAAACAAATAATTAAATTAAATTGAAATAAATACCAGTAAGTTCTTAATACAACAACCTTGCAAATTATTATAGTATTATAGTTTTTTTTAATTAAATAAAAATCATTAAGGGACCCTCTGGGCTGGTCTGACTTTGGGGGCTCCAGGCAAATGGCCTATTTGCAATTAGGATAACGCGCCACTGATTCTATGTCATTAGCGAACAATGGAGATTTTGAACATAAGAAGAACAATATGAAAAAAAAATTTAACATATAAAAAAAATTACTACTGAAATACAATAATGAAATTACAATAATAAAAATTTTGGCAAAAATTATCGAAAATTTAACAGGAATTGTTTAAATGTTGTTAAAATTAATTGAAAATTTGACAGTAATCATTGAAACATAACATAAATAATTAAAAAAGCCACCGTAATAACTGACATGTTAATAAAACCCTTAAAATTATTGCTTAATAAAATTTTACTACAATTATTTAAAATTTGGACAAACATAATTAAATACTTCACAGTAATAGTTAAAATTATGACGGATTATATGAAAAGTAATTTAAATCTTCATAAAAATAACTGAAAATTTGATATTAAATATTGCAATTTGTGAGAATATTAATATTTTTTACTAAAATAATTCAGAATATGACAAAAATAATATTATAGAAATTTGGTTAAACATTTGACAGGAATCAATTAGATGTTAAAATTTATTGAAAATTTGACAGTAATCATTGTTAATGTAAGATTCTACTATTTTGAATATTCCGCCAAAAAAACATTACGAGTACTATTTTTCACACATACTTCATCTTTCAGACTGTGCGTTCAAGGGTTAATTTATAGTTAGTTTTTTTGATCGCTGCTGTCTCCACAATAGTGTCAAATGAATAACTGCGTGTTTTTGGTAGGTCGGAGACTGCAAGATTTTGCCTAAATATATTAGGCGCAATAGAAACGTGCAAATAAAAAAACACTTGAAAATGTATTTGTTTTAGTTTAATAAAATGTAAATATGAACGACTGAAAGAATAAAAATTCATAGAATAGATCAAAGAATAAAAATTAGCAAAAAATAAAATTTATTAAACATGCATGCATTCATGGAAACAATAACATTATATTAGTATAAAGTATAAGTAAGTATAAGTAGTAGTATTTTACGCTACAAGTCCGGTAGGTTACTTGTAACAATTCGAGTTAGACATTATGGACGCGGCGACATTAGTCATGAATGTCTAAACGAGTAACTGTTACAAGTTCTACAGGACGTGTATCGTAATGTATTTTTTCCATGCCATACATGGTAAGTACACTATTGTGACATTGATTTGATGGAAGTAAGGCCTACTTACCGATAAAGGTTTGGTTACTACGAACAACGGGATGTAATTAAACACTTACCTCCCTCAGAGAAGAGTAAAATGTTTTCTGTACCGTTATTTCTCTGGCACCACTCAATAAAACACTTATACGCATTTGGATAGCGCCCATTCGACTTCTCCGGCAGTAGGAAGGAACAGGCAGCATCTGCAGCCTCTTCAATTGCCATTTCTTGTTTATTTTCATTGGAATTCATTTTACACCTAAACGAATGCAATTTCTCATACTCACATTTTGTTTGAAAAATAGTCTTGGCAACCAAAGCCGCACGGATGTTTTGTTCAAGTTGCGAAAATAAATTAATCAAACACAAACAATTAAACCAACTTCAGGAGTGGAAAAACAGTTATAAGCAATTCGAGAGGTAAGTTTTGACTAGTCTCGGACTTTATTGCTAGCCCTCGCTATCGCTCGGGCGGAAACTCGACCTCGATTGGTAAACAATACTTACCTCCCTTAATGCTTAAATAACTATTACTTTATACTGTAAGTCTGTTCCGTATCATTATTTGTTAAAGTGAATATTTGTCACTTTAAAATGGATGCCATAAACGTCCCAATTAGTGTTACGGGCAATACAAATTGTTCAACTAGGGTACGTGTTAATGTTCCTAATACATAATTAAGGTCAAATGTATGTTTGAGTTTCTAATAAATGTCAGATATAATTTATAAAAATGAAACAGTCTGGTTCTGGTGCCGTTATAACTCACCTACCAGATTCAAATTGACAATGTAATCAAACATCTACCGGACAGTATGAAGTAATAGTTAAAAGTATTATAAAGCCATTCACAAAGCAATTGAAAAACAAAACAAATGGTGCCGTTCATTCATGGCGGTGTCATTATGTTTAATATTTGTTTAAAAGTAAAGATATAATTTCAAATATAATGTGTTTCTGGGCATGGCATGTATAAGCATAATAAGCAACACTCAAATTTCATGTAGATACACTCTACACAGGGCGTATAACTCAGTACTACTGATAAAGTGAACTTGTAGAAAACGTGTGCCGTCTTCACGTGACTTATTATTAATTATCTTTCACAGATATTACGGTGCAAATCAGAAGCAAATCTCTATGACGTGCAGCTACTCTTGTCACCAATAATAATTCGATGCAATGGTAGCCGAATCATTTCTATTCGTCATTGTTTGACAATACAGCAGAGTCCCAAGGACTGCTCGTGGAGTCTGCCTTCCTTCATCTGTTGCACCCTTCAACTGCTTCACGTCACTCTTCTGTATGGCGAAAATGCAAGTGCTTGCTGAGCCAGAAGATGTGTTAAACACAAACATAGAGAATAGTGTACAACACAAATGTACACAACAGTGTCTTTAACAAACAAGGTTAATATATTTGTTTTGCATTTTGCATATTGTGACATTATTTTTCTATCAAAGTCAGACATCTGACAGCTACTTGCAGCATTGCCACATGTATGTTTGCATCTATCCCCTCCACTTGTTTCGATAAATCGAAAAAAAATTCCATTGATACGAGTCAATGATACAACTACCATTAATACAGTATCCAACGATACGAACATCCGAAGCATTCGGCACTCAATGCCGTGTGCTCCGAATATCCCTTGAAAACTTATTCAATGATATAGACCCGGTTGAGCAGAGATAAATAAAATATTCGCCCTATTAGCGGTCTCAAGCGAATGGGCAATTTGGGAGTTGAAATGTCACTATCTCACTATATCACGGATTTATTTTACTCGAAGAGGAAGTAGTGTAACGAATTGAACATGAAGGTTGATTGCACGGTACATAAAAATGAAGTGTTAAATTTCAGCACAACATAGCGGCTTATGTTCAATTGACGTCACTTAATTTATTTAGTCACTGTAGGATTTAAGTGGAATCAAGTTCGCATTTGAAAAAAGTTGAGATTATTATAATTTTTGCGTTCCGCTAAAATTTATCATATATAGGGTGATTTTTTGTTTCGATGTTTAGTATGGGTACCTCGGAATCTAGCGGAGATAGGGGGACGATGAAATGGGAAAATAGTTGCAGTTTTACGAGCTCAATTTCCTGAGCTCTTTGTTTTTTGTAAATAGTGCACGGCTAACTAGATATCTCGTTTTTTTTTTGTTATTATATTCGGTGCCTATGGCTCTGTTATTATTGACTTTGAAAAGAAAAAAATGGCCATAATTTAATTATTTATAAAAATAACTATGTCATGTGGTATATCATTAGAGTCGTTGAAAAGGGGCCTTATCATAAAGTCATGACCAGTAACTATGGAACTATGGTTTCCATTAGAAAAAAATGAAAAATGAAAAATTATAGCTTTAATAAAATAATCGGTTAAACTGCATTATTAATAGAGACCGGATTCTAAGCTTTATGCTTTTTGTAAATATCTAAAGCATTGACAAATGAATTAAATTTTCATCCGATTTGGAAATAAATGGATCATTTAACCTTTTTTTGTGCTTCTTTGCTTTTTTTGCAATGTTGTGCTTATTTTACACTTTTGCGCTTATTTAGAGCTTTTATCAGCTGATTCTTAATTGAAACGAAATTTAATTATAGTGGTGATTATAATTTATACATATATAACACTTATGCATACTGTACAGTTTTATATTCAGTGCGAGGTACGAGGCATTACTAATAAAAATAAACAATTTTCCAAACCTAGTGCTAGGTAAGTTTTGACTATGTTAATTGTTTATCTAAATAAATTTAAAATACAAGTAAATACATTCATATCATTCGTGTCGCAGAAGTGTTTTTTTTTCTACTACAGTTCTACGCATTTCGTATCAGTGATATTTTTAAATTACGAGGGTCGTTCAATAAATAATGCCCCATATTTTTTTTTCTCCACAATGAGCAAAAACTGAAAGTTGCACTTCTAGGTACTTCAAGTTCAGTGTTTCTCCTCCCGGTGGCCGAAGTTTCAAATCATTCCAACAGATGGCAGTGCTGTAGTGAATTTTCAAAGTAGCATCTGTTAGTGATCCACGTTACAAACAGCGAGCAGTGATTAAGTTCTTGATTGCAGAGAAAGCAATTGCAATTGCAAAGCGATTGCAATCATTCTTGTTGATGTGATGCCAAGAAGGACAACCATAAATTCCGAAGCATACGTGAAGACCTTGGACAAACTCAAGAAAGAATCCGGCTGAAATTTTGATCCTGCACGATAATGCACGCCGTTACACAAGTCTCAGAACCCGGGAACACCTCACCAAATTGGGTTGGACAACATTGCCCCATCCACCATACAGCCCAGATCTGGCACCGTCAGACTTCCATCTCTTCGGACCTCTTAAAGACGGTTTGCGTGGAAGACCCTTCGATGATGATGAGAGCGTAATTCAAGCGGTGAAAACATGGTTTCGCGCACAGGTCAAGAGTTGGTACCGACAGGGAATACAGGCTACCGTTTCACGCTGGCGTAAGAACGTACAAGTTCATGGAGACTATGTTGAAAAATAGTACGTGTAGAAGAAACATGTAGCTATATTGTCACCAAAATTTAACAGTTTTGAATAAATAGTTTCTAAGAAAAAAAATATGGGGCATTACTTATTGAACGACCCTCGTATATACAAAGTCTTCTCAATGAACAAGCATTTGTAATACTGAACATTGTGCAATTAGTTTAGCCCTGTTCGTTACTCCTACAACGTTTCGTTAGTATGGTTACATTATTTCTTCCATAATACACAACTACTGTAGACGACTCGATTAAAGAACTGAAACTTTCAGAATCAACTTTCCATTAATATATAGAAAAAAAATATTAAAGCCTCTGAGAGTGCAGACTATTTAAAGAGCCAAATACACCACTACCTTCACAATCATATCTGACACGATGAGGGACGTAGCTAGTGTTAAGCTAGTTTTTTTTTCCAATCGTAGCCTTAACTTGACGCCATATTTAATACATAAATTTTCGCCATTTTACCTATTAATAATAATAATCACTTACATAATATACTGTATTTTCATTGGTCAGGATCCGCAGGCTATATATTGAACTCGATCCGAAGATAGCATTGGCTCCAAATGATTTCCCCACATATAAAGAGTATTCTTTTAGTATTGTATATTAACTATAATTGGAAGGACTTACCGGGGGAGCATCTCCCCTTTCCCCCGCCAATTGATCTCTCGCCAACTGGATTCCCAGCAGTCACGGCTCCGACCATTATTCTCTATGGCTATTCCAGGAACGAATCCCGCCTTTATGTGCACGAAGCATATTTGCAAAGGACCCAGGAACGAATCCCGCCTTTATTTGCACGAAGCATATTTGCAAAGGACCCAGGAACGAATCCCGCCTTTATCTGCACGAAGCATATTTTCAAAGGACCCAGGAACGAATACCGCTTTTATCTGCACGAAGCATATTTGCAAAGGACCCAGGAACGAATCCCGCCTTTATCTGCACGAAGCATATTTGCAAAGGACCCAGGAACGAATCCCGCCTTTATCTGCACGAAGCATATTTGCAGAGGACCCAGGAACGAATCCCGCCTTTATCTAATCATGAGGACACACATATGTCGGAACACCTCAATCTGATATACATATTGTAATTTAGGTACTGACCTTTAATCCATTCCAACACCTAATCCATAACCGTCCACATTGCAACGCACAACATAACATTAACACACACACATGCTTTCCCCACAATGAGCACCCAACTTGCGTCCACACTCCATAAAAGCACGTAACTCAATGTGCCCTTCGTTACTCGTTCTTAAGCTGAGCGTCTCGCTCCGACTTATATAAACAAACAAAGCACATATCCCGCCTCCAATTTAAATAATCATTTATTAGTCAATAATACAATTTGATACCTAACATTCGGCCATCCTGAAAATCATCACGTCCCGGGATGAACTGCTGCTCTCAAGCTGAACCAATCTAAATATAATCTCCACGCCCATCAAGAAACTTACTAACCACGTCCTCACATAGAGAAGCATTTTTTTTATGGCCAAACTGATGCTCCTTACTCATTACCTCGAATAGTTGTCTTTAGGCTGCTTGCGGAGCTAATGGTGTTGGGTGCTACTTGTCTGCCATTGTCTCTCCATGAGCTGTACTTTTATCTTCTTGAAGGCTGCCAGTTTTGCCGATTTTATGCTATCGGAGAATCTGTTCTATTGGTTGATAATTCTGCCGGTAAACTCCAAATTCTAAATCTTCTATAGGTATTGTTGAGTCCCGATGCTATTTCATTCGCTTGCATTGTAGTTGTATATATTCTCGCCAATCTCCAACCTAATGCTCGTTACCTAATGCTACTGCTTATGAGGCTATGCTCTATTTTGTGCAATAATACAAAAGTCCGCACGGATATATGTCGGTGATGTACAGTTGTCTAAAGAGCTATTAAGACTTTTGCTGTAAGGGCAAGATTAGGAATTAATCCTCTCAGACACCCTAGGATATATGCCTTTATTTTGCTCACCATGTAGATTGTTTTTGAATCTTTTGTAGTTTGTCCATCTATGTGCTCGTAGCATTCGAGCTCATTTGTATTTGCAAGTCCCGGGCAGGTCATATGCCTCGTCTCTTCCATTGCTGTTGCTCTTAATAGCACGATCGAGCTGGTATCCTATTTATTATATGTCGATTTTAAAACGGCAGTCAACGCTGCCCGATCCCCAGTCTCTACCTTCACCCTAACTTATCCTGCCATTGGTCCAACTAACCTATCATTGGTAATCTTGCAGGTCCTTTCACTCATTGCTTTTAGATGACTTCATTCCAGGATTTCCTGGACCTTGCTCGTTTCCGTCTTTCAGGAGGGACCCAATAACTTTTGGCAATTGAAGATCGGGCATCCTTTTCACGAGTCCGCACCAATAAGTTGTCGTTTTCCTGCTTCCTGCACGATATTTTCTTTTAAGGCGATTAATTATTGTATCCTTGTGTTGCGTACCCTATCCAACTTATCCAACTATTCCAATCCAACCAGAAAAATGTCGAAACTCATCGTGATTACCCCTCACAATTTCTCTCCTCATACTTCTCAGTACAACCCAAAATTGTTTACCATCCACAACTTTATAAAGACGATCGTCAGTTATCTGGTATTTCTAATAGATTTTTCTTTCATAATCACCCTTTGGTGCCTTTTTTTACATTTTTGTTATTACTTGTAGTTTTCGGTCGGTTAACTGACAATATAACACCCAATTGGCGACTTCTATTTGAAACACAAACTGTTCTCTACAAAACTTTGTTCAGCAACAGAGTTTCTACTTAGACTATCTACATGTGTCATGTTTTTCCCAAGACGATGAATTACTTCAAAAGTAAACTCCTGCAACTGCAACCACCATCTTGCAATTTTAGAGACTAAGTCCTTCTTGTCTGCGGCTGCCTTTACTGCATTTCAGTCGGTAACGACTTCAAACGGCGTTCCGATGAAATAGACTCGATATATTGTGAGTGTCTCTACGACCGCTAGAGTCTCTAATTCGTATGAATGCCAACGCTGTTCTGCAGCAGACAATTGTCGGCTAAAATAACTTATTATTGGCTTTAATAAAGTTGGTTCTATTTTCTGTAATAAAATTCTGGCAATACCCTTTTGACATGCATCTGTTTGAACTTCTATTTCTGCTGCTGGATCATACATTGCCAATAGACGTTCCACTAATCTTTTTTTTTGTATTCTTCAAAAGATTTTACTTCATCTGTACTTCATGCCCACGCTTGTGGTTTGTGCAGCAACATCGTAAGAGGTTTGTCAATTCTTGAATAATGTTTCAGAAACAGTCTGAAAAATCCAGTAACTCCCAGAAATTGCCGTACATTATGAACTGTTGTCGGTGTTTTAATTTGTTTACAATGGGTTATTTCAGTGTCTTTTATTAGGATGTTTGTTTTACGTTAACTCTGCTCTGTACAAATTTTTCTCATCTGTAACTCTTCACAAGATATCCTGTCAAATATTTATTTTCTATCTTAACGAAATATAATTTTTATTTATTTCTACCATAAATATTAAAGTAACCCATCACATGATATGTTAATTCATCGGCACACTATTCATGACGTATTTGTTTACTGTAACAGTCAATCCAATTCACCAACATATGTTTTGTGACCACAAAAATCATGTAATTTACTAAGTAATAATTAATATTTCCAGATTAAGTAGGTTATTTTAAGTAACAAACTGCACATCCGATAAGCAAACCTATAGTCTCACGCATTATAAAGAAACTCCTTTAAAACGTCACTTCATCTTACAGTTGGTCATAGGTTGCATCTCGCGTATGTTTATGTAACATTCCAATTTCGGAAATATTTCACCAAACACATCTCAACATATGTGTTATTTCACAAGATTCCACTTATGACAGTGACGCTCATCAATAATGTTCAATATCCTTACGAACATCGTGGCCAAAACCATACTCCCTTGCATAATTATTTTTCTACAAATACGTATTGCTAATGATATTAATCTTATCTCCTTAATTACGAATATCTTGCTGCTTCCGTTCCGGTCATTGGCAATTAACAAGGCGATTTTTACTTTATTTGCAGTTACCGTGTATGTACGGATTTATTTCTCTTACGATAAAACAATAGTAATTGAACCATTATTTGTGGTGTCAATATATCCCTGTTTATATTACCTACGAACGCATTCCTCGTACGCTCGCATTTAAGTGCTCCGGGCTATCAACCCCATATTTCTAACCTTATCTTCCCATAATTAACACTTCAAATTATGGGTCCCTTCGCGGTCAATGATCCTTGCTCACAATAAAAACATCTCAGCGTCACGTATCAAATTACACTTAAGTTGCCTGTGCGTATTTCGTGTCACGAAACAACATATTTTCATTTATTGTGTACAGTAATTATCTCCATTTTTAAATTCGCACTTCCCTTATAAAAATACCAAATTTTATAATGATGTAATCAAAAACCCGTTGCACGGAATCGTATTATTTAACGTGATTTGTATGTTTCACGTTACAATGTCAAGTTCGCCTCTAATTCGCCGGTCCAAATTCATACCAATTGCTTTGAAGATACGCTCAATTCTCCTTTAAGGTACTTATGGCAGTATGGTTGTACCCATTCATCTCTCACTAAATTCTTCACAGATTGCAACAGTTGGCACCATAGCTATCAATTACATTTTTTAAACAGTTATAACCAATTCGTACCACAATCACTCAGATCTCAATAAATTCCAGTATAATACGCTGCGTCATTCTGTCTACTTTATATAACATATTTCACTAATGTGCATAGGTCACATTAACATCCAGTGCATTTTGTTTTCATTTACTTAATATAATTTCTACAGAAATAAATTAACCTCTCGCAGCAGCAATAAGTCGTTATCTGCTTCACACCAACGATGTTCTCATGTTTATAATTTAATCAATTTGTGCACTCTCGTTGTTCAAAATGCTGTATAGACGTAACTATATCGAACAATCATCCACAACTTTTTAATTTCTTGTAACATTTTCAACCTCCGAATCTAACACTCCGAATATTTTTCAATCGCTTAAATAGTTTTCGTTACTTATATTCTTTGTAGCAACTTGCACTCTTACACACCAGATTATCAATTATATACATACATTTCCTTCATTTTAGGCAATCTTATCGTTTGTAAATCAATCATCCAATTCACCAAATCATGGCATTACACGACCACCTGTAATTCTGATTAATCGCATCGTACCATTGTACGCATTTAAAAATTTCTTCCAGCCGCTTACAATTTAACGCCGTCCGAGATTAGTCATTAACTCTCCTGTAAATTGTTTCCTATTTATTGTTAAGAGCTCCCCGGATCGGCACGCAGTCACCAAAACAAACACTTGAGATAATCTCATGTGGATGTCTCCACATTCAGGCGAGGTTAATATTTTCAAACAAAATTAACGTTCAGCGTTCCGAATTATTTCCAACCAGCACAATTCAATTTATTCTGGCCGGACATTTGTTACACCACTTGTTCATAATTACATTCAACATTATTTTCAAAGTGCATCCTATTAACTAATTATTTATCTTGCTTAATCTCTAAGCAGTACACACGAATAACTAAATTTCTGGAAGTATTTATTTACTTTTTCCTCCGCCTAGAAACAAACTCTAGACTTTTCAGTCCATGACCGTGAAACGCTGTGTATATTTCTCCGGAACGATAACATAAACAGTACTTGTATACAGTGAGGTCGACCACAATATTCCAAACGATTTAATTAATATCAACTCATTCGTTTTAATATTCCGATACATATTGTTAAAAATTAATTCCAACTTCACTTAACCAATCTTAATTCGCATCATTTTCTCTCTTCGTCCTTATTAATCACCTGTCCAATATTACATGAATAAAATTCTTCCAATTGTCATTGGCAATTTTAATTTTTGCACATGCCATCCCGCGCAAATCATATCTTCAGATCGTTCAATCGTTCAGATCCCACTTCTGATTTGTTAAGCTAGTTTTTTTTTCAATCGTAGCCTTAACTTGACGCCATATTTAATACATAAATTTTCGCCATTTTACCTATTAATAATAATAATCACTTACATAATATACTGTATTTTCATTGGTCAGGATCCGCAGGCTATATATTGAACTCGATCCGAAGATAGCATTGGCTCCAAATGATTTCCCCACATACAAAGAGTATTCTTTTAGTATTGTATATTAACTATAATTGGAAGGACTTACCGGGGGAGCATCTCCCCTTTCCCCCGCCAATTGATCTCTTGCCAACTGGATTCCCAGCAGTCACGGCTTCGACCATTATTCTCTACGGCTATTCCAGGAACGAATCCCGCCTTTATGTGCACGAAGCATATTTACAAAGGACCCAGGAACGAATCCCGCCTTTATTTGCATGAAGCATATTTGCAAAGGACCCAGGAACGAATCCCGCCTTTATCTGCACGAAGCATATTTGCAAAGGACCCAGGAACGAATCCCGCTTTTATCTGCACGAAGCATATTTGCAAAGGACCCAGGAACGAATCCCGCTTTTATCTGCACGAAGCATATTTGCAAAGAACGCAGGAACGAATCCCGCCTTTATCTGCACGAAGAATATTTGCAAACGACCCAGGAACGAATCCCGCCTTTATCTGCACGAAGCATATTTGCAAAGGACTCAGGAACGAATCCCGCCTTTATCTGCACGAAGCATATTTGCAGAGCACCCAGGAACGAATCCCGCCTTTATCTAATCATGAGGACACACAAATATGTCGGAACACCTCAATCTGATATACATATTGTAATTTAGGTACTGACCTTTAATCCATTCCAACACCTAATCCATAACCGTCCACATTGCAACGCACACCAAAACATTAACACACACACATGCTTTCCCCACAATCAGCACCCAACTTGCATCCACACTCCATAAAAGCACGTAACTCAATGTGCCCTTCGTTACTCGTTCTTAAGCTGAGCGTCTCGCTCCGGCTTATATAAACAAACAGAGCACATATCCCGCCTCCAATATTAATAATCATTTATTAGTCAATAATACAATTTGATACCTAACACTAGATGCTGCAATATATTACGCTATATATAATAACTATAAAAGTTATTTTTGAATTTGAACCAACAAGTAGCAGAGCAGTACAAGATTGCCAAGGAATTTTAAACGAAAAGGAATCAAAAAATAATTTAGTGTTTATCAAGGCAGAAGTATCAAGGCACAAGGCATAGTATTGTGAGTCATTCAATTACCTCATTGAAAAAGCAAGGAATGTCCTTAACGTATGCAATTGCGATTATCAACAATTTTAAAGAAGCTATTTGTGGTGTCCAGGTAAAAATTGGAGAGAAGATAACAGTAAAATTAAATAAAGTTTTTTTTAAATGAAGGTTTTATAACGTTAAATAATTTTGAACAAATTTGCAGTATGAAATGTGGGTGAAGAAATTTTTAAAGTAGTATACCTATAGATAATTTTAAATAAGCGATTATAACAAGTTTGGATGTTGAAAGAAGTTTTTCTCTCTATAAATATATTTTGAGCGATAGAAGACGCAAGAGCAATATTTAATTGTAAATTGTTTTCAAAGGCCAATAGTTTAGAATGTGATTTTGTAAATTAGTATGTACCTACCAATATTTAGGATATTTTTGTATTTTTACCATAAACATATATTTTTAAATTTAAAATTAAGTACTTTTATAAAAAAATAATTGCTTTAAATTGAATTCATTGTTCTATTTATAACTCGACGCTCTTTCAGTCTTTGCTTTCATCAACTGTCCTGTGTTATGGACAAAAAAATAAAAGGCACATCCATAATCTAGGTTACTTTTATAATCTAAGATAAAAAATAATTTTTAAAAATAAACATTATTTTTTCTTTTGTTTGGGTTTTTGCAATTTTTTTGTGTAAATTTATGCTTATTTGCGTATATTAATGCTTTTTTTTAAGTATGTCCTTTGTAAGTGTTTTTTTAATGTTTATTTAAGGCTTTTTATCCAGTCTTTAATTATTAAGCACATAATTACCTACAACTTTTTCCTTTACATATTTTATCTAACGTCAAACGTCAATAATAACAGATCCATAGGCTCCGACCAAAACAACAAAATATTTTTTTTTCGAGATATCTAGTAGGACATGAATTTTTTCCAAAAACCAAAAAGCTCATGAAATTGAGCTCGCAAAACTGCAATTCTTTCTTCATTCAATCGTCCCTCTATCTCCACTAGTTTCCGGGATACTAAGCATAGGAAAAAACTCATCCTGTATACATTTTAATATTCGTGAGAATAACGTTTAACCAAATAGAAATCGGGTTTGCATTTGTTTAATCTTTCTTTTAGAATATCGATTACTTCCATATGCCGAAGTTTATAATAAAGCTCGTGAAACAACCGATTCTTCCACGGTTGGGAAATTTTCCTCTACGATCTGAATTTATCGATATCTGGCTTTTTTTGTTCATATTTGTACTCCAACATGACTTGTGTTAAATTTTTACTAATTATAGTATTTTGAAATAAATATATTGATATACAGGGTCCTGCAACAGTACGTCGGGCTTTCCTAGCGCGTTTCCCGTGAGAGATAGAAAAAAATGTTTCGTACAAAAAGTTATTGGTTTAAAATCTTTATGCCGTAAAATTTGCAAAGTTTGGCATTTTTTTCTGGACTCCCTGTATTGTAACCCTACTGAGAGTATTGCTGAAACTTATTTTTATCTTAAAAAAATGCATGATATTTTGAAAAAAAAAATGTAATTTGGTAACCCTGTAACATAATCCAAAAATAAATAGACAACATTGTAGAGATTGAAAAATGTCATCAGAAAACTTGAATAAATACAGGGTGTTTTATTTAAACAAATGTTTGTTTTTGTTATTCCGCAAAATTCGGACACCCTGTATGTTTGAAAATAATTTTACAGCATACAGATTTTTAAACTAATAACTTTTTGTACGATACATTTTTTTCTATCTCTCACAGGAACGGCGCTAGGAAAGCCCGACACACTGTTGCAGAACCCTGTATAATTTGATTTTAATTTAATGTAGAAAGATGAAAAAGTAATAAACCACTTTTACATAATTATCACCAAAGAGCGGATTATAGGCACTAATAAACCTGAGAACAAAATAAGCAGAATTAGGTAGTCATCAAATTTCCTAGGTATTTTCAGTCAGCGATAGGCAAGTAAAGAAAGCATGGGAAGCAAAAGCAGAAGGAAGTAAGTCAAAAGGTAGACCGAGAGAAACTTGGAATGACACGATCATGAAAACGCTAAATAGTAGAGGTAAAAGTTGGAAACAGGCAAAAGACCTAATAAATAAGAAAAAACAGTGGATATAATTCTACAAGCAGTAGAGCAAAACCCAAGAGGTTACAAGGGGCCATTGACTAAGAAAGAAAGAAAGAAAAAAATTTTCAGTTAAAACTAAATATGTTGCACACATTATAAAAATAAAACAAAAAAATATATATTTCGCCTCTTAAAATACTACAGCAGTCTCAGTATCGATTGAAATGTCTATTTATTTTCGCAATGATAAACTAATATTAATTCAATATTTTCTACGACAAAATTTGTTGTTTTCTTCTTCTTAAAATACACATTTGTAAGTATAAATTGATCGCTCAACTTCACATGATCTAGTAGGAATGTTTGAGTACATTCCTACATTCACAATACATGCATTACAGTATAGTACATTTACAATATTTGATACAGTTAATCCAAATCCCAAGTCTGAAATTTCAATATCGCTTTGACCATTAAGAATAGCAATGATAATCGTATTGTATCCAAGATTTTTACGTAACACATTTTCAAATTTATTAGCATCAGATTTTTCAATAGGTCCTGGCCCCACCCCTGACTTTAATCTAATATTTGTAGTACATCCTGTAGAAGTAGACCCACCATTTCCAATTTAGTTATGCTACTAATAATTATATGAAATTAAATTATGGGCTATCAAGTTTGTCCCAAAACAATATATTGCTTTTGAACTCGAATCAGCTGTAGAACTATCAATATTCACAGCAACCTTATGTTCTGTACTTTATCAAAATGTTGCTAATAATACCTATATAATTCAGAGAAAGTAAAAGAGAGTACACAGCATACTTACCCGACAGAGTCAGAGTTTTAAAAATGATTGAAATTTAATTTAACTTCAAATTAAATGCGATGTATTTTCTTTTTTCACACTGTTGCGTTGGTGGAACTTATTTTCTCTTAAATGGTGATATTCTATATTAAAAAAACACAAGTGTGTATATAAAGGTCAATTATGACAAAAATAGGCGAAGATGGCAAAAGTAGGCAAATGTGATAAAAAAAAATCAAATACTACAAAACTACGCAAATATGGCGCACAAGCAAATACGGCTTAAAATATAGGAAACATGACGCAATATAGTTCTGTACTATCTGTTTGTTGATGCCTATAAAAATGACTGGTAGTTATTTAGCCTACAACCCGTCCTTTAATTATCGCAATAAATAAAACCTTACAACTTGTGAAGCCTTCGTAAATACTAGATTTCAATAATATTTATAACTTGCAAATTTGAATAATTAATAATAACTGCTAATTACTTAGCATTGATCTCTTCAAGGCAGAGGTCGCTCTCTCCACTTGCAACTACGCCGACTGTTGACACTGCTTTCACAATAGGAACGTTTCGATAAGGATGCCACATACAAACGATATTCAATAGCACAATAACTATGCTAATGTGAAATAATTAGCGGCTTCATTTATTACTCTGAGTAAAGTATTGAAACGAAATAGTGGGAATAAATTATACAACATCAGTATAAAATTAAAAACTGGGTTCATAATATCATTTGATCCACCAATGACATGAAAAAATAATATTTTTAAAGAATTTCTCAACAAGTCATACATTATAGTAAAAAACACATTACTCTGATGAAAATATATGTATCTACTTATTAAATAAACGGAAATTTTCATATTAATATACTTTACAAATACAAGATAAATCGATAAATATATCGAGAAAAAGACATAACATAATAAATGAATATAATTATAGCTATTTTGCATATATTACAGATAGATTCTTTTGTAGTTTACAAAGGGTTAGTTAATCGAAATTGGACAATCACTTCTAATCATTGGCCATATGATTGGGCAGATTATTACCAGAAAAATAAGATCTATGTTTTTTTAACGTAAAGATTGGTGTAATTCTGAAACGAAAACCCTGATTCGGAAAATTTTGCTGCACAAATCCCTAAATCCTTACAATCCGTTAGTTATAATTCTATGCAAAATTCACAAATAACTAATCTTCTAAAATGAATGACACGAATTAATATTCCGAATTGTGCTCAATGTCTGATACTCTAGACTCTTCTTGATAGCGATTAGAACTCCACCACCCCTAACAGTGCTAGAAACTCTGCGATCAACTCTATAAGTATTGAAATTGACAAGCCCTTATAGACTTGAAGATAAATCACCATCCAACTATGTTTCAGCACATCTTATCAAATTATAAATACACCTCAATCAAATAGAACATCCTCATAAAAGCATCCCTGTCTAGATATTCGATTATCATCGATGACTTTTATCTAAATGCCTAAAACGTCTAACCTACAGACGTTCATAAATAACTCGGACTTCATAAGACAATACGCACAACCAACAATTATCATTACCAGCAACAATGATGGCAGTACAAAGTCACAAATACAAAGGCAATAAATACAGATATGCTGGTATACCTGAACGAAATCAAAAGACAAGGCATAGAACAACACCACTCAATGGAATTCCAGCCAAAACTCACTAGCTATAAAATAAAACACACCCCCACACAAACGAAACGTTCTACAAACACATACTACCTAATTACATACTAACACTAATCAAGAATAATCGACCAATGTATAGAGAATACGCACTGACAGGTAACAGATACACAAACACAGTAATCAACAGACTAAACAAAAACATACAGACAATAACACAGCTGTACAAGTCACACAAATGGCTCGAAGTATGCCAAGAAATCAAGGAAAACCGAGGAACAACCTACTGGACAAAATATAAACGACTGACAAAATACAAAAAGATGCCACCTGACCAGAACCAGAACCAGATGTACACCTACACTAGGGTGGGCCGAATTTTTTTTTTTTAATTTTAATGGGGGCTAGTTTGGAAAAGTTGTGACTTGTAATTGTTTAATCCCCCACCAATAGTGGGCAGTATTAAAAAATATTTAGCCGGGCCCCTGGGGGTTCAAAGTTTGAAAATTTAAAATTAAAATATATTATTCGGAGTTTGTGCGCAAATATTAGGAAACTATCAAATTAGTACAATAACCAAATATTGTTAAAATATCTTGACGTTTAGCTAGGCCCCTTGAGGAAATTGTAATTTTAAATTTCGTACCTAATCGGCAATAATTGTTTGTATAGTTTTGTTTTTACATATTACGTATATGCACGCATGCAATGAGCTCATCTTATTGAGTCAGTTGATTTCTATCAGCCGTGCTGGTCGCTTCTTTTTTATTGTGAAGAAAATTCTGCCAAAAAGCTTTTGCTAACACAAACTGCAAAAGCAGCGGATATGACAGGTGTTTCTAGTCGAAATGTAGCAAAAATTGCCAATGTGGTCTTAGAAGACGCAAATAGCATTTCAAAAGGCAATGCTGCATTGGTCGTCGACAAAAATAAAATTCGGAAGGGGGTAGATAAAAATAGATGTAAACTGCAAGATGCAAATAAAGTTTCGCTAAACGGTCTCTATTTTGATGGAAGAAAGGACAATACTATGATTCAGGAGAACAATCGCCGAATTATAAAAACTGAAGTACATGTAGATTTAGTCGAAGAACCAGGAAGTAATTTTTTGATGGCATCTATCTCTTACGCGTTCCCGAGCGACAGATATTGCTAGAGAAGTAATAAGTTACATAGAATCGCATAGTGATGTGGACTTATCGCAACTAATGGTCATAGGGTGCTATGTAACAAATGCTAAACGTTGAAAGGTGGGGTAATTCAATAGCTAGATACTAGTTTCAATAAACCACTACAAAGGAGCGTGTATTTGTTGCATGCTAATGAATTACCTTTAAGGCATTTATTACAAAAACTAGATGGCCACACGAAAGGTCCTTATACTTATTCAGGACAAATTGGTTTTCTACTTCCTGATTGCGACAAAATGGAACCCGTTGAATTTAAACCAATCAAAAGCTATTTTCTCCTGGTAAATGAAAAGGACCTAAGCAAAGATGAAAAATATTTGTTTGATATTTGTCAAGCAATCGGGGATGGAACGTAGTTTAGCGAGCAAGAGTCCAGGCAAAACGGCACACTCAAGGTGGTTAACGACAGCAAACTGGATCCGAACGTAATATGTATCAACGAAACATCCCTCCGAGAACTTGCAACTGCTGACTGAATTTATAATAAAAGTTTATGCTCGGATGTGGCTTGAGATTAAAACACAACCACAACTTGAATGTGGTGCTAGATTGGTATGGAAAACAATTCAGGTTTCAAGAGATTTCCCGAGTCAAGTGAAGATCATTATGGATAAGGTAATACAAGACAATGCCCATTTTGCACACCCCGAGAACCTCTTAATAGCGATGTTGATAGATGAATGACACCACATTAGAAAGTTGGGTGTAAAATAAATTCTGGAAGCCGGAAAAACGGATATAACAAAACGCATTTTTAAATTACCTAAAATAAATTTTAACCAAGAGGGCTGTATTGATTCTATGGACTGGTTTAACTGCACGGTCACAGAACCTCCCCTCACGAAACATATGTCTAAAGAAGAGCTGTTAAATATAGTAAACAAATATGTAAAATTTGACAATTTTCCTTGTCACACCCAGGCAGTAGAAATGTGTGTGAAGTTATATTACGGTGTGCTAAGATTAATGCAAGAAAATAATTGCCAAAATTTGAGCACAAAAGGCAGTACTTCGCATCAAGAATGCAGTCAAATTAATTAGTATGTATTTCCAAGTTGTTTAACTATGTATTAATATAAATAAAAATTAAGTAAGAAAATTATTTTTTTGGAGCCCCAGGGGCCCGGGTAATTTTTTTTAATTCGGTCCCACTTTTGTTGTGCGAGTTAATTTTGTCAGTATACAACTTTTCCGCACTAGCCCTACCTCGATTTAATTTTTTTTATTCGATCGTTTTCGGCCCACCCTAACCTACATTCCTATAAGCCAACAAAGAACGGTATCCACTCTTGCAAACCACTTAGATCAGCTTTTACCCCCACCGACGATCGTACATATAATAACGATAATTCCATAAACGTGAACGACAGGTACGACATACATTTAAACCAAAATACAGACTACGACAATTCACCAAACATAGCAGAAAACGAATATAATGACATTAAATATAGGCGAAAATACCGCCCGGGCATAGATCTCATCACAAAACACCTTCTTCGAAGCCTATCAGACGACATATGTAAACATATAATCAAATATAAGACATATATAAGAGAGGCACTATCATAATAATACCAAAACCAAGACAATACCATGTACTACCTAGCAGCTACCGACCAAAAACACTACTTCCAGTACTCAGCAACAACTACGAACATATCTTGAAAAATCTGATATATATATACTAAGAAATGCAAGCATACCCATTTATCAATTCGGGTTCAAACGTAACCATTCGACCATCCACTATTATCCTACTATTAATCATGACAAATAACATACAAGCCACACATCTACAGAATGGACATACAGAATGGACTACAATAGAATATTGCGGCGGTATTCCTAGACATAAACAAGGCATTCGGTATTGTCTGGCACAAAGGCCTGCTCTATAAAATGTGTACACTCGGAATACCAATATAGCTGATAGACATTATCAACTATTTTCTAACAAACAGACAACTACAGATTAGGACAAACAGAGCATTATCACAAACATTCTTACCACTTCAAAGGGTGCCCTAAAGCTCCCCAATATCTCCAATCCTCTACAAAATATACTGTCATTACATCTACAACATAACTTTGCCGACGAGACTCACATAAACCTTAAATGATACATTCTACAATACGCGGACGACACCGCATTATATTTCATGCCAAAATTTAGACGTGACAATGCATAATCTACAACGACTTACAGATACTACAATGGAATGGTTCCAAAAGTGGAGGCTTACACCCAATTCTATCAAATGCCGGCTCGTTATTATTATAGTATGACCAGCCACGAGCACTAAATACCTAGGCATAATTTTCGACAGCAAAAATAAATTCAAGCCACATATACAACGGACAAAGACATAAATCATTAAACGCTCCAAAAACTTCCACAGTCTCACGTACAAAAACCAAGGCATTTCAACACATACAGGAGCAAAAATCTACAAAGCAATATGTATATCTTCGACTACGGACACATTATATTAAAAAATGCTACAGTACTTACATAACGCAACAAAAGACTGAAAATCCATGAGATTTAATGAAATATAAGACATATATAAGAGAGGCACTATCATAATAATACCAAAACCAAGATAATACCACGTACTACTAAATAGTCATCTCCAAACTCAGACACCCCAACAACCCCCTGCACAATATATCCAACACAGCACTATACAACATTACAAAAATCCTACCTATACTGGACAGTCACCAAGAACTCGACGAAACAAACTGGACAATCATGGACTAATTATGCATCGAACGAGCCATTATACGCACAAACATAAAACACCCTACAAACACCCTACACAAAATATTGAAATAGTGACTTTGGCATACATAATACATAGAGTACCCCCACCCATCACACCCATCATTATATAGTAACCAATATTTAAATGTAACTTTAAATGTAGATTCTCAAGGCGGAAAGACCGGTCAGGTCGATAGGCTAATAAGATCGATATACTACTCATAAATACAATGTTGGACACCTACCTTAGAATATTTTTGTTTAGTTCGTTACCATCAAATGAGAAATACTATGGTGCCTAATTTAACAATACACACAAGGTAAAATAGCCACGGCATGGGTATAATATATAATCGCACGGGATTCAAGTAGTGGAGTTAAAATTGATCGAAATATACAGGGTCCGTAATTTCACCTCCCGTCTTCTATAGCTCAGTTACTAATTGAGTTAGGATTTTGATATTTTGCTGAATTTACTTGTCTTCTAGGGCGTATTTCAGGAAAATATGTTTGTTTATACAGGGTGTCCCAAAAACGTGTGACGTCGTGATGATGTATATTTTTAAATTGCATGGTATATTTTTTGTTGCTTATTTGGGTGCCCTTTATGGATGCCTACATACCCATAAAATTTTGTTAAAATCGGTTCAGTGATTTTAGCACACAAAAATAAAAACTGAAAAAAATCAAGGAAGTCAAGGAAATCGTTTATCAAGAACCTACAACCACTTCAGAAAACATGCAGCAAAAAATCTGAAACGCATTTCAAAATATTATACCCAACCTGTTACGAAGAGTGGCAATGTCATACTCGTCTTCGTTTGTGCCTTCAAGAGGGCGGAAGACATATCGAACGTAAGTTCTAGCAATTACTTATTTTAGAAATGCACAGTTATGTTATGTTTTTATGAAATGTTATTACTGAAACTTATTTAATGGCCTAACTTAAAGTTAGCCTACTTTGTTTTAAATGATTATTGCAGTTTTTTTAAATTTATCTTGTAATTCAATTTGAATAAAAACTTTTTTTGGACAGATCGAAAAAAATGTTTCAGACAAATGTTTTAATATAGTTTAAGGATTTCATAAATGTTTTATTTTCAAAAATCAACGAGTGGTTTTCAAAATATCTTGCTTCAAAATTTTTGATCCGTCGCCAGTTTGTTATTTGATAATATAGAAAATAATTGTAAATACAAATGTTTTAGAGAACCAAAAGCGCATGCTGAAAGTTTTTGTATTTTTTAAATATTCCTTTCGAAAAACAAAAGAACGTCAATAACTTTGAACTTGGGCTCCAATTCAAAAATTTGAACAAAGAAAAGTTGTAAGTTTCAATGAGTTCTAACTGCCACTTTCGTGTGTTACAACTAATTATTAACACCCTGTATATATATAATTACGTTTTATTTGGTTTTCGGGTATTTCTCCGCGTGTCACTTCTTGTTACACGCGGTGACACGCGTTCACTTATTTCTTCTTGTCGATATTTGGACATTTCGATGGTCTCTCTGCCATCATCATCTGGACTATCCGAATTTAGGTTTGTTGTATATGTTCGCTGTTTCTTCTGGTTTGACTTCTTGTCAATGGTCGTTGTGTCACTAGGGTTGTCCTTATTTTCGAAATTTCGAAAAATAAATGCCCCAGACGCGGATTTTGTTCCTTTTGTTGCCAAAAGGCTGCATATATATTTTTAATGTGATCGGATATTATTTAGGCGTGTCGCATTGCAATTGATTTCTTCTTTTGGTAATATTGCAATAGATTATGAGATCAATTATGCTTCCAAACAGTTTTATAAAATCCATATATTTCTTAGAATGGAAGAAAAGTAGATTCCGAAGTTATTCTTGTGCAGACATCACATGTAGGAACTTGTCCTAGTCGCCGCTTTTAAATCTACTATTGGGTCATCAACAGTCCCTGCAGTTAGTATATTTAAAAGAATCGAGATGTTTGTTAAAATCTTAATGCATATGAATATGTACCTGACTCAGCTGATCAAAATTGTTGAAAGAGCTGTGGCTGGCGGTAAAGACATCATTTTAGCTTATGTCAAAGAAAAGTTGCTGCTCAAACACTACAGAGAAGACTACCGCGAATTGCTGGAACTTATATCTGTGTTTCTTGGTGCCATTTAGTACGAAGGATACCACTTTCGCATTCCGGGCGCACTTCATATTGCAAGATGGATGAGCAAAGCCGTTATTCTCTGAAAATCTTCATGTTGCGAAAGCAGTTTATTTTTTCATCACGTGAACTAGTTGGTATCAAAAAACATGTGTATTTTTATTGTAAAGGTTTATGTCAGGGCATGGTTTTCCACATGCTGCCAATCTCTGACCCGAACAACGATTTGAATTTGAATTTTTGAAGTCCATAATTGACTACGCCCGTGTCAACCGCCCATTTCGGATGCCACAAAGGATGGTCACTTATCGTATCTCAATGAAGAGCTTGTGGCGATATCTTTTTTTGACGCCACGTTTCTGCAGACGTCAAGTGAAAAATGGTACGAGTCTTTAAACAGATACCCGCCGTGTCAGCCAGTTTGGGCGCCAAACATTTGCAAGATTCCTACAATAGGCGAGCCACGGCTGACTTAAAATGCCGCTTCTGGATAAAACTATGGAAAAAGAAGGACTTATCTAATTTTATCACAGCCAGGATATCTTACTTCTTCACCGGGTATGGTCTCTCAACAGCTTCCATGGATGTTGAACCAGATCACTGGTCTGATCACGATGATTTTATTCATGCCCACAACATTGTCAGTAAACTCAACGTCTAAAATGACTTGGCCGAGCGTTGTTGTTTGAATGACGCAATATAATAAGTGCATAACAAAAAGAGAAGATATGAAGCAGGATCTTCTGCTTGTAATTTTGGATCATCGACATCTAATTCCAGATATCAAGAAAACCACACTTGTAGCTGCCTAAATTTCATAACATGGAGCTTGATATGTGAAAATCATAATGCAATTTGAATAATTTACAGTCATTTATGTTTACTGGATATAATAAAAAGACACGAAAGTAAAATATACAGGGTGTCTCTAAATTACGTGGACATGGCTTAACCCCAGGTTACTGGGATAAAAAAAGACGATTTAACAAAACTTATCTATATACACATGCGTTTGGTTTAGCCAGTATTCAAACAATGCTTATAACAAAAGAACGTTTTCATTGATTTGGATGTTGTTTGGTATGACAATTTATACGGGTATAACTCATATATTGACATAATATTGTTATTATCAGTAGAACGGTTGTGTATAAAACAAGGGTGGCCCAACATTAATATATTCATATTTTTTAATGACAAAACAAATACATTTAAAAAAAATCAAATCGAACGCAAGCATTCATTATTAAGTTTTTTGTATCTTTATAGTTTTTGATATTTATTACAGGTTCGACGCAAAAAAATAATATATGAGTCACTGCGCTACACTCGTTTGGAAACAAATGTAATCTAGTTACCGGCTTGGCTGAGAAACAAATGATGGTTTATTCACAATAATGAATATAAAGTACACTTACGTCGAAATAACGGATATGTTGCTGGTTTTATGATTCTGCGAGGGAAATTGTCACCGTAGCGTTCGAGAATATAGTGAAAGATTTCCTAATCGTCACGTGCCAAATCATGAAAGCTTTGCAAACATCGAAAGACGCCTTCGCGAAACGGGAAGTTTTGCAAAAGTGATTGGTAATCGTGGACGTCCTCGTACAACTCTCAGCCATAATAACGAGGAAGAAATTTTGGAAACAGTGTCAGAACATGTGGAAGTAAATACTCGATGCTTGGCACAGGAAGTAGGAGTTTCTAAGGGTTCAGTGCAACAGCTTTTACCAGCTGATTATGACTTACGTTTTGCGTTTTGCAGATTTATTCAGGAAAAGAGAGCTGAAATTTATACTTTTTATCCAGAAAATTCTGTTCACTGATGATTTGTTTAAAAACGAGAATTACGCAGTCACTTATATTTATTTTTTTGTGTCGAAACTATAACAGATATCAAGAACTATAAAGATACAAAAAAACTTAATAATTAATCCCTGCGTCCGATTTGATTTTTTTACGTAAATCAATATAAACGTACTCTTGTCATAAGCAAATATTGTTTTTTTAAAATTAACTTTGAAGCTGAATATTGGCTAAACCAAACGCATTTGTACAGGGTGGCCCAATTTTGATGTTTCTATAGAGGATCTCGGTAACTAGAAGAGATAGAGAAAATCGGATGGCGTATCCTCGATCTGTTTTTTCAAGTCAAACTCAATGGTGAAAATTAAAATTCGCTATCGTGCCCCAAGAACATGCAACTCTTATCTTAATAAAATGATAAATAAATGAAATATTGATAAAAATCGAAAATGGAAAATAATGAGTTTTTGGCCCTAACTGAAAACAAAAGACGATAGCCCATTTTTATTTTCACCATTGAGTTTGTCTTGAAAAAAAAAGATCGAGGATACGCCATCCGATTTTCTCTATCTCTTCTAGTTGCCGAGATCCCCTATAGAAACATCCAAGTTGGGCCACGCTGTACATAGATAAGTTGTGTTAAATCGTCTTTTTCTGATCCCAGTAATCTGTGGTTAAGCCATGTCCACATAATTTAGAGACACCCTGTATATATTTAATTCAAAAATATTTGGTGTGTTATTTTTAACTTGATCCTTGGATCGAGATTTGATTCTATTGCAGCGCAACGCTTATAATGAATCATATGAAACAAATTTATATCTCTTTTTATGTAAGTACCTTTACTGCAGTAGCAATACAATTATTATTATCATTATTAGTCATTTTGATATTACCATCGACTACGCGAAACATAACTTGCATAATTACTTTCCATAAAACACCCATTAAGTACTCCGCTATAAATTATATTATGTCTTAAATTACACCTTTCCAATACGCGTACATACTATTGCCGGGCAAATTAGCAACCTTGGCCTCATGTCAAACGCAAAAAAATGTCGCGAGCCTTGCAGAGAAAATGTATACAGAACATAAGCGCATGAGTCATTTACATACCCTATAAACCCATAAATAGAAAACATTTATGTGTAGATGAAGATGAGTGAGGTCATTGGTAGAAAAACGTGAGAGTGTGCTTTTGTTAATGTATGAACAGGAAATTATATAATATATCATATATTTTTTTAAAAACTGGGATACACTGTTGTAAGACTTCGGTATTCCCAATATTTAATAATTAGGTATATTTTACTTGTAATCATAAATTCTTGTAATTTATGATATTTGTTTTGGCTCGTGATTTATCTATTTTACTTTTATTTTGTGTGATCGTATAATGGCAGTACTTCTTTACGTTATGTTTGATATTAAATCATTATCGTGACAACTCAAACTTCTTTTTGAGGTAATGCGTGTGTTAGTAACAATAATATTAATAAAATAAAGACAAAGAATTATAGATTAAGTGTAATTTATTCACTTTAAAGGATTTTGCACCAATAACTAAACATCAACTTGAATTAAATGACTTTCTTTATTGACTCAAAAAGTGTTAGTTAGTTTTGGATAAAAGATGTACTTAACGTCAATGACTTTCACACATTGCTCAATTCTACGTGCCCGCAAAACGGCTCAATGCATGTCATCACTTCATGAAATATGTCACTGTTTGTGCCTTCCAATGTGATTTTTCATTTTATCTGTACATCAGTTGGAAATCTTTAGTAACGTCAATGACTTTCACACATTGCTCAATTCTACGTGCCCGCAAAACGGCTCAATGCATGTCACCACTTCATGAAATATGTCACTGTTTGTGCCTTCCAATGTCCTTTTTCATCTATTACTTCAGGATTCACTAACTAGGTTTTGATAGATACAAATTTGTTAAATACGTCCTGTAAATTGTTGTTATGACTGATATTAATGAATTTGTAATAAGATTAAATAAGGTTTTTACTCATTACACAAAACAACCAATAATCTGCCACAGTATTGCCCAGTTATTATGTAAATTATACCTTAATATTTCATAATTATTCCCTGGAGAACATTATCGTTTTTAGATTTCATCTTGAAATTTAGAATTAAACTCGTTAAATAAGCAATTCTGATAATTTTATGGATTTCATTTACTTAAACCTTTTTTATTTAAAATTTTGTAATGTTTCCGATTTAAACTAAATCTTAATTTGATTCAAATCCATATGATTAATGATTCATAATTAAAAAATGTTTTGCCACTTTATCGAAGAGATATTATTTAGGTTATATTTTAACAATTTATACTTATCCCCTGAAGAGTATTATCTTTTCTATTCTACATTTTAATTGATATGTTTAGAAGAATTGTTAACTTGCTAGGAGAATTGTTAATCATGTCTACTAAGGTAAACACAATTATAGATGGTAGCATTCTCCTGTCGGAACGCGCATGACACCGGAAATATTATCTCATTAACATCCACGACACCGCTCATAGCGTACGCCAGAAATTAATAAAGCTTTTGAACAACCCACGCATGTGTAACCGGAACGATTACCTCATTAACATCCACGACACCGCTCATAGCGTATGCCAGAAATTAATAAAGCTTTCGAACTTCCCACGTATGTGTAACCGGAACGATTACCTCATTAACATCCACGACACCGCTCATAGCGTATGCCAGAAATTAATAAAGCTTTCGAACATCCCACGTATGTGTAACCGGAACGATTACCTCATTAACATCCACGACACCGCTCATAGCGTATGCCAGAAATTAACAAAGCTTTCGAACATCCCACGTATGTGTAACCGGAACGATTACCTCATTAACATCCACGACACCGCTCATAGCGTATGCCAGAAATTAATAAAGCTTTCGAACATCCCACGTATGTGTAACCGGAACGATTTTATATATATATATATTTCACGGGGTCTTCGTTTTTGGTACTTTAGTAGGAATGTAGTGATTATTGCTACTCAATTTCGAAATAATCAATACCATCCTGAACACAGTCACTTTCAGAATAAATCGGATAATACTCTTTGTAATGATATTCGCGGATACTATTAACAAAGATAATAACGGACTGACGCCACGCTAATCTGGAACCAACTAAACTTTTCGTATGCAAAGCGATGCTATTTATATTAAAATTTTGCCCACTCAGCGATGTTGTGTGTGGTTCCCCGTAACATTATTTCTAATTTCGGTGATCTCACATGGGCCCTATAGCAAGGTTATTGACTTAAAAATACTAAATTGTTATGATTTGTCATCGGCCGGCTCGGGCGCCTGTGTTTTGTTTATAAAATTGCGTCACCACGCATCGAACGCGTGTTAAGAAGTGATTATAAAAGTTCTCCTAATTTCGTTTGCAATCTATCCAAATTGAATTCATATTTAATCAAATTACTTATAAAATCCCCCAAATGATCACCTCCTTCCTATTCTAACACAATACTTGGCTTTTGCGTTTTTTTTTCAATGTTTATACCTGAGTATGAAATTGTTATAATTTTATTTCGAACCGTTTCAATTAATATCAGTCATTTTTCGTAATAATATATATATATAAATTAATTCATACAAAATATGTGCATTTCGATCCCTTACAGTCGCTCCCTTTTGCAATTTAAATTAAAGAAATTGTCAATTGATAAATTAAATTACAAAAATCCCAACAAAAATATAAAAGATTAATACATATTAGTTGATAAATGAAATTATGAAATACTAAGACAAAAACAAAACAAGATACAATACCTAGATAAATATTAAGATTAACAAACCTGTTTGCAATATACCTTTGATAATATAACTTAATAATAACACAAAATATTGGAAATATTTTCTGATGAAATTTATACATTTATATTTTATAAATTTATCTCTTCTAATAATTGTATTCAT
The DNA here is from genome assembly GCA_951805005.1 of Othius punctulatus. Classification (NCBI taxonomy): domain Eukaryota; kingdom Metazoa; phylum Arthropoda; class Insecta; order Coleoptera; family Staphylinidae; genus Othius; species Othius punctulatus. The sequence goes on from OX638139.1 coordinate 80,171,600, forward strand.
GAACTTAAGTGCCATATTGCAGATGCGATAAAAAAAACTTGTTCTCAAAATTTACTTCTTGAAATTACTTTTTGCATATATAAATTAACAATAAATATTTGGTTAAAATTTTTGATTCTTGATAAAATATAAAAATTAATGTATTTTAATCTCATCGCTACTCAATTAAGAAAAAATATTAATTCCCATAAAATATACATTTATGCAATACATCTTTGATTATATAACTTAATAATGACGCAAAATATTGAAAATATTTTCTGATGACATTTATACATTTATGTTTTATAAATTTATCCCTTCTAATAATTGTATTCTTGAACTTAAATTCCACATTGCAGATGCGATAAAAAAAATTAACTTGTACTCATAATTTAACTCTTGAAATTACTTTTTGCATACGTAAATAAACAATAAATATTATGATTATAATTTTTGACCCTTGGGAAAATATAAAAATAAATGTATTTTAATTTCATCGCTACTCAATTAAGAATGAAAAAATATGAATTCCCATAAAACATACATTTATGACTTAAATTCTCTTTATTCTTTGATTTTCATTTGATAATTGTCTGATCTTTAAAGCATTATTTATAGCGCACACAACAAAGACCTTTCACTCCACTTCACCACTTTGTTTTATGATGATTATTATTTTTATTATTTCGGAATTACCCGATTTGATTACTTACTGACATTTCCTCCAAATCTTCTGGTTGCCCAATTCTTGATGCACTCTCTAGTGAGCTCGCTTCTGCTTGGCCATGGTCTCCTCTTCAACCATTCAGCACATCTCTTGTCCTGGAGTTGATCGTAGATCTCGTTCACTCCATTCCATGGTACTCCATTCAAATGTACAGAACAAATGGGGTATTTGTTCGAATCCTTCGAAGGTGGACGGTGTTCGAGAACTTAGCACATTTGCCTCTCGTGCTAATAGTCACAGGTTCGAACATGGTGGGCCCGAGAATCTTTTAGCATTTAAAATTCTCTTACATCAAAATGCCGTTCATTTGGAGGGGAACTGGAGCAGGCGATCCCGTGTATTGTTACGTTGTATGCGCAGGTTCACAAACATGGACCGGAAAATTTCCAAGTGTGGTGTATCGCACCTTAGCGACGGTATTTAGCCATAGCTGCTGTGTCCCTTTGTATATGATTCTTTGAAATTTAATACCCTCGTTTGTCTGCCTGGAATCTGCATTCCTCCATAATTCTGCCATTGCCATTTTCAGACGCCCCCATAACTTTATTCTGAATGCAACTGTTGTAGTCCAGCGCCCCCATCACCTGATTTTGACTTGACCCATGGTAGTCGAACGCCCACATCATCTGCTTCGGACTGCAGCCATTGTAGTCGAACGCGCTCATAATCTGTTTCGGACTGCACCAATTGTAGTCGAACGCCCCCATCATCTGATTCGGACTGCAGCCATTGTAGTCGAACGCGCTCATCATCTGATTCGAACTGCACCGATTGTAGTTGAACGCCCCCATCCTCTGATTCGGACTGCTCCAATTGTAGTCGTACTTGTTCTGCTTTTATGTCCTGCTTCTTTATCTATAAATGCTATATTTGTTACCAACACAACACATGTTTGTATAACCCCAATAATATCTCTGGTCACATGGCAACAATGTGGTGCAATGACCATAATATCCTGGTCACGGCACCAATGTAAGACTTCGGTATTCCCAATATTTAATAATTAGGTATATTTTACTTCTAATCATAAATTCTTGTAATTTATGATATTTGTTTTGGCTCGTGATTTATCTATTTTACTTTTATTTTGTGTGATCGTATAATGGCAGTACTTCTTTACGTTATGTTTGATATTAAATCATTATCGTGACAACTCAAACTTCTTTTAGAGGTAATGCGTGTGTTAGTAACAATAATATTAATAAAATAAAGACAAAGAATTATAGATTAAGTGTAATTTATTCACTTTAAAGGATTTTGCACCAATAATTAAACATCAACTTGAATTTAATGACTTTCTTTATTGACTCAAAAAGTGTTAGTTAGTTTTGGATAAAAGATGTACTTAACGTCAATGACTTTCACACATTGCTCAATTCTACGTGCCCGCAAAACGGCTCAATGCATGTCATCACTTCATGAAATATGTCACTGTTTGTGCCTTCCAATGTGATTTTTCATTTTATCTGTACATCAGTTGGAAATCTTTAGTAACGTCAATGACTTTCACACATTGCTCAATTCTACGTGCCCGCAAAACGGCTCAATGCATGTCACCACTTCATGAAATTTGTCACTGTTTGTGCCTTCCGATGTCATTTTTCATCTATTACTTCAGGATTCACTAACTAGGTTTTGATAGATACAAATTTGTTAAATACGTCCTGTAAATTGTTGGTATGACTGATATTAATGAATTTGTAATAAGATTGAATAAGGTTTTTACTCATTACACAAAACAACCAATAATCTGCCACAGTATTGCCCAGTTATTATGTAAATTAAAACTTAATATTTCATAATTATTCCCTGGAGAACATTATCGTTTTTAGATTTCATCTTGAAATTTAGAATGAAACTCGTTAAATAAGCAATTCTGATAATTTTATGGATTTCATTTACTTAAACCTTTTTTATTTAAAATTTTGCAATGTTTCCGATTTAGACTAAATCTTAATTTGATTCAAATCCATATGATTAATGATTCATAATTAAAAAATGTTTTGCCACTTTATCGAAGAGATATTATTTAGGTTATATTTTAACAATTTATACTTATCCCCTGAAGAGTATTATCCTTTCTATTCTACATTTTAATTGATATGTTTAGAAGAATTGTTAACTTGTTAGGAGAATTGTTAATCATGTCTACTAAGGTAAACACAATTATAGATGGTAGATTCTCCTGTCGGAACGCGCATGACACCGGAAATATTATCTCATTAACATCCACGATACCGCTCATAGCGTATGCCAGAAATTAGTAAAGCTTTTGAACAACCCACGCATGTGTAACCGGAACGATTACCTCATTAACATCCACGACACCGCTCATAGCGTATGCCAGAAATTAATAAAGCTTTCGAACTTCCCACGCATGTGTAACCGGAACGATTACCACATTAACATCCACGACACCGCTCATAGCGTATGCCAGAAATTAATAAAGCTTTCGAACATCCCACGTATGTGTAACCGGAACGATTACCTCATTAACATCCACGACACCGCACATAGCGTATGCCAGAAATTAATAAAGCTTTCGAACATCCCACGTATGTGTAACCGGAACGATTACCTCATTAACATCCACGACACCGCTCATAGCGTATTCCAGAAATTAACAAAGCTTTCGAACATCCCACATATGTGTAACCGGAACGATTAACTCATTAACATCCACGACACCGCTCATAGCGTATGCCAGAAATTAACAAAGCTTTCGAACATCCCACGTATGTGTAACCGGAACGATTACCTCATTAACATCCACGACACCGCTCATAGCGTATGCCAGAAATTAATAAAGCTTTCGAACATCCCACGTATGTGTAACCGGAACGATTATATATATATATATATATATATATTTCACGGGGTCTTCGTTTTTGGTACTTTAGTAGGAATGTAGTGATTATTGCTACTCAATTTCGAAATAATCAATACCATCCTGAACACAGTCACTTTCAAAATAAATCGGATAATACTCTTTGTAATGATATTCGCGGATACTATTAACGAAGATAATAACGGACTGACGCCACGCTAATCTGGAACCAACTAAACTTTTCGTATGCAAAGCGATGCTATTTATATTAAAATTTTGCCCACTCAGCGATGTTGTGTGTGGTTCCCCGTAACATTATTTCTAATTTCGGTGATCTCACATGGGCCCTATAGCAAGGTTATTGACCTAAAACTACTAAATTGTTATGATTTGTCATCGGCCGGCTCGGGCGCCTGTGTTTTGTTTATAAAATTGCGTCACCACGCATCGAACGCGTCTTAATAAGTGATTATAAAAGTTCTCGTAATTTCGTTTGCAATCTATTCAAATTGAATTCATATTTAATCAAATTACTTATAAAATCCCCCAAATGATCACCCCCTTCCTATTCTAACAAAATACTTGGCTTTTACGTTTTTTTTTCAATGTTTATACCTGAGTATGAAATTGTTATAATTTTATTTCGAACCGTTTCAATTAATATCAGTCATTTTACGTAATAATATACATATATAAATTAATTCATACAAAATATGTGCATTTCGATCCCTTACACTGTATATAAAAATAAGTTTTCGTACATAATCAGTTGCATTTTAGTGATTTTTTAGCAGCAATATCTTAAATATCCAATCAGTGATTACGCAGAAAAAGTATGTTTTCGATGACTTTTAGAGGGTAAAGGGAAGGGAAGTAGTTTTAGTTTTTACATTAAATGAATACATTAAATTTGTAATAGTACCCTACCTTATTATCTTAATAGTAGGTTATAATAAATTAAAATATCAAATTTTATATCGAAAGCTTCGTCCACACAAGCGCGTACGATGAACATACGTTAGCAAAGGTTTCATGCGTTTGCAAACCCTCAATTCCATGTTCTTCTTTGCGGTTTGCGCGCGAATACATCCACACCTTTCAAACGTTTTGTTCACGAACGTTTACAAATGTTTGCGAATGCTTTGTGCGCTTGGGGTGGACGAGGCTTGATAGGAATTTAAAAAAAAACAATTATGTACTTAGAGAGTTTACTTAAAAAAATGGCAAATAAGTTGATTTTCGTGCCTAGTTACTTAAATCTAGATCATTTTCTTTTACATTTCATTGATATTTGACTCTTGATTATTTAATGAGTATCTTCTTGTTTAAACAGAGGCTTTATTTACTTTAAAATTTAGAAGAAAACGCAAAACTAACAAATCAAGCTGGAAGAACCAACGAAAGGCTAGAACGAATTTATTTACGTGTTACTTGAGAACACGCAAACTTGTAGTTAACTTCAAATGAAATTTTACATACAATATTTTTCGCCCGAACGTCCTCTATATCACTTTTACTGACATTGCTTCAGCCTCTGTAAGTAGATGTTACAAAATTCTGACTGTTTCCGTAGACACAGAATGCTGTTATAGATAAAACAGCATTAGTGCGCCAAGTAATTAAACAATTGACGGTCCGGCGGGAAAACGGGTACAGTGCTTTTTGAAAGTTTTGCGACATTAGGCATTTACGTAATAAATACGGACGTATATCATACAGGGTGGTGTGTCGGACAACACATAAGGATTTACATGTAAAAATTTAGATCTTTAAATATTGCCTTCACTAATTATTTTTGACAAACTGTAATGAACTCAATTTACACATGTATTCACAATAATGTCAATTTATGCTATCATTATTTATTTTTACTATACATAACCTAAAACATCGAGGAAATAAAAGTAACACTTTTAAAAAACCATAGTGGCCTCGTAATCAATAAACAACGAAATTACTTTTTACATGTGTCAATGATGTTTTGTAACCATAAATGTTATAGTTACAAGAAAATTATGGTTTAACTATGACTCGATGCTTTTCATAATGTTTAACTTTATAGAAAAAAAAAAAGAAAATGTTGACACTGACAGATGATTAATGTCAACTTCAAAAATCTGATAAATACCTATGCGAGTCTGATGCGATTTCGTGCGAAAAACTACGTACGACATACGATCGTTAAGCGTACCCCAACAGATTTCGAACAATAACGGCGCGTTGTTAAAGTTTTTTATTAATCTGTTATAAGACGCTTGCCGATTTAATGTCGAAATATACTATTTAGCACATTCGTGCCCTTTGTCGCTTTTACTGAAGTAAATACCGCTCACTACATCTGATAGGGGCCAATAAGATTGTTTTAGACAAACACGTAATCAAAGCGTAATCAAAAGGAACAGACAAGACAAAGAAACAACAGAGAGGGTCATAAAAATAAAAAACGGAGAAGTACTAAGGCATGAAAAAGAAATAGTAGAAAGATGGAAGGAATACTTTGAAGAACTATTGGGAACCATAGAAGATGAAGAGGAGGTGAACAAAGAGACAAATGGGAGAGAAGCAGATAAAGAAGAGGGAGATAAAGATATAACAGAAGAAGAAGTGAAAACAGCAATAAAGGAACTGATAAACGGAAAAGCGGCAGAAAGTGACAGAATCGCCAGTGAAATGATCAAACACATGGGCACAAAAGGACAAGATAGGCTACAGGAAATAATAAGAAAAGCGTGGAAAACGGAGAAAACACCGAGCGACTGGCAGACAGCACTCATACTATCGATATTTAAAAAAGGAGATAAGAAGGAATGTAAAAATTACAGAGGATTAAACACAGCAATGAAAATATATAAAAAATCATAAACAAAAGGTTAAGAAAAGTAATAGAGGAGATACTACAAGACCAACAGAACGGATTTAGAAACGGAAGAAGTGTACAGGACCACATATTCACGCTCAAACAAACATACGAAAAACGAGATGCCGACACAAAAATATTCATAGAGTTTCTAGACCTAGAGAAAGCATTCAATAAGGTACCAAGAGCGAAACTATGGCAAACACTGAAACAAAGGTAGGTGAACGACAAAATGATAAGGATAATAAAAAATATATACGAAAACAACACCAACACAGTAATATGCAACAACACACAATCAGAAACATTTAAAACCAAAAATGGACCAAGACAGGGAGGGAGTGTAAGTCCCACACTATTCATTACCTACATGAACGACATCATAAAGAAATGCACACCAGAGATCAACAAGAAATGGATAGTAGGCTACATAAACATGGAAAAAATATTAATATCGGAAGGAGCATTTGCAGATGATGTAATAATAATAACAAGAACATCAAAACATATGCAAGAAAGAGTAAACTTATGGAGCACAGAACTAAAGGCGAAAGGAATGCAGGTGAACATAAGCAAAACAAAAGTAATGGTAGTTAGGAAACAGGAGCAGATACAAATACAAATTGACAACAAAAAACTTGAACAAGTAGAGACATATCTACCTGCGAGTAGAACTGAATGCAGACGGAAATGAAGAGACGGAAATAAACAACAGAATAAGAAAAACTCAAAAACTATACCAGGCAATCAAAAACACAATCATAAACAAAAACTAAATAAGTAATGAAACAAAGATAAAAGTGTACAAAACAATATACCGTCCAATACTAACATGGGGATGCGAAACGTGGAAGCTGGACAGAACGGGACAAAATAAAATACAAGCAAGCGAAATGAAAATATTAAGAACAATCAAAGGAGTAACGAAAATAGACAAAATAAGAAGCTCAAAAATAAGAGAAGAAATAGACACAGAGCCAATACAACAATACATGGAAAAAAGGACAGCTTGGAAGGTGAGGACATAGCAAAGAATGGACAACCAAAGAATAGTGAAAAACTGTGGGAAGCAAAGCCAAACAAAAAGAAAAGAAAAGAAAGACCGAGACAGACCGAGAAAGACATGGCATGACAGAATGAAAACAATAATAGAAGAAAGAGGTAAAAACATGGAAAGAAGCGAAAGAACTAGCGAAGGACAGGACTAAATGGAAGAACTTCATGAACGAAAAACAATAACAGAACAAGATAAGAAAACGACACACCTACACCATTGTGATAGAAGGTGGACTGATATATATATATATATATATATATATATATATATATATATATATATATATATATATATATCCTAGTTTATATATATATTACCTAGTTCTTACCTAGTTTTTTAAATGGCACCCCCGTATAAAGTTACATATTTAAATTTGCCCTTTTTTGGGCTTTATAAATCCGTTTAGTTTTTGCAATTCGCTTTAACCGTTCAGAAGTTGTTTATGTTTTTCTAAAATTTAATGCATTTACAGGCACTTATTAAATAAATCACAGGGCGCTTGTTTTCTAGGATATCGGGTTAGGATTTTGTCAGATTCTAAACATCTATCTATGGTATCTTCTGGCGGCAAAATCGTTGATTTGCATTGTGGCATCAACTTGTTGTAGGACATTAGTTTTGGTAAACTTTGAAGGGCCATAACTTGATTTTTTCAAATGGCACACCCTATATTTCATTACTTAGTCGTATCGTGCATCTTATTTTACATCTGTTTTGTTCCTTATATTTTTTCTTAAAAGTTCATAGTTTAAGAAATAATTTGGATTTTCTTCGATATAAACATCACGTGCATTGAATATCAATTGTTTCTGTCATGTCAACATCATAGTGACCGTTATTGGACGACACGTTGTAATTTTTGTCGTGATCAAAAATTTTCAAAAACTTTCAAAACATTTTTGCATGATGAAAAAGTTTAATTTAAATGTTTTTGCTTCTGATTTGTTATGCCTCAATAGAATCTGCTCACCAGCGACGGTTTGCGCTGTCAGCGTGTACATAAACCATATCAGCTATTCATTATGAGAAAAAATCATTAAGAAAATGCTCTAAGAAAAATAAAACGTATCGTACAATAAATGTCACTTTGACGTTGGCATGACAGAATTAAGTGATTTTCATGGCCCGCTAATTTTATATCGATAAGATCTGTGTAGATTTTTAAGAAAATCAGAATAATCTCTCAACTATCAACTTTTAAGAAAAAATATAAGAGGCAAAAAATAAGTAAACTGAGACCCTGCATACGACTAAGTACTGAAATATAGGGTATGCTATTTAAAAAAATCAAGTTATGGCACTTCAAAGTTTACCAAAATTAATCTGTCACAGCAAGGAGATGCCACAATGCAGATAGGCGGTCTTGCCGCCAGTAGATACCTCAGTCAGTTGTTTAGGCTCAGGCAAAGTCCCAACTTGATATCCAAGAAACTAAATGCCCTGCGATTTTTTTAATAAGTGCTGCAAACGCATTAATTTTTAGAAAAACGTGAACAACTTCTGAACGGTTAAAGCGAATTGCAAAAACTAAACGGATTTATAAAGCCCAAAAAAGGGCAAATTCAAATATGTATATTTATACAGGGGGTGCCATTTAAAATAACTAGGTCGAAAGCTGCCCTGCAAAAATGGAACACCCTGTATATGACAAAATAATTTTACAAACTGCACTTTGGCATCCCGTTTGCAGTGTATTTTGGTTTATTTCGATATAATTAACGGTGTAGGTGTAATCGAGCCTGCCCGTCCTATTGACTCACCCTGTATATATATATATATATATATATATATATATATATATATATATATAAGACGCTTACCGATTTAATGTCGTAATATACTATTTAGCACATTCGTGCTCTTTGTCGCTTTTACCGAAGCAAATACCGCTCACTACATCTGATAGGAGCCAATAAGATTGTTTTCGTCAAACACAAATGAATGCCGCAATAAAGTTTTTTTTTACATCAATAATTTAAAAAAATCCATATGATGGCGACTTTTTGGTGGCCAGTGAATAGCGTTGAAATCGGAAGAAAAAATAGAGTACCTACTATAGTATTATACAGGGTGTTCAATGCTATCAATCCACCATGGCCAACTCTGTTATTAGTGAAGTTAAGAAGTCGGTTGAATTAGAAACCAAGTATGATTTTTTTGCTCATTAAGATGGTGATATCACTAAAAATATTGAAAATAATGTTTTTGGGTTATTCACGAAAACATTTTTTTTCCAATGCTGCGCCGCCCTATACAGTATGTCCCCGGATTGAGTTTACAAGAGGGATTTTATTTTTAAATTTTTACTTATAGTAAGTAAAACTTATAGTAAAAAAGTAGTAAGTAAAAATGTTATAGGATTTAAAACTTCTGAAACTACCATTTCACTAATTAAAACATTGATTTATTTATACACGGTGTTGGTTAAATAAACATAAATTGAATTTAATTTTAACACATTAAAAAAATAACATCATTTAAACAATCCCCCCACCCCCCGCATTTTCACCATACAGTTCAAGCCTGGTGAGGAAGTCCTGAAAACTGTTTTGTATTTCTTCAATAGCTATCGATGCAAATGCCTCTCGTAGGCGATTTTTTAAAATTTTCAGTATTATTTTCTGCATTTGAGGGATCGTTTGAATGATTATATTTTTCTATAATGTTATAAATGTATAAATAAATCAAAGTTTCAATAAAACTGGTAGTTTCAGACCAAGCAGGAATTATAATTCCTATATCATTTTTACTTAAAAGTAAAAATAAAAATAAAATCTCTTTTGTAAACTCAATCCGGGGACATACTGTATATTAGTATATACGTGAAAATATATTTGAATATTATATTTGTATTTTTATTGTTTAGTAATACTCACTTGAACTTTCTGAAGTCTTTTATATTCTATATTCTGATAGAATTTATTCAATATTTTTTATTGAAGTAGCCAATGTTCTAACAAGACATTATTTGTTTCTTTGGTTTAGGATAGTAAGCAATTCAACATATTTGAACAAATATGTTAACAATATTGTGTAGTTCGTTAGCTAATTTTGTTTTGTAGAAATGCCATTTACACATTTAGAAAATGTGACATGCAAGCATATTTTCTCCACGACCATTAGTGAATGTAATAATTCCAAAATCATTTTTAATAATAGAAAGTAAATATTCTTACTCTTAAGATAGAATATGAATTCTGAAACACTTGCTTCTTATGTGTGTTGCATGTATTTTCATTCTATTACAAGTGTGACAGAATGAATATTCATTCGTAATTAAATGCGCCCGTAATTGTGCGTAACGAAATATATACGTTGCCATGAATTTCATGCCACTGCCACTGTCAAATGTAAATGCGGCGTCCTAGTTGCTTTGAGGCAACTATTAATTTAAATTTAAAAAATGTGGTAAATCGAGTGAATCGATTTTCAACTAAATTTAGCAATCGACCAATTCCGTCTGTATCAACAATTATCAAGTTTGTAAAAAAAATGAAAATACAGCAAGTGAAGCGGCAGATGATTCAAAAGATATTTTAATTCTCAAATTTCAACAAATATTATTCCCAAAACATTAACACTACAGGCAAACGGAGCAGAAGAAGCAATGATGAGTTGGAAGAAAGAGTTTTGGGTATGATAAATGCGTGTGTATATTCTCAACGTGTGTATATTCTCTATACAGAAGATTATGAAGAAGCATGGTTACCATTCGTGAATAGCGTGTATTCTGTGAAATAATGCAGGATCGATCAAACACAGAGCGAAACTTTTTGCAGTCTATCTGTTTTACCGATGAATGCACGTTTACACTCAACGATGAGCCCAACACACAGAACACGGGATACTGGACCCAGGAAAATACACGGATGTGCTTTAAAACTAAAAAAATCAATATTTGGGCTTGTATTAAAAAAAATAATATTATTGGGCCGTTTGATATGGAAATTTAAATTCGAAATCTTATTTAGACTTTCAGTTTACGAAGTGAACATTGGGTTGCAGCATTAACCATTTCAATAACTGATCTCTTTCTTCAGTTGTATACATTGTTTACTTCGTACACTGTCATATTTGACTCACACAGAATTACTTGATTGTTGCATTTAAAAAAAAATGCTTTGATACATTACTGCCATTGCAACAGAAGTGTATAACTATTGAAATGATTGACCTTATTTTGCACGATAAAAAAAACTCTGTGTGCATAGTTCTATTTCTTCTGAAATAATTATTAACGAATCAAATTTTCATCGCAGGACTAAAACAATAGTAAAGAAATCTATTAAAAACAGTGAAACTCAACCAAGAACTTAATATATATATATATATATATATATATATATATATATATATATATATATATATATATATATATATATATTTGTAATGTTTCAACAAGAGGTAACCATAGATTCTTACAATTTTATTCTACTATATCACTGATTGATTAGAGTTTAAATAGTGGACTACTGAAAATTGACTTACTCTTTCATAATCAATGTTAGTCACTTACGAATTTTGGAATGATGAAAGCATTTGTTTTATAATAGAAACTGGAAATATTATAAAAATTAACCTAAATGCATACATTATTTTCCCCAAGAGTAAGGGAAGTAGGGGAATATTACTTTCGCGATAAACGGTCCATAAAATAAAACCTTTAAATTACTGCATTGTTAAATTTATATGGCCTCTGAAAAGATACTTGAATCCCTTTTTGGATAAATATAAAATTTATAATATTATTAAATATAATGGTTTGATCAATAGACACTGTATAAGGCGAATCGAAGAAATTTTGAACACCCAAAAAGAGGTCTTTTACAGTTTATCAAGATATCGAAATAATTTTTTTAACTATTTAACTGATGTGGCTTGTCATTGTTTCATAGTCAGCCCTTAAATTGTACAGGGTGGCCCAATTTGGATGTTTCTATAGGGGATCTCGGTAACTAGAAGAGATAGAGAAAATCGGATGGCGCATCCTCGATCTCTTTTTTTAAGACCACCTCAATGGTGAAAACAAAAATTGGCTATCGTCTTTCGTTTTGAAGTTATGGCCAAAAACGCATTATTTTCCATTTTCGATTTTTATCAATATTTCATTTATTTCTCATTTCTGTTCTTCGTGCACTTTTTTACGGTGAATTGAATAAATTTTACAGAATTTTAATATATTGGTTAATAAACAAGATACAATACAAAGTTGTGTTTTTTTAAATACAAGTCGTAGTTGGCTTTGACCTTAATAAATAGGTTATTTTTTTCTCTTTTCAATGATATATCACATGTGATTGTTATAATTGCATTTTTGTTGTAATCTATTAAAATTGTGTCAACACGTCATATATTCTCTTATTGGGCGTAGTAGACTGGTAGTAGGCTTGTATTGTTTAGAGTAAAATTATTTATTGAAAATGCACAAATTTGCCATGTAAATGTAAATTACAAAATACCATGTGAATACAATATTATATATGTTAGAAAGGTTTATTAAATAAATAACAATTATCTTATTGCCTAGGGAACAGTACAGGCTCTATCATCTAAAAGGCCCAATAAAAAGACCCAATAAATTGATTTTTCCACGATTAAAAAAAAACCTTCAATGAACCATTGAAAAGCATAGACACAATGTTTAAATTACAATAAATGTTCCAATTGATATCCATTATTCAAAATACATATGTTGCATCTTTTAAGCAATTCTGTAAGCAATACGAATGTGAACATTTGAAATTTAATTTATACAATCTTTAAAATGTTGTCGTAAATTATTAATATTATCATTTCTCATTTTATATAATTTATCGTTCTATATCTTGCTCGTTCAAATGGTGTCAAATGATGTATGGTCTAAATTTTAGGTATTTTTCAAAATTCTAAGTGCTCGATTCTTCGAAATTCCGGATTCATCCTCAATATGCCGGCTGGAAATTGCTGGATTCACTGTTACAGCTAAAATTACATTAGTAGCAGTTTCTTCGGCGTCTACTATATTGTAAGACCTTGATTTTGGCTACTTGAAAGATCCATGGTTGATAAGATTTTCTTTTAGTCTTCGAAATATTGATTTATCCAGTTGTTTTATTTTCAGTTTTCATAAATTATACTGGCGGAAGTATCCGACCACTGGGAAGGGCATCTATGACCATCAAATTCAAAAATAAAACAAAACTAATTAATATTTTTATAATAAAAAGTGGCGGTCCACCCTTGTTAGGACGCGACTCGACTTTATGGAGATTTTCAATTTTGGTTTTAAAGAATTAAACTTTATGAAGAAAAATAACAGCTCCACAAAGCATATTATAAAAAAAGTTTCCGTCTTTATTTAACGATAAATTGGGCACACTTAACAATTTTAAATTAAAATTAAATATGGCAGAAAACGCTTTACCAAAGTTTCATAAACCGAGAGCCTTACCATACTCGCTAAAAAATAAAGTAAACGAGGAAATATATAGATTAATTAATGCAGGTATTATATCACCCATTAAAAATAGTGAATGAAGAACCCCGATTGTTCCAATTTTAAAGAAAGACAATTCTGTAAGGATATGTGGTGATTATAAGGTCACTATAAACCCACACATCGTTTTAGATCGGCATCCCTTACCAAGGATAGATGACTTGTTCACGAAATTGCAAGGAGGTGAATGTTTTTCTAAAATAGACCTAACTCACGCTTATCAGCAAGTATTGCTGGATGATACTTCGAGGAAATTCACGGCAATTTCCACACATAGAGGTACATTCGTCTACAACCGATTGCCCTTTGGTATTAGTTCAGCCCCCTCGCAATTTCAGCGTATTATGGACGACCTATTAGGAAATTTTGATGGAGTATGTGTATTTTTGGACGATATTGTGGTCACCGGTAAAACGAAACAAGAACATTTCGACCGTTTACACAACGTTTTGAATATTTTACAAAACTCCGGTATGTCGGTCAAAACCGACAAATGTAATTTCCTTCAAGATAGCATTTCATATTTAGGGTTTACAATTGATAAACATGGATTATATAAATCACCAGAAAGACTAAAAGCAATTATCGATATGCTTGAACCCAAGAATGTTTCTGAATTACGTTCATTCCTGGGAATGATCAATTACTATCACCGTTTTATTCCAAATAAGCCTGATGTATTACACCCCCTTTATGATTTAATTAAGAAAAACGGCAGGTGGAATTGGACAGAATCATGTAAAACAGCGTTCAAGGCTGTAAGAAAAATATTAATGTCTGATCAATTTTTAGTACATTATAATCCAAGTTTGCAGTTAAATTTAACGGTAGATGCATCGCAATTTGGACTGGGTGCGATTATTTCACATGTGTACGATTCCGGTGTCGAGCGGCCCATCGCTTACACATCGCGAACTTTGTCATCTGCAGAGAAAAGTTACTCCCAGATAGACAAAGAAGCGTTAGCTATAGTTTATGGAATAAGGAAATTTTACCAATATTTGTTTGGTCGAAAATTTAATCTATATACGGATCATAAACCCTTAGTATCTATTTTTGGTCCAAAGCACGGAATCCCAACCATGGCAGCTAATCGTATGCAGCGATACGCATTGTTTCTAAGTGCTTTTAACTATGATATTAAATATGTCACCTCTCAAAGGAATTGTGCTGATTTTTTATCACGGTTGCCACTAAAAAAAGATGATAATGAAATTAATATTATTGATGAAGGCGCAGGAATAAATTACCTTAATCAAGCTGACTTACCATTAAACGTAAATGACATAAAAATTGAAACAGAAAACGATGAAATTTTAAAACAAATAAAAATATTTATAGCTAGATGCTGGCCACAAAATGCGTCACCCGAATTAAAGGCATATTCAAATAGGAAAAATGAACTTAGTGTTGAAAATGATATTTTACTATGGGGATATAGGGTAGTTGTTCCATTAAAACTGCAACAGTTGGTACTGAAAAAACTTCACAATACCCACCAGGGAATAGTTAAATGTAAATCATTGGCTAGGTCTTATGTTTGGTGGCCATCATTAAATAAAGACATAGAAAATATGTGCAATTCATGTAAAATTTGTCAACAGTTCCAAAAGAACCCCGAGAGAATGCCCTTGCAGGGTTGGCCTATCGCAAGTGCTGTTTGGGAAAGGATACATATAGATTTTCTCGGACCATTTCACAATAAAAATATTTTAGTCATCACGGATGCTTATTCGAAGTGGGCGGAGATATTTGTCTTGAACAATATTACGTCACAAACCACTATAGTAAAGTTGCGAGAAGTGTTTGCAAGGTTTGGTATTCCAAAAGTGTTAGTTTCAGACAACGGAAAACAATTAGTTTCTAAGGAATTCAGAACTTTTCTTGAAATGAATAATGTACAATTTTTAACTTCACCACCATACCACCCAGCATCAAATGGTGCTGCAGAAAACAGTGTTAATATAATTAAACAATTTTTGCTGAAAGAAATTAAAGGTTGTGGAAAAATAGATTTTGAACGTGCTATATGCAGATTTTTGATAAACTACAGAAATACAGAACACTGCTCTACTGGAGAGTCACCGGCACGTATGATGTTGGGCAGACCATTACGAACCAGGCTTGATTTTATTAAACCAAATGATAGTATTAGAAAAAATAAGGACTCAACAACAATTTTTTTAAGGGTAAAAGACATATAAATATCAAATTAGGTAAATATGTTTTGGTGAAATATTACCGACCCATAAAACCACAATGGTTAAGAGGAAAAATTGTAAAACTTCAAGGTAAATGTATAGTGTATTAGTGTATGTCAAGGTAGAAGATTGTAAAAATTTATGGAAACGGCACATCAACCAAATTTTGGAATTTTGGATCTTCATGAATGTACATAACCCTTTTGAGAATAATTTTCTTTTGTAAAAAAACAGTAGTAATTCTTTTATCATTGTTCCACTGTCAGTGGATAATGTGTAAACGAGTACTACGAAATTAATATATATATATATATATATATATATATATATATATATATATATACGAGTTTGACGGAAGAGTGACTTTTTAATGAAAACGTTATTTTTCTGTTCAAAATTTTTTAAACCTTCCAAAAAGTAATCTTTCGGAAAGTCTTCAAAATATGCATTTGTGTCGGTTATCTCCTCTTCATTTGCCTGAAATCTTTTTCCACACAGCCATTTTTTTTAAATTTGGAAATAAGAAGAAATCACTGGGAGCCAGATCTGGCGAATATGGCGGATAAAGCAGTAATTCGTAATGCAATTCAGTCAATTTAGTTGTAGCAATTGCAGACGAATGAGAGGGCGCATTATCGTGATGGAACAACACTTTTTTTCTTCATCAAATGCGGTCGTTGTTTTTCAAGTTCGGCATCAATACATGTCTGCATAATCAGCATAATACTGGCCAGTTATGGTTTTTCCTTTTTGTAAACAATTAATAAAGATTACACCTTTAGAATCCCAAAAAACTGTGGCCATGACCTTATTGGTCGAAAAAAGTGTGTTTGCCTTTTTGGGAGCATATTCGCATGGAGAAATCCAGTATTTAGACTGTATTCTTGTTTCTGGAGTATAATGATGTATCCAAGTTTCATCTACTGCGACATATCGACGAAAAAAATCCTTTGAGTTACGTTGAAAACGGCAAAACATTCTTCTGAATTCTTAATGCGAGCGCGCATTTGATCACCATTAAGCAAACGCGGCAACCATCTCGCGGATAGCTTTTTCTTATTGAAATGTTCATGCAAAATATTGTATACCCGTTCGGTTGAGATGTTTACTTCATTAGCTATCTCACAAACTTTTATTCGACGATTGCCAATTACAAGGCCATAGAGTTTATTAACCATTTCTGGAGTAGTCACAGTAAATGATGGTTTCGGACGATCTGCACCAACCGTGCTCATATGGCCACTTTTAAAAGCAGAAACCACTTACAAATCATTCCATGGGACGGAGCAGATTCTGGATAATATTTACGTAACTTTTCCTCGGTTTCTTTAATTGTTTTTTCACGTAGAAAATAATGTTTAATCAACACTCGAATTTTTTTTTTTTACATATTTACAAAACAACGAAAACAGTTTCCTTCAAATAAGTATAAAACATAATCTATCTGTCAGATTGGTGCCAAATTTTGACAGTAGACCTCCGAAAGACCTCAGGAGCTAGCAACATAATCATTATAACGAAAGTGTTACCAACCTTTGAAAAGTCACTCTTCCGTCAAACAGCCCTCGTATATATATATATAAATACATGTCAGGGTTCATACTTGAACTTATTTGGTAATTTACCGAATAAATTGCTATTAAGATCGCAGATTGCTTCACACAGCTCTTAAAATTTTTTTTTTCACAGTTTTTATTTTTTCCTAAGTCATCCTAATTTTAATTATTAATTCATAATATTATTTTAATTAATCGATATTGAATTTATCTAATCGATATTTTAATCGATATTTATTTAATCCATTTTTGCTTGGATATTTTGCATTTTCAATATAAATTATTATACTTTTTATCCCAATACATAATATGTTTCGAATAATTTAAGGAATTTAAACAAATGTGAAGTTTTTACAATTTGCTAAATAACAAATCAATCTGTTTTGGTACATTTTTAAAGAGCATATTTAAACAAAAGTATTGCATTTCAAACATTAATAATCAGGTCGATCAGGCTTGTCTACCAGCATGGGGGATTTTTATCGTCGACGGCATCTGACCTCCCCCAATAAAACGCAGGTAATGGTGATCGCCGGCCAGCAAGTATGTATGTACATATGTAGATATGTATGATGATCTACGGTATGTGTATTTCAGTTTTTTATACGATATTGTTAATTACACACTTTAAAGTCATTTAACCTACTGATATAAATATTTATATAACTACCATCAGATATCGATTTCCAATAGGGGTCAGTCAAGCTATTGTTTTTTTTTTGTTTTTTCTCAAGAATTCTGTATTTTCTTAATCTAAAAGAATTGTGATTATGTTATAAATAAATTCTACTTATTATGCAAATCAATTTTATAATGTGTTTTTTAAACTATTGCACTTGAATAAAAAATTTCACCTAAAAATACCATGAGTTTTCAACAAAACTTTACCTAGCATCAGCTAGTATAATTAGTATCTAATGCGCTTTACAATAAACATATTTTACGAGTATCACATAAATGTAACATTCAAAATCTACAAGCACTCGTTTCATATTTTCTCACTATCTCGTTACATCGTTTCCTCATTATATCATAGTAAACTTGTGGTATTGGTAAATGCTTGACAAAGTGCAACAATTCTTAGCATATAATTAACCATGCATACTAACTTGAGGCAAGCTTTAGTGTCATTAAATTGAAAAAAACATGGCAATGGACCAAGCCCATCTGCAGGCGACTGTATTGTGTATGAACAAGTGTATGAAACAGTGGAATGGGACAGACATACAAGGTTGTCTCGGTGACCCAAATTTGCAAGGATGACCCTTCGCAAGGACCAAGCGTGTGCGTATTATGAATACTAAACTGTAGGCATCAGTCGATAGAAAAGAATTATTTGCACATTCGAGGTGATCAGCAACATTTTCGATAAACAATTATGACAAGTTCCAAGGAAATAACCATATTCGCCGAAGAGCCAATAATTTGAAATTTTAATTCAACGACTGAGAACAACAGTGAAGTAATGTTTTAACATATTTCTGTTGTCCATGAATGATGCCACGAATAATGTAACTTCTAATCTAAGTGTTGCAATGTATGGTGTTATAAGATACAGGGTGACCCGGGAGAAAGGTAACACTCTAAATATCTACGATTTTTTTTTTTCACGAAATCGCTGAAATAAATTTAGGAGACAGGCAAATTATCTTCAATTGTTAACTCCCTGGCCGCAAAGTGTTAATCCATTTAAAAAAAATAGGAATAGGGTTCAACTGATAGCTCATTTGAAAGCTAACTTCATTTCATTTGCAATACACGGTGTAATATTTTTTTAAGTAAAAATAAATATGACATTCCAGCAACAAAAATGTATCGAGTAACAAAGGTACATAGTACGAAACCGTCAATTTAACAGTACTAGGGTGGTTTATTCCATTCAAAACCGTTTTGAAATTGTGAGCCTTTATTTTAATAATGAGGTGCAGCTCTTGTTTTAAATAAAAATAATCCCCATAAAAATATCAAAACGCTTTCCAATGGAATGAACTATCTTAGTACTGTCAAACTCCCAGTATCTTACTCTGTACATTTGTTGCTAGATACATTTTTGATGCTGCAACGTCATGTTTATTTTGTACTTTGCACAACTTAAAAATATAATTTCTTGAAAACTAATCCACAGATTTTAAAAATAATATACCGTTATATTGCAAATTAGGTAAGCTTTCAAATGAGCTCTTGCTCGACCCCTATTCCAGTTTAAAAAAGATGGGTTAACTTCCCCTGCCGCCAGGGGGTTAAACAATTGATGATGATTTGATTTCCAAAAGTTGTGCCCGTTGTATTAAAACTTCGCGTGTTTCAGTAATTTCGGGAAAAAGAAAAATTTCGGAGATATTTAGGGTGTTACCTTTCTACAGGGATACCCTGTATAACTAATTATTAGCATGCGATATAATTTAACATTTACTCTGATGGGATGTAACGGATGTACAAAAAATATCCGCGAAATTGCGAATATTAAGTGTTGTAATCCTTTGGTGTTTGTTTGGCAATGATTGGTAGCCATTCGTCTTTTGGTAGAAATTGTGTATAATTTGTACAAATATTTTATTTTTAATGTGAAGCTAGTTCCTCCATTTTTGAATTTTAATATTATTTTTTTGCAAAAGGTTGCAAGTTGTTAGGTTATGTGTGGATGTTTGTTCAAAAATTAATATGATCGCACGGGCGCAAGCAGTTTTGATTTATTTTTACATTAATCTTAGACCTTTGCTTTCTATTTCGTACCCATCTTTTATGGCTTAATGATACATTGTCAAATGTCAACCAATTGTTTAATAAACATCTATCTATTATAACTATCTATATATTTTATAAGAAATATAGAGGTAAACAAAATTTATCATTCAATTTAAAAAAACGAACTACACTACTCAACATTTGAACTGGTACACTTACAAGAACATATATGAAAAACAATTGACTACTATTTGAACAACACTTACTTATCTTATTGATAGTATATGGTTCTGGAAACACATTTAGGGCGAAGAATTAAAAGAATAAAACTTAAATAACGAATTTATATTGTTTTAATAGTAAAATACGAAAATCTTCATTTTAGTATTACAGAAAAGTTTGCTCTGGAAAGAAATGATAACCAAACATTTAAAGATTAATAATGCGTGGGACCTCCTCTAGCTCTTATGACCTCTTGTCAAAGTCTGCGCATGCTGGAAATCAAATCCCGAATATAATGCTGAGGAATATTTAGCCATTCTTCCAAAACGGCAGTTCGGAGCTGATGGTGATTGTTTGGATCCACTCCTCGTGACCTTATCAACATTTTCAGGTAATCCCATACGTTCTCTATGGTATTAAGATCTGGAGAGTTCGCTGGCTAATCCATGTGCATAATATTGTTCTATTCAAAAAAATGCATTGATTTGCTTTGATCTATGAGGAGGCGCATTATCATCAACAAACACGAAACCATCGCCTATTTTATTGGCAAATGGCAACACTACAGGTTCTAATACCTCATTTAAATACCTGACACTATTCGTTGTAGCATTTCCAAGCATAACTAATTCAGTACGAGGAGTCGCTGAAATACCTCCCCAAACAGTAATTGAACCGCCTCCATAAGCTTGATGGTAAGTCACGTGGT
Source organism: Othius punctulatus (assembly GCA_951805005.1). Classification (NCBI taxonomy): domain Eukaryota; kingdom Metazoa; phylum Arthropoda; class Insecta; order Coleoptera; family Staphylinidae; genus Othius; species Othius punctulatus. The sequence continues at coordinate 80,192,898 of OX638139.1, forward strand.
TCTCAATATAGCGTTCTCCTCTGCTTCTCCAAACTTTCACTCTTCCATCTGGGCTATGGAGGCACTCTGGTCTCGTCACTGAATAAACAACGACTCCAATTCAACACTCCAATTTGCATGTTGGTGTGCTTACTCTGGCCTTCTTCTTTTGTGGGCTCAAGTCAATGACATGTTTTAGAAGATCTGGACCTTAAATTTACCACATGGAGCCTTCTTCTTACTGTTTGAGTACATAGTTGAGTACCTGTTGCATTCAATAACTGAATTTGGAGTGTTCTTGCAGTAGAAAATCTATTCCTTCGAGTCTGAATTGTAATAAACTGGTCCTCCCTGACTGTTGCACGGCGATTTCGCCCTCCACCGTACCTATGTTTTACAGATCTAGTATCATTAAAACGTATTCGAACTCTTCTGATCACATTGTGGCTCACATTGAAATGGGCAGCAACAGTTCTTAGCGATACACAGTCGTAAGCATTCCCATAGCTTGGCTCATCTCTTCAATACTTAAACGCCTTAATGGCATCTTAAAAATACAGTCAACCACTATGAATTATAACTTACTCGAGATATTCACAAAAATTCTCTTAAAACTTGATGAAGTATAAGCATCCGCGAGCTCAGTACTGCAATGATGACAGATAAACAGCAATTGTTTCGCAAATGTTATATGATAGGCATTTGTTTGCATTCCGAAACACAGCCCTGATCATATAGGATGTCATACCAAACGCATACGATTTTTTTTAAAATCTTACTGCATATTATATAAGTGTACCAGTTCAAATGTTGAGCAGTGTATAATGATTTTAAATTTGTCAAGTTTGGACAGGCAAACCTGTGCAATACAAGCCACTGAAAATTCAAAATTTAAGGGTTTGAACATTATTACGCGAGTAATAGGTAACCTATAACTATTCATAACCAATTCCGTTTTTTCTTAATTTTTAAAAAGAGCCTCAGAACGATTTTAGTAATTGATCCTTTTTTTCAACATTTTTTTGAGATAAATCTAAATAACTTGGCAACCCTGTACTAGAATTTAAAATTTAAAATTTAAAATTTAAAATTTAAAATTTAAAATTTGTTCTGATTCTACAAAATTGTGCTGGAATAAAATATCCCAAATTATGGGTTCAACCAAAGAAAGTATATTATCTCGATTTCATTGTATATCGAACACGATGTATATTTGAAACTAAATGCAGTACATGCACTTTTCGGTATGCTGAAATTTTTATTTGAATTTTTTTTTTGTATTTTCAAAATTAAACGAGATATTCTCCGATCCCGCACTGTTGACTCGCCCTGTATATTTTATTTTTTTAATTTTTAATATGTAGATAGATCCCCTGCCTTCGTTGTTATTTTTTGTGCAAACATTTGGTAGTTGTTATGTACTGTTAGGTAGATACAGTTTCGGTAAATAAAAAAGTGGGGACAACACTTATAACAAATTTTATTTCAATTTAGTTGTTGTTATTGGCTTTTATAATAGTTAAGAGTACTGAAAAAACGGTGCCATTTTTTCGCCGTAATTGTACCTTTCATCATTGGTTATTGTTATTTATAATTTGAATAAATATTTTATTTTTAACCCTGCATCTACCAGCCGGGTCCAATGGACCCGATGTCGAAATTTGGAATAAATTTTTACCTTTTGTTAAAGTACTTGTCACTTTTGTGACTTTATAAGTAATGATAACATGAACAAATTATACTAGTCCATTTTATTTAACAGTATCTTGGAAAAGTACAGTATAAAAACCAACAGTAACTACCAATGGGGTCTATTGCACTCGGGCAGAATTTTTGTATTCTACGTAATATAATTACTGTGCATTTGTTCTTGTAGCATGGAGATGATGAACAGAAGGTGGCCTTTAGTTATATTTTATAACATGTTTGATATAAGTATCCTGAATACCTATATCATTTCGAAATTTATATTTTCTAATAAAATAAAACCAAAGTGATACTAAAACGAAGAAATTTTACAATAGATTTTGCAAAAGCTTTATCATCGAATAAAATAACATGACCATCAACTGGAAATAAAATAGAAACTAGTAATAATAATTTACCACTGAAAAAGAAAATATGTGCTATATTTCCAACAAAGCGTGATAAAAAAACAACTACACCATGAAGTAATTGCAAAAATATATTTGTGGGGGAAGAATTCTAGAGTAATTTGTAATAATTCCGAAAAACCTGTTTATTGTGTCTATTAGTTTTCACAATTAATAATAACAATGTTTCGAAACAGTTTATTTGTTTAGTAAAACCATATTTTTATTTTATATCACATGTGTTGGTTTGTTTCTCTATATATATATATATATATATATATATATATATATATATATATATATATATATATATATATATATATATATATATATATATATATATATATCCCACTATCTTTACGCCGTCCTCACATTGACATTTTGTTATTTTTACGGCGTCCTTCGCTTTGGAACGTCCGAATATGGACGCTCTAATGTATCGCCTTTAAAAAAAATTCTATTGCCGTTATGCACCATTTAGAATCGATTGGCGAAAATCGACTTGGACGCGGTATGGATAGCCACATGGTTTTCTTTGTATATTTTTGTATATATTAGTTCACGTTATTGACATTGGTGGCGCTGTAGTTGGAAGCGTATATTGAAAAGTTGATATACAAATGTTCATTATGCGACCATAGAGCATCCGACTGACGGCAACACTGTATCGAGACTGCTCCTTTCAGCTAGTTATTCAATCGTGTTGTATGAGTGAGAACCGAATTACGTTTCTCGCTTTATACGCAAGCCGCTACATCAACAGTAGCGGCTCATTGTTGTGAATGAAATTTTATAGGTAAGGGTTGTGGCTTTAAGAAAAACGCTCTGGTTTTGTATATCAAGTTCACAACGAAGCGTCTTAATGATAAACGCAACCAAAAAACACATTGATACTTAAAATGTCTTTTTCGTTAAATATAATAATTTAAATGGTTACTTTTGGTAAAATTAAAATAATATTAATAATAAAGTATATTTAATTTTTAAACGTGATTTTAATTAAATATATTTGAATATATTGGTTAATATTTGAATTGTTGGTGCATATTTCTTTAATTTTGATTTGATTTTAAAGCAAATTTGTGTCATCAGTATTTATTATGGTTTAAGAAACATAAAATATCCCAATCGAAGCTCAATAAAAGTTTGAAATTTGAAGTTCTGCTAATGTTGATTTAATTTACACAAATAGAACAAAATCACAAGGGTGCCCTTATATAAGTGATTATAAAAGTTCTCGTAATTTCCTTTGTAATCGATTCAAATTGAATTCATATTTAATCATATTACTTATTATTTCCCCAAATGATCACCCCTTCCTATTCTAACAAAATACTTGGCTTTTACGTGTTGTTCAATGTTTATACCGGAGTATGAAATTGTTGTAAAATTACTACTAAACGTCTCAATTAATTTCAGTAATTTTTCGTGGTTTTATGTTAAATTAATTCATACAAAATATGGATATTCCGATCCCTTACATGGTTAATCAAGCAATTCTCTGCAATAAAGGATTAGCAACGCCTAAATGTTCTTGACAACAATGCGATGCGTTTGGATGCACTTGCCGGAAAACCGGCTTTCGTACATTTATTCTCCCATGAAATTGTCCAGCATAAAGAAAATTTTGTTCCAATATTCCAAATTTATTTTTGTTCGCCGACGGTAAATGAAGATAAGTTTCATTAAATTTTCTGCAAGTTCGAAGAATAGTTCTGTCACACTTGTCCTGTATTAAATATATATACTGTATTAAATAAATTTATATTTTCTACATTTGTGCATTAATTAATCATTAAACATACATCATTAAATAAACTATTAGTGAAGCTGTACCTAAAAGAAAATTTAAAATTTAATGCTATTGATAATGGTAAAAAACATAAAAAAAACATGAAACATGTCTGTTATGATTTAAGATCGTTTTTATAATCAATTTTAAAATCAAGGAATTTTCAAAATAACTGGCTTGGTGGGAGGGGTAGGGGGCTGGGTGTTGAGGAAAAAAAATGGCAACCCTGTCTTTATTTAATTCTGTATCGGAATTAAATACACAGAAGTACTACTAATTGTTAATCCTAAAAAAATGCAACTGTAATTTCTATGTGGAAGTAGTTTTAATTAATTTTATAAATACTACAATTACACCTACAACAGGACTATTTTACCTTTTCTGATTAATGCGGTTCCCAGTATCGCCGGGGGTTAATATTTTGCAGACATACGTAGAAAAAATAAGGAAGCTGGGAAAATATCCGGCGAAGCCGTAAGTGAAACAGGAGGGGGTTGAGAGAGCAAAATCTGTCCATCGTGGTGTTTATTTTTCCATCGCAATTAAATTTAACATACTATTAGTGAACTATTAGGGCATCCTATAAAGAATTACAGCCCTGAATTCTATAAGGAAGTAATTTTAATTAATATTTGAAATACTAGAATTACACCTAAAACCCGACGATTTTATCTTTTGGGACTAATGGGGTTCCCGTTGTAGCAGAGGGTCATCTTTTGCAGATAAATGTAGAAAAAAATAAAGAAGTTCAGAAAAAAATACGCCAAAGCTCCAAGTGAAACATGAAGGGGTGAGACGCAGGGGTGCCGAAAAAATATGTAAACCCTGTTGTTTATTTTTCTATCGTAATTAAATTTAACATGCTATTAGTAAACTATTAGGGAGTCCTATAAAAAAAATTACAGCCAAATTTTTTGATTAATTTTTGAAAATTAATATGTAATTAAAATTTTCTTATGAATGGTGTTCCCGTTGCCGCAGGGGTCCAAAAAAAATACGGCGAAGCCCTATGTGAAACAGGTGGGGATCAGAGTGCAGGGGGTGCCGAAAAAAAATTGTATTTTTCTATCGAAATTAAATTATACATACTACTACTACTTCATGTATATCCTATAAAATATTTTTTCGGCGAACTGAAAATCATCAAAATATCGATTCGTTTTATTTTATCTCTGTTAAACATACCATAATTATTGAGAAATACTTTCAAATACAGTTAAATTTACAACTTCATTTGACTAACCAGCACTAATAAAACGTATTTGTTTAAGTGTTATATTTTTTTTCCCAGGGCAATCTTTAATTTTTCACAATTTTGTTATCAAGCAATTTTGTTACCGTTTCATTCTAAAAAACAATAATAAAGGCTCCAGAGAGGAACTTTCTTACTTTTTACTTTTATTTTACATTTGTTCTCCAAGCAGTCTTTAATATTATCCTTTTTTTGTATTTAACAGGTATTTACGTCGATTTTCTTAGAAATTTTTGTTATGCAACCGCGTGGAATTTTTAGATATTCGAAGAGAAAAACAAACGAAGGGAAAAACAATGGTAAAAAATATAAAATACATGAAGCATGTATTACTGGTTATGATGCCACGTGCAGATATGGAATTAAATACTGAAAAAAAAATACTTTTAAGAAATTTTCTAAATAACTATAAATAACTGTCAAACCCCTCATTTTAGCGATAGGTTTGTTTTACACTTCTGTGTAGAAAACTGTTTTATATATTACCCCGTCATACAAAGGTATATGCCATTCCATTAAAAAAAAATGGCGACTCTTTAACGTGTAAATAAATAAACTTTTGAAATAGTACTGGTAAAATATCAACATGTTCGAACCATTGTAATGATAGAGCCATGCTGCTGCTACTGTATGCAAGAAAGTTTAAGTTTATATTCATTCATAAGATAAGTAATGATTTTTTAAATCGTCTGTTGCGAGCAAATATATAGGAAATTAATGTTTTCCTCAAAAACTACTAAACATAAGTGCCCAACAGGCTTAACAAAATATATATAGAAGTGAATGAGTTGTCCGAATATGTAAAAATATGCAGCATGTTCTATTTGAAATAACAAAATTGATGGCCACTTGATAGAATTGATAGAAACATGTACGTATTTTCATTCGGAAGATCGCGATGAACCATGTGTATGATTAATTTCTACTTTTTATTTCAAAAGGAACCCCATAATCTTTGAACCAATAACTTACGGGGCACACCCTGTATACATATAAATAGATTTTATATTATACATATATAACGCATGAAACGTATTTGGAGTTCTATTCACCAATACCTTCATCAATAGAATTGTTAGTCTCAAAACTTTAGGATTATTGTTTGAAATAGGATAATGGCAAGATCGTAAAATATTTTATTCTTTATATTCGTTATAATCGTACATATTTTTATTTCGTTCTTCTTCTCGCTTCGTTTGCTCACAAGAGTTTGATAACAGATCATTTAATGATTTTTATCCTCAGAGCACGTCGTGAATCCTTTATTAATAAAATTAGTAACGAAATTAATAAGAACGAGTACAAGTATGTTTATAAAGTAGCGATAGATAGATAAACTGACTGATAGAATGACTTTTACAGCACAGAATTCACTTGAACTATAGACGTAAACATTGATGCGGCATTACTGTAGTAAAGTAGCAATGGAAATTAGCAAAAAAGATTTTATTGGCAAGGGCGCTCTGTGACCTTGGCACCTGTGGGCGCTGCACATATTGCACATATACGCGATGCGGCTCCTCTGAATATCGGGGCGATCCTATGCCCAGCGCATCCAGACAGTCGGCAACACCGTCGGACTCTTGAAAGCGTCTAACTGAACGGAAATATATACAAATTGACGCCGCATGGTAGTCGTTTATACAAAATATATACGCAGGACGTTTTATGGATAGTACACTGAAAACCGGACGTTCTAATGATAGTAGCCTGAAAATAAATATACGTGGACGTCATAAGGAAGAATTATGAAAGGAGTTCATAAAGATGCAGGATGTATATATATATATATATATATATATATATATATATATATATATATATATATTGTAACCATAAATAATAATTTCTTAATTTTTTGATAATTTACTATGACAATGATGAGAAATATACTACCTGGTCCAGCCATAGTTAACGTTTGTTGAAAAGTCGGTAGATGCAGGGTTTGTGAAATTGAGGTTTCTGGGCCCGTAATGTGTTAAAATTTATAGGAAGCTACGGTAAGTTTTTCTATGTGAAATGTTATATTATTCTACCTGTAAGTCAGAATAATATAACATTTCACATAGCAACGTCATCGACATGCAATGACTACTATGCTTTTATGTTCTTCATTTTACAAGAAACAAGGAGTTTCAAATGTAATGGATAAAATTAGTAATTTTGTAAAATCGTAGGGAAAAATATTTGGAAAAAGTGCTCGATCGATAAAACGTCGATTTTTATTTTTTAATTGTCATTTCGAAATGTCATTTTCAACCTCCCACCCAGTGGCACGTTATGACTTCATGGATCCCTGGGAAAATTTGAATTTAGGGCCCCCATGAACAGTGTTAAATATTTTCTTTATTTCTTTAAATAATAAATAATAATTATTATTATAGTCTTGTCCCCAGATATGGAACCGCAATTTTATTTCCGAATTTATTTTAATTAAAAATGTAATGTTGATTAGAGACCCCTCAGGATAACGCGCCACTGATTATATATCAGTAGTGAATAATTACAGATATATGACTTAGCCAGAGTGTATTATACTAGGTTCCATTTTTAATTTTAACTAAGAAGGCTGTGCTTTCATTTTATAAAGTTTTACACATGAACACCAACAAAAATGATCTGACAGTGAAAAAATTATTAAATGTCAGATTTCTAACAATGTTGCCTAATTCATATATTAAAATAATGAAATTATTGCTTCAATCATTCAATCGTTAAATAATTAGATTTATGCTAATAAGTAAACCAATCATCAACTATATTTTATATTATAATTTGACTGATTTGCTTTTGCAAAATAAAAATAGCCTTTTTTAAATATAACCTATTTTTCAAGTCTAGTGACTTTTTCCATTGGCCAACAATACTTTAACCCTAACAGAGCCAACTAAGTTTAAAATAAATATGGAACAGAGTTTTAGTCTCATATGAACAGTAAAATCTTTCTGCAGATTTGCAATTTTCAATTTCCCCAGTTAGAGTGACAATTATTTATCATTTTTCTGCTATGTCTAATTACCGTTGTGTTCATATTTGATCAATTTTGTGATTTATAAGTAGCCTACAGTAGTAGGAAACTCAGTAGTATGCAAAAATCTGGCAGTAATAATTTAAACCTTGATAATATAATTAATTCAACATAATTGAAACTACATTATAAGAAATTTAAACACAAAATATAAAAATTATTAGTGAAAATTATAAGTTAGAATAATAGAAATTTTGAGACAAATAATTGACATTTTACAGTCATATTTGAAATATAACAAAACTAATATAAAAAAAACCACCGCGTTAACTGGCATTGTAATAAAAATGCTTTGGGACAACTAATTGATATTTGACAGACATGATTAATAGCCTGTCAGAAATAATTAAATATTGACCAAAAGAATTGAAAAATTTTCAGGAATTATTATTTAAATGTTATAATAATTACTTGAAAATTTAGCGGTAATCATTGATTTATGACAAAAATCATTTAAAAAATCCCTATTTTAGTAAAACGAATTGAAATTCATAATTAAATATTTAACAGAAATAATTTAAATCTCGACGGATTATTTGAAAAATAATTAAAATCTTAATAAAAGTAACTGAAAATTTGACATTAATCATTGAGATTTGACAGAGTAGTTAAAATTTTTCCTAAAATAATTCAGAATTTGGCAATAGAAATGTTGACAAAAATAATTAAAAATTTGATAGGATTTATTTAAATGTTGTTAAAAGTAATAGGAAATTTTTATGGTAATATAACAAACAAGGAGAAAGAAACACGTTATTAATTGGCATCTTAATAAAAATAATTAAAATTTTACTAGCTTTAATTGAATTTTTGACAGACATAATTAAATCTTGATAAAAGTAACTTAAATTTTGTCAATCAATCATTGAGATTTGAGAAAAAAAATAAAAATTTCACTAAAATCATTCAGAACTTGACAGTAATAGTAAAAATGTTGATAAGAAAAACTACAATTTTTGAACAAATAATTGAAATTTTAACAGAAAATCCTGAACATTTATTAGTAATCATTGAGATATCACAGGGTAATTGAAATGTTGGCAGTAATAAAACCTGAGATATGACAAATTTATTGAAATATTCTGAAACACTTTTTTATAGCGATCTTGCATAATTTTAAGATATTTAAAAATGACATTTTCTGTCAAGTTTCATAATTCCCAACTTTGATTGATATAATGTTGGCAGTTACTGAACTTTTTAATATTTTGGTTAACATTCTGGATTAAAGTATTTTGATATTTTATCTCCACTAGACTATTCGGCAACTTCTAAAATCTTTATCGAGTGTTATATAACTTAAACTATTATTTTATTAAAATTTCTGAACACATTGTAAGTAGGTATTATTAATTTTTTTTTTTTAATATAAGAGTCTCGTGCTTTCCCCTTTTGTCAATTGTATTTCACATTTTGTCAAAGAACTTTCCAGTTTGTAAAATCTCAAGAGTTGTACCTATGTCTAATAAAATTTCATTTTTGACAAATCACTTTCATTTCATAGCAATTTATTTTCCTTCATTTATTTTACCTATATATTTTAAAATAGCTATAACTAAACTCTTTACCACAAGCAGATATGATGAGTTTTTGAATAAAAGTCGCTGATATAATAACCGTATAATTATGTTTTCTAAAATTGTGATATTTCAATATAACGTTCTTAATTTAATTGAAATTCTAACAATTTCAATAAAATTTGCTGAATTTTCAATTTCTTCGGTTGGGTGCTTTCGTTAAGTTTTTTAATTTTATTTAAAATGTTTCAACCTACTGATACTTTTGTTATTTTGACAGAAATTCTGGATGTTTTAACTCTTTTCTGGCATTCTAGAAAATTCTACAAAAATTGCATTTCTGGCCTTATTGCCTAATTGCCTTTATGGCCTTATTGTCTTATTGCCTTTATGGCAATTTCTGTTGAGATATTTTACAATTACGAAACAATAGCTCTTGATAAATTCGTGATATTGCGATGAAAGACTAGACATTTGGGATCTAATTACTAAATCATCACTAGTTGCTTCCAGTGGCGTGGTTATGAAGGGTATGTGTGAACATTTTAATGCTAAAATTGCTTACTTATCAAAATTTAGCAACATTTTCTAATGAGAAAAAACATTTTATCCTGAAAATCCTTCTTGTGAAAAATCGTTTTAATAAAGTTTTTACGAGAATACCGATAGATAAATAAAAAATATATCTACTAATCATTTTGCATTATTAAAAGATGTTTCAATTTTATTCAGAAATACCATTTTATCTTTAGATAATTGATATTCAGAAGATTTTTAAGAAAATATCGTAAATACGCATCAGAAGTTGCGGGACATTGGCCCTGGGAAATTTTGCATTTGGATATGTACAGTGCTATATCTTATTTTATTGACATAAATAATAAACAATATCAATTATCAGTTTTGTCTCCAGATAAGGAACAGAAATTTAATTTCAGATTTTTTTTCAATAACAAAATATAACATTCATTTGTCCCCACAGACGTTGGGCATATGCCCAATTTGCCCATAGGATAACGCGGCACTGCCTGAGTACAATAAAAAGTTTTTCAAAATCGGCATGACAATCTTTTCATTGTTGACTTAACTGACATAAATAGTTGATTGGATGTTAGGCCGAAGCATTCCCTTAAATATCTAAGCGGGGCAATCCGTCTTCTTATACTTCTCTTTCCCTTTATCTGTTCTTCCATAATTAGTCTCAACAACCTTCAGCGTTCCCTTCTCACGACATGGCCTAGGTACTGCAGATAGCCATATTTTTTCAACATAAAAAAGCTATCAAATAAGGTATCAGAAGGGATTCATTGATATTTGAATTTTTATAGTTGCGGTTCCTAGCCTTAAGGGTTGAGTGGTGAGGGGAAATTATATCTCTAAATGTCAACTTAACAATGGAAATCGACCTGTTCGAACATATTTTTCAACTCTTATTTTCAGTGATTTTATTGACTTTATGCGATACATGTGAAAGTACATGTATACAGCAACTTGATAATGAAGATTGTGACCCAACAACTCGTACATCACCAGACTGTAATTTTAATCATAAAATTGACAAACTGCATTTTGTGCACTGCATAGCAGTGTTTGTGGGTTTTTACTTTTAGTTCTCACAAATATCATGAGACTAATTAACAAACACGTTTCATCTGAATATAACAATTCAAGAGAATTTAACTAACATACTCGTATACCTAAAGTGTCGTGAAACAATAATAGCGAGCTAGTAATAAGAACCAATTACCGCAGTATACATAACTAAATGATATGGGAGCAATTACAACGTGATGCTGTAAACTAATTCACATGACATTTCACAACTGAGTTCAGATTAGAAATTATACAACGGCGACCAATTGACCGACGAGCGTAAATCGCTAGAAATTGTATGGAAAACAATTGTGTGAGCAGCAAGAAAGTTCTCATTTTCCACAGTTTAGGTGCATGGGCTGCATCATGCAACTGCCAGTGAGCGACGGTTAATGCAAACGTTGCATGGAATCAATGAGGAATCGCTGGACTTGAAAATTGAAAAGTTAAAGAGCGAGATCAATTAGAAACGTGCGTGGCGATTACTTGGATTTGTTACATATTTTAGAGATGGTTATGGTTTGTAAATTGCCTGAATAATTAATATTATTATATGCGTAGGAAATTGGAACATGAGAGCTGTTAGTTTTTAAACGGTTCAGGTTTTAAATCTTACGTAGGAACATAGGATGTTTCTAAAAACTTCTACTACTACTCCTACTAACTACTAAGGTATTTGAACGTTAAAGGCATAATAGGTAGTATGTGCACTTATCGAGTTATTTCAAACTTTAATTTCAATTTAGTCATATGAAAAACTGTTTCACCTAGGCAAGTAGGCATAACAGTAAAATAAACAACTTAACTTATACTTGACCTAACTTAACATTAAAATAATTAAACCATTATTGGCTATAGAAAAAAATGCCCTTCTGTAGTTCTTATAATTCCTTTTACTTAATTCACTCTCTGTAGAATTACTTCGTTTGTGTCGTGGTCTGTCTACAAAGCCTTCCAATGTTTTACTTGTTGCTTCTGTGAGAGGCCATGACTCGATCCATAGTAAGACGGACGAAACGTAACAGCGTAAGAATCTTATTTTTATTAAGTTTAAGGTTTTATCCATAATTGCCAGATATATTTAATTAAGGTTTTTTTAATAAGTACTTACAGGTATATGTTTATTTATTTTATTATTTATTTTTATTGCCTCACTAGTTTCGGTTATGAAAAACCATCTTCGGAAGCATATGTATTTAATGTTTATACATCCTGAAGTTATATGAAATGTAATTTGAAATTTAATAGATGTCTAATTTGAAGTTATATTTTAGAAATGTAACACGTAGAGTGAAAGTTGCGGCATGAGCAAATGACGCAATCACTCACGTGTTACAAAGTTCTTTTAACACATGACAAATATAGTATTTTTTTTTCGAGTGAAAACTGATGATTGAAAACTGATCAAAGCTAAATTTTAATTGTCTTTTGATTATTTGCAAATGACAAACCTTTGAATTTTTTTAAACTAGGTACTGCGATTAGTATTTTGATAGTTATTTGTATACCTAGGCCGTGAAGTCGAGCCGAAAATTCAAAACGTGAAAAAATATAGAATAAATAAGCTATGATCCACGTGCACAATTGGCAATCCACACGTTTTAGGAATAGGTTTGTTTTATACTTTATTTTTGGAAAATTGTTTTGTCTGTTGCCCTGTCAAACAAAAAAATTGTCATTCCTTAAAAAAATAATTATGACGTTTTCAAAATATGTGTAGAATAGCTACGTGAGGTAGAAGCGGAAGTGATAAAAACATGTACGTATTTTATTTTGGAAGATCACGACGAACCATATTTTTGAGATTTTATTTAAATTTTCATTTCATCAGGAACCTCATAAACTTATAACCAACGACTTGCGTTAGACACCCTGAATATTGTTTCAGTTTTTATTCCAAAAGTATTCCCAAAATGCTAAAAGCAGTCGAACATAAAGCTTTGTATGTAATGCGTACATAATAGGAGGGCTCTTTAGACTTTAGGGCTCATCCATTAAGTCCTAAATTATGTACTTAATACATAAATAGCTATTGTGCAACCGACAATTTCTAGTTATTAAAACATGAGTTTAATTATTTAGTTTAGATACATAGAAAGTCAGCTTGCATGTTGATACGGAAATGATCTAATTAACATAATGTAGTAAATTAATAGCAAAAGTGTCAGACGGCCGATGGTTACATTTCGTGTACTCCACCAGAATGAAGAAATATTATCGATTCTGCACTTTCCAATTTGATCCAAGAAATAACTATTAAGGTAAGCGCAAACTTATCGGCAGCCGACGGACGGCACGCATCGGATTTTTTCAGTGGTATCTCATTGAAGTGTGCGCTTACCGTTACAATATTATTTGAATTTATTTTAAAATGTATAAAACCAAAGCAATTAATTTACCGTTGTCACCGTCCGTGAAACATTAAGTTACGTTTGGATTGGCTGCCGTCGCCAAGGACAGCGGCCGCGAAATTGAATTTCGTGGCCTGTTTTGCATACGCGAAATGGGCACTTCGCATCCGGTGGAACAAAACATAAATTTAACTTCCAAATCATATATTCGAACAAACTTTGTGCCACGCTGCTATTGGTAACGTGGCACATTTTTGTGCCACTCCTGAAGTGATACGTCTCAACAAAGACCTACTTTTAGCAGGAAAATGACGCTTTAAAAGTTTTTGTCGATGTCGGATAAAATACAATTATCAAAACACAACTTTCTAACGGAAAACTTTCCCGAAAAAGAATTTCCCAAAAAACCCAAATTCCGAGTGACCAATTTGCCAACAGGCCAAAATAAAACTAACGTCTTAATATGTATAGGTGACCAGCACGTATAAGTAGTTAAGTTGGGATAGGTAAGGTTCGGTTAGGAGGGTTAAGTCATATCAAATCACATATCATATCAATCAACGGGCGTTTTATCATGCGGTAGATAGCACTTGTAATATGAGTGGGCACATTTCGGTACAAAGCATCTATGCAATATTCCCAGATAATATCAAACGCAGACATGTAAGAGCGGCGAGGCTCACATATGTATCATTAGACATCGAGGTCCATTACAGCTGTTGGATTTTGAGAAAATTCTAGCAAAAATTCAAACAAAAAAACAAATCAGAAAAAAATGTGAAAAAATAAAAATTTGGAGAAAGTAATTGGTTGCTCGATCAGATTTGTTTATTTATTTATATAAGTAATAAATCTTAGAAACTATGAAAAAAGAGGAGATTGTCCATTATAAATAGTAACAATTGCCCTTATACTTCATTGCTTGTCTGTCAGGTGTGCGTCTGCATTAAAGCATTAAAACAATTACTTAAATGCCATTGATTCGTGTGATTGGAAAATCTTGAATCCATTTCCGAGATCGACCGTCGACTTCGTGCCATACTTGACATTGCACTCCCGCGCACTCCAAGTTTTTCATGAGTGAGTGAGCACGACCCGCGCCATGAAGCACCGGCCTTGTAATGGAGTCAATCAGAGCAAAAGAAGGTATTTTTTGATAAAAGCAACGAGACTCGGCTGGACTTATTTGTTACAGCAAAAGTAAGAAAACACTGAGTTTTGGAAAAAAAAGGTACACTTTCACAGGGTTTTTTCGTACACTTAAATCAGTAGCTAAGGTTCAAAAATGGTACCCTTTTATTGTTATTGTTCAAAGAAAGGGGGGTTATGTTCCTGTACCCTCCCTCCTGTAATATAAATATATATAAAGGGTTTTCCAATAAGAGGTGTTATTTTGAATAGCCCGCTATTTCGGTAGATGTCACTTTTGAAGCTGTCATTTCTTGGCATTTGACAAGTAGAAACTACGCCATTAATAAAAATGGTACGATACACGCTTCAACAACGCATTGAAATTATTAAAATTCACTATAAAAATGGTGAAAATTTGGCAGAGACGGTTCGTAAAACTCGAACATTTTTGGGTCGTCGTGAAGCACCTTGTCGGACCGCAATACAGAAATTGGTGGAAAAATTCGAGCTGTTGGGACAAGTTAGTGATGAGAAGAATAAAACCCGTGCACGTCGCTCAAGAACAGCCGAGAATATTGCTGCTGTAGCCGAAAGTGTTGAAGAAAACCCAGGTTTGTCCATTCCTCGTCGTTCTTTGGAATTAGGTATTCCACAAACGTCATTACACCGTATTTTGCATAAAGATTTGGGTCTTAAGGCTTATAAAGTCCAGTTAACACAAGAACTCAAGCCGGCCGATCATCAACAACGTCGTGACTTTGCTGATTGGGTCGTTGAAATGCATGAAAATGATCCGGAATTCCATCGAAAAATCATCTTCAGTGATGAGGCCCATTTCCACCTCGGTGGCTTCGTCAACAAGCAAAATTGTCGCATCTGGGGCTGAGAAAACCCAAGAGTTATTGTTGAAAAGCCTCTCTATCCTCAACGTGTGACTGTTTGGTGCGGTTTATGGTCCGGCGGAGTCATTGGACCTTACTTTTTCGAAAATGAGGCTGGCGCAACAGTTACGGTGAATGGATTGCGCTATCAAGAGATGATTAACGATTTTTTATGGCCGGAATTGGATGGTATTGATCTGGACAACGTTCACTTTCAACAAGACGGCGCTACGTGCCACACAAGCAACGAAACCATTGATCTTTTAAGGGAAAAGTTTCCGGACCGTGTTATCTCTCGAAGAGGTGATCACAATTGGCCACCGAGATCTTGTGATTTAACACCTTGCGACTTCTTTCTTTGGGGCCACGTGAAGGAGAAGGTCTACGCCAACAGCCCAGTATCGATTCAAGACCTCAAAGATGGAATTCGTGAGGCTATCGAGGACATACAGCAGCCACTTTGCGATTTAGTTATGGAAAATTTCATGAAAAGGATTTTGTCCTGTAAGCGTGGCCGTGGTGGTCATTTGCTTGATGTTATTTTCCACTATTAACGGCATACCTTCCTCTTTGTAATGAAATAAACATCTGATGATTTATAATAAAAAATGGCATTTTTCTTTGAATATCAAAATAACACCTCTTATTGGAAAACCCTTTATATATAATATATATATATATATATATATATATATATATATATATACACACTTTTGTTTCGGAACAAATTCAATTGCCGCTATTTTAGCCAATCTCAATCGAATTGGACACAATTTTGGATGTAAGTTGCACATATTGCTTGAAAATAACTCTATATAAATTTGAGCTAAAAATATCGAATACTTATTGCTAAAATTTCAATTTTAGTCGAATACACTGAAATTTTCAAACTGCGATATTTAATCTCGAAATGGTCGTTTTGACATTTTCTTAATTTTTTTTTAAATGTAATCGAAAAAATCCATATATATATATATATATATATATATATATATATATATATATATATATACACTTTTGTTTCGGAACAAATTCAATTGCCGCTATTTTAGCCAATCTCAATCGAATTGGACACAATTTTGGATGTAAGTTGCACATATTGCTTGAAAATAACTCGATATAAATTTGAGCTAAAAATATCTAATACTTATTGCTAAAATTTCAATTTTAGTCGAATACACTGAAATTTTCAAACTGCGATATTTAATCTCGAAATGGTCGTTTTGACATTTTCTTAATTTTTTTTTTAAATGTAATCGAAAAACGCTAAGAAACCAAAGATTATGGAAATTACATTGTGAACATAAATATGTTTTGTAACATTGCTGAAATGTTTTTTCAGATACACCCAAATACATTAACTAGATTTTTTCTTTTGTCATTATCTGTTGAATTTTTGGTGAAAAAAATCCACTTCTTTGGAGTGCCATAGCGAAAAATGAAATTCATTTAAATTAATGAATGTTTATTCTCGGAAACGCCAGACTAAAATTTGGAATATTTTTAATGTAGGTAATATAATTGAATCATCCAAAATTCATTATCGTATCTGCCTTAGATATGAATTGAGAGCGTCAGTAGCCAAAGGGTCCAAGTAACATTTTCCTTAAAATCCAGCTAATATGAAAACTAGAATACAATTATACTTCGTGGTGAAGAGATTCAAAGCAATTTCTCAATACTAAAGCTGCTATCTATCGATATGTTATCAAGTGTTTGTATAATTTTACAGTACTTAAAAAACTTTGAACTTAAATACATCAGAACACATATTTTAACACTTGAAACCCTTGGCTTCTCAGCCCCTCAATTATGTACCTACTTTTCTAAGTTGCACTATAAATTTAAGTGTTTAATTGTTTACTGTATCAAAATCTATTTTATTGTATAAAGTAACTAACCTGTGATTACAAATTTCTTAAAGAATTAATGAGAAGTAGACCAATTAGGCAATCTTAAATTTTAGCATTATCTCTGCCGGACCGAATACATTGACTACTTCACCACAACACATTTTACGCATCGCGACCTCAGTAATTAATTAAATACAAAACACGTTTCAGAATTAACTACTTCCTTTTGAATTCGTAGGGTTGTAACGATTCATAAACTGTACAGAGTAGAGAGAAAATATATTTATTTGTTACACACGTAAATGTCACTCTAACCAGACTGTACCTAACCTGATAAGATGACGTATACAAGCACCAAGCTTGAAAAAGTGACAGGAGCCACTGTTAAGATTTTACTTATTCCGTATCAAAATTACACTCTCCAATGTCATTTTTATATTATTTCATTTAATTTAATTTTCAATTATTATTATTTTGTATGTTTGTTTCAACTTTGCCGTATTTCGATTTAAATATTGAAGTACAATTATGATTCAAATTATTATATTGTTTTAAAAATTTGGACGCTGTGTGACGTACCTGAAGGAATTTCAATACATAGGGCATGGAGGCAACCAAAAGTATCCATTCGGAGCAACGACGAGAGTTGCTACCTCTTGATGTCGGAGAGTGGGGTGGGTTAAAACGTGAACCAAGTATTTTTTCCAAAGTTACTCCCATGATTCAATTATCAAATTATTTAGATGAAATGTAGGGTGACGATGGGATGATACATAAAATACGAATGACAAATATTTAAAATATTGTAATTGATTCGGTACTTTTTTTTTCCTGTTGCTCCGCGTCGTAGTCCCCCAACCAACAGAGACTTCTTCCCATGTGCATAAAATTATGCGTGTCGTCATAAAACAGAATCTCGAATCCCCGTCTGCCCAGCGCCAGATGTACCAGAACGTTCTTTTTGTCTTCCTTTTTACACCGCTTTAATAGACTGCGTGATTGATTGGCTATCGCGGTTGCGATACGATTGTCCGCCCATGAAATACGAGGGTAATTCAAATATAAACGGTAATTTTTTAATATAAATTTATTGATTGATAATATGCATAAGATAATCAATCAGGTTTTTTCTACATACCCTCTATTATACTCAACACACTTTTTCCAGCGATTTGGAAGCTTAAACATTGTTTGTCATGAAGAATCACACTTGTGATGGCCGTACCTCGTCTTTTGTTTCGGTAGGCGGTTTTTACTGACTCTAACAACTGGCAATAGTAAGTTGCATTTATTGTACGTCGATCGTGGAGAAAATAAAGGAGTAAAACTCCCCTATAGTCACAGAATCTGTAAGACTTGTTCTTTGGCGTTGATTATGACTTTGGTTTTCAACACGTTCTCGACCACCTTTAAATTCTCTGGCCTGGTTATCTGGTTTCTTCCCTAAATTGTGTCTTCAAACGAGTTAAAATTTCTGACGGTTTAACTCCTTTATTAGTTAAAATCTTTATAATAATACGTTGCGCAACGGATACAGGAACCTCTTGCTCAGATATTACCGTAGTGAGGATAAAACAGAGCGGAAACTGCTGCCCAAGTTGGTTTGCCCTTCAAAACACACCAAACTTCAAACACTCACTCTACTATCCTGCCCGAAAGAACTTACGGAGTACACCAACAAAATTGCCGTTTATATTTGGATCACCCTCGTATATGTAACAAAATGGCCAATAAAGGCATGGTCCCTTTTTGGACCGTGACAACGGTCAGGTAATATATTTTTTCCACTCCCTGCATGGTAAGTACACTGCTATAACATTGATTTAATGGAAGTAAGCTCCACTTACTGATAAAGCTGTGGTTACTATGAACAACGGGAAGTAAGTAAATAATTACATCCCTCAGGGAGGTAAGTAAAATAATTATCTTTCTAAATAATCTTTCTCTGGCACCACTCTTTAAAACACTTACGCGCATTTATATAACGCCCCTTAGACTTCTCCGGCAGTATGAATGAACAGGCAGCATCTGCGGCTTCTTCAATTGCCATTTCTTGTTTATTTTATAAATAAATTAATTAATTAATCAAACACACTGTAAGGGATCGAAATGCACATATTTTGTATGAATTAATTTATGTATATATTATTACGAAAAATGACTGATATTAATTGAAACGGTTCGAAATAAAATTATAACAATTTCATACTCAGGTATAAACATTGAAAAACCCACGTAAAAGCCAAGTATTGAGTTAGAATAGGAAGGGGGTGATCATTTGGGGGATTTTATAAGAAATTTGATTAAATATGAATTCAATTTGAATAGATTGCAAACGAAATTACGAGAACTTTTATAATCACTTATTAAGACGCGTTCGCTGCGTGGTGACGCAATTTTATAAACAAAACACAGGCGCCCGAGCCGGCCGATGACAAATCATAACAATTTAGTATTTTTACGTCAATAACCATGCTATAGGGCCCATGTGAGATCACCGAAATTAGAAATAATGTTACGGGGAATCACACAACAACGCTGAGTGGGCAAAATTTTAATATAAATAGCATCGCTTTGCATACGAAAAGTTAGTTGGTGCCTGATTAGCGTGGCGTCAGTCCGTTATTATCTTCGTTAATAGAATACGCGAATATCATTACAAAGAGTATTATCCGATTTATTTTGAAAGTGACTGTGTTCAGGATGGTATTGATTAATTCGAAATTGAGTAGCAATAATCACTACATTCCTACTAAAGTACCAAAAACGAAGACCCCGTGAAATATATATATATAAAATCGTTCCGGTTACACATACGTGGGATGTTCGAAAGCTTTATTAATTTCTGGCATACGCTATGAGCGGTGTCGTGGATGTTAATGAGGTAATCGTTCCGGTTACACATACGTGGGATGTTCGATAGCTTTGTTAATTTCTGGCATACGCTATGAGCGGTGTCGTGGATGTTAATGAGGTAATCGTTCCGGTTACACATACGTGGGATGTTCGAAAGCTTTGTTAATTTCTGGCATACGCTATCAGCGGTGTCGTGGATGTTAATGAGGTAATCGTTCCGGTTACACATACGTGGGATGTTCGAAAGCTTTGTTAATTTCTGGCATACGCTATGAGCGGTGTCGTGGATGTTAATGAGGTAATCGTTCCGGTTACACATACGTGGGATGTTCGAAAGCTTTGTTAATTTCTGGCATACGTTATGAGCGGTGTCGTGGATGTTAATGAGGTAATCGTTCCGGTTACACATACGTGGGATGTTCGAAAGCTTTGTTAATTTCTGGCATACGCTATGAGCGGTGTCGTGGATGTTAATGAGATAATCGTTCCGGTTATACATACGTGGGATGTTCGAAAGCTTTGTTAATTTCTGGCATACGCTATGAGCGGTGTCGTGGATGTTAATGAGGTAATCGTTCCGGTCACACATACGTGGGTTGTTCAAAAGCTTTATTAATTTCTGGCATACGCTATGAGCGGTATCGTGGATGTTAATGAGGTAATCGTTCCGGTGTCATTCGCGTTCCGACAGAAGAATGCTACCATCTCTAATTGTGTTTACCTTAGTAGACATGATTAACAATTCTCCTCATAAGTTAACAATTCTTCTAAACATATCAATTAAAATGTAGAATAGAAAAGATAATACTCTTCAGGGGATAAGTATAAATTGTTAAAATATAACCTAAATAATATCTCTTCGATAAAGCGGCAAAACATTATTTAATTATGAATCATTAATCATATGGATTTGAATCAAATTAAGATTTAGTTTAAATCGGAAATATTACAAAATTTTAACAAAAAAAAAGGGTTAAGTAAATGAAATCCATAAAATTATCAGAATTGCTTATTTAACGAATTTCATTCTAAATTTCAAGATGAAATCTAAAAACGATAATGTTCTCCAGGGAATAAATATGATATATTAAGGTATAATTTACATAATAACTGGGCAATACTGTGGCAAATTATTGGTTGTTTTGTGTAATGAGTAAGAAGAAGTTGTTAATAATCATATTGCAAATTCATTAATATCAGTCATACGAACAATTTACAGGGTGTATTTAACAAAATTGTATCTATCAAAACCTAGTTAGTGAATCCTGAAGTAATAGATGAAAAATGACATTGGAAGGCACAAACAGTGACATATTTCATGAAGTGGTGACATGCATTGAGCCGTTTTGCGGGCACGTAGAATTGAGCAATATGTGAAAGTCATTGACGTTACTAAAGATTTCCAACTGATGTACGGATAAAATGAAAAATGACATTGGAAGGCACAAACAGTGACATATTTCATGAAGTGATGACATGCATTGAGCCGTTTTGCGGGCACGTAGAATTGAGCAATGTGTGAAAGTCATTGACGTTAAGTACATCTTTTATCCAAAACTAACTAACACTTTTTGAGTCAATAAAGAAAGTCATTAAATTCAAGTTGATGTTTAATTATTGGTGCAAAATCCTTTAAAGTGAATAAATTACACTTAATCTATAATTCTTTGTCTTTATTTTATTAATATTATTGTTACTAACATACGCATTACCTCTAAAAGAAGTTTGAGTCGTCACGATAATGATGTAATATCAAACATAACGTAAAGAAGTACTGCCAGTATACGATCACACAAAATAAAAGAAAAATAGATAAATCACGAGCCAAAACAAATATCATAAATTATAAGAATTTATGATTACAAGTAAAATTTACCTAATTATTAAATATTGGGAAAACCGAAGTCTTACAACACACAATTAACCCCTTCAAACCTGAATTTTATTGAATAGTTAAAAAAATATATTTTTTTACTTTAATACATTATTAGGGACCTTTATAAAGTTAAAAAAAAGTATTTGGCTATTTTTTCTTATTTATTCAAAAATAATTATGTACATGTACATGTATAAATCGTACAAAACATAACTGGACTAATTTTCATTGTCTATGAAATTTGGTGACGCAGTTCCTCTCACTTATCAAGCATACATGTATCTTGCACTTATCACATAAAACATGCGTTCGCCCTTTACATCCTGGAAACTTACAACGAGTAGCTTCTTTATTGTCGTCAAACTGAGACACATGATCAGTTCTATTGTTTTGGATTTCTTGTAAAGGTCGATTTTCTCCACGCTTACGTGCTACAGTTGGTGACGGGCTAGGAGAAGAAGAAGGTCGACCACGTTTATTTTTTGATAAAGGGTTTCCTACACTTATCAAACCATCAGCAACTCGCATTCGGAAGGCCCGTAAATCCATAATCCCTTTTTTCGGTATATTACACGTTTCACAGTCTTTCTAGTATTCAATACAACTGTTTACCAAAGCAAAATCCACCATGTGCATTATAATACGTAGTGTCCATTTTTTTGAACGAATTAAAATCCTATATGTGCTAATCAGCTGGTCGAGAAGGTCTACTCCTCCCATACTGTGGTTATAAAGCTTAATTATTTCGGGTCTCTTTTCCTCTATACATTTTCCATCTTTCTTGTCCCATATTTTTACTCACCTTCTTCCTTCTTCGACCAAGGTCTTCCTCACCTTTACCGATAAAATTTTATGCAAGACATACTATTTTATTATCAAGCCATTTTACAGCACCTATGCCATCTTCACTGACAACCTCATCTGCAGAACCTCGCTTTTTTTGTTTATTTCTTTATCTTGCAGTAACGGTGGCTTGAAAAATCTGTTTACTCTGATAGTTCCCGCAGCATATATATTTTTTTTTCTTTCAGTGTTTTCAATAGTTGGTAAGATGAAAAAAAAATTGTCATAGTACAATTTATGACCTACATTTTTTATTCTATCGGAAAGATGTAATATTACACTAACCCCTTGGCCGTATATTTTTAAATGTTGATCATTTAAATTTGTTGTTTTCGCTTGATAGAAAATAAAATCTCATGCTTGCCTACTCTTACCGCAAAGAACATAAACTTTTACCCCCCATGGGCAGGGTTTACCTTTTATGTATTGCTTTATACCTAATTTTCCAGTGAAATGAATAATTTGCTCGTCTATGCATATATTCTCCTCCAATTCCAATTCTAGACATCTTTTTCTTGTCAACTCTAAAATTGGTCGGACTTTGTAAAGCCTGTCGGTGCAATTTTCTGGTTAATCCAGGTTATTTACTAAGTGTAAGCCACTTTTTAACTGGAAAAATCTATTCCTAGACATGTTTTGCAAGAAGCAGCCAATCCCAAGAACCCGTTCCCAATACATCCTTATCCTTGTGAATTTCTTCAGACATCCAATAACAATACAGGGTGGAAACTTTAACTGGAATAAAATTAATAACTTCGATATAGGCGATTTTTGCAAAAAATCCCGAAACACGCTAAGTATTGTTTTTTCTTGCCCTCATTTCTATGTATATGCTGCTTGTTTATCTGTTCCCGGAAGAGCCCAGCCACCTCCGACTTTTTTTTTCAAATGGAAAGGTATGTCAAGTGACACCTCGTTTGAAAGGTCTCTTCGCAAGTAATACAACACACTATTTATTTCTTGAATATTTACAAAGCCCACGTGATAAAAAAAAGAAAACCACTTTTACGTTGAACATGTTTCGGCGTAAAGTTGTATGTTTTTGACATGTGTTTTGATGCTATGGAACTGCGTTGCTTAGTTACTAGTGATAATAATAGTCACCAAAGCCCATTTTGAACATTTGTTGCATTAAATAGTATTCAAGTTACAAAAGTGTTTTTTTTTTATCACGTGGGATTTGTAAATATTCAAGAAATAAATAGTGTGTTGTATTACTTGCGCAGAGACCTTTCAAACGAGGTGTCACTTGACATACCTTTCCATTTAAAAAAAAAAAGTCAGAGGTGGCTGCGCTCTTCCGGGAACAGATAAACAAGCAGCATATACATAGAAATGAGGGCAAGAAAAAACAATACTTAGCGTGTTTCGGGATTTTTTTCAAAAATCGCCTATATCGAAGTTATGAATTTTATTCCAGTTAAAGTTTCCACCCTGTATGTAAGGCAAACATTTTTTTTATTTCAGACGCAGATGTATTTCTAAATGTTTTTCCTTGTTGAACAGTATATAGATTGGTAAAATATGCCATTTTATCGAACTCATTTTTGGGTATGTATTTCAAAAAGTACTCTAGAAAACATACATGTTTTGTAATATCGTGTTTACTTGGAACTGGTGGTTCGAATTCTATTATGTTAGATGGTGAAAATGAACTTTTCTTCCAATTTACTTGGCTTATTTTTCTAAGTTCTGAGAGGGCTTGGTCTAAATTTCTTCATCCGAACTACCTTCTTCATTATTAATATCATGTTATACTTCGATATTTTTATTAATTCCTTCCATTTCTGCTCTGTTAATCAGGACCTGGCCTTATATTATTTAGCTCTAAATCAAATTCTTCATCTACTTTATCTTCATCTCCAATGCATACATTTTCAATTTCCGATGGGTCGCCATTATTTACCAGATCTATCAGTTCCTGGATATCTGTAGGATTTTCTAGATTGTATGTTCTTTTTAACTTATCCATATTCACGTTAGCTGTAAAGATATTACTAATATTACACCAAAAACAAAGCAAAAATACATTCAATTACTTATAAATGGAATAATATTTCAGACCACATGTACATCAGGATGTACAAAGCTACGCAGCAAGTGGGACAATTTGTACATACTCATGTACATAGCTTTAGCAACTCATATACGAAAAACTAATAATATTTAGGTATGTATTATTTATTTATTACATTTTTAAATGTTTTGCAATTGCTTCCACCATTTTTCATTTTTTTTAAACTGTTCAATTAATTTACATATTGAAATAAACATGAAACTTACCAAACCGGACTATGTGAGGTTAGACACAACGTACAAGATGAACAATAATTTCACATATTTTCACTAGATGGCCACACTAGGCAATTTATCTTATGAATCTAATGTGTACATAAGCAAGTACTAATGGTACTAAGTATCAATAATAATACTAAATTCAAAATATATTTCGCAAATGTACATGTTCATGTACGCCAGGTCTGAAGGGGTTACCAACTTCAGGAGTGGAAAAACAATGATAAGCAATTCGAGAAGTAAGTTTTGAGCGGTCTCGGACTTTATTGCTAGCCCTCGCTATCCTTCGGCCGCAAACTCGACCTCGACTGGTAAACAATACTTACCTCCCTTAATGCTTAAATAACAAATACACTACCGAAATATCATTTGGACTTTTGTAATTTGCAGCTTTAAAGAAATTTAAATTTGGCCTCTCGTTATTTAAACCGGGATTCGAGTAATTTGTCGCATACAGTCCGCCGGCGTTTAGATCGATACGTCACCGTAACACTTCTATGGAAGCAATTGCTTCAAAGTAAATATAACTTGATCTGTTACGCGTGTAGCACTTTTTTTTTTAAATTTTATCAAACACATTTACTCCACTCGCCTAACGGCTCGCTCCATAAACGTTTGCTCCCATGATTAATATGAATTTCTACCTCTTATAATTTCGACTATAATGTTTATACAGAGTGTCTCGCTGGCCATAACTCTTTTATTTATTGGCCGATTTCAATCAAACAAAAACAAGATTAAATGGCTCCACATGTTCTACAAAGGGGCCATAATTTTCTTTTTTTGTAATATCAACTTTTATTTCAACGATAGTCAACTTTTTTTTTCAAAAGGTTACATATATTTTCTTTTTTTTTTCCTGGTAGAGATTATTTTTCTGAATCCAAAGATGTATAACAAGTTGGCTTTGATGGAATATTCGTTACAGAAAAATAATGTTTCTACGCATAAAGTTGTTTTTAGGTAAGTATCAAGTGTGCCATGGAAAGTTCACACTTGTGAACACAAAAAATAATAATAGTTATTTGTATATCAAGGCCGAGAAATCTCATTTTAGGGACCGAGAGAAAGTTTGTCGCCGAGGCCGCTTGCGGCCGAGGCAATACAATCTCGAGGTCGCTAAAATATTTCGCGGCCGAGGTGTACACAACGTTTTTCGTGCAATTGATGCACGCTGCAATGAGTCTCCTAGGTTGTGAACAAGCGACTGTCAATTTTGACAAAATAATAAACGTCAAAAAAATTAATCGATAATTCAGTTAAACGACGTAACATAAATAACAATTCTAATTGTAACATTACATTTCATATTAATCCAAAATAAAATTGTTAAAATCTGAGACATGATAGTTATTTGACTGATGTTTCTCTTGATGTTTAATGACAACAATAATTTTAGGTTGCTTGGCAACCTTTTGTGGCCATAGCTGAGAAATTGCACTTCTCGGTCTGTTGTGTCGCTGAGAAGTTACCATGTCTCGTCCAATTGCACGAAAAAGTCATTTTGTGCTTTGTATTTGTGTTTCTTAAGAATTGCATTTACCGTTCGTTTTGCACATTAAGAAGTACATCTAATTCCACATTTCCATGAAATATTCGCTCCTCTATCTTCAGTTTCTTAAAAACAACATACTTAAATTTGTTTCATGTTTTCCAAATTTTCTCGGCTCTGGGACTTTTCGTCTATTCGGAAAACGGTTTATGCACAGGAGCACTGCTTGATCGCGATTTTTATTGCATTCGAAATACAATTGTAACATGTCAGTCAATCGATTGTTAATATTGTTCGCCATTACTTGAGTTATTTCACAAAAGTTGGACCGACAAAAAAGAGAATTTGACACACTATCACTTATATGACTTTTAGTGGTTTTTGTGTTCACTTTGCTTTCCATGGTACGCTTGATAAACTTACAAAAAAACAACTTTATGTTACCAAACAATTTTTCTGTAACGAATATTCCATCAAAGCCAACTTGTTATACATCTTTGGATTCAGAAACATAATCTCTACCAGAAAAAAAATGTAGTAAATATATGTAACCATTTGAAAAAAAAGTAGACTATCGCTGAAATGAAAGCTGATTTTGCAAAAAAAAAAATTTAGGGCCTCTTTGTAGAACATTTCGAACCATTTAATTTTATTTTTGTTTTATTGAAATCAGCCAATAAATTAAGGAGTTATGGATTGCGGCGTTTTTTAAGAGACACCCTGTATATGCATAATAGTATGCGAAACATGCTTATTTCTC
This sequence comes from Othius punctulatus, assembly GCA_951805005.1. NCBI lineage: Eukaryota > Metazoa > Arthropoda > Insecta > Coleoptera > Staphylinidae > Othius > Othius punctulatus. Next base: position 80,220,490 of record OX638139.1, read on the forward strand.
GTCAGTGTGATAACTAGGGATGGGAATTTAGGTAAAAACCTTTTTTTACATAGCAAACTTAAGTATGTTCTGATTATACCGAAATTCGTTTTGAAAAGAAAGCTTTAATATTACCCTAACTTAATTTTACCTATTTTACCTATTTTTGACCTTTTTGAAAATTTAACCTATTTTTTCATTTATGTCACCTAATTCAGTAATTTAAACAACCTTTTTAGGTTTACTTGTTTAATTTGATGCACATAATCTATAATTTTGATAACGTGGCTCCTGGGGGCACGCCACTGTTCGCCAAGTCTAGGCGGCACCTGGCGGCCTTAAAGCCCCGTTTACATTTGGAAAGTTTACTGCCGGAAAGTACTCGTCGCCTGTAAACTTACGATTTGTAAACAAGAAAAACGCCTTTCGAGAAAGAAACTAAACAAAAAAGTAAGTCGGTTTTCTTGTTTACACATCGTAAGTTTACTGGCGGCAAGTACTTTCCGCCAGTAAACTTTCCAAATGTAAACGAGGCTTAAGCCTCATTTGGAAAGTTTACTGGCGGAAAGTTCTTGCCGCCAGTAAACTTACGATGTGTAAACCAGAAAAACGTCTGTCAAGAAAGAAACTAAACAGTAAAGTAAGCCGTTTTTCTTGTTTACACATCGTAAGTTTACTGGGTTAACTGGTTTAAACTCTAGTTTACTGGTAGAAAGTACTTATTGCCAGTAAACTTACGATGTGTGAAAGAGAAAAACGTCTGTCAAAAAAGAAACTAAACAAGAAAGGAAGACGTTTTACTGGTTTACACATCGTTTGTTGATAATGAATTGTAAAGATGGAATGTCAAAAACACAACCGTAAAACGGTGGCAAACATACCGACAGCGAAGTGGGCGTGCACTCTAAAGCCTCGTTTACATTTGGAAAGTTTACTGGTGGAAAGTACTTGCCGCCAGTAAACTTTCCAAATGTAAACGAGGATTTAGAGTGCACGCCTACTTCGCTGTCGGTATGTTCGCCACCGTTTTACGCTTGTGTTTTTTACATTCCATCTTTAAAATTCATCTTTTAAAATGCCTAAAGCGAAACTCAAAAAACTTGAACATTGAAAAAAGTGGGTAAAAGGACGCGAGAAAATATATCATATAAACGATGGCAGTGTGTTTTGCAGATCTAGTTCAAAAATTGTAAGTACAAAATTTGATATTAGGTTATGTTTTAAAGATAATTTGTTCTTATATGTATATGTATGTGCGTAGCTGCTCTGCGAACAAAAATCTTATTTAATACAACATAAAGCTGGCAAAAAGCATAAACAGAATATAAACATTAATAAGAACCAATTGCAAATCCAAATTGCAGATGACAGTTCTAGCTGTCGCAGAATTCCGGAAGCACCCAGGTGGACGCTCAACTCTACTGTATGCATTAAAAATAAAATAAAAAAATATTATACACGTCAGCTACTGTTTTTAAATAAAAACCTAAAAACCTAAAAACCTAAAATCTTACCTATTTTACATTTTTTTGCTACCTTTTAACCTAACTATTTCATGATTTTTAACAACCTAAATTCCCATCTCTAGTGATAACCATTGGAAATAAATTAATTGCAGTTTTTCTAAAGCTCCACTTTATGTGTATTGCAATCGTTGACCACTTGTTGAAATTAATATTTTAAAATAATGAATACCTACCAAATCAAGAAATTCGCGAAAACCTCATATTTACGGACGAATTTTTACAAACAAAAAGGCAGATTTAATAAGGCTAGAAATACTATAAAGTGGGTCCAGTTTTATTACTTTGTTTAAATTACCTTCTCTGGTCAAATGATTTAAGAATATACAGAGTGTACCATAAATCCGGGACACAACATTTGATCTAATTTTTAAATGGAACACAATGTATATTCTTTCATTGTTGGAATCTGCTTCATGTAGGCTTTACAAATCAGTTTCATTGTTAGGAAGCAGATGCAACGTTACCAAGTTATTCACCTTATAATAAAATTTAACGGTAAATCATGGACATGGAAAAAATTCAACAAAACCTTATTATAAGAGATCAATGAAAGAATCTGGGTATGCAAGTACCCAAGCTATGTGCCAAAACATTTACAATATTTGGAGTCACGTTGACACACAGGATGTTCTGAAACAACGATCGAATTTTGCTATTTTTAAATGGCTAAAACATATCGAGATTGACCGTTATTTACCAATTAAAAAGTATTATTAGATTATAGTCCATATGCTACTATTGAATAGCTCATAAGATGAGCACTCAGAATTTGATGCTATGTTCAGGGTGTTCCAATTGAAAAAAAAAGAGTTTAGCCATTTGAAAATAGCAAAATTGTATCGTTGTTTCAGAACACCCTGTATATTCTACGTGACTCAAAATATTGTGTATGTTTTGGCACATTGCTCGGGTACTTGCACACGGATATTCTTTTATTGATCTCTTATAATAAGGTTTTGTTGAAATTTTTCCCACGTCCATGATTTTTCGTTAAATTTGATTAAAATGTGAATAACTTGGCAACGTTAGATCTGATCTTAAAAAATAAAAATGATTTGTGAAGCCCACATAAAGCAGATTCTAAAAATGAAATAATATACGCAGTGAGCCATTTAAAAAAGAGACCAATTTTTGTGTCCCGGATTTATGGTACACTCTGTACACTCGAAAATAATTTTAAAAAGTAATACATCAAGTGTCCAATAGTTCAAAGAACTTCCAATAAGATTTTTTTCCTCAATTTTCCTTAGTCTAGCAGCAATTGTCCGAGCGAGGATAGCTGGCCCACCCTGTATATATCTATAAATATTAGTAAATAATAAAAATGGGGTACTTGATACGGATGGTGATGTTGATATTGCACAGAATATTATGTTCTAAACCTTTAATAATAATCACTAAGAGTTTCGTAACGTGAGCGAATGACTTCAAGATCATTACGCAATGCATTATTACCTACATTTAGATATTATATAAATCCACATAAGAGTATTAGGTGCTCAAAAACTGAGTGATTGGCGTGATTAATTTGCCAGTCGTGGATTGGCATAATCACAAAGCGTGATGAATTAATTTGGGTTAATTGGATTTGGCTCTACGATGAGATGCGCGTGGATTACTTGTAATTAATGAATTATGAAATGGAGTAATAAGACGTTTATTCGTTCTAAATAATCAAACCTTTTGCTTGCATAATGAAACATATCCACCTAATTAACAATAATTATATTTCCCATAGGTTCTAAATTTTTAACCCATTAACGTTATGGTATATAAAATAGTACATTTAGAATTCAGCTGTTTATAAAAAAATAAACACTGAAATATCGAGATCAATATTACTGTGGGGAAAAAACACCGATGATTCCCTAAATTATTAATATAATTATTCAAGTTCTTAGTTTACCACACGTCGTGATAGTCATTATTGATAACGAAAAATTTCGAAGTAACAGTCTTATATTCACAGATAGGGTCCGCGTTTCTAGCAAATTTGCTATTTACGTATATTAATTGTACACTAACACAATTTTAAATGTGGACGAAACGCAACAAACTGAGTTTTTTGACACCTATTTATGCTTGTTTTGCTTATTTATAGCGTTTTAGCTTTTTTTATATTTTCTTGGTAAATCTACTTTTTTTTGCTTGTTTAGCAATTTTTCAAAGTTTCCTTCATTGCAGGTGCCAATTTTATTTGCCTAAATACTTTTATTGATTAACGATTTTATACTCGTAATGAGGAGAGATGTCTCATGATTCATTCATTTGGAATGTATGGTTCTAATTTTCTTGAACGTGTGTCGACACTTATACTCACGTGGTTGGCGAGATGTTTCGTTGCGCAAAAATGCGCCGGGCCAATTAGGCCTACAAATTAGTTCATTTGTATCGCGTTTATGTCAAATATCTGATGCTATAATTACGCTGTGTATGTTGTGGGTGTATAAGTACGTAAAGACGAAATAATAAATAATTGTTCATTTAATTTTAATAAATAAATTGCAAAATTTGATTTTTTTTAGATTTATTTACTTACAGTTCACTGAACTGAATATCATTTTTTAAAATTTTTAAACCGAAACTAGTCAGGCGATAGAAATAAATAATAAAATAAAATAAATATAAATACCAGTAAGTACTTAATACAACAACCTCAGATACAAATAACTGGTAATTAGGGATAAAACCTTGAACAGAAGATAATTGTTCGTCTATATTTTATAATTTTTCACCTTTATATCGTCAGTAAAGTTTTTCCACCTCCAATATCCAATAGAAAAGCGTGGAAAGAAATAAAACAAACCCTCGACAGCCACTACACCTACAATTGTACATTTTGTCATTATCGTACTCTTGTTATCGATAAACAAATTATCATATATCTGGTAACACTGCTTACGAGGTATTAGAACTTCACAGGCAATATTATTTGTGCCACAGGAATATAAAATACAGTGGTTATAGTTAATTGTTGCTAGACTACGTTCAAATGTTTTTATTCTATTTGTTACTATCAATGTCCTTATAGCCCAATAACCCTACACCATAATTGGTAGAAGGAAGAACGATATATATATATATATATATATATATATATATATATATATATAGAATTATATTGCTTATATTATATATACTGCGTTTCAAAAAAAATGTACCACCTAGAAGGAGTTGACGTAGAACTCTGAAATTATGTGAAAATAGTTAGTATGTGTTGAGAAACAATTGATTAAATTTTCATCGAAAAATAATAATATTTATTAAGAAAATAATTAATAATGTGTTGCATCTCCGCGCACTCTTATGCATTCAGCAACCCTTCTGGGCATGCTGGAAATCAAATGGTCCAATGCATCTTGAGGCGCATCCTCCCAACAATTTAAATGAATTAAGACACCATCTTCAGATTGCCTGGGATGAGCTGCCTCAAGATGCATTGGACCATTTGATTTCCAGCATGCCCAGAAGGGTTGCTGAATGCATAAGAGTGCGCGGAGATGCAACACATTATTAATTATTTTCTTAATAAATATTATTATTTTTCGATGAAAATTTAATCAATTGTTTCTCAACACATACTAACTATTTTCACATAATTTCAGAGTTCTACGTCAACTCCTTCTAGGTGGTACATTTTTTTTGAAACGCAGTGTATATATATATACTATCAATGTCACTATCCTCATTACTGCTTCCAGTACTTACCTTATCATCTCCTACATTAATAATAATTGTTCATGCACCTGGTCATATCGTTTTTGAATGTCCCACCATACACACATTTCTCTCTCCGCACGTTGAATACATTAGCTCCAATTTTCGCCAGTCACCTGTTGCAAGGCCCGTTTCCACATTGCAAGAACTTGCTCATCACCATATCCTTCACTGCCAATATTTTTGTTATAAAATGTTTTGCAATTTGCCCATGCAAGTTCTATAGGGTTGAATTGACAATGATATGGTGGAAGGCGCAGAACGGTATGTCCCCATTTGTTAGTCAATGCTTCGATCTGGTAGCGTTTCAGTACATTTACTGCTTTTGCTAACTGTAACAGTTCTACTTTTAGCATTTCAGTCGAATATACGATACTATGTTTCTTTAAAAAAGTATACAAATCCTCTTTGTTCCATGAAGCTGTTGGCAATTTTTCCACAACCGTGGAATGATTGAGGCATTGTCAAGAATGATGACACTTGGCTCGTTTAAATTGGGCAAGAGTTCGTCCACAAACATTTTGACGAAAATATTAGCAATGAATTGGGAATATATCCATCTTTTCATATTATCATGATAATTTGCAGTTTTACATTTTATCGAAAATATTAGCTATGAATTGGGAATAAATCCATCTTTTCATATTGTCATGATAATCTGCAGTCTTACATATTGACGAAAATATTAGCGATGTATTCCCAATTCTTTATTGCCTGCACTCGGAACAAAAAATCTAAAATGGAGAATAATTATTTCATTTATTAACAAACTTAATGAACTAAGTTAGCTTACCGTTATCCTTCACCATTTGTTTCTTTCTCGTACTTTTTTATCTTGATCAGGTAACGTTCGATATGATGACCCGCGACTAAATATCCACGTTTCGTCAAGAAAAACTGGATCATAATTTGTGCCATTTTTATTATGAAAATATTAATTAAACAACCTTGTTTAGCTCAACACACAAAATTTAAATACATCTTGTTGTCAAGCCTGCCACAACGAATATACTGTGATGGGTGTCACTAAAATAATATACAGTGAGCGCCTAAAGTATGAAATAAATTCATTAAAACCGAAATAAACAAATTTGGAAAAAAATCCTTGAACACATCGATTTTTTTTGATAAAAATACCCATTTTTGCATGACAGTCGATCTTCAACCGTCATTTGTTTTTGAGTAATGACGTCAACCATTGTTTTTTAAATGACAACCCCCTATGTTTGTTCTTGATTTTGAGAGATCTTTTCATTGTCAAAGTGACAGTATCAATATATTGCCATGTTACATAAAGACATTTTTCGAGTAAATGACAATTGAAAGTGAAAACAGCAAATCATGAAAAATGAAGCAAAAACATCATCTGATTAGATTTAGTTTTTCAAGGTGCTTTAGGTTGAAAGAAACCATAACCCCACGCGCTATTATAAGCCGTCTGCTATTAGCCAGAGCGGTACAAAACTCGTATTGCAATTTAAGCATAATGGCACATTTAACTGTCACACAATATTTTTTTTATATATCCCTGGAAACATCCAGGTTTTGGATATCTTTCACCAGTTTGTCGAAATTTAGATTCAATCTTACAAACTATAGAATGGCTGATGGGGTGATCTGGATATTGTGCATTAAACTAATCGCATACTTCCTGCCGAGTTCTTATCCCAACATCCGATGAAAATTATTAAAAGATGATTTTTTGTGTGACAGTTAAGTGTGCCATTATGCTTATTTACGGGGAAGAATGTATACGGAGAAGATTACGTTACTTTTATTCTCATTTTTTCAAAACAATAATAATTGACGGGGAGAGATTTTTATCTTGAGTCAACGAAATATCTCGAAAACTGTGCATCGGATTAAAAAATGTTGTAAATGACATTTGTTTGTGCCAAAGGGCCTATCCATTTATATCAATCTCGACCCTCACCCCCCACCCCCCGCTCTTATGATAGGGCTCGGGTCAACTTTGAAATTTGAAATATCGTTGGATAGGCCCCTTTGGGACGAAAAAATTTCATTCACAACATTTTTTATTCTCAGCGCAGTTTTCAAGATATTTCGTTGTCTCAAAATAAAAATCTCTCCTGGTATACCCGGTAATTATTTTTTTTTCAAAAAAATATTGCAATTAATGTTTGTCCCGGTAGAATCCAAATCTGTAATAAACAATGTTTTCGAGATATTTCGTTGTCTATTCCACGAATATAAATTACATGGAGCCACACCCCTACCTAGATAAGGCTGAAGTACCGTCTTCGCTGAGTAAAGCTCGGGCCGAGGCGATTCTTTGTTTTAAGGATGGACCCAAGTTCGACAATACCGGAAAGGTGAGGGAAAGAAAGAGAAAAGGGGGTGTAACAGAATCTTACATCTGCTGTATCTCTAATTTCTCCAGGATAATATTATTCCGAGGCTTAGGGAACTCTTTAAAGATATAAATGGCCCCGACCTTATCAACAAAAGCATATGGTTTAAGCAGGACGGTGCTCCTCCGTACTATTGACTTTTGGTTCGCAGCTACTTAAACTAAAATTTTCCGAGACGTTGAAAGGAAAGAAGCGGAGCAATTGAATCCCCAGCTCGTTCACCAGACTTAACTCCTCTGGACATTTTCTTATAAAGCCATCTAATAAGTGGTGTATATGTTAACAGGCCACATAATTTAAAAGATTTTAAACTTCGTATTCTTGTCGAACTAGCTGCCATTCAAGAAAACGGGTTACATACTTCAATTGAATCTTTTAAAAATTGTTTAAATTATTGCCAAGAAGTAATGGGAAGGTTCGAATATTTAATTTAATATTCATATTTGATCCAGTTGATTTGGTTGCTTTTTTATAATTATGCAAATTTTTAATCTTCTTGTTTTTTTTTTCTCTAATTTTTAAAATAAAATATACAGACTCGAGATTTTTTCTGTATAGTGAAATTAATAACGTCCTGATTAAGTGGTTGAATGAACGATTAAGAAATATTAGAGAAACATTGCACTTGCTCCAAGATTTCAATAATCGGCATCCGTCCTGTATCACAAAAAACAATCTGAGATGATTACAGAGTCGTTTACAAACAAGCTACAACCTGTGCCAAGATTAAGGCCTATAATTCATATATTGAGTCTAGGACTAAGGTGTCCAAGGTAATATGGACTGTGACTAACTCGCATCAAGAGCGACCGACACTACCGACAGATGTGGCATCACCGCTGTTGAATTCAATTATTTCTTTGCCAGTATAGTTGAGGCAATACGCAGTAAGACACCCTACTCTTCTAACTACCGATGGGAGCTTACTCCATTTGGCAGAAACTTTGTGTTCTCGTTCCAGCAGGTTTCTCCCATCTCCGCGCGAGACGCTATCTGCAATCTGAGAAATAGCAGAACCCTAGACAAAGACCACCTTAGCGTAAACATGCTAAAATGCACTGGTGACACCCTGATAGTTCCTCTAACACGACTGATTAATAAGATTGATTATAATGTCCAATAGATTCCCGGATGCTCTAAAATCTGCCAAGGTCCTGCCTATCTTCAAGAGTGGCAACGCCGGTGACATTAATAACTACAGACCACTCTCTCTGCTCCCAACCCTGTCCAAGATTGTTAAGACTATTGTCAACAGATAGGTTGTCGTCTACCTTGAGCTCTACTGTCCGCGGGTCGGTTTGGCTTCAGGGCGGGCCACTCCATCTAGGATGCCCTGGTCGAGCTCACCCAGTTTGCCTATGAGTGCTTTGAGAATAGAAAACACTGTGTGGGCTTCTTTGTTGACCTCAGCAAATCCTTCGATTTTGTCTCTCAAGATCTGCTACTGAGGAAACTCTACAAGTACATCTTTGACCAGTCTAGCATGGATTTAATTCAATCCTACCTACACAACCGTAAGCAGGTGGTTGTCCTCGATGGGTCCCAGTCTACCTCTAGATCTCTGACATACGGAGTTCTACAGGTTTCTATCCTTGAACCCACACTGTTTCTAATTTTTATTAATGACCTACGGCTCTTGACGATGTGCCAATGTTCCTATGTACTGACGACATAACGATCATCCGGGTGCTGATCGCGCCACAGCGGAATTTAAGATGACCGCTGGGGTACAACAGGCTTCTTCATGGTGCAGTCTGAATTAACTAGTACTAAATTAAAGCAAAACTGCAAATATACACTTCAAACTAGGTGGTGCCTCCGACGAGGCTCAGCCGCTCTGCTTTTTGGGCCTGCACCTCGATCCGACCCTGGACTAGCAAAAGCATGGAAGGTAAGGGCCTACGCTCCCTACGCAACCTATCCACCAGGGTATCGCACCATGCCCTGCAGACAGCCTACCTCGCCCTAGTGGAGAGGCACCTTCGGTGTGCCATTTTGGTATGGGAGCACTCCTCCCATTACCGCATCTTTTCTCTACTAGGGCAGAACTGTCCCACTTTGTTGAGAGCAGAATACTAACCCTCCCAATTCCCATCAATATGCATTATGGGATGCCTTTTGGCTATCTTATGTTATTAAATATAATTTTAAATTTAAATTTTGGATTGTTTTGTGATCTGGATGACGGCATACATAAGGTGACCAGACGTCCCGATTTTGGCGGGACAGTCCCGATTTTTAGAAGTTTGTCCCGCGTCCCGCGACGTTGGAAAAAAGTCCCAATTTTTGAAAGACTGGGTTTTTTTTGGGGGGTGATCTTTTATTCGCTATTTTGAAGTTATCAGCTTATATATTTCGCCAATATCTGTATTTGGTAGCGGCGCTGCACGGCCAAAATAAAAATCGGTACTTTAAAAACATGCCTCGTATTTATTATATTTGTAAATTTATTGGCCGATTTCAATAAAATGAAAACAAAACTAAATGGCTCAATATGTCTACAAAGGGGCTTTATTTTTTTTTGTGCAAAATTTACAGACTATCGCTCAAATGAAAGTTGATTCTGCAAAAAAAAAAGAAAATTAGGGCTCCTTTGTAGAACATGTGGAGACATTTAATTTAGTTTTTGTTTTATTGAAATCGGGCAATAAATAGTTAGGGAGTTATGAAGTTATTGGTCAGCGGCGTTTTTTAGGAGACACCCTGTATATTTTGCGTTCTTTGTTAATTTATTTAAAAATCAACCCCCCACCCCCCCCAACCCGCTGTCCGCTTTTCTATCGTTAGGATCTGGTCACCTAAGGCATACAGTGGATTATAATCTATTTCTCACTGGACAAAACTATAATTGCAATTATTGAATAAATAGAAATTTCATTACCATTAGTATCTTGCAAACCAACATAGTATACTAAGGCTCCGTATTTGTTGTTTTATCTAATGCGATTGGTAATAACGAAAAAACATAAAATACATTAAAAATCTCTGCTATGGTCCACGTGCACAGATATTACAAAATGCTGCAAAAGAATTTACAGGAATAGATTTATTTTACACTTTTTTTGTAGATAATTAAATATTCTGTCGATTGCCCCATCATACAAAAATACATAAGAAAATGAATTATGACATTTTGACCTATACCTGTAAATAACTGAACTTATGAAATAGTAAAATATCAACACATACGAATTTTTGTAATGATAGAGCCATACTTCTGCTACAATATGCGAAAAGTCCCTATCTCATTCATAAGAGAAATTATGAATATTTTCAAATCGTCTATTTCAAGGGAAAATTTTGGTAATTATCTTTTTCCTCAAAAACTACTAAAGATAAGCGCTCTACAGGTTTAATAATATGTGTTCAGAATTGAACGAGCAATCTGAATATGTAAAAATATGCAGAGTGTTCTATTTAAAATAATAAAGGTGATAGCCACTTCCGGTAGAAGCGATAGTGATAGAAACATGTACATACGTATTTTATTTTAGGATATCACGACGAACTATATTTTGTGATTTTTTTCAAATTTTTATTTTATCAGGAAACTTATCAGCTTTTAACTAATGACTTGCCTAGACACCCTGTATAATAAGACGCAAATTTCTGTTTTTTTAAATTTCAATTTCACCTGTAAACGGCCTCACTTTCGAGATTTTAGTATTCTGTTTTTTATTATTTTCATTTTCTGTAGAACGAAGACCTGGGGGTTAATATTGACTCACCATGCATGTGAGATTATTAGAATCTATCTGAATTCTACTGTGTTCATCCGCAATCTTATTTTCTTTACCCTTTTTAAATTTCATTTCATAATCAAACTCTTCTAATTTTAGTCTCCAACGGATTATTACTCGATTTTTTTAAGCAAATACTCATTTGTAGCTTGTTAATCGCTAAAAATATGAAATTTCCTTCCAAACAAATAGGGTCTAAAATATTTACTTGCCAAAACTATAGCTAATCATTCTTTTTCACCATTCTATAATTTATTTATGATTCATTCAAAGTTCTCAAGGCGCTAAATTTCTCGATAAAAGAACCAATATAGCAAAATTACTTACATACGTTGTTAAGTTAAATGTTTCAGAGAAGTCTGGGTATTGTACAGGGTCCCCAGAGAGGTATGGTATTTTTGAAAATATTAATACATTGTCACGCACTTTTTTTCATACGAATTTTATAATTTATTGTCTTCATATGTTACTGGTATATTTTCATTTGAGAATACATAACCGAACAGAAAGAAAAATTATCAGCTGCTAACAATCACATCAGTTAGGTGGCGTCCATTTTTGTCGAGTCCACATTCCCACGCAATGAAATCAGGCCGCTGTCTAAACGTTGTAAAATAAATGTTAAATGTAAATGTTGTCTTAAAAATGTCATAGTTGCTCTTGATGTATGGCAAGTCGCACAATCTTGCTGGAGCCAAGAGTGTTGGGATCGACCATGCTTGAAATGAGTTTGGACAATTTCGCGAGCCGTCTATAAGAACATATTTTGCGACATCTCCAAAAATCTTCAAAAGACAAAAGATTCTTATAAAAAGCTAAAGAATAACCCTTTCAATGTTTGCCCCTTGTGCAGTAAATACCCTATGTGAAAGATTTAGAAAATTATAAAAAAAGTTTTAAAATTTCAATTAAATCATGTGTATGAGAAATATAATAATAATCATATTGGGAAATTTATCACATTCGTATTATTAGATCAAAATTGACACTTTATGTTCACCACAGAGTGTTTCAATTGCAAATAATTGGATGGAATAAATTGAAAATTCCAATTATATTTATATATAATTGAATTTATATATAATATTTATTTAATTTAAATGGAATCTGCCTAGTACAACTATCTAAAGGTTGTAGCTTCTCACAACAAATGTAACTTTTAGCAATAAATTAGAATTAGAAAATCAAGAGAAATTACCGGTATTGTTACCGTATATAAATTTTACAAATCAGTATACAATGAAAATTAACATTGCTAGTTTTACGTTAAAACTAAATGAAGTAAAGTTGGACAAATTATGAGAGTTGCAATACATGCGGAAAATATAAATTCAAGATATAATAATAACCAATTTAATAATATTGACTTTTGGAATATTTTATTGTATTGTTCATTTATAAGTTTAGGTATCATGTTTGTTTTAATTATGTATTTTAAAATAATTATAGAAAATTAATAAAAGTATAACCAGAATGAACTAATATAAAACATTCCCGTTCATGTGTATAAAATATTACTCCTAAAAAGTCTGTTTTTAAAAATAAAATTGATAAATTCAAGTCGTTAAACTTACATGTATTTCCTTTACATCACACTATTCGGTAATTGTTCGATTAAATTATCAATTTGAATCCGGTAGGTAGTTCTAACAGCATCAGAGCCGGTAGGGGTCGCTAAGCAATACTTACCGGAATGTTTAATTTTTTTAAATCAAATCTGACATTAATTAGAAATGCAAACATACTTTTACATAATTAATTATGTATTGGAAATATTAACCTGTACCATTATTGAACAATTTGTATTGCCCTTAACACTATTTCCGGGGTTCTTGCTCGATGTCGAGGTAGAAATGATTATGACGTCTATTTGAAAGTGACTACAGGAAAAAAATGATGTGATTTTCACATTATATTGTGATTTTTTGATTTTTTAACTAAAAAATGATACAGAAGAGACTTACAGTAGCAAGTAAAATGCTTTATGATTCACGTCCGGTAGTACTTGTAACAGTTACTCGTTTAGCCATTCTTGACTACGCTCCTGACGTCGCCTCGGCCATAATGTCTAACTCCTACTGTTACAAGTAACCTACCGGACTCGTAACGTAAAATACTATTATAGTACATAATGCATGTAAAAAATAGTCGATAATATTTTTTACAAAGTAACATTGATCGATTGAGACACCACATAACGAAGGATGAACAAAGGGACCACATATACAGAAAATGGCTGAATATTCAAAAAATATTGAATTTACTTTTCGTTTACTTGGAATACCAGTCCGACATGTGCTCCTGGTACCAGACTTGTATATATATTTAAAGGTACTACTCTGTTAGTTTTATATTGCAAAGTGATTAGATCATATTATATCCCAGTTTCATAATAAATTAGAAATAATAATCAACCTTTTTAAAAAGGTATAATCTACAGAAAAATATATTCAGTCTGGAAATATGTATAATGTTTGATGTTTGATATATTTCAAAAAAATTATGTCATCAACCGGGGTACGTCCTAAATGACTTTATATATCGATATCCTTGTTTAGGCGCATGAAATTATAACAGACCAGTGAAAAAATGATAGAAAATGATAAAATTAAAATGTATTAGCTAGCAGATATAACATATCATTGAAATATCACACTTTCTTCTAAATACCCGTAATTTACTCATTTATCAATGACTTTCATACATTAATTATCGTTTGCAGCATAATTTAAACATGGCACATTTATCAAGAAATGAATTATAATTAATTTATGCACTACCATTGAACTGGCCGCCTGCGATTTCGAAACGAACTAGTTTTATAGATTAGATAATTTTTCCAATTAACCCATTAGCAGTTTAATTTGCATTGTATTATGATATCATGCTATAATTTAATAATTGGTACCCAATTTTCTTAATTGTTATATTTCAAGTGATTATTTTTGATTAAAAAATGGCAAAAATTGATAACTATAGAAAAAAAAATTCTTAAAGAAATATATATATATATATATATATATATATGGTGTTCAAATTAAACTACCTAAATCACCATATGGATCCACCAGATGACGCTTTAGGGTTATATTAGATTAGATGAGCTCGTGATGGCTAGTAACAGCCTTAGAGCACTGCGGACTGTGTAGATCTTTTGTACTGATATCCTACTGCTGGTAAGTTCTCAGTAAATCAACTTCTTTAGTAAAGTTGACTGGTGTCCTGGGAGGCAGTGCCCTTATTTGAGACGGCAATGTTACCTTTTCTCCGAGAATAACCTTCCTTGTGGTAGCTAATGCTCCACTCTCACGTAGTATGTGTTGAGCTGTTTCTTGTGCATATGACCTGGTATATTAGCGCAGTGCACTGTTTTGCACTTCTTCTCCATTTTTTGATACCAGCCTTTCTGTGGTCGTTTGAGACCCCACATGAGAGTTCTGGTCCTATAATAGCAACAACAACTATAAACCTGACAACTAAGCCAAAATTTAAAAATGTATCTGTAATAGCCGTCTATTATCATGTCATTATAGTTAATCCCATCAGTTGAAGTTTCAAGATTTATAAAAAATCAATGTTATTTTTCTATTTCGATATTACATTGTCCACTTTGTACAACTGTTTACAATATCTATTTATGTAACCAGTGAAATGCATAATATTATGGAACGAAGATCGTACGAGTAATTTGTCCCTAAAAGTTGTCCCTCTTTAATTAAAAGTTGATGTATTTCCACGATTTCGCGAATAATAATTATATTCGTAGATATTCAGAACGTTTTCTATCTCCCGGGACATCCTTTAAACTATTATAATTGTAAAACTTAATAAAGGCACGTTGATGTGTCTAAACTTGAGTTACACAAACAATAAAATAGAGTGTTAATTATAACAAAAACAAATTAATGATTATTTATCTTAAAATATAAATTATCATAAAATTACGGCTGAGAATATGTATATCTATATAGTATATCTTCTTAGTATTTTAATACTTTCAATATTTACGTTATCTAGTTTTTTATTGTCAAATAAACCCTGTGTTCCACGTGTTCCCGTGTTCCACGCCCATGGACCATTGAAATTTTGTGGGTTCCCGATTAGGTAATTTTTTTTTTAATTATCCAAATATAGCCGATTCGGTTCTCCTCAGGTAAAATACTTTCAACCCTCTATCACTTCGGTTCTACTGGAAGTAGCCATCAAATTTTGGTTTTTTTTAATATAAAAACCCTAGATATTATTATGTTTCTGGCTTCCCCAATAAATTTTAAACATCTTTTGTATAGATGTGTGCACACCTATATTTTTTACTTTCTGAGATAAAAAGTAAATTCTATGATTTTGACCTCCAAAAAACGTTATGAAAAGGGGCTTCGATTTCTCTTACAAATAAGAAAAAAACGGAAAATTTATCGCGAATTGTATCTGAAAGCTACGTCTTTAAATGATATACAGAGTGTCAATTTGAAAACTTGCCATCGAGTTTTTTTCATAGAAGATACTAGATCAAATCAAATCAAATAAAATCAATATTTATTTACGAATAATGAAGTACAGGCAATACACAAATAATATTACAATAAGCTACATATCTGCACATTCATTTACATGAAGCTCGTCACAAATATTTCGGGTCGTGCTGTCCCCGACAACAGAATTATTATCATTTTGACTTAGGATATATAAGACATACGCTGGAGTTTACAACTCCCTTATGTCATACAATTCCCTTTTGATAAGGTATTCAGATAATCTAATTTTAAACAGGTTTTGTTCGTTTATGTCTTGTAATTCGCGAGTTAGGTTGTTGTAGAATTTCAGCCCTTTATATGTTATAGATACTAGATACTAGATACTCAGATACTATTGAACAATTACGAGAAATAATAACACAAGAATGTTGAGCTATTACTAGACAAACTTTTCAGAAAGTTCGCGAGGAGTTCGAGAGCAGGTTATATTTTTGTCTAGAAAACAATGGAAACCATTTCCAACACTTACTTTAACATGTTATTTGAATTTAATTAATTGAACACTTTTGCAATTTATTTACACTTAATTCCGAATCTAGTTTACCAAATCATATTGTATTAATAATGTACATTTTCCAACGATGTATCACAAGTAAGGGGTCGCGATTAAAATTTTATATATGGAGGTGGCTATGGCTTAAAGGGTGAGTAGAGGATCGACACTATCTACGCCATTTTGGTTACCCATTCGAACCACTGAAACGGTTTTGAGTAATTTTTAAAATAATCAGGTTCTATGGAAAAAGTTTATGGCATGTTTTCAAATTGACACCCTATATGTTGCAGCACAAAATTTTGACAATTAGTCATTCAAAAATGTCATTAGTTAAGTGCCCACTTAAAATAAGGGTTTTTAATTTTTTTAAATGGAATGTCATAATTTTTATCTCATATAGCAATTGGCATGACAATTTGCTACAAACAAGTATTATACAGCCATATTCCCAAAATAAGTAGTTTTTGAAATTTTTCGAACATTGTAACTTCTACAACGTATAATTTTGCATATGCTATTTACACATGCATCATAGTTTGCGAAATATGCTTATTTTTCGTCACTGTGTTAACAAAGAAATTTCAATTTTCAATTTATTTTTAAATGTGTTAATATCGGATAGTCCAGTCATATTAGCCTCAAAAAGCCGTTTTGGCGAAAATAAATTATATACTCGTAGTTTTGAAATTTGGTATACATACTCTTGAATACTCTAGAATCGAATATCGTCGAGATTCCCCCCCGCCGGTGGGGGCTTCATTCCGTAATATTAAAAAATCGTCCCCCAAACGGTGAACATGTGTATTATTTTTCGCAATTATCTCGTAAACGGTGTACCGCTTATTTTTTTTTATATCGGGTAAACTTACTGAAAACATTTTTGAACAGAAATTATATTACACAGTTTGCCACAAAAGCTATAGTTCGCAATGTATATAGGCCGGAAGTAAAATTATCCAGTAAATACAGTCAATTTGACTTTTTAGCGGAATAAGTTATATTTATTTGGGTTTGGTAGTGGTATCGTTTTAACATTTTTTTTTTAAATTTTCTGTAAGCACTTACAAAAACATATTTTTAAATGAAATGCAAATTGTTGATAAAATATTATTATGATTATCGATTGGCACCCATTGTTGTCTCTGTATCAAGTTTTATTATTCGCATCATAATTCGTCAACTTATAATAACATACTCACGCTTACGATTTTAATACTTATTGAGAAATGAAATGTGATCTTTAAAAGAAGTAGATTAACCGCAATTCGCCGTAAGTGAATTATCGGTATTATCCACTAGTAAAAATATCCAAGTATTCATTGCACAATGTTTGATGCTTTGCAATTGTTCAAATCTTAAGGTCATTCTAGAGAAAATAAAATTTGAAATGTCACACCACAAATGACTATAACCTAGTTAAAGGTTTTTATTTTCACGAATGTGAATGTGTTGTTCCTTCAATTTAAATGAATTTTTGGGAAAGTATTCTCTATGCATAAGTACGAAATGCAAAAAAAATGTATTGGGGCTCATTTTTTTCATAGTTTTTGCACAGTTTACTTACAAAAACACGTTCTGAGTTGAAGATAGGTTAGAAAAGTGATACCGTACCTGTAAACTGAAATTTGAATCCAGTATTGCCATAATCATCGGAAAATATCATAAAAACCAGGCGTACTAGAATTTTTTTTTACGTTTCTAAAATCAGCTCAAAATTTTCTATCGGAAATAGCTATTTACATCTAAGGGACCAAAAGGGTGTTAACGAATGTTATTGATGAAGATACGTACATACACAATTCGGTCCTCTTGTACCCTTCGGGTGTCGAGGGATAGTTTCTTAGGTTGTTTTTTTGGCTGCTGCAATAAACCTGCCCTACTTGCTTCAGTCCTCACTATTGTACTTATCTTGTCTCCATGTTAGCCCACTGGTTTTTAGAGTTCCACTAATGACACCATTCCATGTGTCATTCCGGTCTACCTCTTCCCCTTTTCCCACATCTTATTGCATCCCAAATATGTCTCGTCTGTCTTGTTTCCTTCATCCTGTTCTGAGTTTGCTTGCAGTCATTTTCTGATTTGTGAGCGTTACATGTAAGCTCTTCTTTATATCTTCATTCTTGATTCTGTTTTTCTTTGTGACGCCTTCCACTCTTCTGAGATATTTCATTTCTGCTCATTGAATTCTGCTGTCTTGTCTTTTACTAGTGACCCTTGTCTCACTCTCATACGTGAGTATTTAATTTCTCTTGCTCTGGTTTGATTCTTCGTGCCTTTGGATTTGGTTCTGGTTCTCTTGCTTGTGTTACGTATATTACTGGTAAATGGTGATTGCTTCCTATTTCCGCACTTCTTTGGACTCTCACATCTGCAATTTTGCTTTTATTTGCTCTCTCCGTGATGAAGTAGTCGATTATAGAGTTTTCGTTTCTGGTAGGCATTACTCTTGTATACTTGTGGATGCTTTTATGTAGGTAAAATGGATTTGTTACAACCAAGTTGTTATTCATGCAAAACTAAATTATTTTCTTGCTATTCCTATTTAATTCCTTTTCACCATTCTTCCGATAACTCCATCATATTGCTCCGCCATGTTGCATACCCTTCTATTTAAATCTTCTACAATGAGACTGTCTACATCAAATTCTTTATACAGAGTGAACAACAATAATTGAAGTCAAGTTAAATTTCCCGCCGAAAACACTGGGGTATTTCTTCGCTCCAGGTTTATTATTAATTAAATTTACTGTAAAGCCAAAATATTTGACAGCCCCAGCCCAGTGCCGCCCGCGTCATATTATTATTTATTACCATTGTGCCAATTCTTCGCATATAGTTATTTTGTCTTCTGCTTCATAAACATCAGTTCCTATCAGGACTACTCTGAGTAAATCTTTGATTTCTGGTAAATGATTTGCAATTTTTAAGGTTATAAAATTATAAAAGTTAAGTTTTGTTCTAAATTTACAGAGTTTAAGTGAAATCGCTTTCCTATTGCAATGGTTTTTACACCACAACATGATGCCTTCATCCTGAAGGCTCATTATCGAAGTGGAACACTTAATAAAGACGGGACATGGACATATTCATTACAATCGTGTATGAATCAATTTAACGAAGCCTTCCACGATGTCAACATTACTTACAAAATATTTATCAAACATAAAACCCGTATTATTCACCGCTTTGAAGGAAAGAATTGTATTTGTAAGGGCAAGTCAACTGGAAGACCGTCTACCTTAACAGAAGAGATTGTTGCCGATGTCCAACAACGGCTTGAACAAAGTCCAACAAAATCTATGAGAAAACTTTCAGCACAAACAGGTTGGTTTATAATTTTAGGGTGCAAAAAAGTTATTTTTTATCATTCATGTTGCCTTTATGGAATACAAATTTTAATGATTAAATCCGCTTACAGGAGTATCGTATCGGAGTTGCCGAAAAGTCGCGAAGAAAATTCTCCATTTGCACCCGTGTAAGGTATCGGTAGTTCAACAACTTCACCCACTTGATTTTCAAAAAAGAATTGATTATTACAATTGGTTAAATCAGCATTTAAATGATAACTATACGCTGGACAGGACCTTTTTCACTGATGAGGCGTGGTTTCACTTATCAGGATATGTGAACAGCCAAAATTATCGTATATGGGCTACAGAAAATCCTCATACGTTCATCGAAACAGATTTACATCCACTTAAAATTGGTGTTTGGGTAGCAATTTCGAGACGTCGGATAATTGGCCCAATATTTTTTGATGAAACAATCAATGCGGAGCGTTACCGAACAATCATTCTGGATGCATTTCTTAATCAGGTGCATGATAATGGGTTATTTTCAGCAAGACGGAGCCACTGCTCATACTGCGTTTGCGACAATAAATTATTAAAGGGAATTTTACGATGATCGATTGATAAGCTCAACATTATGGCCACATATATGATTTTTATCTTTTCGGCCATTTTAAAAATAATGTTTTTTAAAATAGGATGCACAACCTAAACCAACTCCAAGAAGCAATTGAAGAAGAGATAAGAAACATAACTCTAGAGCAGCTACAATATGTTTTTGAAAATAAAAAACGTAGAATTAACATCTGCTTTGAAAACGAAGGCCGCCATTTTCAACATGTGTTGTAAACTTTAATTGTGTAATTATGATTAAATATTTAATTCATTTTGTTGTTGTTTTCTTTGTTGTTTGCTACGCTACTGGAAAAACAATCTAGGGGATATTCTTTTTATATTGTCAGTTATACCAACATGCGTATTTGGTTGTCTACCTATCAAACCTCAAGCAATGTTGCTCACACTGTATGTGTTTTGCATCAGTTGCTAGAACTCTTTCGCTTGAACATTTTCGTGTTCGTTACAACCATATGCTACAATTATTCGGTATTTCTGATTCCTACTCTGTTCCATTTCTACTACGAGTAGTAGTACTCTTTCTGAAATGAATTTAACTTCTTTCAACTGATGTTTGTAGTCATTAGCCAAGATACAACCAACTCCTGCCTGTACTCAGGTATTTTTGTGACACCACTGTACAAAAATATATATTCTGCGTCCCAATCTATACAGTCTTTGCCTTTTTTCTTAGTCTCGGTGACAGTCAGTATTTTTATACTTCTGGCTGCCATTTCTATTACGATTTCCTTTTCTTTTCCAATGATTCCTCTCGCATTCCAAGTAACAATTTTCCATTCTTCTGTCTCTCGTTTTTGTGTCGCATCTCAGTTTTCCAGTATTTTCTTTCTTCTTCTGTTTGTATTTTTCCATGTGATTGTCCTTATCCGTTGCTTTTGTCATTATCCATTTTCTCTATTAGTTTTTTGTAAGGTCACCTATTAGTTTCATGCCCTTTACTGATTTATCCCAACCATATCCCTGTCCTTTATTTATATTTTCCTCTATCCATTTTTTACATTCTTCCCGTTAGCCTTTTCTTCCATAGCTTTACTTCCGACTTCCTTTTCTACTCGTCTACTTATGACAACAATGCAAGAGAAACATGAATGCAATGAAAGACAAACGAGTCAGGATGTGATCACACACAACAAGAAAAGAACACACAAACTTAGGGACCCTGAAATAGCTGTCCAATACATGGATATTATAATCAATGGTAAAACTAAAGGGTGTTTTTTTTTACAGGTATAGAACTTCCGATAGGGATATCTGTCAAACCAGCTGTCAAACTCGGCAACTGTATGTGACATTTATGTTTAGTATACTTTGGCAAATTACCATGCAAAGACTTACAGCCGAACAACGTTTGAAAATCGTTGAAATTTGTTTCCAAAATCCGTGTTCTGTGCGCCAAACATATAGAGCACTTCGATCACATAACGGTGCGCATAATCGTCCATCTGAGCAGCTTATACGCAATTCTATGGATAAGTTCGGTGAATAGGCTAAAGATAAAATGGATGTTGAACCAGATTTTCGCCGTCTTCAGGACGAAAATCATCTTCAGCGATGAGGCTCATTTCAGGCTTAATGGGTATGTCAATAAACAGAATTGCTGTTTTTGGAGTGAGAGCAATCCTCACGAGACTCTCCAGACTCCATTGCATTCAGAAAAAGTCACTGTTTGGTGTGGTTTGCTTGCCGGTGGCATAATTGGCCCATACCTTTCAAAACTGAAGACGGATCCAATGTAACCATCAATGGCGAGCGCTACAGGCAAATGATTCGCGATTTTTTTGTTCCCCAAGTCAATATTATTCGTCTTAGAGCTAAATGGTTACAGCAAGATGGCGCTTTTGGTGAGCTAATCATCTCAAGAAATGGACCTGTTAATTGGCCTCCTAGGTCATGTGATTTGACTCCGTTGGATTACTTGTTGTGGGGATACGTCAAGTCACTGGTCTATGCTGATAAACCAGCTACGATTGACGAATTGGAGATCAATGTTTGGCGCGTTATTGGCGAGATAAGGCCGGCTATGCTGGAAAAAGTGGTGCAAAATTGGACCGATATATTGGTCTTCATAAGACGCAGTCGCGGTGGGCATATGCCCGAAATTGTGTTCAAACACTAAATGCCATAAAATGTGTTAGCTATTAAAGCCAAAATATTATCCATTTCATTGTTTTTTTGTGTTTTATTTAAAAAAAAGTTCTATGCCTCTAAAAAAACACCCTTTAGAAGATAAACTAGGCCACCCCCTAGTTACGGATCAGTGTCGGCAGACGTTCAATTCGAGGGTAATACCATTCCACCAATTTAAAAAGAACAATTTTCGCGATTTTTGTTTTTTTCCATATTTACATTATACCTTAGGAAAGCAGAAGGACGAGATCAATGATACCAATTGTCAAGTGCAAAGCACTGGGAGTGCAAAGCTGAGGGTGGCAATTACAAGTGCAATAAAGACAATGCATCCCAATTTGTTTATTTGTCATTATTATATTATTATAAATCTGCTTGGTTTCATGAAAATCTCACGCCGCGTATACTGTATTAGAAATTATAGTACTGGAGGCATAATGTAAGTAAAAATAATTCAATCACATAAACAAGTCTACCTCATTATTTTCTATGATTAGTTCATAGCCTTCAGCGATTACACACAGAGTATCAATTTACATGTCGTTATTAATGATTAATAAAATATCCTTCGGTAATTATAACGTTTTTGTCCTAAATTTCAACGAATTTAATTCCCAATCTAGATTCAAATCTGTACCGTCCAATGATTTAAGCATAGCGATAGAAATCACATTTCTAACCAAAACTCAATTAACTTCCCAGCTGTATTAAAATGTAAATATCCAATGGTTTATTGAATATAAATGAAATTAATAGCTGTACGAGACTCTTGAACTTTACGTCTCTTACTCATCCATATCGCCAATGTGTCTAGATTTATCGCCGGCATCCTGTTAATTGCATTGTAACAACACTCATTACACGTATAATACGGCTGGTAACCGTGCTCGGATCATATTAATTAAAACTAATTGCGGCAAATTAGAGTGAGCGCGCGCGGAAAATGAAAATCTTTGACGGAATGGTGGTCGGTGGAAAAAAGGCAAGTGATTTTTCGTGCGGTCGCCTGATTTATTGCCGCAATTACTCGGCTCAATAGCAACGAGCGGATAAAAGCGTTCGGAAGGAGGTTAAGGTTGAGCGATTCATTTTCCTACTGGCGAGCCTGCTGCTCCGCGGAAGTGACCGTCTCTGCAGTGAATTTGTGACAAGGTTTTCCTTGCGGCAAAAATTGACGTCGGAAATTTCCACGCTTATATCATGGCGTGGGCGTTTACTGTATTCTTTCAAGGCACACATTAGTATCATATCGACTTCAAAAATAGCCAGAGAACTTAAGTTATAATATGCTCGTTTTATGTTTATTTGTTTTTTGTAAGAATAAGACTGTAAGGTATTGAAATATCGAATAACGAATAGTGACTGATATTCAAGGCGCGGATTTCTAGGTATTATGCTGTACATCAGTTTTAATAGCAGACCAAAATGGCCTCGTACCTAAACGAATTTCAGCTAATGAAGTAACGTGACAATTTTTTTTGGTGCTTTTATGCATATTTTCAGTTTTTAAGCTTATAATTGCTTTAATGCATTTTTTGTGAATATTTGTTTATTTTTTGTGCCTTTTCATGCTTTTTCTGCGTTTTTGTTCTTATTCTAATCTTTATGCTATTTTATTTGCTTATATTCTAAGATTTTTATGCATTTTTAAGCGCTTATTTTGTAATTTTTTATGCTTATGAATCCGCGCTTTGCTGATATTAATTGAGATATTTGGAATAATTTTAAAACAGATAATAATACGTGTAAAAAGATTCGACACACGAATACAACTAAATTAGCAGGTTAGAGTAGGGGAGCAGGGGAGAAAGATAATTTAAGGAATAATAAGTAATTTGATTGCGAAACCGTTGCGAAAAGAAATTAAGATAGCTGAAGTGGATGATGTTCGAGGGCGCGCTAATGTTAAGGCCGCGATAATCATTAATACTGCGAAACGGGGCATCTTGCCAGATTCTTAAAGAGCGCATAATGATTTAAGAGCATAGAAAGTTTATTCTTTATAAATTCTTAAGGTGTAGCGGTCCGGAAACGCCTTCGACAGAAACTGCCTTTTAATAATTAATTTGGCGCACAGACCTCCACTGTAGGCGACCGTACTCACACTTTTTTTTGTTGTGGTGACGTGTTTCCTATATGTGTGTGATTTTTAAAATCGCCGGCGAAATGCCACCATGAAGACAGAAACTAGTTGCCTTCCGTGTAGTGCAGAAGTGCCAGAGGAACCGTTTTAATTGGTATACCACCATCCGGTTTCCGGGATAATAAACGGGGACTCATTTAACCACCCTTGAGGGGATTGAGGCACCGAGCACAAGGCAAGCCACGTGTCCGGCCATTGTTACTAAGGCCATGTGCTTTGCAGGCGTTTTTTTTACGGGATAAGGGCTAAGTAGCTCAGCCAGCCAGTTTTTGGCTAGAGGCAGCGACCATCCTGCTCTGAGGTCTGGAATCGAGTGATCGGCGTCCCCGACGCTTATCGGCCGCCGCCCGCCCAGGAGCCGAGCTCAGCCCGCCAGCAAAGTCGCAGACGAGGAACACAGGCCAGATCTTGATATTTATTTATTTTTGTTCTCATTTGAATTTAATTCCATTTGATATATCGTTTATTTCTTTTGTGTAAAATTTGCGTTACGTGTTTCGTGCCGTACGTGTTTTGCGCTTGTGTAAGAAAAAGGTCGCTCCGATGGCCCTTTGAATCGCGCGATAAGAAGTTTGCGATATTCGGCCGAATATGGTGAACCCTGCGTGATAGGGTTGCGGACGGAGGTATTTATTTCAGGAAGCGTAGGCACGGTGTCCTGTCGTTTGTGTGAATAAACGCCGATATTTTACACCACAAAATTCACACCTGTTGTTTTTGTTCCCCCCACGTTTTCTCGATCGGGCATTGTTTTCAGTTTTCAGTTCCTATTCTCACTGCGAGATTTAAATCTGGTGGTGTTGGCGCCATATGGTCAGCCGTTGCGACAGTTCGTGATTTCTGAACTTCGCTGACTGTCTGCCGTCCACCCACGCAGGTAGGGTGGAGCCTCCCTTTGTGACGAAGTAGGGACGAGGTTAAAATTACGTGTAGCCTTTTTTAACCCCCCCACTCTCTGACACCGAGAGCCTGGCCCTCGTCACTGCTTCGAAGGGACCCTCCACTCGCTCCACGGCCTAACGCGCTGATTGCCCTTTAGGTACGTCACAAAAGTTGAAACTTATCAACAAATTTTGACTAATATGTTATCCCTTTAGTTTAAATGCATTTTTCGGAAAATATTAACTACGCATATGTACAAAATGATAAATTTTTGTGTGTTAGAGGTCAGGTTTTTTTTTAATTTTACAAAGTTTCTTAACGTAATTGCTTCATAGTATGGAAATTACTCGATGATAAAACTATACAAATTAACTTATTTTTTCCGTTATACTGCAGAATTGCGCTTGTATGTTGAGAGTCTATCTGAACGGTCCAGCAATAGTCGGCCGGCAAAGATGGGCTCCATTTTTCTTGGTATTGCTTCTCCATAACCGCAATATCCTGATGAAAGCGCTTTCCGTACTCGTCGTTAATGTCACCCCAATTTCCCGGGAAGAATGAAAATGGCAATGTAGAAAGTGGATTTTCAAAGACATATTACATCCCATATCTTATAGGCCGTGTGCATATCGGACACAACACGTACCAGATCATTAAGGTTACTTTTTAACCAGTAGGCCTCTGAAGACGTAGACGCCTCCGTAAGGAATTCAGGATAGATTTTTCGTTATCCTCTATTGATGAAAAACTTTGAAGACGAACTTCTAAAGTTCCTTACAATTAAAAAAATTCAGGAGTCTTCTTCTTCTTCTCACACCATCTCCCTTCGAAGGTTGGTGATCCAAATAGCCATCATTGTTTTAGACACTGCTGCACGGAAGATTTCAATTGATGTGCAACCGAACCATCGACGTAAATCTTTCAGCCACGAGTTCTGCCGCCTTCCGACTGATCGTTTCCCCTGGATTTTGCCTTCAATAATAAGTTGAAGAAGTTCGTACCGCCTCCCTCTCATGATGTGGCCTAGATATTGAGTTTTCCTTTCCATAATTGTGAGCAGTAGTTCTTTTTGCTTCTTCATGCGATTGAGTACTTCGACGTTGGTCACTCTTTGTATCCATGCTATCTTGAGTATGCGTCTGTAGAGGTACATTTCGAAGGCTTCAATTCTTTTTTCCATGGAGGGGTTGAGGGTCCAGCTCTCGCATCCATATAGGAGTACTGGTAACACATAGCATTTTAGCATGCGAATTCTCAATTCTAGGCTTAGGTCCGGTCTAACAAAGAAGTTTCTCATTGTAGTGAATATCTTTCTTGCCTGTTCTATTCTCGATTTTATCTCTTTTGTCTTGTCACAGTGTTGGTTCACTATGGTCCCCAGATACTTAAAATTGGTCACTTGTTCTATAATGTTGCCATTGATTGATATGGCAACGTTTATCGGTGTTTTTGAAAATACCATTACTTTTGTCTTGGTTGTGTTCGTAAATAGGCCGAATCTCTCACTATGTTGAACTATGTTGTCCATTATTTGTTGCAGGTCATTTGGATTGCTTGTTATGATGACTGTGTCGTCGGCATATCTAATATTGTTTATTATTTTCCCATTAACCTTAATTCCGCCTGATGATTCATTGAGTGCTTCTTTAAAAATTGTCTCTGAATATATGTTAAAGAGAAGCGGTGATAGCACGCAACCCTGTCGGACACCCTTTTTGATCTGAATAGTATCAGTAACTGCCTGGTCTATTCTTACTTCGGCCGTTTGGTTCCAGTACAGTTCGGTGATAATCTGTATGTCTCTTCTGTCCACACCAGTTGATTTTAAGATGTTAATCATTTTCTCATGTTGTACGCAATCAAACGCCTTACGGTAGTCTATAAAGCAGGTATATATGTCTTGATTCATGTCTCGACATCGTTGTGTTAAGATATTTAGGGCGAATAGTGCTTCGCGTGTGCCAACTCCATTTCTAAACCCAAATTGTGTTTGATCTATTTGGTTTTCGCATTTCTGGTATATTCTTGTGTGGATTATTCGTATGAATATTTTCAATACATGTGACATGAGGCTAATCATTCTGTAGTCGTCACATTGGGATGAGTTGTTTTTCTTAGGCAAAGTGATGAAGGTAGATTTCAACCAGCTAGTAGGGATCTTCCCCGTGGTGTAAATTGCGTTGAATATTGTTGTAAGGAGTTTTAAGCTGGAGCCATCTTGTTCTGCTATTACTTTAAGTACTTCCGCATAGATGTTGTCGGGGCCTGTAGCTTTTTTGTTTTTCTGTAATTTCACAGCACGTATTACTTCGTCTTTAGTTATTTCGGGTCCTAATTCGTTTACATCTTCCAACGAGGGTGGATGTGGTCGGTCATCGTGATATAGTGTTTTGACGTATTGAGCCCACCTCTTGAGTTTTTTTTCTATTCCTATTATTATTGTATTATCTGTGTCTCTTAGGATCGCTGTCTGGTGTTTTCGGCTTCTATTTCCTAGTTCTTTAATTTTTTTGTGTAAGTTAAACGTGTCGTGCTTTGCTTGTAGATCTTCTATTTCTTCGCACTTTTCTGCCATCCATCGTTCTTTAGCCTCTCTTATCTTTTTTCGAATTGCTTTGTTTATCTCCTTGTACTTTGCCTGATCTGTTGTTTTATGCTGTCTTCTCTCCTTCATCATTTCTAGAATTTCCGGCGTCATCCATTGTTGTTTCTTATTATTTTCCGTGAATCCTATCTTGTTTTCCTGTATACTAATTATTGTCTTTTCAACTGCATTCCATGTTGTCTCTAATTCTTTTGGCTGCGGACAGCTTTTTGATCTTATTGCTCTTAACTCCTCTTCCAAGGCTTCGCCTATATGGTTTCTGACAGTCGGGTCATGGAGTTTCTCTATATCTATTTTCTTCCGTGGTTTTTCTTTTTTCACTGTTTTAAAACGACGAAACCTGAAGTCGGCAACGACTGGGTTATGGTCAGAGCCAACATCGGTTCCTGGGTATGTTTTTACCGATTTCATATATTTCTTAAAATTCTGATTTAACATTATGAAGTCAATCTGATTTCTTACTATGTGCTCTTTTGTGTCAGCAGGAGAGATCCATGTGTACAGTCTTCTTGGGTGATGCCTATAGAAAGTGTTGGAAATATATAGGTTGTGTTCAGTGCAGAATTGTACTAGTCGATCGCCTCTGTTGTTTCTTTCGCCGAGGCCATATCTTCCTACTGTATTATTCTCGGGGCCGGCGCCTACTTTGGCGTTGAAGTCTCCTATGACAAATGTAATTTCACCTTTTTTCGTGAGTTTCATGAGTTCTTCGATGTCGTCGTAGAATGCTTCAACTAGTTCTTCAGACTTATCTTTTGTAGGGGCGTAGGTCTGTATTATATTCATTGTTCGGTGTGAGGTTTGTAGTCTCAGCATCATGACTCTATCACTTAGAGGTATGAAGTCTATAACTGATTTCGCAATGTCCGATTTTACCATCACTGCTACGCCGTATTGGTGTTGGGTATCAGATCCTCCTGAGTAGTATATGTATCCGTGATCTGTTTTCTGGGAGCCTTTGCCGGGCCATCTGACTTCGCTTAGGCCAAGAATGCTGATGTTTAGTCTGTTCATTTCGGTTTCAACGTTTGCTAGTTTGCCAGCCATGAATAGGCTTTTTATGTTCCAGGTAGCTATACGGATAGTGTTGTTATATATGCGTATTTGGTTGTCTACCTATCAAACCTCAAGCAATGTTGCTCACACTGTATGTGTTTTGCATCAGTTGCTAGAACTCTTTCGCTTGAACATTTTCGTGTTCGTTACAACCATATGCTACAATTATTCGGTATTTCTGATTCCTACTCTGTTCCATTTCTACTACGAGTAGTAGTACTCTTTCTGAAATGAATTTAACTTCTTTCAACTGATGTTTGTAGTCATTAGCCAAGATACAACCAACTCCTGCCTGTACTCAGGTATTTTTGTGACACCACTGTACAAAAATATATATTCTGCGTCCCAATCTATACAGTCTTTGCCTTTTTTCTTAGTCTCGGTGACAGTCAGTATTTTTATACTTCTGGCTGCCATTTCTATTACGATTTCCTTTTCTTTTCCAATGATTCCTCTCGCATTCCAAGTAACAATTTTCCATTCTTCTGTCTCTCGTTTTTGTGTCGCATCTCAGTTTTCCAGTATTTTCTTTCTTCTTCTGTTTGTATTTTTCCATGTGATTGTCCTTATCCGTTGCTTTTGTCATTATCCATTTTCTCTATTAGTTTTTTGTAAGGTCACCTATTAGTTTCATGCCCTTTACTGATTTATCCCAACCATATCCCTGTCCTTTATTTATATTTTCCTCTATCCATTTTTTACATTCTTCCCGTTAGCCTTTTCTTCCATAGCTTTACTTCCGACTTCCTTTTCTACTCGTCTACTTATGACAACAATGCAAGAGAAACATGAATGCAATGAAAGACAAACGAGTCAGGATGTGATCACACACAACAAGAAAAGAACACACAAACTTAGGGACCCTGAAATAGCTGTCCAATACATGGATATTATAATCAATGGTAAAACTAAAGGGTGTTTTTTTTTACAGGTATAGAACTTCCGATAGGGATATCTGTCAAACCAGCTGTCAAACTCGGCAACTGTATGTGACATTTATGTTTAGTATACTTTGGCAAATTACCATGCAAAGACTTACAGCCGAACAACGTTTGAAAATCGTTGAAATTTGTTTCCAAAATCCGTGTTCTGTGCGCCAAACATATAGAGCACTTCGATCACATAACGGTGCGCATAATCGTCCATCTGAGCAGCTTATACGCAATTCTATGGATAAGTTCGGTGAATAGGCTAAAGATAAAATGGATGTTGAACCAGATTTTCGCCGTCTTCAGGACGAAAATCATCTTCAGCGATGAGGCTCATTTCAGGCTTAATGGGTATGTCAATAAACAGAATTGCTGTTTTTGGAGTGAGAGCAATCCTCACGAGACTCTCCAGACTCCATTGCATTCAGAAAAAGTCACTGTTTGGTGTGGTTTGCTTGCCGGTGGCATAATTGGCCCATACCTTTCAAAACTGAAGACGGATCCAATGTAACCATCAATGGCGAGCGCTACAGGCAAATGATTCGCGATTTTTTTGTTCCCCAAGTCAATATTATTCGTCTTAGAGCTAAATGGTTACAGCAAGATGGCGCTTTTGGTGAGCTAATCATCTCAAGAAATGGACCTGTTAATTGGCCTCCTAGGTCAATGTGATTTGACTCCGTTGGATTACTTGTTGTGGGGATACGTCAAGTCACTGGTCTATGCTGATAAACCAGCACGATTGACGAATTGGAGATCAATGTTTGGCGCGTTATTGGCGAGATAAGGCCGGCTATGCTGGAAAAAGTGGTGCAAAATTGGACCGATATATTGGTCTTCATAAGACGCAGTCGCGGTGGGCATATGCCCGAAATTGTGTTCAAACACTAAATGCCATAAAATGTGTTAGCTATTAAAGCCAAAATATTATCCATTTCATTGTTTTTTTGTGTTTTATTTAAAAAAAAGTTCTATGCCTCTAAAAAAACACCCTTTAGAAGATAAACTAGGCCACCCCCTAGTTACGGATCAGTGTCGGCAGACGTTCAATTCGAGGGTAATACCATTCCACCAATTTAAAAAGAACAATTTTCGCGATTTTTGTTTTTTTCCATATTTACATTATACCTTAGGAAAGCAGAAGGACGAGATCAATGATACCAATTGTCAAGTGCAAAGCACTGGGAGTGCAAAGCTGAGGGTGGCAATTACAAGTGCAATAAAGACAATGCATCCCAATTTGTTTATTTGTCATTATTATATTATTATAAATCTGCTTGGTTTCATGAAAATCTCACGCCGCGTATACTGTATTAGAAATTATAGTACTGGAGGCATAATGTAAGTAAAAATAATTCAATCACATAAACAAGTCTACCTCATTATTTTCTATGATTAGTTCATAGCCTTCAGCGATTACACACAGAGTATCAATTTACATGTCGTTATTAATGATTAATAAAATATCCTTCGGTAATTATAACGTTTTTGTCCTAAATTTCAACGAATTTAATTCCCAATCTAGATTCAAATCTGTACCGTCCAATGATTTAAGCATAGCGATAGAAATCACATTTCTAACCAAAACTCAATTAACTTCCCAGCTGTATTAAAATGTAAATATCCAATGGTTTATTGAATATAAATGAAATTAATAGCTGTACGAGACTCTTGAACTTTACGTCTCTTACTCATCCATATCGCCAATGTGTCTAGATTTATCGCCGGCATCCTGTTAATTGCATTGTAACAACACTCATTACACGTATAATACGGCTGGTAACCGTGCTCGGATCATATTAATTAAAACTAATTGCGGCAAATTAGAGTGAGCGCGCGCGGAAAATGAAAATCTTTGACGGAATGGTGGTCGGTGGAAAAAAGGCAAGTGATTTTTCGTGCGGTCGCCTGATTTATTGCCGCAATTACTCGGCTCAATAGCAACGAGCGGATAAAAGCGTTCGGAAGGAGGTTAAGGTTGAGCGATTCATTTTCCTACTGGCGAGCCTGCTGCTCCGCGGAAGTGACCGTCTCTGCAGTGAATTTGTGACAAGGTTTTCCTTGCGGCAAAAATTGACGTCGGAAATTTCCACGCTTATATCATGGCGTGGGCGTTTACTGTATTCTTTCAAGGCACACATTAGTATCATATCGACTTCAAAAATAGCCAGAGAACTTAAGTTATAATATGCTCGTTTTATGTTTATTTGTTTTTTGTAAGAATAAGACTGTAAGGTATTGAAATATCGAATAACGAATAGTGACTGATATTCAAGGCGCGGATTTCTAGGTATTATGCTGTACATCAGTTTTAATAGCAGACCAAAATGGCCTCGTACCTAAACGAATTTCAGCTAATGAAGTAACGTGACAATTTTTTTTGGTGCTTTTATGCATATTTTCAGTTTTTAAGCTTATAATTGCTTTAATGCATTTTTTGTGAATATTTGTTTATTTTTTGTGCCTTTTCATGCTTTTTCTGCGTTTTTGTTCTTATTCTAATCTTTATGCTATTTTATTTGCTTATATTCTAAGATTTTTATGCATTTTTAAGCGCTTATTTTGTAATTTTTTATGCTTATGAATCCGCGCTTTGCTGATATTAATTGAGATATTTGGAATAATTTTAAAACAGATAATAATACGTGTAAAAAGATTCGACACACGAATACAACTAAATTAGCAGGTTAGAGTAGGGGAGCAGGGGAGAAAGATAATTTAAGGAATAATAAGTAATTTGATTGCGAAACCGTTGCGAAAAGAAATTAAGATAGCTGAAGTGGATGATGTTCGAGGGCGCGCTAATGTTAAGGCCGCGATAATCATTAATACTGCGAAACGGGGCATCTTGCCAGATTCTTAAAGAGCGCATAATGATTTAAGAGCATAGAAAGTTTATTCTTTATAAATTCTTAAGGTGTAGCGGTCCGGAAACGCCTTCGACAGAAACTGCCTTTTAATAATTAATTTGGCGCACAGACCTCCACTGTAGGCGACCGTACTCACACTTTTTTTTGTTGTGGTGACGTGTTTCCTATATGTGTGTGATTTTTAAAATCGCCGGCGAAATGCCACCATGAAGACAGAAACTAGTTGCCTTCCGTGTAGTGCAGAAGTGCCAGAGGAACCGTTTTAATTGGTATACCACCATCCGGTTTCCGGGATAATAAACGGGGACTCATTTAACCACCCTTGAGGGGATTGAGGCACCGAGCACAAGGCAAGCCACGTGTCCGGCCATTGTTACTAAGGCCATGTGCTTTGCAGGCGTTTTTTTTACGGGATAAGGGCTAAGTAGCTCAGCCAGCCAGTTTTTGGCTAGAGGCAGCGACCATCCTGCTCTGAGGTCTGGAATCGAGTGATCGGCGTCCCCGACGTTTATCGGCCGCCGCCCGCCCAGGAGCCGAGCTCAGCCCGCCAGCAAAGTCGCAGACGAGGAACACAGGCCAGATCTTGATATTTATTTATTTTTGTTCTCATTTGAATTTAATTCCATTTGATATATCGTTTATTTCTTTTGTGTAAAATTTGCGTTACGTGTTTCGTGCCGTACGTGTTTTGCGCTTGTGTAAGAAAAAGGTCGCTCCGATGGCCCTTTGAATCGCGCGATAAGAAGTTTGCGATATTCGGCCGAATATGGTGAACCCTGCGTGATAGGGTTGCGGACGGAGGTATTTATTTCAGGAAGCGTAGGCACGGTGTCCTGTCGTTTGTGTGAATAAACGCCGATATTTTACACCACAAAATTCACACCTGTTGTTTTTGTTCCCCCCACGTTTTCTCGATCGGGCATTGTTTTCAGTTTTCAGTTCCTATTCTCACTGCGAGATTTAAATCTGGTGGTGTTGGCGCCATATGGTCAGCCGTTGCGACAGTTCGTGATTTCTGAACTTCGCTGACTGTCTGCCGTCCACCCACGCAGGTAGGGTGGAGCCTCCCTTTGTGACGAAGTAGGGACGAGGTTAAAATTACGTGTAGCCTTTTTTAACCCCCCCACTCTCTGACACCGAGAGCCTGGCCCTCGTCACTGCTTCGAAGGGACCCTCCACTCGCTCCACGGCCTAACGCGCTGATTGCCCTTTAGGTACGTCACAAAAGTTGAAACTTATCAACAAATTTTGACTAATATGTTATCCCTTTAGTTTAAATGCATTTTTCGGAAAATATTAACTACGCATATGTACAAAATGATAAATTTTTGTGTGTTAGAGGTCAGGTTTTTTTTTAATTTTACAAAGTTTCTTAACGTAATTGCTTCATAGTATGGAAATTACTCGATGATAAAACTATACAAATTAACTTATTTTTTCCGTTATACTGCAGAATTGCGCTTGTATGTTGAGAGTCTATCTGAACGGTCCAGCAATAGTCGGCCGGCAAAGATGGGCTCCATTTTTCTTGGTATTGCTTCTCCATAACCGCAATATCCTGATGAAAGCGCTTTCCGTACTCGTCGTTAATGTCACCCCAATTTCCCGGGAAGAATGAAAATGGCAATGTAGAAAGTGGATTTTCAAAGACATATTACATCCCATATCTTATAGGCCGTGTGCATATCGGACACAACACGTACCAGATCATTAAGGTTACTTTTTAACCAGTAGGCCTCTGAAGACGTAGACGCCTCCGTAAGGAATTCAGGATAGATTTTTCGTTATCCTCTATTGATGAAAAACTTTGAAGACGAACTTCTAAAGTTCCTTACAATTAAAAAAATTCAGGAGTCTTCTTCTTCTTCTCACACCATCTCCCTTCGAAGGTTGGTGATCCAAATAGCCATCATTGTTTTAGACACTGCTGCACGGAAGATTTCAATTGATGTGCAACCGAACCATCGACGTAAATCTTTCAGCCACGAGTTCTGCCGCCTTCCGACTGATCGTTTCCCCTGGATTTTGCCTTCAATAATAAGTTGAAGAAGTTCGTACCGCCTCCCTCTCATGATGTGGCCTAGATATTGAGTTTTCCTTTCCATAATTGTGAGCAGTAGTTCTTTTTGCTTCTTCATGCGATTGAGTACTTCGACGTTGGTCACTCTTTGTATCCATGCTATCTTGAGTATGCGTCTGTAGAGGTACATTTCGAAGGCTTCAATTCTTTTTTCCATGGAGGGGTTGAGGGTCCAGCTCTCGCATCCATATAGGAGTACTGGTAACACATAGCATTTTAGCATGCGAATTCTCAATTCTAGGCTTAGGTCCGGTCTAACAAAGAAGTTTCTCATTGTAGTGAATATCTTTCTTGCCTGTTCTATTCTCGATTTTATCTCTTTTGTCTTGTCACAGTGTTGGTTCACTATGGTCCCCAGATACTTAAAATTGGTCACTTGTTCTATAATGTTGCCATTGATTGATATGGCAACGTTTATCGGTGTTTTTGAAAATACCATTACTTTTGTCTTGGTTGTGTTCGTAAATAGGCCGAATCTCTCACTATGTTGAACTATGTTGTCCATTATTTGTTGCAGGTCATTTGGATTGCTTGTTATGATGACTGTGTCGTCGGCATATCTAATATTGTTTATTATTTTCCCATTAACCTTAATTCCGCCTGATGATTCATTGAGTGCTTCTTTAAAAATTGTCTCTGAATATATGTTAAAGAGAAGCGGTGATAGCACGCAACCCTGTCGGACACCCTTTTTGATCTGAATAGTATCAGTAACTGCCTGGTCTATTCTTACTTCGGCCGTTTGGTTCCAGTACAGTTCGGTGATAATCTGTATGTCTCTTCTGTCCACACCAGTTGATTTTAAGATGTTAATCATTTTCTCATGTTGTACGCAATCAAACGCCTTACGGTAGTCTATAAAGCAGGTATATATGTCTTGATTCATGTCTCGACATCGTTGTGTTAAGATATTTAGGGCGAATAGTGCTTCGCGTGTGCCAACTCCATTTCTAAACCCAAATTGTGTTTGATCTATTTGGTTTTCGCATTTCTGGTATATTCTTGTGTGGATTATTCGTATGAATATTTTCAATACATGTGACATGAGGCTAATCATTCTGTAGTCGTCACATTGGGATGAGTTGTTTTTCTTAGGCAAAGTGATGAAGGTAGATTTCAACCAGCTAGTAGGGATCTTCCCCGTGGTGTAAATTGCGTTGAATATTGTTGTAAGGAGTTTTAAGCTGGAGCCATCTTGTTCTGCTATTACTTTAAGTACTTCCGCATAGATGTTGTCGGGGCCTGTAGCTTTTTTGTTTTTCTGTAATTTCACAGCACGTATTACTTCGTCTTTAGTTATTTCGGGTCCTAATTCGTTTACATCTTCCAACGAGGGTGGATGTGGTCGGTCATCGTGATATAGTGTTTTGACGTATTGAGCCCACCTCTTGAGTTTTTTTTCTATTCCTATTATTATTGTATTATCTGTGTCTCTTAGGATCGCTGTCTGGTGTTTTCGGCTTCTATTTCCTAGTTCTTTAATTTTTTTGTGTAAGTTAAACGTGTCGTGCTTTGCTTGTAGATCTTCTATTTCTTCGCACTTTTCTGCCATCCATCGTTCTTTAGCCTCTCTTATCTTTTTTCGAATTGCTTTGTTTATCTCCTTGTACTTTGCCTGATCTGTTGTTTTATGCTGTCTTCTCTCCTTCATCATTTCTAGAATTTCCGGCGTCATCCATTGTTGTTTCTTATTATTTTCCGTGAATCCTATCTTGTTTTCCTGTATACTAATTATTGTCTTTTCAACTGCATTCCATGTTGTCTCTAATTCTTTTGGCTGCGGACAGCTTTTTGATCTTATTGCTCTTAACTCCTCTTCCAAGGCTTCGCCTATATGGTTTCTGACAGTCGGGTCATGGAGTTTCTCTATATCTATTTTCTTCCGTGGTTTTTCTTTTTTCACTGTTTTAAAACGACGAAACCTGAAGTCGGCAACGACTGGGTTATGGTCAGAGCCAACATCGGTTCCTGGGTATGTTTTTACCGATTTCATATATTTCTTAAAATTCTGATTTAACATTATGAAGTCAATCTGATTTCTTACTATGTGCTCTTTTGTGTCAGCAGGAGAGATCCATGTGTACAGTCTTCTTGGGTGATGCCTATAGAAAGTGTTGGAAATATATAGGTTGTGTTCAGTGCAGAATTGTACTAGTCGATCGCCTCTGTTGTTTCTTTCGCCGAGGCCATATCTTCCTACTGTATTATTCTCGGGGCCGGCGCCTACTTTGGCGTTGAAGTCTCCTATGACAAATGTAATTTCACCTTTTTTCGTGAGTTTCATGAGTTCTTCGATGTCGTCGTAGAATGCTTCAACTAGTTCTTCAGACTTATCTTTTGTAGGGGCGTAGGTCTGTATTATATTCATTGTTCGGTGTGAGGTTTGTAGTCTCAGCATCATGACTCTATCACTTAGAGGTATGAAGTCTATAACTGATTTCGCAATGTCCGATTTTACCATCACTGCTACGCCGTATTGGTGTTGGGTATCAGATCCTCCTGAGTAGTATATGTATCCGTGATCTGTTTTCTGGGAGCCTTTGCCGGGCCATCTGACTTCGCTTAGGCCAAGAATGCTGATGTTTAGTCTGTTCATTTCGGTTTCAACGTTTGCTAGTTTGCCAGCCA
Organism: Othius punctulatus; assembly: GCA_951805005.1. NCBI lineage: Eukaryota > Metazoa > Arthropoda > Insecta > Coleoptera > Staphylinidae > Othius > Othius punctulatus. The sequence goes on from OX638139.1 coordinate 80,258,101, forward strand.
TGAATAGGCTTTTTATGTTCCAGGTAGCTATACGGATAGTGTTGTTATATATGTGCAGCTTTGTCTTATTAGTTTCGCGTCCTATGGTAGATGACGGGGGGATTCTTAGCACCCTCTCCTCACTTAAGAGGTGCCCCGGACTGAGGGCCGTGTTTACGTTTTCATCTGCCATTTGGGTATTTGGATATTTTGGAATGATATAGTATAGTAGAAGTTCCGTTTTCTTTCTATACCGCAGTACGAAAGCCGTTGAGACTGTTCCAGTTGCGCCTTTCGCTGTTCAAAGTTGCACCACTTTGAGGTCATTCCTCTCATGCTACAGTTTGATACTGATGAAACTGCTGCCTTCCACCATGTAATTTTGGGAGCCATTCAATCCAGAACCTGGAAATTGCCTCCTTTGCTAGTTTTGGTCCGCCCCGGGTATTTTATTTCCCCGGTACCCGTTAAATCTAACGAGCGTTCCCCTATCCGCCACCTGGGGAGGCGCCCAGTTGAGGATCTAGCAACCCCGCCAGGCCAGGAGTAGTGATTCGTTATTATGGACAGGCTGTATGGCTGATTCGAGGTTTGGTTTGGGTAATATGCTTATTTTTCTTCTGTGAACATCCCCATACGTTTGTCATGCAGCAGTAGCATTCATTGAAGTGTTCTTTATGCTCCCTCCAAACCGATTCCTGATAGTTCTTGTGCTTACGGATTAGCAGAAACTTAACGAACTCCTTTTGATTTGTTGAATGAGAATTATACATTTACATAGCTCACCTGCTGAGCCCATGACTTGTTCTGGTTGCCAACTTTGCACTTGGAATAGAGTTCATACCCCTTTTGCTCCAAAACATTTTTTTTATCTTTGAGAAGCTGGTGAAAACTCACCGCACGTATAACAAAAAGAGGCGCTTCCGTTTTGGAGGCGTTTTGCGCTTCCAAGGTATTTTTTACATATTTTTTCCACTATTATTTACAAAAACACATCAAAGTACGTGCTCAGTTAAAGAGAGGTTACTAAATTGATAGGGTAACAATCAAAGTGAAATTTGGGTACCGTGTTGCCATAAAAATTATCAGAATCGGTGTTTCTTCCCAAACAAAATTAAATTAGACACATTTTGCAAAAATTTAAATGCCACAAAAACCTGATATGCTAGAAACAGTTTTTTGACGTTTCTGAAAGCAGCGTAAAATTTTCTATCGGACTCAGCTATTTATGTCAAAGGGACCAAAATTGTGTTGACCAGTGTAATGGGCAATACGAAGATCCAATGTTATGGGAATTAATAGTTCTGGGATTTACACTGGGAGACATAAGTGGGAAATAGTAAGATAATTTAGTATAAATAGGAAAGATTTGAAAGAGGATGAGTTAGTTGGTTCCAGATTCGAGACACACTAGCATGCACTAGTGTATTCGTTTAGAGTATTACTAAGAGTATTATTCGATTTATTTGAATGTTACTATTTTCAAAATTATAATAATTATTTCATATGTTTGGTATAAATAATCAACGTATTCTTTCGCGAATAACCGAATTTCAAAATTCCCGTAAATTATTTATAATTTACATTACCACATAACCCCATTTCTGTTGCAATATATTATGGGCTGCTACAAAGCGCCCTATACAATAATACCGAGTTGCCCAAACGTAGGTATTCAGTTAGGTATACAATTATTTATATATTTATACAGCAATACTTTTATCACAGGGCTCCTCGCTCAGATTTCCAGCCATGGTTTACACTAGAAACAAAAGAAATACCTGTATACCTACTATATAATTGTATACACGTGTATACTGTATACCTACTTTTGGGCCACCCTGTATGTTCATAGAAAACTGTATCTATTTTGTTAGACGCTTTGTAAGCGCTAAGTTTGGGGGGAAATAGAGAAGGTGATCTTTCCGTGTGAGCAGTTATATTTACTTGAGTAGATATAACTGTATAGTTGCACAAATTACCAAAGCTAGAAAATTCTAGTCAATTATTTATAATTTACATTACCACATAACCTATTCCTGTTTCAATGAATTTTGGCCAGCTGCAAAGCGCCCAATACAATAATATATTCATAGAAAGCTGTATTTATTTTGTTAGACGCTTTGTAATTACTAAGTTGCGGGGGAAATAGAAAAGGTGATCTTGCCTAGTGAATAATTATATTCACCCAAGTAGATATAATGTATAGTTAATAAAAATATTCCTTCTGTCCCAAAATATGGTTAACCTTTGCCTCTTTTATTTGCCCCAAATTATTGTATTAAGTTTATTTTTCTAAAAAAAGTAAGGAACAGGTACAAAAATTCCCTTGATAGTACTGGCCTAATACCTCAGCCCAATTTTTATTTCGGGAAGTAGTAAATGGGAAACAACAAACTTGTTTGCGTCTTGTACAATCAATGAAGCGTCCTGCTTCAATTTGATACCAGTTTTTGAATTGCACCAAGAACTCTAAAATTCCTAAAATAGGTCCACTGTTTTGCTTTTAATTCTCTTCTTTTAACTGTTCTGAGCTGTCTCTACGAGTTTTGTCACCACAGGTGTACTCTTGATTTTCTGACATTTTCCCGTTTTCTACTCCTATTTGTTTTATGCTAAGGCTCAATTAAGGACAATCTATCTAGATTATATTAAACTGATTAAAACTCATTATTTCCTCAAAGACTCAATAATCCATGAATTTTAGAGAAATGTATATCATATTTTTCGACGGAGGGAGTATTATTTTAAAAAATGAAATATTTCAAGTTAATCGTAGTAAACGTAAAAAAATAAATTTAGAATCAAACGTGATTCGAAATTAATAAAGGAAATATAAAAAGAATAATATTTTTCAGGAAATAGATATATATATATATATAATCGAAAACCTATCTACCCTAAGGTGTTATATATAAGGAAATAGATATAAAATATAAAATTATAATCTCGATAATATCTGGGCAACAAGGTGGTAAATTATTATTTAAGTGTATTTAATTCGTATAAATAAATGTGGAAAATGGAAGAACAAAGATGAAGTACGAAACACAAATATAACATACAGAATTATAACGTGGAATATAAGAAGTCTAAACGGCAAAGAACATGAACTGATAGAAGAAGTAGAGAAACTGAATATAGACATTTTAGGCATCACTGAAACAAAGAAAAAAGGATAAGGAATGATCGAGATGAACAGAGGTCACATTATGATTTACAGTGGGGCAATGTTAAGCGAAAGAGCAACAGAAGGGGTAGCTTGCATAATAAATGAAGGGCTAGCTGAAAACATCATTAAGTGGGACTTTGTATCGAAGAGAGTTCTAAAAGTTTGTTTATAGATATAAAAAACACAAAAGTAACGATAATAATAGCTTATGGACCGAACGAGGACGCCACAGCCAAGAAGAAAGACGAATTCTGGGAGAATCTGACCGAAATAACAGAAAATGTGAGTGATAGATTAGTGGTCATTGGCGATCTAAATGGTAGAGTAGGTAAAAGGAGAAATGACGCAGTCGACGTAATAGGAACAGTGGGAGAGAGCCACCGAAACAACAACGGAGACAGAATAATAAATTTCTGTGAAGAAAATAACCTAATAGTAACTAACACATTCTACGCCCACATAGAGACACACAAGTTTACAAGAGAAGTAAAGAGCAGGAAAGAAAGATCGACTATAAATTATGTACTAATCAACAGAAAATTTAGAAAAGAGGTGATAGACGTAAAAGTGAGAAAAGGCCCTGAAATCTATAGTGACCATTATCTATTACTCGCAAAAGTGAAATTCGAAATGGAAAGAGCACAAGACCACAACAAACAATGTAAGAATCCGAGGCCCATAGAATCAATCAAGACCTATAAGTTGCAGGATATAGTAACAGCAAGCAAATTCAGAGAAGACACCGAAAGGAAGCTAGAAGCAAACCTGAGAGAAGAAAATGACAGCAATCTACAAAATATGTGGCAAAAGTTTAAGGAAATCATTATAGAAACAGCTAAAGAAAAGTGTGGCACAATAATGAACATTAAAAGTAAGAAACAAACAAGATGGTGGAACCAGGATATTAAAGGGCAAGTGAAAATAAAAAAAGATAAATGGAAGGCTTACCTGAATAAGAAAACAGATAAGTGCTACTCAGAATACAAGCAAGAAAGAATAAAGGTAAAAGAGCTCGTAAAACAAGCCAAACAACAAACCTGGGCGTAATTCGGCAGGAAAATGGAGGAAGACAGCCTCACAAACCAGAAGCTGTTCTACAAAACGCTGAAGAACATAAAAGAAAAGAAGCATCATCAAATAAAGCAAATAAAGCAAGTAAAATCCAAAGACGGCAGAAACATGAAGGAAAGTAAGGAGATCATGGCACGGTGGAGGGAATATTTCCAAGAGTTACTAACAACGGAGCAACAAGAAGTTAACGCTGTAACCAGTAATGAAGAGACTCAGGAGAAGCACATACCCAGGCAAGATGTTGATATAGAACACGCTATACAAATAGAAGAAGTCACAGAAGTAATTAGACAACTGAAACGGGGGAAAGCAGCAGGCCACGATAGAATAAATGCAGAGATGTTGAAAAACCTGGGAGAAAAACGCAGACACCATAACAAGGATCTTCAACAAAGCATGGCAAATAGGAAAAGTTCCAGAAGATTGAAGAACAGGCATTATACTTCTAGTTTTTAAGAAGGGAGATAGTAGGGAATGCACCAACTACCGGGGAATTACTCTCTTAAGCGTGGTAGCTAAAGTATATGAACGCATATTGGATAAACGCCTAAGGAACATTGTAGAAGTACATCTGAATAAACAACAGAGTGGCTTCAGGAAAGGACACAGTATCCAGGACCACATTTTTAGTATAAAGTAAATTCTAGAAAAACAAAGGAACAGGAAAACAGATCTGTATATGACGTTCATTGACTTGGAAAAGGCGTTCCACAGGGTTCCATAAAATGTAGTATGAAACAGCCTCAGACGTAGCAATATAAGCAAAACACTAATAAAAGCAATAAAAAGCCTATATTACAGAAACCAGAACTACGTGAGAAAAAAAAACTTACAGTCAGAAACGTTTGAAATTAACGTCGGCTTGAGTCCTGAGTCCGACCTTGCTCATAATAGTAGTGGATGACATCATAATGGCAGTATCTGAAAAAACGAAAGCATATCATGTCGGCTACAACAAGCTGACTCAAGTGAAAATTGGAGAATGTGCTTATGCGGACGACATAATGATCTGCACTGGAAAAGAGAAAGACCTCCAGGAAAATCTAAAGATATGGGAAAAGGAACTAGAGGAAAGAAATATGAAAATAAACGCAGGTAAAACGAAAACAATAATACTGAGTAAACAAGAAGACCACCAACTTAGAAATAAATAAATAAAGAATAGAGACAGTAGATAAATTCAAATACCTAGGGATAACGATCGACAAAGAAGGAAATATGGAGACTGAGATAAACGAAAGAATAAGTAGTGCGGCCAGATTATACCACACCCTAAGCAAACCTTTACTAGGTAATAAAGAGATAAACAGAAAAACAAAAATGACAATATATAGGACTATTTTTAGACCTATACAAACTTTTGGAAGTGAAAGTTGGGTACTTCCAAATAAAACCAAAAGCAAAATTCCAGCGATATACATGCAGTTTCTTAGAAAAGTGAAAGGAATAACGAAAATTGATAGAATAAGAAACGATATAGTTAGGAAAGAACTGGGAATAGAAACAATCTTCCATATTATAGAGAGGCAACAACTGAAATGGTTTGGACACATGTGCAGGATGGACGAGAATCGACAAGTAAAACAAATATGGGAAGCAAGTGTGCGCGAGAAGACCAAAAGGAAGACCAAAGAAAACATGGAATACACAATTAGAGGAAATATTATCAAGAAGAGGAAAATCATGGGTGGAAGGCAAAACGATAGCCATAAATAAAAAGAAGTGGACAAATTTCGTGTACCGCAGAGACCATGTGTGAATTTATTACTGTAAACTTAAATTGTACACCTTACACCTTACGGTAAAAGGTTATTGATTATATATATATATATATATATATATATATATATATATATATATATATATATATATATATATATATATATATATAAATGTGTTCAATATAAAATTTAATTAATATCAGTCATACAAACAATATTTAAGAATATTGTATCTATCAGAACCTAGTTGATGAATGCTAAGGTAATAGATGGAGTGTGGCATTAGAGACAAACACGGTGTCATGTTTCATGAAGTGGTGAAGTACATTGAGTAGTTTTGCGGGAACGTAGAATTGCTCAATGTATGAAGTCATTGACGTTACTACTAGAAATTTCCAACTGATGTGCAGATTATATTGGTGGACACAAACACTACCCTTTTCTATGCTGTGGGAACATGTGTCATAGAGTTACATGATAATTGTATTACATGTGAATTTGCTAAAATATACAACTTTTATCCAAAAACAACTAAAAAAAATTGAGTCAATAAAGAAAGTCATTAAATTCAAATTTGATGTTTAATTGTTTTGCAAAATCCCTTAAATTGAAGAAATTACACTTAATCCATAGAGCTGTGTCTTTATTTTATTAATATTATTGTTAATAATATATACCTACATTACTTCTAAAATAATTTGAAGTTATCACGATAACACATTGTAAAGATATGCTACCATTATACGATCACACAAAATAAAAACAAAATAAATAAATCGTGAACCAAATCATATATCATAAATTATAAGAATTTACGACTACAAGTAAAATATATCTAATTATTGAATAATTGGGTATGTGAAACCTTATAGGCCTAAAATTAAAACATAAACGCATGTGCACTTTTGTGCATCAGATTTCATGCAGATTTCATGATTTAATCGCTTGCCACTGCACTTGCTGTTCTATCAAAACTAAAATATTTGCCCATGAATGTCAATCCGAGATAGTCTTTCCATCCGTTCCATACAGTTAGGTGAACTTATATTACGGTTTAAAATACTCGAAAGGAGTTTAGAAACGAATTCGACAGGTAATATCGAACCTTCTTGTAGGCTTAGGAGTTTTTGGGTAGCAAGCGGGCGGCAGGTATTTGAGTAAGGACCGGCTAAAATTTACTTAAAAAATAATTTAGCATACATATTTTATTATTGAAAATCTCGTTTAAATATGAAAATGTAAACATATACAGGGTGAGTTTTTTCGGATGGTTAGTAGGGGGATCTCGGAAACTATCGGAGATAGAGGAACGATTAAATGGGGAAAGAATTGCAGTTTTGCGAGCTCAACTTCATAAGTTTTTTGTTTTTTGGAAAAATTACATGGTTAACTAGATATCTCGAAAAAATATTTTTTTTGTCATTTTGTTCGGTGCATATGGGTATATTATTATTGACTTTAGAAAACAATGTGTAAAGAAAAAGTTATACGTAATTATGTGCTTAATAATACAGTCTAGCCGATTATTTTATTTAAGCTATAATTTTTGAGTTATGACACAAACTTGGGTTTTTTCCAATGGAAACCATAGTCGCCCATGACTTTATAAAAACGGCTTCTTTTCAACGATTCTAATGATATTCCATATTACATAGTTATTTTTATAAATAATTAAATTATGGCCATTTTTTCTTTTCAGTTTCGAACTATTCGAAGTAGTATAGAAACAATTGATAGATACCAACGACAATTATAGAGGTGGCCGATCTCCCGATCTCTCTGTTTTATATTTTTATTTATGGGGATTGGTAAAAGATAGAGTGTATCAAACATCGTACGTCACAATAGATGACCTTATAAAAGCTGTACTTACAAGTTACAAGTTTTTGCTAATATTGATGGACGCTCCGTTAGAAAAGCAACAAATTCTGTTTTAAAAAGCTGTGCATTAATCATAATGGTGAACCTTTTGAACATATTTAGTCTTAAATACTTTCCTTACTTCAATTACGTTGTTCTGGTACTACTTTAATTACGTTCCAATATGTCGTCTGTCATTCCCTGTTTGGTAGTTTTGTAGTTATGTAGTTTTGTTTTATCAGAAATTATTTTTATATAAAATTGTAACTCCAACGAAATAAACACTTTATACCAAAATAATAATGTTTATAATTTCAAATTGAAAAGAAAAATTCTAATAACTGACTTGAATTTTATTATTTAACGCGTGGCGCATCTATCAATAGTTTCCGTAGCGAATAGTTTGAAATTGAAAAGTAAAAAATGACCATAAATTAATTATTTATAAAAATAACTAGATCAAGTGGTATATTATTAGAATAGTCGAAAAAGGGCCTTTTTTATAAGGTCATAGCCAACTATGGTTTCCATTAGAAAATACTCAACTTTGTATCAAAACTCAAAAATTATAGCTTAAATGAAATAATCGATTAGACTGTATTATTAAGCACATAATTACGTACAACTTTTTACTTTACACATTTTTTCTAAAGTCACTAATAACAGATCCATAGGCACCGAACAAAATAACAAAAAATATATTTTTTCGAGATGTCTAGTTAACCATGTAAATTTTCCAAAATACAAAAAGCTCATGAAATTGAGCTCGTAAAACTGCAATTCTATCCCCATTTCTTCGTTCCTCTATCTCCGATAGTGTCCGAGACCCCATACTAAACATCCGAAAAAACTCACCCTGAATGTATTTTTCTCTATGACTAGAAAATGCTTTTATGAAAACGACTTGTTTGAACAGAATAAATACCTGCCATAATAATGATAACTCGACTTGATGAAGAAGAAGAGATCATATCTTTTCAAATTTTTTTGTCTCGGCCAACTGTAAACGTCTAAGAAAATACGGCATTTTCAAGTTTATTGATGAAATCCTCAAAACAATAACTATGGAAGTAAAACATAATGTAACAAACTCAAAATTTAAAAAAGTCGCCGATGTTCAAGAAAGCAAAATAATAAAATATTCGACACTAATAACATATACAGGGTGGCCCACATATCCTCGCTCGAACCATTGCTGCTAGACTAATAAAAATTGAGAAAAACATCTAATTGGAAGTTATTGGACACTACATGTGCTACTTTTTGAATTATTTTCAAATGTACAGTACCATAAATCCGGGACACAATATTTGGTCTCATTTTTAAATGGAACATGCTGTATATTCTTTAATTTTTTTTAATCTGCTATATGTGGGCTTCACAAATCATTTTTATTTTTAGGGATCAGATGCAACGTTGCCAAGTTATTCACATTTTAATCAAATTTAACTAAAAATCATGAACGTGGAAAAAAATTCAACAAAACCTTATTATAAGAGATCAATGAAAGAATCTGAGTATGCAAGTACCCAACCAATATGTACAAATATACACAACATTTGCAATCACGTTGAATACACAGGGTGTTCTGAAACAACGATCGAATTTTGCTATTTTGAAATAATGCTTATGTTAGCGATAATGAAAATGTCAGGGTGTTTTAATTAAAATATTAGATAAAGTTTTGCACGAAAATGCATACACGAAATGAAAATGTTTTAACCATACATCATTTACGCTCATATACATATTTGTAATTATTTACAGAAACACCATCTCATATCATTACATCATATTTGGTCAATCATCAACCAATAAGAATCACAAATATATATATATATATATTAGTTATTTACAATATTAGTATCGTGCAATATCATATTATGCTAGTTTTAATGTAAATATTTTTTCCAAAACCAAATTAGTACGTTTTGAATGTTCTTCTGGTAGTTTTGAGTTCGCTCAGTACTTGTATAAAATGAGTGACGAAATAAGCATTGATTCTGATGTAGAAGCAGCAGAAACTGCTACTCTTGCGACACTGGTGCCAGATAAATCGAGACAGAAGTACGAGAAAGAGTACTATAAATTCGAGAAATAATGTATCTTAAATTAGTATAGCAAATTTATCTTACCTTACCTTGTGCAGCTAAGTACGTCATTATAGTCTTAAAGGGAACATCATGCACTTTTTGGCGGAAATACATTATATAGTTTTGAAATTTGGTATACTTACTCTTAAGTACTCAATCAAATATCCGTCGAGTTTTCCTTTCATGCCTTAGTATTGAAAAAACACCGCCTGATTATTTTAAATTTTAGGTAAGGTTAATGGGAACAAAATTTTGAACAAAATTTATAGTACACGGTTTGCCACAAAAGCTATAGTTCGTGCGGAATAGAGGCCGGAAGTCAAATTATCCAGTGAATCCAGGCGGAAATCAATTAGGCGGAAATTAATTATATAGTTTTGAAATTTGGTGTACATACTCTTGAGTACTCTAGAATAGAATATCCGTCGAGTTTCCCCTACCCTGGTGGGGGCTTAAACACTTAATATTGGAAAACCCCCTCCTAACTGCGAACTTTCTTCGCAATTATCTCGTTAACGGTGTAAATTTTTTATATCAGATAAAGTTGATGAAAACAAAGTTTTGAACAAAAATTATATTACATGGTTTGCCACAAACGCTTGTTACAGTTCGCAAGCTATAGACGCCGGAAGTAAAAGGTTAATACTGGCGAGCGACGCACAATTCAGTTATCGGTCTTTCGTTTCGTAAATAACTACCAAACGACTAGATTTTTGTTAAAGTGTTCATAACTGAAGTTGTAGAGCGAGAAATTCTCAATCCGAGTAAGAAAATTATTTTAACAAATATCTAGCAGTTTTGTTGTTAGTTACGAAAAGAGAGCCCGAGAAATGAATTGTGCGTCGCGCGCTAGTTTTCATCTTTTACTACAGGCGTGTACACCGTCGAACTATAGCATTTGTGGCCAACTGTGTGATATAATTTTTGTTCAAAATTTTGTTTCCATCAACTTAACATGATATGAACATTTTCAGGCGGTGCACCATTAACGAAATATTTCGAAGAATTGCACAAGTTTGCCGTTTGAAGGGTGGAGGTTGTGTTTTTATAAAGTAAGGAATGAAATCCTCATAGGGGGAAGGGAAACTCGACTGATATTTGGTTCTAGAGTATTCAAGAGTATGTATACCAAACTTCAAAACTATATAATTAGTGTCCGCCAAAACGGCTTTTTGAGGCTAATATGACTGGACTAATATTGATAGTAGATAAGCAGCGGCGCGTTATGGCTTCTTAATGGGGCCCTGGGGAAAATTAGAATTTGTCCCCCAGCCCCCGTAACTATAATAAGTAACTATATTTGTATATATGTAAAGTAATTAATAAATTTAATATAACAAAACAAAGTTTCTATAAATAATAAACAAATACAATTCTTGAAATAATAAACATACAAAATAAATAATATTGTTTTAAAAATATTAATACTAATAAGAATAATAAGACTATAATAACGATATTTGTGCAAAAATCTCGAATACGATATTTAATCTTACTACATAAATAATTGCGAAAGGGATGAATCATAAATTAAACTAGAAATAATAGATTAAAATTGATTAGCATAAAGGAATAAAATAAGTAATTACTAATTGTAAAAATATTTGGCTGAAAATACTCGATGGCTACTATGGTACTAGGCACGACAAAAAAAGCACAGCTATGTTCTAATGTGAATGTGTCTGATATAGTTACTTTAGATACCTACCATATTAAATAATTGGTCTTTATTTAGCTGTCAAAATTCTTTAAATATTTTTCAAGCTAATAAAATAATGCTAAAATCTGTATTAAGACTTGTCCCAGTATTTTTAGTCGTCGATAGTATGTCAAAATGTCAATATCAGGTAGCAACTTCAAATCCAAAGTGGTGGATACAAGAAAAATGATTTCTGAGATGTCGGATTAAACAAACAACTAAAAATGTTGTTCCAATAATTACGTGAATTCCGTGGAATCCAGTTGTTATATAAAATCTTGATCCATAAATAGCATCAGAAATATTAAATGATGCTTCTGTACATAAAGCATATAGGATGCACGGTGCATAATGACATAAGGTTGCTACTGTGCGTACCTGTTAATAACTTCAAACTGCAAAACTGTATTCAAACACTCGTATAAAATTATGTTCAAAAGTGAAAAATTGAATGTTCGGCCTTGTCGCATTCGAATTCAAAAATTAAACTTAACATTTTCGACATAATAATAATTAATAACTACTTAAAAATAAACGGAAATATTTATTTTTGAACCATTATGTATTAACAAATAGGGTCACATAAATAACAAATTTTAATTTTGAGGTTACGTGAAAACCATACTGGGTACAAGTGTGGTAGATTCTACAACTAATTTACGCAGCAATTTTGGTAATTCATGTTTTGTGCTTATCCCAGTATAAGGTACGATTATTCAGATAGTTTACTAAGGTTAAGATATATTCAGATATTAATATAATTACTATGCAAATACTGTTATTCACGAAATGTGCTCAAATTACTCACTAATGTAAAAATAATTACTCGATAACATATAGTGAGAAACAGTCCTAGGCCATGACAGTAACTTCGCAAAAGCAGAACCAACATCTCCGGTCATGGCTGCGACTTTTAAATATCGACACCTTGTCCTGAGGTCAGGCTTCTGGAATCTACGCTTCTTGGCACGTGCACTGGCCACAAGCAGTGCACAAGCCTTCCCTACTCTTCGTGATACCGCGAGCTGAAGCCACAAATTGGCTGCACCAGTTAAAATAATTAATGCCAGTCGTACGGAACGAAGAGCATTCTAGAACCCATACGATCCGGGTGGTGGAGCTTGCAGGAGTCCTTGCCCCGGATTCATGCAGACTACTGGCCAAGCGAATATCCATGTTTTTATATTCAATAAAATAGTAATTACAATGTCGTAACTTGAACGATGTTCACATCTTATGTGGATCACAAATCCTTAAATTAGACATATCTTTTGGGCAGGATGGTGTAGGGATCAGGTGATCATATAAGATTTGATCAATACAGAAATGAACATCTAAAAATAAATCAACATCAGAAAAATACGCCATGATACGCTGAAAGTAAGAGGACTATTTAGAAATCATAGACAATACCTTCGACAGACGTTTCGATGGTAAACGAAAATAAAACACATTCAATCAAGAATCACCAAAAACTAGAGATAAAACTCCAATATTTAAAAAAAACTAAAAATGAGAACTAACTGACACCATGGAAAGATTTTTACATACAAATTGAATTGTTCAGTGTCTATCTAATATTTGTGATTGTGGTTGTAACGGTTCGCACGCAGGTGTGGTACTTATTCTCATAATTTGTAATATTTGTTTGGCTCGTGATTTAGTGGTAATAATTTACGTAATGTTTGATTTTGAAATCATTATCATGGTAATTTAATTTGGTTCGTTTTATGGGTAATTTGTCTGTTACTTTTTTGTTTTGTTAGTAAGTGAAACACAGATACATGGATTTGGTGTGATTTATTCATTTTACAAGATTATGTAAGCGACAGGTAAATAAAAGACAGTTTTATTACTCAAATTAGACGTTAATTAACGTTATTTAATTATATTTCTTTAATGTTTCTCATTTCAAGTATTGGTTGCACATCTGCAGCACATTATGCACTTCCTCAACTTTTGAAAGTTAAGGAAGCACTCAATATACCACAACTATACAACCAATTAATTATATTTATTCAAAATTCGCAATAGATTTTAATTAATAATTATCTAATATTTATTCAAATTTTTTGACTTATATATTTTTTATTTTGAAAACTGAGTTAAGAGTTAATTTTAATACTACTGTTGGACTTACAAAGTGATATTAGCGACTTCATATACCAAAATCTTCAAATTGTGCAGAGAAGGTCGATTAAGACATGTCATCACTGCATAGAAATTTATTACCATTTGTGTCTACCAATGTATTTCAACGCCTCATTGTGGATAGGAACGTATCACATAAACGAATTCACACAGTAAAATCTTCATATTATACAGAAAATGTACATTAATCTAAGTGATCATTGGGTGATATTATTAGCATTTGTGTCTACCAATAATTTCAGCCATGTGATCGCAAAAACCTTAAGAGGTAATGATATTCAAATTTGATTATAGTTTAGTATGACAATGGTTTATTCTACTTCTAATTTTTTAATTACTTAAGCATATGCATACATTCAGTTGCTTTATTCTTAATGCGGAGATTACTTGAATATCGGAGTAATGAACAAGTTTATTTATAAAATAAATATAACTTAAAATATCATTAAATTATTTATATTGAGATATTTATTCCCATATTATAACCGTAAATACCTTCGACCATGAATAGATAATGTACTTTGGATACATTTTTAATTACCAATCACACAATGACCATACTTTTGATACGTTGTTAATTAATAATTCCACAACGACCATACGTTGAATACATTGCTCATTAATAACTCTACAAAAACCGTAATTTCGATTCGTCGTTAGTTAATAACCCCACAATGACCATCAAAGGTATTTCGACGAAGGAAAGAAATGGATATTACAATATTCTCCTGTCAGTACGAAACTATTGTCAGGATCAGGAACTATTGTCAGGGACTATTGTTCGGTACTATTGTCAGGAACTATTGTCAGGTACTATTGTCAGGCACAAAGTACAGTTGAACTCCAGCCACTACACATTGTTCGGCAATAGGAACCTGCATTTCTACCTTTATAAATTTTGCTCTATTCACTAGCGGCAAGGCGCCGGCCGTGATGTCATTTGATAGGTTATATTATTAGTATGGAATTAACTTTAGATTTGTTAGTGTGGTGTACATTTGATTTCGTTACGTATATAATTACCCAAGAAATTAATGCTCAAAATCAGAGTCTTCGTAGAGCAGAGTAACAATCTGCGTCGTCTCGATTCGACGTTCTTACTAAATTTTATTAATTTCTAATTTATAGGGTTTATGGGTTTATAGGGTTCCCTAGTTTACACTCCTCGCCCCTAAAGCTATTCAAATCTGTGTTCGCCAAAAAATGTCGAAATCCATGCGAATCTATTTTCTTCGCAAATGACGCAACCCATGTGAATCATTTGACTCGGCAAACTGCACCCATTTAATGCCGTCCATGAAAGTCCATTGATATAAAATTATAAATCAGCATTATCTCAATGTGTGCGCGCCTGAAATGTGTCACCTCGACCGCTAATGCGACGCATGCTTTGTGTATATGTATAGGGTGGACCTTATCTGTACCTGGTGATTTTTTTTTTATAACCGAGATTGTTAATTGCCATTTATATTCGTGTTGATTAGAATATTTTCCCGTTGATTTTAAATTATTAGAACTATGAGCACTGCTGACAAATTTATTTAATCTGACTTTCAACGCAAACAAATTTGAAATATATCGTAGTTACGCAATAATGATGACTTAAAATAAAAGTCACCGTTAATAAAGCATTTTAACGGTCGGTTTTTCGAAACAAAAAAATCAAACGGAAAAAAATATACTAAAAATAAGGTAAATATTTACACATTGTTTGATGCACCGTATATATCGTGGGTTCAGAATTGTAACTAGGCAACTCAAAATTTATTGAATTTTAGTTATCTACCACAGTATACTGTTTTAGGAGGTAACTTTCGAATACTATAAAAATATAACTAGTAGTCGAATCTCGATACCCATCGTGGACAATTTTCAAACTTGACAAATACAAAATGAAGTATGTTTTCAATGGAGCATTTAGGTAACTGAAGATATCTAGTTTTTGTATTTAGAAGTCCGATTTTTCTGAGTGAAAAAAAAGGATATCTAGAGTTACTCCTTGCAGATCTCAGTGCAGAATGAAATGTCAAACAAGGTTGTTGCTTGAGAAAAGACAGGAACTGCTGTTCACTGCATTCTGAAATCTGGGAAGTTATCGACGACAACGAGATTTTATCAACAGCAACCTAATTTACAAAAAAAATATTTTGATCAGTGCTAAAACTAGGTGTCTCTCGTTTGAATAATAAATTATAAATAATAATTAATTTTTATATAAAATGTATGTTCCAGATCTCCGTATACATCTCTTCAACATAATTAAATTAAAAAAGTAATAGTACGATTCACTAAATGTGTCGGTAATAGGGTCTTCCGCGATTTTTCAAAATCTTGAAACTGAACTCTAGACACATCAAAATCATTGGCACTAATTTTTGTGTTAAGACAAATCGTTGTGATTAGCAAACATGATTTTAAAATTAACGGTGTTTGAAAAGGTCCAGAAAGACCGCCATGTTGCTGTCACGTCACTACGCACGTTGGCGCTTATCTATAGCATTGCTTACAATAGAGCGAGAGAAATAAAACGCGAAAAGGTGGCGAATAAGTATTGCATTGTGCCAGGGTTTGATAGCAGCAGTAAAGGCGAACCAAAAAAGTTGTTTATAAACGTCCCAACAGGGGATATATGGAAAAAAGGTAAAAGGTAAGCTAAGATGATGGTAATTGAAATCAAGTCCAAATTTTGTACACTTCATTTTAGTTAAAACTAAAAAACATGTTTATTGAGATTATCTGACTGTCCCTTTACCAACCCATCAGAACTTATTTTATGTCAGACTGGATTCTAAATCAAATTTATCCACGATTCCTATCCCTTGTGCACTGACTCCCGATCGCCAACATGCGTAATGACGTCACAGTGCCGCTCGGCCAACAGCGTTTCATCGGTCACGTGACAAAATTTGAAAGTTTTACGATATTGTATGCTGTTTATTGATAAGTTACAATGAAAACAAAACTTTTTTTTCTGTGTGATGTTTAATTACAGCTTATAAACTTTACGTTAAGATACAAAACGGTTATATATTTTTTTTTCAGGAAGACCCTATTGTAAATCATTGAAACGTGAAAACTAATTTGTGTATTACTCAAGACTCTACTTTTTCAGTTACTTAATTATAATTCTGAACCCACGATATGATATATGTTTAATCGGTTGGTATATTGAAAAATTTTAAAGGAAAAATATGCAGGATTCGAAATGACAAATATATTGGCACAGATAATATTTTTATTTCAAGGTCATTTCTTTACATTTGAAATATTTCAAGATTTTTTAATGAAATAATATATATTTTTTTTAATATTCATAATCCATTTATAAAGGAGAAAAATAAAAATTCAAAAACATATTAAAACATAGTCTGACGGAATTTTTAAAATTCCAAATTTTCAAATTGGATGTGCTACGTCTTCCCGTTGTTCAATCGATCTCAAATTTTGCACACATTATTTTTTCACCTAGTGGCATTATTCTAGGAGGCGTCGTGACAACAATTTCAAGGTCCAAAAATAAGGTCCTAGTATGTACGAACGCGTTCCCAGGGCATCTCGAATTTTATTTAGCCTTTTTGTTTTAAATTATATAAAATAATATTAAATATATATTAGGTCCTTAAATGGTGTGAAACACCTCAGCAGGAATAAACGAACTGGATATGTTTAGTATGTTGATGTTATATAGCTTAGTACGTTGATGTTATATTACAAGTTTATTGTTTTGCCCTTATCGGGCTAAAAGTAAAATATATAATCTTTTAACAGTCTTACACGATAAAAATTAGTAGTTAAGCCCCAGGAACAAATAATATGGCAGAACAGCAGTACCGCAGATGTAACGCAATAAAAAACATTCAACTTAAAAACTAAAACGGAGGCAAATTTAAACCGTGATACGAGCTTTTGTATATGTACCAAACAATGCAGTGAAAATGTATAGAATCTGCCTTCAAACTTCAATTTGGTATTAAGTAGGGAACATCGGTAGTCCGTCTTCATCTCCCCGTATAATAGTTTTATAATGTAGGATGAATATTTGGGTGGTGCGAAAATAACTTTTTTGTAAACATCGAAAACGGCTAGTACGGACAATATGCTATGAGTGATAGAAACTAATTGCCGTTTTAGCCTTAAGCTTTCATCATAGAGGTCGATAGGCAACCCTCACAAAATAGCAAATAACACAGGTTTTATAGGAGAGAGGTGGACCAAGAGTATGTGATGATTCATCTTGAACCTGAGACAGAATACTCGGGCCATTCTAATTTTGATGTATCAGATCCACTTGCAATCAAAAATTCTAGTAGTGATTTAGATTTCTCACTCCAGTGTCCAGAATCAGAGGTTACATGGTCCAAGTATTCTGATCCAGGTTTAAGAAGAATCGTCACATGCTCTTAGTCTACTGCTCTCCAATGAAACTTGTCATCTACTTTTGTCTGAGTAGTCGTTTTGTCTTTCTTCCCATCGAAGTAGATAGTTCTAACAGCCCATTTCATAATAAACTACTTTAAGACGCTTTAACAAAAGTGAACTTTAAGTAAAAATAAGCTTTAAAGGCTACTTAAAGTTTGGTCCGCTTCAAAAAAAAACCTTAACAAGAGTACACTTTTTTCGTGTCGAGTACTGTTGGCCGGCCTGAAGCCGCGACTTTCAACAGCAATTCAACAGTTTGTGAGGTTATGTTCAGTAAAGCGAACTCACTGTCACTGTTACTGTCACTGTGAAGTAAGGTCAATAAGTGAATTAATATGGCTAACGCGAGTGCTATAAATCGAAATATTTCAGCATCATGGCCACCAGGTGAATCGATTCTAATTAATGTACAATCAATAGCACCAATAATAACTCTTGGAAATCCAGCTATTTCCTAAAATCTTTCCGCTGCTCTTTCCATTTCTGCATTTGTATTGTACATTTTAATATATTGAGGCCGGAGGGATCCAATAGCTATTGAGACCCTTTTTATTATTCTACTAGCTGACGATCTTGAGACGCCTACAAAATCCCCAGCTGTGATCAACATGTTTTCAATTGGATAAAATCGCAGTGTTAACAATAATTGAATTGTAGGCTGTATCCACCCCTGCAATTTTTTTAAATATAGATCAGCTATTAAATCACAAATTAATTGTTGTGCTTCCCAAGTAGGAGAATAGCTCGTCTATATATTTTTTTTATTAACAAAATACTTAAATAACTTGGCAAAATATCACAGTAGCTTGACATTATACGCGTGAACGTAGGCGCCTGGGACACGTACAATGTATATAATGTATGTAACAGATCTAATGTATAGAAAATGTTTTGTTTTACCTATTGGTTTGTAACTGAATCATTGGTTCAATTTCTTAACCTGAATCGGTCATAAAAATCATATCATATAATTCGAATTATTTTTTTTCTTTTTCGATAAATTTTCGGACATCGCAATACAATATCTTCCTCATCTTCTGATGAGCTACTTTACTAGGTAAAATTATTAAAGTGATACATTGCGCACAGATACACGATAATTTAGTGTACACTTCTGTCAGACAAGTGAGGTTATATTCGAACTAAAAGGAGACTTTAAAAGCAAAAGCTTCAGAAAATGGCATTTACATTAAAGTCAACTTTAAAGGATAAATATGTGTTATGAAACGCATATTGAAAATTAAACTGAGGTTTTAAATTTAAAGTCACCTTAAATTGATTATGAAATTGGCTGTAATAGACCGGTCTTAAATATTTTGCTCTTGTTCTATTGCTTTTCCTAATTTTGTCTTGTCTAATAATCAGACTTCTACGATGTGCTCCTCTTGACCAGATTATTAAATTACTTAAATTATATGCTTCAGGCATGTATATTTCAAACATCTAATCAACATTTTACAGAAAAAGGAGTTACAAGTGCTAATTCGTGAGGGTTGACTGTGCACCACTATGATAAAAGTTCATGACTAATGCGGCAACCCAAGGAGTTGTCCGAAAAATCCCAAAATTTTTGTGAAAGTTTCTACCACCCATGGCATATATTCCGCACTAGCCGTTATCGAATTTAAAAAAAGTTATTTCGCACCACCCTAATGAATATGTGATAAAGGGTCAAAATGACAACAGTGTGTTACACAGGCGAGACAAAAAGTTACATGTTAAAATAATTTCACGGTTTTTGTGAAGTTTAAATTATATACATGTTTGGTAAGTGGTCTACCGGGACGCGATGAATTGTGAAGCAAAAATAAAACGTAGGCAACCCGCCCATAGAAAGTATTCGTATCTCTCTCTGTCCGATGTAAATTATGGGAAAATAGTGTACTCCAAATGGAATTTTATCGTTCATGCTTAATTAACAGTACTTTTGATAGACGTTACTTACTGGTATTGTCCAATATACTTGTATGCTCAATATAAATTTGTTTCAAAATAACTTAAGTAATTATTATACCGGGCGTTCATTTCAAAACTAGCCAGTCTCAATAACTCTTGAATACAAGTTAACTTGATAAAAATAAAAAACTCGTCGATTGGCTTTTGGAGGGGGAAGTTTAAAAACAATGTCAAATAAATTTTAAGTGTCACTCCCTCCTCCCTAGCTACCTCCACTTTGAAATTTGTAAATATTTTTTTTTGTCTTTGAAATAAATGGCATCCCACAACTTGCGATTCCTCATTTTAACATTTTTGCCAATTACTACAGACCCATCTATCAACGGAGCCACAACTACTAACCTCCAGCTCATGAAATGTATATACAGTGACCGCCAAAAACTCGGATTATATGGGATTTTTATTTTTTTTATTTAAAAAAAAACATTTTACGGCATTAATTGGTGATTGTCTAATAACCTTATTAGCCCCTATCAGATGTACCGACTGATTTTTAGTTGCCTACCTCGTTTTTCGAAATGATGAAAATTGAAATAGTGCTAATTTTCGGAAATCAAGTAAGATATCAATGAAACTTTTTTATTGCAATAATTTGCTGGTATGGAATACATGTACATAAATAATTGGTCTATGAACGGAGTTAGTAGGTCAATAGACAATAATTGACCGGAGATGCCATAGAAGTTCACCAGACCGCCCTTGCATGGTACAACAATTATAGAAGATGAATTGGACCTATGTTCATATAACTTTTTACAAGCTGGTAATGAATAGAATGATGTATAGGTTTAAATAGAAAAGTAGGCAATTGTGTTTGACTAGATTTAGTTCAATATTTAAGGTTTTTTCATTGGTTAATTTTCTAGTTCAAGTTTGGCATATATTTTATATGTTTAACGAAAATTACAATCATCGCAGAGAAGATAAAATATGGTGATACCATCACGCGAACGTACGTTATTAGAATTTGGAAATGATCAAACATAGAATTGAGGCCGATTGATTAAACTTGCAAATTTATATCCGATATCTGAGACCCGCCGAAGTCCACATGTAACATTTCAAATCCGTGGCTTGGTGAATTATGTCACTCATGCACGCGTACTGGCTCAGTCCGTACAGTTGAACGTAACATTATCAGCTTGTCGCAGGTATTGTACGAATGTAACTAATAAATTGGCACACTTTCAATAATGGCCGGGAGCATTAATTGGACTGATCTGAATGTTTACGAAAAGCAAATATTGAATTACAGTAGCGATATTAATGCACTGTAACAACGAACAATTTTCATGAGAATAAGTTCTGAACTTCACCGTAAGAGAGGTTAAACAGCGAGTTTGAAAAGTAACTGATAAAGTCAATAAAATTGTCCTATTCTTGTCCTATCATAATTTAATTTCAACAATAATTTTCTATTGTTGATATCTCACTAACGAGTATAGATAACTTTGGGAATTACAAACAATAAATTCGGTTTCATTCAATTTTGTTGAAATACAATTAAAGAACCGCTAGTTTGGCTGACAGGTTAGAATGCTTGCTTAGCATGCACGAAGACCTGGGTTCGAGCCCTAATACAGGGGCTGAGAAACATTTGTACTGAGAAACTAGTGCCATTCGCCGTTGGGAGCTCATTAACGGCGCTCTAGAGATCGGGGGCGAATTTCTAGAGTAACAAGCCCTAACCCAATACACACACTTACACAAAACACACGGCAGAAGGACCCCCGTTTGTCGATAGCCAGTTAGGGATAATATCCCTAACAAATACAGTCACTACTACTACAATTAAAGTTCAATTTATATTTTCAATCCGCAGCAATATCGATATATGCCCCAAGGTTATACATATTCAAATAAGGAAAAATAATCGGTTGGAGCTTGTGAAATATTAACACTTAAAGAAAAATAACCAATTATCCTTTTTCATAACGACATTTATTTCTCTAGATGTACATTTCAACCACTACGTGGTCATATTCAGTAGACATTTGTACTGAGTGCAAATGAGTACTCATTACAAATGTCTACTGAAGATGACCACGTAGTGGTTGAAATGTACATTTAGAGATATAAATGTCGTTGTGGAAAAGGATAATTTGTAATTTTTCTTTAAGTATTCAAATAAGAACTTTAAAATTATTTAGAGATAAATGTCGATGCATTGATGAGGAGGAAGTAATTCGCTCATAATAATTCTCCCCGTCATTGGTGCAACAACCTGTATTCACAATTGCGTTATAATAAAGTATTTATAATTAAAGTAAAACCATAATTAAAAGTGTAATTCCAAATCGGCTACCTAGTGTTACATACCGAAAATAAAAGAACCCTATAAACAAAATATTAGAAGTTAAGTGTCGTTACAAAATCACTGAGAAAATTATTTGAATAAAATGCTCGGACAGATCGATTTTTGATATTAAATTATCATTCAGAGATGTAATATTCAACCCTTAAGCGCTAACAACCACAACATTAAAAATTAAACAAAAAATCGGTTTCTTCTCATTCTATAGGTATGCACAAAATAGCAAGATACTGATTGACGGATGAAGCTCTTAACCTTTAACTACACGCGCTGGTCTATAAAGTAAATAAACCACTTGTATTAAAATAGTTTCCGTTTTTTCATAAACTCGAGTACGTTTCACTTCGTCTAACCTCTATTTGCATGTTGTTTGTACACTGATGACATAATCCTTCCTCATATTAACATGGTTATATCTATATCTTACCGATAGAGCTTCAACTTCGTGATTGAAGGTGGTCCTAGAACACTGGAATAAGAGGTTAATATTAAAACCGCAAGGTCCTGGGTTCGATTCCCGAGTCTGCATTTCTGGGATGGTTTTTCAGCACATTTCACATTTCCTTGCAACAAATGTTGGAAATGTGCCTCTGCCATTTACAAGTAACCAATTACGCCATAGGTAGAGGAGTAATATGGATTATTATAATTATTAAAAACTATAAATATTTGTACTGCAAGAACATTAAAGTATTTTTTTTTTTTTATTAAGTTTAAGGTTTTATTATTATTTTAATTATTTTACTTTATATTACCAAAATTAATACGCCCAAAAAAGTTAGTTTCACACATTTTAATTTATATCAACACTAATAAATTACATAAATACTAAATAATTTATACATACTACAACAATAAACATAACAAATATTATGATAATTTATAATTAAACATTTTTATAACAAACTTAACGCTAATTTATATTTAACATTATTACTGTATTCTTTGTAGACATATCACGCTTCTGATGATGTTTTGCTAGAAACTGAAACCAATCAGGCAAAATAAAATAAATAAATAATAAAATTAAATTAAAATAACATACCCAATAATAATACCCAAAATTTTTTTTTTTTAGTATTATGTATTGTAAGACCATTTTATTAGTTTGCCTGAATTGTGTGTTTTTTTTTTAAATTTAATTAAAATTATATAATAAATCATTATTATACAAAGAGCACGATTCTATAAAAACAATGTTTTTTCAAAGTTTTTGAGCAATATTTGATAATAGTGTACAAACTACACCGCGCGTGTACTTATGCTATATTTTGGGGCGCGTGTAGTTAAAGGTTAAATAAGATAGAATCTGTTTAAGTTTGCTGAATTATCTTTCACAACTTGCTATTAAAACCAACAAGGTGAACATAATTGGAATCGCAATTCTTAGATTTGAAAAGCTTCGTAATCTCTAAATTTAACAATAAAAAGAAGTAGTTCTTTAGGCCTTAAAATAATTTCATTGTACTACAGTTTCGAGCCATCGATTACAGAATTCTATTGACTTGCTAAGTAAGCTAAGTAAGAGCTCTTGGGTCGAATTTTTCCAGTTTGGATTATTGCATATTCCTCCCACATTAAGAAGAACCCCAATGTTAGTAAATATATAATTTAAAAGTTAGTAGTTAGAAATTTCTACATTCCAATATTCACATAAAACAACTCCTTCCCCGAGGGCTTCATTCACTAATATTATTTCTCTATCTTGTTGAAAATAATTTCGTGAAGCTTTCAAATGTAACGTTCCGTCATGAAAATTCATTCTTGGGGCTTGAAACCTTATCTGAGAAACCTTATCTAAGAAACTCGCAACTTAACGTGCGATTACATACGTGATTAGCTTCACTTTTTGTATCATTTATTTGATTTTAGTCGTCAATTAGGTCTTGCAGGACTTCAACGCCAAGGAGAAAACAATACATGATTCGTACGTTGTACATTTCTATCATAGTTCGTGTTTTAGTAAATAGTTCATATGCAGATTAACAAATTTGACATTTTTCTACTCATGGCAAGGGTTATTATGGTACATTGTTCAACTTATTTTTATTATTTCTGAGGTGGATTCTGGTACAAATGTAAATTAAATGGATGATACATTTACATTTCTTAATACTCCTAAAAATATTCGTTTGTGACTTTGCTCTAATAGGGGAGCTAATAATTTCACATATTTAATTGTACATGTTAAATTCCTATGTTCGCCCCTTATCCCAGACACTCGGTATAAGTCATCTGTGGTAATACGCTACAATAGTCTGAGATTGATCTATCAACCGTATCAGTATACAATGTTTAAGAACAAAATTTAACATTTATGAAAGTTGAGCACTAATGAAACCAAATGTAACTTAGTATGAAGATGAAACAAACAGAAATTTCAGTGAAAATTTCAGAATGAATCAAGAGTACTAAAATTCTTTAAAAGTTCAACGTGCAAGAAGCACTTTGACATTGTGTGCAAATCTTCAGTAGGTACCCTTAGAATATTTTATTTTTTCGGAAAATTTCACTTTAAGTTCTATGAACATTTTATCTAGTATTTAGCCGTAAATATTACTTCAAAAATTACCTTCGTCAATTGAACATGTATCATCATACTACAAGAATGATTGTAATGTTTTTGGACGTTTTCTCTTTCTTACCGCTATTTTATCTCTTTCATTTAACTGCAGTTCGAACTAAAATTTATTCTGTGATATTTCTCATATTAAGGTTCATTAATTCTATAATTTAAGTAATAAGATTAAAGACGTACAATTATTACTTAAACTATAAAATTTATTCATTTTTATATAATTTATCAAAGTGTTGTTCATTTTCCACCATAGTTTCAAAGGTTACAATTAAAGTATTAATACCAAGAGAAGCTGTAGATGAATAAAACTTTTCACTCTGAAGCAATTGATGAACTCCTGAGGCGACTTCAAGAATTTGTTCAAATATAAGAACACACACAAAATGGCAAATTTTTTAAATGACCAACGCGTCTAGCAATTTTCTA
The DNA here is from genome assembly GCA_951805005.1 of Othius punctulatus. Taxonomy (NCBI): domain Eukaryota; kingdom Metazoa; phylum Arthropoda; class Insecta; order Coleoptera; family Staphylinidae; genus Othius; species Othius punctulatus. The sequence goes on from OX638139.1 coordinate 80,283,540, forward strand.
TTGCATCAGATGAATATTCTTTAAAATATTCTAAAATTGTCGGATATGTTAATTTAACTGCATTAAAGGCAAATATGATTTATGATCATTCTTAATTTATCTTCTGTTCTACTATCATCGACCATAACAGCAAAATAATATGCATCAATAGTTTATTGATGCATGTACCCTTATTCACACACATGTTCTAGCAATGTTTCCACTTCTCCATGCAGTCCTGGAAAGCATATTGTGGAATGCTGTTCAATGACAGTAACGAACTTTTCTTAATCAGCGTCCATTCAGCACTGATTTTAATTTTGGAACCAGGAAAGGAGAACAGTCATTTGATTTTTAGCACAAAACTCGCAAATTGTCACGATTCGTCATGGGGAAGCAGCCATGGGTTGTCTCGCCACAACTATGGTCTTTCTTTTCAAAACGCCTTCGCAGTACTTACTGTTGACTGTTTGACCTTGAGAGAAAAATTAAAAATAAACCAGTCTATTAAAATTTAAAAACAAAATGTGAGCAAAGTTGTAAAAATCACCACGAACTCTGAAACACGTTGAATTCATAACGCAATAACTCAAAAACTAAAGGAGATGTGAACAATCTGAAAAATGCATGTCATTAGGAAGATTATAAAGAATGTAGTGATGCAAACCTTACGTCTTTAAAAAAGTTGCCCATTTGTTACCCATTTGATCACGCTGTATAATAAAAAAAACCTATATATACTTATATAAACTCTCATAGACCTTGTCTTATCAAAACCACCATCGTTTAAATTAATCCTTAATAGCTATTTATGTAATAAGGGCGTTACGCCGATGATAATTCTAGAAGGACAACGTGGTCCAGTGTGAGGGACCCTCATACTGGACCGGGCGATGGATATCGCCCGATCAGCATTATCAGCTAATAACGCATACAGATTTTATTTTTCAATAAAGAATATATAATTAATTATAAATTACAACAAATTGCGATTATAATAATGAATAAAAATATCATGACTTTGTCGTTGCTAAGGACGTTCTTTACAATTTAATTGGTAATTCGTCAACGTGCGTCAACTAAGTAGAGAAATATTATCCCAGACGAAAGAAAAGCCACTGAAGATTTATTTCCCACAAAATCTAGGGCAAGTTCCGAGAACCATTTTATAGTATATTGTGCACCAAGGGTGGAAAGCCAATCAGCTTTAGCAGTCCGCGGTGCTTGGTATATGAGCGAGCGGAGCGAGCGAGGGCGTCAAGTAAGGATTGATAAATCCTTTCAGCTGCGGGAGACACGCTATTTTTCCGCCTACCTACAATCTCTGACTTTTTTGCTATATAATTAACCGAATTTCTTTTCAGGTACGACTGCACGTTGCTAAATAATTTTATATCAATGTTTTCTTTTCTTTTAAGAACCGACTTCAACATTGAATGTTCAGACCACAATGTAGCACTATTTGCTTCTTTCTGCTATACAGGGTGTTAATTAAGTACGTATACAAACTTCAATGGGTGATTCCTTGATTGATTCTAAGAGAAAAAGTTCATATAAACATGGGCTCTCAACAGCTCCGTTTTCAAAATATAGTTTAACGAAGTTTTAAAAAATATGATTTAATCACAATAGGGTCTTCCGCGATTTTTCAAAAACCTTGAAACTGAATTCTAGACACATTAAAAACATCATTGGCACTAATTTTTGTGTTGAGACAAATCGTTGTAATTAGCAAACACGATTTTAAAATTAACGGCGTTTGAAAATGTCCCGAAAGACCGTCATGATGCTGTGACGTCACTACGCACATTGGCGCTCAGCTGTAGAATTGCTGACAATGGAGCGACAGAAATAAAACGTCGGTTTTACGAGAAAAGGGACGAATAAGTATTGCATTGTGCCTGGATGTGATAGCAGCAGTAAATGCAAACCCAATAAGTTGTTTATAAACGTCCCAACAGGGGATATACGGAAAAGGGGTTACAACAAGTCCGAAGTGATTCCGCGAGTGTCACTTTGACGTGCTACTATTTTTGTGAAGACCATTTTAATGTAAGTACATAATTTTCAATAAATTATCGACGAAATTCGATAAATATATATATATATAATTATCTATCATCATTAGTAATGGGTATTCATGGGGATTTCCGATTATATGTATATATACATTAGTAATAACATAACCTCAAAATAGTTTTGTGGGTTCCATTCTAAAACAATACCTTCCATATCATTATTACTTTTTAAAAGTACTGTGAGATTTTGTACAATATGTTTTTACACAAACGTTTAGTTAAAACTAAAAAACATGTTTAAACAATATTTGTAGCAAACTGTTGATTTTAGAAATTTGTTTGGATGATTAATAATTACTAATTTTGAAATCAGCATTACCAATTCGTATGAGATGTAGTATATATTGCAAAGTTTATACAGTATTTTATTTGTTCTTACAGCTGGAAGAGGATTTGGAAAATTATATGCGACTCCACGCGTTTCGGCTACGTTGAAAAATTCACTTTTTGAGAAAAAGTCGAGAACCATTAACACGTGAACTTCTAGCAGATTATCTGGCTGTCCCTTTACTAACCCATCAGAACTTATTTTATGTCAGACTGGACTCCCGATCGTCAACATGCGTAATGACGTCACAGTGCCGCTCGGCCAATAACAGCGTTTCGTCGGTCACGTGACAAGATGTGTAAGTTTTACGGTATTGTATGTTGTTTGCTGATAAGTTACAATGAAAACCAAACGTTTTCTCTGTGGGATGTTTAATTACAGGTTATAAACTTAACGTTAAGACACAAAAAGGTTTTTTTTTTTCAGGAAGACCCTATTCGTCGAACCACAATCGCAGCCCCTTAAGTCATATAAGTCTTTTGGATTTCTTCATTTGGGAGAACCTAAAATTGTTGGTATACCCAACTCCAATTCTTAATGTAGAAGATTCAGATTAATAAATCGTGAACGAGTCTGCCAGTCGATGCTAGCATAAAAGCATGCATTTAGGTCGGAAGTGGTCAATTTCAACAGTTGCATGAGACAATGTGCTTTGGTTAATAATTTTCATAGCAGTAGGGAATTCAAGTTTTGTATCTATTATAAGATTGTTTGATAATAATTTTTTTTTAAACGTTTTTAAACTATATTTTGAACATCTTAAACGACGCTGTTCAGAGTTAATGTTTATATGCACTTTTCATCTTAAAATTGATCACCCCAGTAAGTTGTCTACGTTCTTAGTTAACACCCTGTATAGGCCAGCACTGTACTTTCTATAATGTTTTTTGACTTTTTGGCCGTTTTCCAACTACAAAACTTATTATATTGCGGCACATACCAAATGTAAGATTTTATTGGTTAATTAGGTTAGCGCAAGTCGCAGTGGCAACTTCCCTTATGTCGAGTAGGGTAAATCAAGTCTTCATCGCTGCTAACATCCATTGCACTTGATATACTTTTTTCCACTCCCTGCATGGTAAGTACACTGTTGTAACATTGATTTGGTGGAAGTAAGCCCCACTTACCGATAAAGCTTTGGTTACTATGATCAACGGGAAGTAAGTAATCACTTACTTCCCTCAGGGAAGTAAGTAAAATAATTTCAATAGCAATAATTTATAATATTTATAATATTCAATAATTTTATAACACCCCTTCGACTTCTCCGGCAGTAGGAAGGAACTGGCAGCATCTGCAGCTTCTTCAATTGCCATTTCTTGTTTATTTTCATTGTAATACATTTTACAACTGAACGAATGCAATTTCTGACATTCACACTTTGTTTCAAAAATAGTCTTAGCAACCAAAGCCGTACTGACATGTTATTCATGTTGCGAAAATAAATCAATCAAACACAAACAATTAAACCAACTTCAGGAGTGGAAAAACAGTTATAAGCAATTGGAGAGGTAAGTTTTGACCAGTCTCGGTCTTTATTGCTAGCCCTCGCTGTCGCTCGGGCGCAAACTCGACCTCGACTGGTAAACGATACTTACCTCTCTTAATGCTTAAATAACTATTTAATTAGAGAGTAGGTGCAATATATCTGTCACCGTATCAGTCAAATTGACATTTATTTTTGAAAAGTATGCCTTTAAAATATTCAGCATAATTTTAAAATACAATGGTTCTTGTGATACATCATGGAAAAAAGATATAACAATTGAAAAATTTCTGAAAATGTTTAGTAAACTAAATTTAATTTTCCGCCCGCAATTTAGGATGGAAAAATGAACTTGCAGAGCAGGTAGGCGGAAGTTGTATATTGTGCTTCAAGGGCGGAAAGTAAGCTGTAGAGGCCCGCGATGCTTGCGGTGCGGTGCGGAAAAAAACGAAGGGGTGCTAAAGCGTTTCGTCCTGCGGGACACACGCCATTTTTCCGCCTACCTACAATATCTGACTTTGCTCTATAATCAACCGAATTTTGTTTCAGGTACGGCTGCACTTTGATGAGTTTTTTTTATGGCAATATTTTGTTTTATTTTAAAACCCGACTTCAACATTGAATGTTCAGACCACAATGTAGCACTATTTGCTTCTTTCTGGTATATACGCCAGTACTGTATTTTCTGTAATGTTTTTTTGACTTTTTGGCCGTTTTCCAACAACAAAACTTATTATATTTGAGTACATACCGAATCTAAAATTTTATTGGTTAATTAGGTTAGCGGAAGCGGCAGCGGCAACTTCCCTTATATCGAGTGGTGTAAGCTAAGTCTTAATCGCTGCTAACATCCATTGCACTTAATACACTTTTTAATTAGAGAGTAGGTACAATATATCTGTCACCTTATCATTAAATATGACATTTGTTTATGAAAAGTATGCCGCCATCTATGGGAACATTTCTGAAAAATTTTGAAGGCCCTAGGGCCTCTAAATCTCATTTTCCGCCCGCATTTTAGAACCGAAAAATGAACTTTCAGAGCAGGTAGGCGTAAAAAGTATTTGTGGTAAGAAAAAAAAATGCTGTGACGCATGTGAATGTGACAGGAGCGGACAATGTCAAAAGTTCTCGCCCACTATATTACCCGCTGCGCAGCTATGTCGTTATGAACTTATATCTCGTATCATAAGCATTATTAACAAATAATTGATTATTTAAAAATAAAATATTAACTGCTCTACGAACTTCATAAATACTATCACAATCTTGGCAATAATCTTATCGGGTTTCCCAATCGTCTGCGACATAACATATTTTGCATTAGCTTAATAATCGTTCTGGTAAAATTGCAGTAATGAAAGTTAAAGTTTATTGACTCCATTCGGCGAGCCACAATCAGGCGTCGAGTTTTAATTCATTGTGAAAATTGCTGCAACCTATCTATCATCCAGATTGTGCAATTGTCGCTGACTGCGAATTCTCTCGTTGCGAGCAAACGACTGTCAATGATAACCCAAATAAAATTGGCATTTGCATACCGGTCCAGGTCCTGTGTGTAATGCAATTTGTAGAGGTGCATTGTATTCAAATTCTGCTCTCCTTGTTACATAAATGCATGCGCGACAAATTCGTTCGATGGGCGTGTTCTCCCTTCGACGAAAGTTTTTGAAAGAGTGTGGGACGAACAATAAACATTTAAATATAGTGCAATGTGCAACTAACTTAATTAAACAGTTACTAATTGTATTTATTTAAAAATTTGTTGACTATTGCAGTAGTGGCGATTGGCGAATTGTATTACGTACGCGTGCCATAAATGTCTGAATAATATTTTTCATTCGATTGCATCATAAAATAGTATTTTTCGGTATGAAAATCTGGACACGAAAACTCCATAATTTTGTTAAAGACAATGGTTGCTAGGTAACGGTATTTTTCGTCCTAAGCCGAAATATATGTTTCGGCAGTAAAAATTAAAATGTCAATGGTTGATTTATTAATTGATAATTTATTAATTTTCAAATTAAAATTTAACAATAAATGACTTACTTGCCATTAATATTAAAGGTGCAATTGGTACAATTTTGAAATATAACGGGGTGGCTTAGATTATTCACCCCTATCGCAGAATTGTTAATATTTTCTGCCGCCCTCAATGAACTGCACTGTGCTGTATTAGTGATATTCGATGCTTCTGTTAGACAGAGTGTGTCTATTGTGCTGCTTTCCAGAATCCAGAATTTTTCGACCAGTATCTAGTTTATTATTCAGAGAATCGTCTATGTATCCCTCAGCGACACTAGATGACTGCCATGCTCCATGACGTTTCAAGGCAATTAAATCGCCCCCAGCATCCACCAATAATGCATGAGGAGTACACATTAGCTCGTCTTCACTCGACATTTTAAAATGATTTTAATATTTTCGTTGTTGATCGAACGTCACATTGACAACGTAATAAAAATTTCACGGCAATTTGATTATTTTAATTTATTTATTTTATATTTTGTAGTCTTGCAATCGAACAAAAAATTATGTATGATATACGGACGACCAACATATTTCGGACTCATTGCTGTTGCTAGACTCGACGTTGCCTCGTCCAGCAATTTCCATCAAATCGTCCGAAATATTTCGTGTTTCGTCCTTATAACATAAAATACTGTAGTGAGTGACCGACGTGCCGGGCCGTTATCAATAAGAAAATTAATTACTACAACACTTTATAAGTTTCAAAAGAAACATAATTTAAACAAAAATTAACTCTAACTTTTACTAACGTTGATAACGGGCCGTTATCAATAAGAAAATTAATAACTGCAACATTTTATAAGTTTCAAACGAAACAAAACAAACAATTTAAACAAAAATGCAATAAATAGCATTTAATTAGAGTATATTTCTTGTCTTTTAAAAAAATCATTTCTGAAAACAATGACTCCCAAGCACATGTAGGGGAGAAAATTGATACTATAGCGGTCACTCTTCGGCATTTATTTTAGTACATCCAGTAATCTAATTATAGAATAATTATAGATAGAGAACGGGAAAGAACTGTCCAACCTAATCACACAGAATCAAGGAGTTCTACAAGGAGATTCTTTAAGTCCATCCCTGTTCTTGGCTTTTGTACATCATCTACCAGAATCTGTCAAAACTGAGGAAGTAGACTGCCAGATGTATGCAAATTACCTCGTCCTGTACTCCAAGAATCTTCAACAACTGCAAATAAGCATGCACCGACTCGATGAGTGATGCAAAGCAAATAAATAGGTCTTAAATCAAAGCAAGACCAAACTAATGAAGTACAGGAAGGGGGGCCGAATCAAAACAAGCGGCAAAATTTACATAGGAAATCAGAAACTGGACTATGTCAATGAATACAACTACCTGGGGGTCACGATGCAGACCTCGCTAACCCTCAACAAGCACATCAAAGCAAAGCACAGAAAGACAGCTCAGATTATCGGTTCTATAAAGCACTTACAGAAGCTAAGCTTGAAGACAGCCATCAAACTGTATAATATAAAGATATAGCCGACAGTGACATATGGGTTCAAATCACTATGCCCTTTCTTACCGGCTAAACATCTCCAATAAGTAGATACTATAAAAGCAAGTTTCCTTTAAAAAGTTCTCGCATTACCAAAAAACGCCTCGAACACTTTCACCTACCAACTGGCAAGTTCGAGTACTATGGGAGAGGAGATCCTAAGGAGCTTCGAAGGAGTCACGCAGCAAACCCGTAAAGAGTACGAACAAGCATTAGAAGAAAAGAACATGATTTTCGTAGTGAACAACTACACGGAGGGACCAGGATTCAACACACATAAGTGGAAAGAATCCAACCAGAAGAAACGACATCTAGTAACATGCGTCTCACTCCATGGTTTCCATTATCTAGCGTGTGATAATCCATCTTTCCATCAAGCGGACATAGAAGAATGTATTTGCACCCTATGCAGATGCCCAGCTGATAGGTACCATCTATTCAACTGCAGGGAAAGGAAGAACCGACCACTTTCTCAGTTCATTAAAGACATATCAAAATAGTATCCATATTGTATAAACAAACATAATTATCCTTGACTATAACAATATAGATCCAGTGCCGCTTTAATAAGGGAATCCATACATCACACCAGAATGGACCTTGATAAAGCCGACGAAGCGTTCAATCTCCGCATAACGCTGAGCAATAAGATTCATCGAACCCTGTGGGAAAACATCGACACCCTCGCAAATTTTAGTACCGAGACTGGCACATTTTTGAGATCCAAGAAACAGAAATGCAAATTCGAAAAGTTACACAAACTACAACGAGTGTCAAAAAATGTCGAACCAAATCAGCAACCCAAATTGTCTCTAATCTCTCAGACAAAGTTCGCTTGACGAACAGACTATAAAAGTCCTATAATAATAATAATAATAATAATAATAATAATAATAATAATAATAATAATCCGTACTACTCCTCCACCTATGGCGTAATTGGTTACTGTCATAATTTTTGACAGAGAATTCTGACCCAATTAAATTTTATTTTACCATAGGCCCCTTAACTATTACTAGTTATGCGGGCGTTGAGAGGAGAGGGGTATTATTATTATTGCCCATCTGCGCCTGCATGCGACTTATAGATGGTACTATCCAAAGGTCACAATTTTTATATAACTCCCACTTCGATTCCAGTGGAAACGATTATCTGTGAAGTCGATTCCGCCATCCACATATTAGACCAACATGCCAGAGAGACAGTTCGCCAAGACGTCGCGGCGGTCTTACGAAAAGCCCACCCATCAAAATTCAACGTGAGCAAAAGTGAAATTAAAGCACTGATCAATCTCAGAAACAACAGCAAGTTAATTACAATTGCAGCAGACAAAGGTAATGCAACAATGGTGATAAGCACTGTGGATTATTCTGCAATAATGAACGCCTTGCTGGACGACGTCAGCTGTAAGTAAATCACCACCGATCTCACAACGTACCTAGAAAAATCAACTAGGACAAATATCAAAGCGTCGCCAATCAACAAGGAAACTCAACAACGAATTATCCCTCGCGAAAAATCGTCAAGATGTCCAAAATTATACGGTCTGCCAAAAATTCACAAAACGGACGTGCCGCTACGACCAATAGTTTGTCGATCGAATCACCCACACAAAACTTGGCAAAATACCTCGGTAAGCAACTGCAACCATACTCAGAAACAGCAACACCATATGTGAAAAATTCGGAAGATTTTGTAGCGTTAAGATTCCTCACGCCGCCACTGCCTACTAAAGTTCGCGCGTGGCGCCTATGTCTGCGTTTGACAGCGACGACCGGAGCACTGCAGTGGACGTTCGGCACAATTATTGTGAGAGTGCGGAACTGAGCGAGCGATCGAGGCATGCCAATGAAAGTGTAGGGAATACCTATCCACGGTTAGTGGGAAATACGCCGCGCCTTTCCACAAGGATTAGTGCAAGGCACTCTCCTTCCGCAGAGTCGGGAATTGTCCACATTATGTGTTTCGTGTCTCCAGAAATCTGGGTGACTTTTTCTTTCCCCGCGTGTCGTTGTATCGCGTGTTTCGTTTTATTACAGTCCTACTCAGGGGCTACAACGCCCACACCTAGCCTACTCATAGTATGGGACTACAACGCCTACACCTAGCCTACTGCTAGTCTGGGACTACACCTATACCCGACTCTGAAAATTGTAGAAGTGACTCATACCACCGTGACAGGGCCGCTGCGAGGGGTGATCAGGTCGGGACGCAAATTCCATAAGCGTCCGTTCGGTATGTAATTATTTCGTTTGATGGTGTTTTTTATTAAAAAAAAGTCGTACAATTTAAAAAATATATATGAAATCATCGTTGGCAACGAATATTTATTAGTAAAACAAACATGCAAAAATTATAAATTATATAAAAAAGCATGCAAAAAATATAAATTATACAAAAAAAAAACATGTAGAATATATAAATTATACAAAGTGATAACTATTCATAATCAATATAACATTCCGAGTTTTCACTCTCGGTCTCGCTGTCACCAGGACTTACTTCAATGACCAGTGGTTCTAAGATGACATCCACACTTTTGTTCCACCTTGTCGCAGTTCACGAATTCTACGAAGGTACTTACGTCGTCAGAAAACTATTTCAGGTTTTTCAATTAGAATACTCTCCCGATTTCGTTTTAAAAAACGAAAATTCGTTTCCTTTAACGTGCGTACCAATACATCCCGTGAAATCGAATGAATGGTCTCGTCAGCGTCGATAGTTGCGCAAATTTGTTTTACGGTCGGTATTTCATTCCTGAAAAAAAACGAATGTACTGCGCGACGGATGGCTATTCATCTTTCCATAAATTTGGAAGTCACGAATTATAATTCCTGTTCTATACTACGCCAATGGATGTCGTCGAAGAAATGTGGAGTGCGACCTTGGTGCAACCTTTTGTTACGCGACGATGAATATAACTATCTGGTATTTTCGGGCGGCATAGAAGGTTAGCAATCGGTTTGACTCGGGGCTGCACAGTCCCCGCATAGACCGAGTAATAGTAAGGATGCCCGTATCTGAAACGGCACATCATTTTTGCATTTAAAATCAACAGGACCCGGACGTATCTTGTTACCTGCCTCATAAGGACTGTGTACCGATACTACCGATGAGTCACTTCTACAATTTTCAGAGTCGGGTATAGCCTACTGCTAGTCTGGGATTAGCTTAGAGCCGTGCAGCCGTGCCGAGAGCGTAGTGCGAGCCTGAGGCCATCGCCAGTTTCGCCATCGCCAACCAACGCGGGACGAGACCACCGCCCACGCCCGAGTCCACCAAGCTGAGGCACGTCGTTGCCGCAGGGGAAACGTGCCAGCATCCATTTTGTTGCGGTCACGCAGCTAGGGAGCAGCGAGCAGCGTTGCCACGTCGAATTCGAGCGACGCGAAGTCCGAGCGCCATACGCGTACGCTGTCAGCTCATATTTGGCCCACATTTTCATACTTTGTTCACCCATCTGTAAGCCCCATCAGCTTCTGTGAGCGTGCTTTATAGACAAGGATCGCCTGTTAGCACGCAATTCGGTAATGCTTCGCGGCGGCGTAAGTACATCCGAATCGCGATCGCTTCTAGATTAGACCGCCGCAGAGCGGATTTCGGACTATCAGTCACCCTCTGACCCCATCTTTTACCCCTGTCGCGTCATCATCCCCACCATATGTACATGTTTGTTGTTGTGTGACTGAGACTGAGAATCCAAATAATGTCTTCCTTGACAGTTTAGTTCGTCGCGTTTGTTTTGGTCGAACCTAACCATTTTCAGGAGCCGCAGCTGCCCTTGCTCACAATTGCAATGGCCGTTGAAGCTCACCCTCCGCTGACTCGCTAATTGTGTGCCTTAATTTAACACCATAATCCACGCCTTCTCCACTGTCGTTAAAGGCTACTGGCACGGGTCAATGGAGTGGGCTCCCTTAAGGTTCGCAGAGATACGTCAAGGTAAGGAGAGGAGAAAGTTAGGCGTCGCAATTTTCTGGAAATAATAAAACGACTGAAAATACATCCAAATAGCATACTTGTCATATTCGACGTCAAAACCCTATTCACCCAAGTTCCAGTCAATGAAGCTCTTCAGATCGAAAATTAACATAAAGAACCAAAACACATCGTCAGCCTAGCGAAGCACTGCCTGGACAAGACATATTTCATGTTCAATGGGAACAGATACAAACAAGTTGAAGGAGCTCCCATGGGTTCACCGCTCTCGCCCGTAACGGCCAACATCTATATAGAAGACTTCGAAACCAAAGCCCTTCAATCGGCCAAGACTAAACCGCATCTATAGCTCAGATACGTTGATGACACGTTTGTTACTTGGCCACACGGGAGACACCAGCTCAATGAGTTTCTAAAACACCCAAAAGATCAACATCCAATAATCCAAGTTACAATGGAAGTCGAAGTGGACAGCAAGTTGCCTTGTCGAAGTGGACAACAAGATTTACAAATAATAAAAAGATAATACGGATCCCTAGGTCATACCGTTTATCGTAAAGAAACTCACACCGTTATTTAAATGCAGCCTCATATCATCACCCAGCACATGTATACTCCGTCCCAAAAACAGTCATATCACGTTCAAAACGTCTCGCGGACAAAGACAACGTAGACACTGAAATTGAAACTGTGAAATACGCGCTGGTACAAAACGGGTTCTCTATAAAGTGCATCGATCAAATTTCAGCAAATGACAACAAAACTTCACAACCCAAGAAAGATATGATACGCAAAGGTTTCCTCCCTCATGTAACAGACCGCATCGAAAAAATATTGCCACGAAACGACATAAAAAAAAAATATTTACCACGGACAAATACTGAGGAATGCCGAGTACACAATTCCTTTAGAGGACGAAGGCGTTTACAAAATTCCTTGCCAAGACTGCGACCAAATCTATATAGGTCAAACCAACATACGGATCAATATTGAATATACGAAAGGATGAGCACAGAAAAGTGGTGCAGCAAGGCGAGTCGACATCTTCTCTATTCCAGCATGTACACAACACAGGACACACCATCGATTTTGATAACTCTAAATCAACAGCCAAGGATGAACTACTTCCGGTGCGAATATTACGCGAGGCAATTGAAATTGAAACACATCGCCACACTTAAACAAACGCGATGACGCACAACGCCTTCCGAAACCCTGGAAACACACCCTTGCAGGTAAAACAATTTAACCTGTGGACCCGACCATTATGCTTCCAAGAAGGCTGACTCATCGGATGAACAATATCGTGAATAGCTCATTTAGTTGGATTACGGAGCCTCAATCCGGGTCGGATTGAGATTGTAATCAATGCGATTTTGCCGAAACGTCGTGAAAAACCTTTTCAGGACACAAAAAATAATACACGGAAATTCAAAGATCCGATATATATATATATATATATATATACAGGGTGAGTTTTTTAACCTGAAACTTGCAAATATCTCGAGTAATAAGCTCTCTATGAAAAATTATTTTTAGTCAATATTTAATCACTCCTCGGGGGAAATCCATTAGTGCCAAAATTTGTCCCCCACCCCCTTCCCTTTAGGCGTGGCGGGGGGTCACTTTTAAATCTTAAACGTGAACACCAAGTTTCTATTGCACATTCGGGTTGAACGGCTAAAAGTACGTAGGATTGGTATGAAACATGTTTGTCTATTCAGGATTAAATTGCGCTGTAATCGATGAAAATCAATTATTTTCGATTTCTCCAACTAAGAACCTATGCATACGATTCTGCACGCTGCACGCTGACCATACCATATACCTTATTTTCCAAATTTTCATTGTTTTATGTCATGTTTCGTTTGTTTTGTTTTGTAAACAACTCATTCTACTCAGTTCGAAGATAATTTCGCAAACAAAACGACCAGTTTTCATTAGGTTGTTGTTCAGAATGGACAAGTTAACTGTTCAAGAGAAAATTGAAGTGATTCTGGTTTATGGAGAAGGTAGCAGGACTTTGATAATGCTGCCAATCTCTCGGCGTTTTCCGGATAGAATTCTGTCACATGTTTCATTTCATCATACTGTCAAACAATTTAGTACTGGCGGAAATGTTCAAACGAAAAAACAAACCCGTCGAGCAACAGTTACTGGAGAAAATGATAAAATTGCTGCAGTAGCTGCTAATCCTCATACCCGATACTCGCGAGAAATAGCTCGCGACTCCAAACACTCCAGAGAAGTGTTTGGAGAATTATGAATCGTTATAAATTCTATCCTCAGCTTGTGTTACGCCAAGATCTTTACGGCCTTGATTTCCAAAATAGGGTAACTTTTTGTCAGTGGGCACGTGAACAAACAGCACAAAATTCCAATTTCTTTAATTACACATTGTTCTCCGACGAGTCGTCTTTAACAAACCACAGAACGGTTAATCAGCACAACATGCATTACTGGAGTGTTGAAAATCCGCACTGGCTTCGCCAAGTTGAAAATCAGCGTCCTTCGATTGTCAACGTGTGGTGTGAATTAATTGGCGATAAACTCATCGGTCCGCACATTATTGAAAGGTACTTGAATGGTCAAATGTACCGAGACTTTCTTAAAAATGAACTGCCAATATTACTTGAAGACTTGAGCTTAGAAGTGCAACAGAACATGCGGTTTCAACATGATGGTTGTCCAGCACATTTTTCGGTGGTAGCACGTGAAGTACTTGATCGTGATTTCAATGGTCGCTGGAGCGGTAGGGCTGGTCCGGTGAATTGGCCTGCTCGATCGCCAGATCTTACTTTGCCAGATTTATTTTTATGGGGCTAACTCAAAGACAAAATTTACACACAAGTACCAACAACACGTGAGAATATGATTGAGCGAATCAGAAATGCTTGTATAAGAATTCAAATAGACATACTCCTCAGTTGTGTACAGTCATTTGAAATGCGGATAAGTGCTTGCTGAGTTCCGTCGTCTCACAATGAATGTCCCCTCGAACGTCAGCTCCGGCGCTCCGGTCGCCGCTGTCAGACGCAGACATAGGCGCTACGTGCGAACTTTAGTAGGCAGTGGCCACGTGAGAAATCTTAACGTTAAAGTAGGAGAAATCGAAAAAAAAAAATCGACGATGACAGCGCTATCTAATTATGAATCGACAAAAAGGTTTCGTACAAATCCTACGTATTTTTGGCCGTAAAATTCGAATCTGCAATAAAAACTGGGGGTTCCAGATTTATTTTTATGGGGCTATCTCAAAGACAAAATTTACACACAAGTACCAACAACACGTGAGAATATGATTGAGCGAATCAGAAATGCTTGTATAAGAATTCAAACAGACATACTCCTCAGTTGTGTACAGTCATTTGAAATGCGGATAAGTGCTTGAAATCGAAGGCCACTATTTTGAGCACTTACTTAATTAATTATTAATTAATACACGTTAAGGCGAGAGGACTCACGTTATTCAAACACCCCGAAGTGAACAGAAAAGACTGCGTCCAGGTCATTGTTTCTGGGTTACTCTAAGAGTAACTTATTCACCGGCCATGAACATTTATAAAAATATTCACAATTCGCAATTTGTAAACATAGCATTCAATTTGATTTTTCACAATGAAAATGTGGTACGTTTTATAGTAAGCGTGTCTGCGCGTTGCAGAATCGTATGCATAGGTTCTCAGCAGTGCGACGCCAAACTTTCTCCTTTCCTTACCTTGATGTATCTCTGCCGAACCTTAAGGGAGCTCACTCTATTGACCCGTGCCGGTAGCCTTTAACGACAGTGGAGTAGGCGTGGATCATGGTTTCAAATTAGGGCGCCACACAATTACCGAGTCAGCGGAGGGTGAGCTTCAACGGTCCTTGCAATTGTGAGCAAGGACAGCTGCAGCTCCTGAAAATGGTTAGTTCAAACACCAAAACAAACGCGACAAACTAAACTTTCAAGGTGGAGTTTATTAGATTCTCAGTCTCAACAATATCACACAACAACAAACATATACATATGGTGGGGATGATGACGCGAAGGGGGTAAAATATGGGGTGAGAGGGTAACTGATAGACCGAAATCCACTCTGCGGCGGTCTAATCTACAAACGCTTGCGATTCGGAAGTACGTACGGGCGGCGCTGCGCGGGATTACCGAATCGTGTGCTAACAGGCGATCCTTGCTAACACGCGTTTCCGGTGTGATCACGTGGCTCAGCTTGGTGGACTCGGGCGTGGGCAGCGGTTTGGTCCTGCGTTGGTTGCCCCGACGTGCGGCCCCGAAACTGGCGATGGCCTCAGGCTCTCACTGCTCTAGACTGGCCCTAGACTAGCAGTAAGCTAGAGTGTAGGCGTCGTAGCCCCAGACTAGCAGTAGGAGTAGGCTAGTGTGCAGCACTGGGAGTAGCTAGGTATGTGGGCGTCGCACAGTGGGACAGGAACGATTTTGGCCGGACAAAAATCTGAAATCTTGTATTTGGCTTTTTGACACTTAAAGTCGACAAAAAAATATCAAAGTGTAGATTCAATTATTTAAAATGTAGGAAGGGGAGCCTTTTTTACTATCAAACATAAAAATCGCGTAAAGCATGAATGTAGGTCAGTTTTTTGAAATAAAATCAACAGTTTAAATGAAATTTTAAATAAAATTGACATTCCAGAATAATTTTATAAAAATTAAAAAAAATATATGTAAGTAGAAAAGTGACTTTGTTTCATTTTTGATAGGACGCGCCCTACATTCATACTATTAACTCCGAAGGTGGCAAAAGGTGGCAGATGAACGAAATGGCATATGATAGATGAAGGTTGAGAGCTTACTATGCCATACAATTTGAACCCCTGCGAAGTCCTGCATAATTCTTGCATCCTATTTTATAAAAAATATCACCTACTTATTTGCATATCTTATGGAAAAATTAACAAGATGAAATAATTTTGTTATAATTTAGCATGTATGTGTCGTACAAAATAACTGATTAGTAAAAAAAAATACTAAGCAAGTATAATAATCAAGACTCTACGTTAAAAAGTAACTACAAGTTGACAAAAAAAAAACGCGTGAATATTAGTGCACCAGAATTTTTCACGACACGCGACTCGTTTCTGTGTAACACTGACATTCAAACTCTTCTTAAAGAGAAACTCTTTGTACCAAGGGTGCATTAGACTATAATTAAAATCCTTACACTAGTTTTAACGACATTGATGATGTTTCTGCTTCTCTGTGGATTTTTGTCCGGCTACCGGCCAAAGCTGTCCCACTGTGCGTCGTAGCCCCAGACTATGACTCCAGATTTCTGGAGTCACGAAACACAAAATGTGGACAATTCCCGACTCTGCGGAAGGACAGTGCCTTGCACTAATCCGTGTGGAAAGGCGCAAGTATTCCCTATACTTTCATGGGAATGCCTCGATCGCTCGCTGAGTTCCGTCGTCTCACAATGAATGTCCCCTCGAACGTCAGCTCCGGCGCTCCGGTCGCCGCTGTCAGACGCAGACATAGGCGCTACGTGCGAACTTTAGTAGGCAGTGGCCACGTGAGAAATCTTAACGTTAAAGTAGGAGAAATCGAAAAAAAAAAATCGACGATGACAGCGCTATCTAATTATGAATCGACAAAAAGGTTTCGTACAAATCCTACGTATTTTTGGCCGTAAAATTCGAATATGCAATAAAAACTGGGGGTTCCAGATTTATTTTTATGGGGCTATCTCAAAGACAAAATTTACACACAAGTACCAACAACACGTGAGAATATGATTGAGCGAATCAGAAATGCTTGTATAAGAATTCAAACAGACATACTCCTCAGTTGTGTACAGTCATTTGAAATGCGGATAAGTGCTTGAAATCGAAGGCCACTATTTTGAGCACTTACTTAATTAATTATTAATTAATACACGTTAAGGCGAGAGGACTCACGTTATTCAAACACCCCGAAGTGAACAGAAAAGACTGCGCCCAGGTCATTGTTCCTGGGTTACTCTAAGAGTAACTTATTCACCGGCCATGAACATTTATAAAAATATTCACAATTCGCAATTTGTAAACATAGCATTCAATTTGAGTTTTCACAATGAAAATGTGGTACGTTTTATAGTAAGCGTGTCTGCGCGTTGCAGAATCGTATGCATAGGTTCTCAGCAGTGCGACGCCAAACTTTCTCCTTTCCTTACCTTGATGTATCTCTGCCGAACCTTAAGGGAGCTCACTCTATTGACCCGTGCCGGTAGCCTTTAACGACAGTGGAGAAGGCGTGGATCATGGTTTCAAATTAGGGCGCCACACAATTACCGAGTCAGCGGAGGGTGAGCTTCAACGGTCCTTGCAATTATGAGCAAGGACAGCTGCAGCTCCTGAAAATGGTTAGTTCAAACACCAAAACAAACGCGACAAACTAAACTTTCAAGGTGGAGTTTATTAGATTCTCAGTCTCAACAATATCACACAACAACAAACATATACATATGGTGGGGATGATGACGCGAAGGGGGTAAAATATGGGGTGAGAGGGTAACTGATAGACCGAAATCCACTCTGCGGCGGTCTAATCTACAAACGCTTGCGATTCGGAAGTACGTACGGGCGGCGCTGCGCGGGATTACCGAATCGTGTGCTAACAGGCGATCCTTGCTAACACGCGTTTCCGGTGTGATCACGTGGCTCAGCTTGGTGGACTCGGGCGTGGGCAGCGGTTTGGTCCTGCGTTGGTTGCCCCGACGTGCGGCCCCGAAACTGGCGATGGCCTCAGGCTCTCACTGCTCTAGACTGGCCCTAGACTAGCAGTAAGCTAGAGTGTAGGCGTCGTAGCCCCAGACTAGCAGTAGGAGTAGGCTAGTGTGCAGCACTGGGAGTAGCTAGGTATGTGGGCGTCGCACAGTGGGACAGGAACGATTTTGGCCGGACAAAAATCTGAAATCTTGTATTTGGCTTTTTGACACTTAAAGTCGACAAAAAAATATCAAAGTGTAGATTCAATTATTTAAAATGTAGGAAGGGGAGCCTTTTTTTTACTATCAAACATAAAAATCGCGTAAAGCATGAATGTAGGTCAGTTTTTTGAAATAAAATCAACAGTTTAAATGAAATTTTAAATAAAATTGACATTCCAGAATAATTTTATAAAAATAAAAAAAAATATATGTAAGTAGAAAAGTGACTTTGTTTCATTTTTGATAGGACGCGCCCTACATTCATACTATTAACTCCGAAGGTGGCAAAAGGTGGCAGATGAACGAAATGGCATATGATAGATGAAGGTTGAGAGCATACTATGCCATACAATTTGAACCCCTGCGAAGTCCTGCATAATTCTTGCATCCTATTTTATAAAAAATATCACCTACTTATTTGCATATCTTATGGAAAAATAAACAAGATGAAATAATTTTGTTATAATTTAGCATGTATGTGTCGTACAAAATAACTGATTAGTAAAAAAAATACTAAGCAAGTATAATAATCAAGACTCTACGTTAAAAAGTAACTACAAGTTGACAAAAAAAAAACGCGTGAATATTAGGGCACCAGAATTTTTCACGACACGCGACTCGTTTCTGTGTAACACTGACATTCAAACTCTTCTTAAAGAGAAACTCTTTGTACCAAGGGTGCATTAGACTATAATTAAAATCCTTACACTAGTTTTAACGACAGTGATGATGTTTCTGCTTCTCTGTGGAATTTTGTCCGGCTACCGGCCAAAGCTGTCCCACTGTGCGTCGTAGCCCCAGACTATGACTCCAGATTTCTGGAGTCACGAAACACAAAATGTGGACAATTCCCGACTCTGCGGAAGGACAGTGCCTTGCACTAATCCGTGTGGAAAGGCGCAAGTATTCCCTATACTTTCATGGGAATGCCTCGATCGATCGCTGAGTTCCGTCGTCTCACAATGAATGTCCCCTCGAACGTCAGCTCCGGCGCTCCGGTCGCCGCTGTCAAACGCAGACATAGGCGCTACGTGCGAACTTTAGTAGGCAGTGGCCACGTGAGAAATCTTCACGTTAAAGTACGAGAAATCGAAAAAAAAAATCGACGATGACAGCGCTATCTAATTATGAATCGACAAAAAGGTTTCGTACAAATCCTACGTATTTTTGGCCGTAAAATTCGAATCTGCAATAAAAACTGGGGGTTCCTATTTAAGATTTCAAAGTGACTCCGCCCCCGCCAACAAGGAAGACGGTGGGGACTAATTTTGGCGCTAGTGTATTTCCCCCGCGATTAAATATTGATTATGGACATTTTCTTCATAGAGTGCTCTTTACTAGAGATATTTGCAAGTTTCAGGACAAAAAACTCACCCTGTATATATTTCGTAGCAGTTAGGGGGGGAATTATTTCAATTAGCATTGGCAACGTTGTGACATTTTGTAACAAAATTGTATCAATTTGTGCAAATTTTTCATAAATACGACTGGAAGTAGAAAAAATGTCCCTGCACTACTTGAGTTGTAAGGCAATTAATATGCTTCTTACAACTCTCGTTATGAAATATACTATACCACAAATGGTTCCAGGTGAGTATAGTGAACAAGCAACACTCAAAAATTCAGGACATAAATACCAACAATTTAGTACCTACAGGAAAAATGTAAGTAATTACTCAACTACACACTCTTTACGTTTATTTGGCCCAAAGGGCCTGACAACAAGACCATTGGAGGACAAAATGCCTACAAATTAAAGAACTACTGGTAAATAAATTTCAGATCTGGCAAATATACTCAAGATGAACAGTGAAGAAGTAAAGATAGATATAATCAGTAGTAAACAATGGATAGAAGATTCGTTTGCTAGTTTTTGATTGGATGTACTAATACTCACGGCCAAAATTAACGCATATTTTTTTATTTTCTATTATTTTAACATTTATGTAGTTTTTATTCTCAAGTGGTTTATGACGAAGTGTGCTTAGTATATTAGTAATATTTTAAAATATTTTAACTTACATAAGATAGAGTTATGCCAGATTGGGAGATGATTTATTAAAATATTCTGATTGTAGTTACAAAATTAAGTGAAACAACAACAATAACGCCAACATAACATTATTCTAAGATAAAATGAAGATGGATTGATATTTAGTATTTCCTTCTCCAGCTCTGAATACAGCTTGCATTTTTCTGGGAATGTTTCCACAAAGAGCACTAATGGTTTCTTGCGAAATACAATTCCATTGTTCTTGAGTTGTTCTTCGCAATGCTACAATTGAGTTAGGAACTGGAATTCTTCCCTATATTCGACATTTCAGTACCCCCAATAGATGCTCGATAGAATTAACCGGGTCTTCTTGTTAGCCAATTTAACGACACGATCTCGACATCTTCGAGATACTGCCCCATTCATTTGACCATATGTGCGCGGACGTTATTATACATAAAGACAAATCTTTCGTATACAATAAAACTGTACCAGTCGGCACTCATTCTAAAATTCACCTCCCGCAGCTCCGTACGACCATCCAAACTGATTCCACCTTGCAGCATAGAGGAATCTCCATCAAAGCTAACGGTTTTGAAAAGATTTCATTCAGTGTATCGTTCGTTAATTCTTTTAAACACTCGATCACTTTCATCTGGCTTGCATAATTGAATTTTTGTCTTATCTAAGAAATTAACTTTTCTCCAATGATGTTCATCCCAATCTATATGGGTTTGTGCAACTGTAACCGGTGGTTTTGTGATATTGGAGAGGCCTTAGGACGTTGTCAACAGTTCTTAGATCTAAACCTGCTTCCTTCAGCATTCGTATTATCGTTTTTTAACTTATATTGACTTGTCTTGCATTCAGTGGTTCATTTTTTAGGCAAGAGGCTGTAAACGTGCTATTTATCACAGATTCAATTTTCGCAAATACGGAACATCTCTTTGCATTATACACATTTTATGTTCTTGTCCAGGTCGTCTTTTGTATTCCTTAGTCTCTTCCTACCGTTTTACTAATCGAGAAATGGCTGATTGATGAACGAGCATCATGATTGTAATTATTTTTATGTATGACCCTTATTTGCTAAAGTAACAGCTATAACAACCATTAATTCATGTAACAGGGTATTTTAATTCTAAAAAATACGTACTAGAGAGAAAACATACTTGAAATGTAATAATCATGATAAATAAAAGCCAGTTACAATAAATCTCCAAACACACACCAGAGAGAAAACATACTAAAAATGTCATAATCATGATAAATAAAAGACAGTTACAATAAATCACCAAATCATATGCCGGCATAAATTGTAAAATAGTGCCTATTCATTTATAAAGAACAGATTTCACTGATCGAAATTATCTATATAAGCTATAATGAAAAGTAATATACCCTAGACAATTAATTATAAAGAACTTTCCTTGAAAAACTCTACGAATGTTAAAAAAAATTAAAAATAAATAATATGCAATAATTTTGTCCGGGAATGTATTATTAATTATTATTATCTAAATAAAATTAAGGCACTCTTATTCGTACCAGTCCTATTTTTTAGATCACTATATTGCAGGTGACAGCATTATACAATGATATTCATTTCGGCAATCCAATTATACATACGAAACCGATAACAGAATGGAAGCTCAGTTTCGCTATTGCCAGCTCGCCTCAGGGGCTTGTGGCGGAACCAAGGCGAAAAATGCACGTGAGTACTGTGCGAGCATAATGAGTTTAATGTATACGATTTTTACTGGGTCAAGAGCGATCGGTCTTGCCAAGTCATTTTTAAACAACGTATGCCTCTGAATTGGCAGAAGGAGGGAGGAACTTAATACGTAAAACAAGACACGTCGAAACGAACGTGCACACCATTGTATTAAAAACACTGTAGGAAATTAGTTTCTAACAAGCGTGCTATTTCTTTCTATTTAAAAAATACATGAAAAGGGTGGAACTATTTTTAAACGGTTACAAGTAGAGAATTTGTTATTAAATGAAATGCCTAATTATAACAGAAATGTTAGGATGAAATAATATATTGGCACTGTAGAAATTGCTATGAATACAGGGCGCTCAAAAAAAAGGTTCAAAGTCTTCTGGAGTTTCCCGGCAGATGGCGCTGATGTTTACATGATGTACAGGAGGGAAATAAAATGTTGCAAGTTTTGGGTTTGAAGGATGACTGTTTGAAGTCATTTTGAGTATATGTCAACAATAAGACATAATGCCATATTTATCTTAGGCAGAAAAATTCGGGGTTGATACAGCAAAGCCGTATCAACGAAGAATCGGATATGTGAAATCATACTGCACAAAGGTAATTAGGGTGAATTTACACGTAAGGTAATTAGAGTAAATTAAGACGGAAGGTAAGCAGTGTGAATTAACACATAGGTACCGTCTGCATGGTAATGTAATTTGAGGTGATTACCACATTTCATGAAAAAGTTAATGAAAAGTCAAATCAGTGCCCACATTTTACTGATCACAGCTGTAAGCGTTAACTCACACAATTACCTTCCATGTTAATTTACACTTTCTGCTGGATGATTTCGCAGATCCGATTTTTCCGATCCCTTTTAATGCTTGAAATATTGTTCGGTTTCGTGACCTTGTCATATTGGATCGTATCATACAGGGAATCTTCTATTAAAATTTCTTGTGCGTTCTATTTTAAGGCTGGAAAACTGCACATAACTCACTGAGCACACCTAACCTAGTGTTTCTACAATACTTGTCTCCCTAACATCTTAAAAGATATAAAAACTTATAAATTTGTTGTACTCGTTGTATTTCCTTAATGTTTGAAATTTTTTTTCCACTCCCGACATGGTAAGTACACTGTTGTGACATTGATTTGATGGAAGTAATCCCCACTTACCGATAAAGCTTTTGGTACTATGAACAACGGGAGATAAGTAAAAACTTACCTCCCTCAGGGAAGTAAGTAAAATAATTTCAGTAGCGTTCTTTCTCTGGCACCACTCTTTATAACACTTAAACGCATTTTGATAACGCCTTTTCGACTTCTTCGAGAGTAGGAAGGAACAGGCAGCATCTGCAGACTCTTCAATTGCCATTTATTGTTTATTTTCATTGGAATTAACTTTACAACTGAACGAATGCAATTTCTGATATTCACACTTTGTTTGAAAAATAGTCTTAGCAACCAAAGCCGCACTTATATTTTGTTCAAGTTACGAAAATAAATTAATCAAACACAATTACATCAACTTCAGGAGTGGAACAACAGTTATAAGCAATTCAAGAGGTAAGTTTTGACCAGTCTCAGACTTTATTGCTAGCCCTCGTTGTCACTCGTGCGCAAACTCGACCTCGACTGGTAAACAATACTTACCTCCCTCAATGCTTAAATAACTATTTATGTTCATATTTGCCACCGATTTCAATCTTTATTAAATCGTCTTCAGGCAAAACAAAAATCAAGGAATATTACATGGTAAGATTAATAAAATTATCATAGGAGTACAAAATATTAAAAATATGAAAAATGGGTTTATTATGATTATACATATTATTGATTTTACCATGTAATATTTCTTGATTGTAGTTTAGCCTGAATATGATCTAATAAAGATTGAAACCGATCGTAAATTAAAAAAAAATAATCAAACATTAAGGAAGTACAACGAATACAACAAAATTATAATAAATTGCACCTTAATATGAGTATAAACCATATCATATAAAAACTTGTTGTATTATACTGCAAGATGTCGTTTTGTAGAAGTATACAATACTTTGTCCACGACGATATATTATAGCACTTCAAAATACTCTTAACGAAAATGTAAACGATGTTGATGTTTCGACGTTTCAATTAAATTGTTGACGTTGAAGTTATATTAGCAATTTTATTGCTGCCATAGAAGTATCACGGTGGCGTAGCCGTCTAAACCAGCGGATTTGAAGCGATATTTTGCTCGAGTCCCTGGTTTAAATAACGTAATGCGAAATTTAAATTCTTTTAAAATTACAAGTCCGAATAACATTTCAGTAGTGAATAATGATTATTAATCACTGCTGGTAGTGATTAATGGATTATATTATAATTGACGAAACATATGTGTTATTAGCGTATTATAAGATAGTCGAGGACAAAATTGTTTATCTAAGACTCATAAATAATATATTCATTAAGTACGTAACTATTGTAACATAATGTACTTTAAAATACAACAGGGTTTGTATTTTGACTTCATAATTCAACATCGTGGTGCTTCTTTAATTGGGCTATGTTGTAACATAGTCGAGTCACCTCTACATTTTTCGCTTCCCTATGTACAATCGCCCACATTCGAAGTGCATCCAAAACCCATAAACCAGAGCGAATTTCGATATTATTGGTAATCCGGGTTTGGGCACGTACAAATACAGGTACAGCCCTATTACCCCAGCAAAACAGCATAGCTTCAAATGTCGATAAGGAGGTCGTAAACAAACGGAGTTGCACTACGAATGTAGGCGATTGTACATTATCATTGTTATCTCTCATTAATCCTTGCAACCTCATTTAGATATGTACATTTGGTTGCTGACAATTGGTTTCTTTGTTAATTAGAATTGTTTTATTTAAAAGGTCACAAATAAAACGTCGTAACTGACTATAATGACTATAATTCACTCAGATCATCCTCTAATGATACACTCTTCTTCGGCAAGTATTTAAAATTGACCCTCGTGAAGCCTACAGTAGCCTACTTTATGTGCTCGATAAATAATATACTATTTCGTATGAGGTGTAGTAGATTGATAGTTATATAATTAATTCATGATCTACTACTTCACTACAGTTCAATTTATGTGGGCAGCATTGCCTATATAATATTGACATTACCATTACCACAGTAAAAAATAGAGGTGTGGTTCTCAATAACTCTAATGTTTCAATATTTAACAACTATTGTTGCTAAATTGTTTTTAGTTAGGTACTATTTTGGTTTCTTTTCTGGGTTAAAATTGGGTAATAATTGTTGTCTTCATCATCATTAAATGAACAGATCAATTTTCATACTGCAGTAAAAAAATAATAAGTGTGGTTTTAAATAACTATGTTTCAATGTTCAATATCTATTCTTGCTAAATAATTTTTTGATACTATTTTGGTACATATTCTGGGTTAAAATTATGTAATACTTTTTGTTTTCGTCGCCATTAAATGAACAGAACCATTCTCACATCACAGTGAAAAATAATAAGTGTAGTTCTAAATAGCTATATTTTTTCAATGTTTAACAACTATTCTTGCTAAATAAATCTTAGTTACTATTTTGGTACCCATTCTGGGTAGGTATATCTACATCATTTCAACGCCTAATACAAAAACATGTTCTAAATGTATTATCGAACTTTTTTCTGAATAAAAACATGAGAAACCATACTGTGATATAAATAGTTGAATTAGTAATAGGAAATGCTATCTAATACAGGGTGTATATATTTTACGGGCCGTATAAAAAAAATTAAGGTGATGGTGGTTTCTTTGAAACGAAACGTTGTACTGAGAATTTGTAAACGCTGCCTTGTGTAGCTAAAAAAACGACAATGAGGAAGTGCCTTTTGTTTTCTTATACCTTTTCAATAAAATTAATGAAAAAAATAAATACGATATAGCAAGATTTCGGATTTTGTCGAATATCTCCTAAAGTAAGCAGAAATTTCAAGTTCTCTCAACAGAATATTACTGACCACTAAATTGCGCAACTTTTATGTAATTTCGCTGCCTTTGTAACTTTGACGGTTTCCCCATGCTGTTGATCCTCATCTTGAACACCCTCTATAGCGTGTGAGCAAAAATTATCATCATCAACGTTTGATTTGCATCAAGTCCATACAGCTTAGCGGTAGAGCTTATTGCCCTTTTGGATGAAAATAATTTTTGCTCGCACGGTATAAGCTTTTAACACCCTTTTTCATAAAAATCATTTGTTATGGCCGAAAAACACACAATCAAAAGTGAAAATTTTAAATTTCCCTTAACCGGATTATTCTCTGCAGGAACACGGACTACAATACTTCATTCTCTGTGAATTGTTACCTGAAACAGGGAGTTGTGCCTGATGAAATTGTGATTACTTTAATTTCGGATAGTGATGTTTACAGGTATTTAAAAAAGTGGAGTACGAATAAAACGAGAGAGGTGGATGATGACTGCATGGTACTTGATGAAGGCGGTGAAAGTTCAATGAAGAAATCAAAAATCTAGTAGTTTTTATAATGATTGAAGCCGGTATTTTTTTTTAGAAAATCGTCAACAATTGCTATATTTGGATGTCTCATCACAAAGGGGTGCAGTTTCACTAATCCATTTTTGTCACAATTATTTAAATAGTACCTTGAATATGACAATAAGAAGGCGTCTGTTTTAGGCACTGTTTCACCAATCTACCTTTAGGACTTGAAAGAGGGCTGGAAAACCTTAGCGCTGGCCCTGCAGCTCCCGAGTTGATGATGGAAGAGTAATGAACGATTGAGTACAAAAATGCAGTGCACCAAATTGCATTTATTACTACATATTTGTTTTTAATTTATTTTAAATGTTTCAAAATATTCGTTCTTTGTTAAATCATGTTTAATGCTAATGTGGTTTATTATTTTGTATTTAGTTAAGAGCAGAGTTTTGGCGCGAAAACTTATCTCTGGTTGTTGATAAATCCGCCAGGATTCGATTTAATAGCTCTGTAATAGGTTTTGCATTTATTACTAACGAAATTTGTGTGCACGTTAGCAAAACAAAATTTATACATGTGTTTAATTTATATTGCTCGCGGGAAATGATGTATTTTTTTGCGGCGCCGGCGGGCTAGAAATAATTTTACAATGAACAGCGCGAATTATTTTTCGATGCCTGCTAATTTATGAGTCAACACTTTATTTCCGATACATTATATTATGTAATTGGCTCAGAATTCTGTTTCAGATAATGACTGTATACAATTACAATAGGTGGAGGAGTAGTAGGGATTATTATTATTATTATTATTATTATTATTATTAGTATTATTATGATTCATGAATGGGTCAACATAATTACAATCGGAGGCCTGATTTAGAAGGTTTAGACATTTATGTACAATTGAGCCGAGTAGTTTTAAGAAATAATAAAACGGTGATTTATTATGTTGATTAAAAGAATGGCATGTTTAGCCGATTTGTGAAATTCTCTTCTGTATTTATTTAATTAAGACAGAGTACATATAATGGAAATTCCTTCGGTTTATTTGGAGCTATTATTGTTGCAAACCACCTTCTTTTTTTTGTTCCAATATCTTGAATTATATTGAAGTATTTTTGTCCTCACCTAAATCCGATTAGGTGATCAGAAATAAGTCACCTTTAATTTATTTCTTAAAACTACTTTGTCTAATTGTAGATAAATATCTAAACTTTCTATATCAGTTGTCCGATTGAATTTATGTTAACCCGTTCGTGAATTGTTTGACTGTCGCTTATTAATAATGCCGTATACTAGCTGGGGTAAAGAGGCCTCTTAATATCAGGGAATAATTTCTTAAAAATGTTGATTAAATTCACTAATTCCTTTTACAAGTTTTGTAATTTATGTGACCAAATTTGAGTCTTATTGAGATTACTGAGAACTTATTAGCCAAAAAGCGTATATGAAACATTTCTTACATTTTAAGATCACTTTTATTTAAAAATAAATAGACGCCTGACACAGCCACTTCAATTTTCGTTATCGTGACGAGGGATTTTTTGATCGCGGAACATAGGGAAATAACTTGGAAAACGGGTTTCCTTCAATTTCTCTTACCCTAATAAAACTATAGAGTAATGATAGACAGAAGACAGAAGTAAACTGAGGCCATATTTATTTTAAATACTTGTATTTTTGACTTAAAATCAAATGTTTGGTGTCTATATAAGCAGACTCTTGGTGACCTCTTCAAGTGTCTAAAAAACTATTAAGATGGCAGTTATTAACGACCCAAGAACTTATCTCCTTATCTCTTCAGGAGCCAAATTTTGTATACATGCTAATCCCTTCATAAAGTATTATAAGTGCGTGCATTCCGCCCTAGAGATTTCAACAACACCCCACATGCAAATAGATTCATTTAGGTTTCTTTACATTCGGGTGCGTAGTTAATTTGAAAATCCTATTCAATTATCGTTGTGCATTCTTCGTGTGTTTCTGCTTTGTTAACTGTGTGTTTTGGTTTTGTGTGTGTTTTATAAACTTCAGTCTCTCCCGTGACTATTTCCTACTTTCACCCTGTGACAATTATTGTGTCTGTATTTTGTGTATAACTTATTCCTCCCTGTGACAATTATTATTGCATATTTAATATTTTTATATTGAGTTAGACTATTATACATACGTCATACGTCACTGTAACTACAATACAGACACTCACACACTGACGTATGCGGGGAAATCGCCTACGCTCGAGGGATCGAGTTTGGCACTCCGAGAAGAAGAAGACTATTATATCTTCCTGTGACAATTTACTTGTGCACTGTGTAGTTCTTTTGCGTATTGCGAGATTTGTGTGTATGGGAAGGATGTCACAAAAATCGAATGTGTTAACCATACCATAAAAAATTATAGGAAGAGATTATACTGTTTGAAAAATGACAAAAAAAAATGTGTCCTTAGCTGCTAGAAAAATAATAAATAACTAATTTCCTTATTACAGAAAAGAGCACAAAACACCCATTTACGATAATGCCCATGGTGATGTGGCAACAATAATTGATGATTGAATTATTGGGCCTAATTTTAATTATCATTCGCGTTGCAAAGATTTAGAATGTCCGAAAGTCCAAAGTCCGAAAAATAAAGTCGGCGCTCGATGAAACGGCACAGCCCCCGAGAGAGCTGAAAGAACAGCGGTAAAAAAATGACCTTGAAAGGCACTTGATTCGCATATTTCAAACTTCTGTTAGAGAGTCTGTTGACACAGTAGTTGGCAACATGGCAAGGCAATTATGTAATTGCTCCATCTCGTAGCGAACACATAAACTGCTTGAAGGATATATTCAACAATTTTCACGGCGTGGAATTCAATTTGGGTACATTTTAAATAATTAATAAAACCATAAAAACATCTGTTAATTAATAAGTACTATATCTTATTAGATACAGTATTTTACAAGGTTTCAGGATATATTTTTGGAATGGATAAATATAATTTCTCTGAATCAAATTACTTGAATAATATGGTAAACAATTGGTAATTTAAATTATAAACTATATAGTGTCACGTAGAATCAGGTGTATAATCATGTATAGCTTTAAAATTGTGCAAATATTTGCAAAGCAGGCCATGAAGATTGAAAACGGCAAAAAACGAAGATTTAATGAAATTTTATAGAATAACGTAAATATTCGAAAAACTAACTATATAGCGACACGTAGTATTTATTTTGATAATTTACTGTACAGAAAATATAACGTGAAAGGGATTATTAATAGCGTTTAAGTTGAAAAACACTTTTACGCCCGGAAAAACGCGCTCTTAATGCCTTAATAAAATTGTACTTTTCATTTGTAAAGTTCTGCAATAATGCTTTTTTCTCACTAAAAGAACAATTAAACTGTGTATCTTCATTGGTAATCTCGGCTATTCGACTATTTATAATCAATATGCAATGATTGATGAATGATGCAATTTATGTTCAAATTGAACAAAAAATGAAGTTCAAAACCAAAAGGACCTCCCTCAAATTTGACATGCGAGTTTTGGAACATCCTGTATATTTTTAATAAATATATTTTTCACTAAAAGCAATGTTTTGATGTAACTACGTGTTTTTTAGGTAGTTTGATGTTAGTGAGTACTGTATTCTGCATTATAAATAATCTGTAAATTGAAAAATGCACTCCTTACTGTGCAACGTATTATGTAGGCAGCCATGTAAACTCATTTTGTAGTATTAAAAGTCATACCTCCAAATTAACGTTAAATTCCTGTAGCAACAATAATTTGTAGGGCTATGACAAGCAGTCTCCCCTGATATGAACTTCCCATTTTTTGTATGTCCTAACATTAATTGAATCATAGAATTTATTGCTTCATTTTCTATTTAAGAGCGGGGTTTTGGCGCGAAAACTGGCCTCTGGTTGTTGATAAATCCGCCAGGATTTGATTTAAAAGCGCTCTGTAATATGTTTTGCATTCCTTACTAACGAAATTTGCGTGCAAAAAATTGAACATGTTGCCATGTGTTTAATTTGTATAGCCAGCTTTTTTTGCGGCGGACCACAAATAATTTTACGATGAAGCAGCGCGAGATTTTTTTCGACGCGTGCTAATTTATGAGCATAAACATTTTATTTCCGATCATTATATTATATCATTGGGTAACAATTCTCTTTCAAACAAAGACAGTAACCAATTACGCCATAGGTGGAGGAGTAGTAGGGATTATTATTATTATTATTATTATTATTATTATTATTTTATATTATATTATATATTTTAAGAGCCGTCTTTACCCAAAGGCGGTATGTGGAATTGCATGTAAACGACAGCCAAGATAATTTATGAACGGGTCAACATAATTGCAATCGGAGACCTGTTTAGAAACTTCAGATATTTATCGACAATTGAGCCGAGTAGTTTTAGGAAATAATAAAACGGTGATTTATTATGTTTATTAAAAGAATGGCTGTTTAGCAGATTTGTGAAATTTTCTTCTGTATTTATTTAATTAAGACAGGGTACATAAAATGGAAATTCCCTCGGTCTCTTTGGAGCTAATATTGTTGTGAACCACCTTCTTTTTTTTGTTCCAATATCTTGAATTATAATGGAGTATTCTTGTCTGCACATAAATCCGATTAGGTGATCAGAAATAAGTCACATTTAATTTATTTCTTAAAACTTTGTCTAATTGTAGATAAATGTCTAAACTTTCTATATCAGTTATCCGATTGTAATTATGTTAACCTGTTCATAAATTATTTGGCTGTCGCTTATTAATAATGCCGTATACTACCTGGGGTAAAGAGGCCTCTTAATATCAGGGAATAATTTCTTTAAAATGTTATATTTATTTAATTAAATTCACTAAATCCTTTTACAAGTTTTGTAATTTATGTGACCAAATTTGAGTTTTATTAATATTACTGTAAGCTTATTAGCCAAAAAAGGTATATGAAACATTTCTTACACTTTAAGATCACTTTTATTTTAAAATAAATATAATTCCATTATCGTTGTCATGACGAGGGATTATTTGATCGCGAAATAACATTGGAAAACGAGTTTCCTTCAATTTCACCCTAATAAAACTATAAGTAAACTGAGACCATATTTATTTTAAATACTTTTATTTTTGACTTCAAATCAAATGTTTGGTGTCAATATAAGCTAGCTCTTGGTGACCTCTTCAACTGTCCAAAAAACTAAGACCTCTGTCCCATAATAAGTGAGCCATTACCGATTTTTAGTTTTTCCATAATATGTGAGCCATTACCGATTTTTATTTTTTTTCCATAATAAGTGAGCCATTACCCATGTTTATTTTTCACAAAATAAGTTTTGCGTATATTAAAAATATCAAAATATAAATTAAAAAAATAACTAAGTGTCAATAAGTTTGAAAGAAAACTCAAATGGCTCACTTATTATGGAACAGAGGTATAGTATTAAGATGGCAGTTATAAACGACCCAAGAACTTATCTCCTTATCTCCTCGGGACCCAAATTTTGTGTACATACTTATCCCTTCTTAAAGTATTATAAGTGCGTGCATTTCGCCCTAGAGATTTCAACAACACCCCACATGCAAATAGATTCATTTTGGTTTCTTTACATTCGGGTGCGTAGTTAATTTGAAAATCCTATTCAATTATGGTTGTGCTTTCTTCGTCTGTTTCTGCTTTGGTTATTGTGCGCTTTGGTTGTGTGTGTGTGTTTTATAAACTTCTGTCTCCCCCGTGACTATTTTTTACTTTCACCCTGTGACAACTATTGTGTCTGTATTTTGTGTATGACTAATTCCTCCCTATGACAATTATTATTGCATATTTTATATTTTTTATATTTAGTTAGACTATTAAATCTACCTGTGACAATTTACTTGTGCATTGTGTAGTTCTTTTGCGTATTTCGAGATTTGTGTGTATGGGAAGGATATCACAAAAATTGAATGTGTTAACCCTATCATAAAAAAATATGGGAAGAGATTAAACTCTTTAAAAAATGACAAAAAAAATGTTTCCTTGGCTGCTAGAAAAATAGTAAATAAAAAACTAATTTCCTTATTACAGAAAATAGCACAAAAAACAATTACTGATGATTTAATTAATGAGCCTTATCACTGTTTTAATCATCATTCGCGTTGCAAAGATTTAGAATGTCCTGCATTAAAAATTATAAGAATTACGATATTTCGCGGTTTAAATGCGAAGTTCGCAAAATAATGTCGGCGTTCGTTCAAACGACTGAGCCCCGACAGAGCATAAAAACAGCGGTAAAAAATGACCTTTACACTTGATTCGCATATTTCAAGCTTCTGTTAGTAGTGTTGGCAACATGGCTTAGCAATTATGTCATTACTCCATCTCGTAGCGAACATATGAACTGCTAGGAGCAAATTTTTAACTATTTTCACGGCGGGATATTCAATTTAGATACATTTTAAATAATTAATAAAACCATAAAACATCTGTTAATTAATAAGTACTATATCTTATTAGATAAAGTATTTTACCAGGTTTCAGGATATATTTTTGGAATGACTAAATATAATTTCTCTGAATCAAATTATTAAATATGATAAGATGTATATCGTCAATAATATGGTAAACAATTGGTAATTTTAATTATAAACTATATAGTGACACGTAGAATCAGGTCTATATTCATGTAAAGCTTTAAAATTGCGCAAATATTTGCAAATACATTCCATGAAGATGAAAAACGGCAAAAAGCGACGATTTCATGAAATTTCATAGAAAAACGTAAATAATCGAAAAACTTACTATATAGCGACACGTAGTATTTATTTTAATAATTTATGGTACAGAAAATATAACGTGAAAGTGATTATTAACAGCGTTTAAGATGAAAAACACTTTTACGCCCGAAAAACCGCGCTCTTAACGTAGCATTAGAAAATGCCAGTATAATATCAAATGATGCACGGCCGTTGAGGGATGATCTGAAATTAACGTGGATTGACCCCAAACAATCTGCCCTTCTAGGGCTGTGCATATAAATTGGGTATATAACTCATAATTCGATCAAATGTTGAACAAGATTGCCATTTCAATTGTATTAATTACGTAATATACTTTCTGCATGATTTATGATAAAAACTTATACTTGTGCAGCATTGTGAGAAGCTATGACTAATTACCTCCCCACCTCGCACCATCGACTGCTAGCCACCTACACATAAGCAATTATCGCCTGCACGTCGTCTAGACGAGCTCAGGAGGCGAATGAAACGATTTATCAACGGCCAATCTGCGTGTGCACTGGCATGGCGGCCTGGAGATAATTACGATTTCAAGTGCAGTGCATCCAACCGTGCGGTGAGTGAAGTTCGAGGTAAAATCCATTCAGAAACTAATAAATTCAGGTAATTAGTCACATGCCGGCGACTTCCACCGTCGGCATTATTACATCTAATTGGCGCTCCTAACGGTGGAAGAATTATTAATTGTCTGACGAACGTGGCGTCGTGTATGCGGAGAAATTTGTCACATGAAAGCCAATTGTTAAATATTTTCGAAATAATAAATATACGTGTACAGAAACAGGCAACGTATCAGTGTAGAAAGTTGTTAATATGTTCTTAAAGATTCATAGAAAAAAATTCAACCGACACAATTGTCAAAATTATCACATTGAGCAAAACTTACTAATAGTCAACCTACAGTTTTAGATGTCTAGTAATGGGTAATTATCGTTAAAGTACGCAAAATCTTGAACCTTAAATTGATTATTGTTAGTAATTATTAGGAGTAATATTTATGGCAAATTTCTGAATCACACAAACATTAGAAATAGTTAATTTAATATTCTGAATAAAGTGATAGCTTTTTTTAGATAAAAGAAAATTAAACTTTGGAAATAAAAAAATGTATTTGTACCAAATAACATGACAAAATGAAAAATAAAATGTTTTTAAATCTACGGTGGAAAGTGTTTTATATCATTTTGAATATATTTGCTATAATCTGTGTAGTTAGGTCAAGAAAATGTGTAGCTAAGCATGAAAGTCCGGCGTACAGTTCTTCTTCCAATTATAACAATATTAATTTGTCATTGTCGCAATTTCTTTACTCTCAATAATTTAGTGAGGTAAATAACTCCTGCTTATAATTCACACGAGTGTTGTCCGCAAAATAAAAATCTATATACAACATGAAAAAACGCTATCAAAATCTAACATTAACACAGACATTAAGATACTTTTTCTACGAAAGTGTTGAAAGACACATTTTCTGTCATAAAATTTAACCTTGAAAGTTGGTATTTGTTACAAGGAGTGCAGAAAGTACTTTCCGCACTTATATGAGTGCGGAAAGTACTTTCCGCACTTACTTTCCGCACTCCAATACCTCTCTTTTGATTTTTGAGGCAATAAATCGGACGAAACTGTGGATGCAATGGCCGCAAGTTCCGGCGGAGTGTTTGTTATATCGTCACTATCGGAATCTATTATTGATATTCTTCTACTTCCAGTATTAATGTATAAATTTCGAGTCTCGATTTGGTGACAAGCGATTTATAAATTTTCTGACGTTTAAATTAATGACAATGACATTTATTTTAAATTAATGATTAAATTTACATTAATCTTTAGTTTTCTACACTTTCGTAGAAAAAATAGTATGTAACACTCGTGCGGAAATGGCCACTCTTATTAGAATATACTATTATTGATTTCTCAATGCATTAGGTTGCAGCTGCGAATCCATACCTATATGAATCATTATTTACGAAATAACAAAAACGAAAACAAGTTTTTTCTACTCCTACACTTTAATTGATATATTAGACATTCGCTACCTGTACCTAAATGATAGTCATTTAGATACAATTTTTTTATTAAGATACTAGTTTAGCTAAAAAGCCTTGACAATGACAGATAAAAATTAATTAGTTTTGACAGCTGTGCATGGGGAATTGGTGATTCGTATTCTTAATAAATTGTTGCTTTTTCAAATAAAGTCATTAAACATGTCGAATAGTGATAGTGATATGGAAAATTTAACCCCACCGGACATTGTAGAGCCTACAAGGCCTACAAGAGGCATTACAAGAGCCACACATAATTTATTACCAGTCAAACCGTTAAAAACTTACGAGAAATTTTACTCTAATTTTATGGATTGAGGAAACACAAATAAGGTCAGCAGCTTTTCCGAAAACGTCTTGTTTTTTTTAATAAATTATTAAAAAAATTGAAATCTCCAACTTTATGGACACAACATTTAATTTTGAAATCTACGTTGGGTGTCAAACGTAATTTGGACATATCCAAATATCCCAAATTATATGCTTTATTAAAAAGAAAATCTGAGGATATAAACCTAAAAAAAGCTAAAACGTTTGCGACCAACGAAATCAAAAATGTATTACAGACGCCACAGACGTTAAATATTTATTGTCCAAGGTAAGCACAACATCTTTGTTTTTCATTTAATGGAAAACTGTATTTCTTCATAGGTGGCATGTATATTTGGTATTATGGTATTATTATCTTTGTCGTACAAAAAATAGTGTATGCAACTTGCATTTAATGGTTATTAAATGCTCGTTGCATAATATACGAGGGCTGTTTGACGGAAGAGTGACTTTTCAAAGGTTGGTAACACTTTCGTTATAATGATTATGTTGCTAGCTCCTGAGGTCTTTCGGAGGTCTACTGTCAAAATTTGGCACCAATCTGACAGATAGATTATGTTTTATACTTATTTGAAGGAAACTGTTTTCGTTGTTTTGTAAATATGTAAAAAAAAAATTCGAGTGTTGATTAAACATTATTTTCTACGTGAAAAAACAATTAAAGAAACCGAGGAAAAGTTACGTAAATATTATCCAGAATCTGCTCCGTCCCATGGAATAATTTGTAAGTGGTTTCTGCTTTTAAAAGTGGCCATATGAGCACGGTTGATGCAGATCGTCCGAAACCATCATTTACTGTGACTACTCCAGAAATGGTTAATAAACTCTATGGCCTTGTAATTGGCAATCGTCGAATAAAAGTTTGTGAGATAGCTAATGAAGTAAACATCTCAACCGAACGGGTATACAATATTTTGCATGAACATTTCAATAAGAAAAAGCTATCCGCGAGATGGTTGCCGCGTTTGCTTAATGGTGATCAAATGCGCGCTCGCATTAAGAATTCAGAAGAACGTTTTGCCGTTTTCAACGTAACTCAAAGGATTTTTTTCGTCGATATGTCGCAGTAGATGAAACTTGGATACATTATTATACTCCAGAAACAAGAATACAGTCTAAATACTGGATTTCTCCATGCGAATATGCTCCCAAAAAGGCAAACACACTTTTTTCGACCAATAAGGTCATGGCCACAGTTTTTTGGGATTCTAAAGGTGTAATCTTTATTAATTGTTTACAAAAAGGAAAAACCATAACTGGCCAGTATTATGCTGATTATGCAGACATGTATTGATGCCGAACTTGAAAAACAACGACCGCATTTGATGAAGAAAAAAAGTGTTGTTCCATCACGATAATGCGCCCTCTCATTCGTCTGCAATTGCTACAACTAAATTGACTGAATTGCATTACGAATTACTGCTTTATCCGCCATATTCGCCAGATCTGGCTCCCAGTGATTTCTTCTTATTTCCAAATTTAAAAAAATGGCTGTGTGGAAAAAGATTTCAGGCAAATGAAGAGGAGATAACCGACACAAATGCATATTTTGAAGACTTTCCGAAAGATTACTTTTTGGAAGGTTTAAAAAAATTGTAAACTCGCCGGGCTAAGTGTGTACACTTGAAAGGGTGTTATGTTGACAAATAAAATATATTTTGAACAGAAAAATAACGTTTTCATTAAAAAGTCACTCTTCCGTCAAACAGCCCTCGTACTATTCAGAAACCATTGTGTTCTCTACGTACCTACATATTTCGAACTCAAGACTTCTTTACCATACTTTATAACTTAATGCATATACCGTGATACCGTGTGTTTGAGATAAATGGCTAACATTTGGATTTAACATTTGCTTTTAACATTTTTGCGAATTCCTGCTCGCCAGTTTAACCCACACAAAATGTTTCGGTATTACCGAAATGAGGAAATGATTGAGCATTTTTGTTTGAAATATATTGAATTTAAGCTTTTAAGTTTTTAAACTTTAGTTCACTTTAAATAAAACATTAATATAAAACAATAAACAATTGCAGTCCAATTAATTTATTATTAGTTGTGAATTTCTATTTTTTATAGTCAATTTGAATAATTCGCAAACGAAGATAACATTACATTGCGGTTGAAATTAACATTTAAGTCTGATAAATGTTTTCTTTGCCCTATTTCTCCAAATAATATATTGTATATTTGGCGCATTTCGTTTTGATAAAGCTTATGTATTATCAAATTAGGTGGTTCTTATTGGTTCATTGTTGGCTTTACATTCATATGCAAATATTCTTATTATATGAATGTATGTACTGTCGTATATAAGTGGAAAACATTTAAACTATTTGTGTTAAAGACTAGTAGAATAAATCAGAAACAGTATTTTTTATTAACATTATGGAAAACAACACCTTTTTTATACGGAAAAGAGTGAAGAAATATGCTACTTTTCTGATTAGCAATAGATTTGTTCATAGAATCACATTTCTTCATAGAAACCCCTTGGTACATATCAATAATTTCATTTGGTTGATGTTGATTTATTTTGCTAAACGAAAATTAGTTTCTTTACTCGTTGCGTTGTTTTGTTACCATGTTAACAATACAAAATCTTAATAGCTTGTCACATAAGCTATTAAGATTTTGTATATAAGTGGAAAACATTTAAACTATTTGTGTTAACGACTAGTAGAATAAATCAGAAACAGTATTTTTTATGAACATTATGGAAAATAACACTTTTTTTATATGGAAAAGAGTGAAGAAATATGCTACTTGTCTAATTAGCAATACATTTGTTCATAGAATCACATTTCTTCATAGAAACCCCTTGGTACATATCAATAATTTCATTTAATTGATGTTGATCCATTTTGCTAAACGAAAATTGTTTTTTTACTCGTTGCGTTGTGACAAATGTGACAAATGTGCCAAAAAAATATTGAGGCAAATGTTTATTTTATTATTTTATTTTTTCTATAAAGTACACGACAAAATAGTTTGTTCGACATATAAGAAAACGTGGGTTTTCCAGTTCGTGTAAATTTAATCCACTATCTCGCTGCGCTACCTCGTGATTAAACATTTTCACTCACTGGAAAAGTACAACTTTTCTTCACTTATTAAACAATCTACCATTTTCGTGTACTTTATAGAAAAGTGTGTATTTTCTCGCTAAAAACCGATCAAAGAAAGTACAACTTGTCCAGTTACCAACACTTTACTTCATATTAATACATTTATTCTTTATTTTCTATATATTTTAAATGAACAATTTTGCAATTTGTTAAATGTTATGCCAGAAGATGACACTGACTGGAATATCGAAAACTGATAAGGAATTGCTCACTATTTTTCTTGATCTGGTTGATCTGGTTACAATAAACCTCTATAGAGGAAGGTTGGCCACTACCGTTTACAAACGGTTAAAATTAAAAATTGTTGAGGCCAGTAATTTTTGTTATCTTACTTTATTCTCTACACTGTAATCTGTACTTCCGGGGGAAGGACATCTATCAAACATATTTCATAACATCAATAACAATTTGGAATTTACATTTTCAACGAATATAGTGAAAATTACAGTTAAGTGGCAAAATAAATACGGCAACGACATTAGAAGTACTTGCTCTGTCGAACTTTTTTAACATATTAATCAATTAGGAGGAAGACGCCTAATCTAATAGAGATCTAAAGGCTGAGCAGAACGAATAAAAAAATTGTAATTAGCTGTCTCAAGCGGATGCACATTTTGGCTGAGTTGAAACATCGACCTTCTCATTATGATACGGATTTCTTTAACTTAACTAAAAATGAAATTGCGCCACACAGTACTGCCAATACCACTAGATATGTTGTGTAGGTGGTATTGGTACAGCGCTAGCTAATGGCATTAAATTTCAACACAACATAGGGGCGTATGTCCATTTGTCGCCACTGTATTAATTTAGTCATTATAGTGAAAATGGGTACTGAACAAAAACTTTAAAAAATGAGCTAAATACCAAGAAAGCCGTGAGCACAAAAGGTAACAGATAACCTCCTGTTACAGAAATCTATAGACTTATGATGAATGGGTAAATAACGCACGTTTTGAGTTTAAAAATTTATTGTAGTGTCTGCTGGATTGTCTGTCTAAATTTTTTAAACTCAAAACGTGTGTTATTTACCCATTCATAATAATGGAGTTTAAACAAGTGTCCGGCAAATCTATTTCCATGATAAAGTTATAATAAAAGCGTACCAGAATTTTAAGTAATTTTGAAGTCATTTTTAACATTATCATTTATCTTGTTAAAAAAAGAAATATTATGAGCCCCAAAGCATAGAAAATCACCTTCACACTGCTTTGATTCTATATATCTGGTAGTGAAAAAACATTATTATAGCCAAATTCTTCTAGATCAGTTTTAATCACCAAAATTCCACGATTATTTTTAATAAGTAGACCACATTAACTGACATGAATAGGTGATACTTGAGGAGTTGATTTTCAAAACGCAGTTTTCGATGTTTCTGCAGAAAATGAGTGTAAGGTTACTTGCTTTAGAACCTACTCTATCCACTGGTCTGATTCATGAATTGCAAAACGCAATATTTCGCACTAAAATTTGCATTACAAAAGTAGGTTGAAATGTGTGGTATTTCAAAAAGCAGTTTTTTTGCATGCATTTCAAAACGCAGTTTATACGAAATAATGAGGTTATGTTATAGTATCTAGTGTTATACTAGTGTTTTTCCACTCCATACATGGTAAGTACTCTGTTGCGACATTGATTTGATGGAAGTAAGGCGCACTTACCGATAAAGGTTTGGTTACTATGAACAACGGGATGTAATTAAACACTCACCTCCCTCAGGGAGGTAAGTAAAAAGTTTTCTGTAGCGTTCTTTCTCTGGCACCAATCATTAAAACACTTATACGCATTTTGATAACGCCTATTCGACTTCTCCGGCAGTAGGCAGAAACAGGCAGCATCTGCAGCCTCTTCATTTGCCATTTCTTGTTTATTTTCATTGGAATTCATTTTACAACTGAACGAGTGCAATTTCTGACACTCACACTTTGTTTGAAAAATAGTCTTGGCAACCAAAGCCGCACTGATATTTTATTCAAATTACGAAAATAAATTAATCAAACACAAACAAATAAACCAACTTCAGGAGTTAAAAAACAGTTATAAGCAATTCGAGAGGTAAGTTTTGACCAGTCTCGGACTTTATTGCTAGCCCTCGCTGTAGCTCGGGCGCAAACTC
This sequence comes from Othius punctulatus, assembly GCA_951805005.1. Lineage (NCBI taxonomy): Eukaryota > Metazoa > Arthropoda > Insecta > Coleoptera > Staphylinidae > Othius > Othius punctulatus. The sequence continues at coordinate 80,324,434 of OX638139.1, forward strand.
GACCTCGACTGGTAAACAATACTTATCTCCCTTAATGCTTAAATAACTATTACTGTTCAGTTTTTGCGCTGTTTTAACCCATTTTAAACATTGTTTTATTTTAAATTAGATACTTAAATCATTTGCCTAATGCGGAAGATGTCCAACCCTGCACACACAAAACAGTATCGTTTAAATGTGTAAATATCCTTAAAGAAGATATTATATTAATGCGACCAAAATTACATAGCCGTCCATTGAGAACACCAATTCACGAAAAAGTTGCTCATATGCTTTTTGTCGATTCTCCAAAATCCAAGAAGACAGGAAAGCAACAAGTAAGAATGAAATATAAACTAAAACAAGTTGGTGGCAGTTTAGTATACGTTTGCCAGGTGTTTTTCTGGCGGCTACGAAAATCTCACAATGAAATTCTGTAACCATTGCTAAACTAAAATTCCTATTAGGAGACATAAAAAATACACGGAGGCAATCACAGATCAAAGGCATTTGATGACAAACGACTAAAAGTTATTTCTTTTATTGGAAACCGTCCAGGCAAAAAAGCCATTATAATCATAGCAAGTCCAAACGATTGTATCTATTATCTGCTTTATCTCTAGCTAAATTATATAGAATGTATAACAAGTCGGTCGCAGATAACTTTAAAGTAGAATACAGATTTTTTATAACATATTTGTGAAAAATTTCAATATGCACCGATTTGTGCAGTTCTTACCTTATATAATACAATTAAAAATACAGATGATTTGAAAATAAAATCAGTTGCAATGATACACAAGAGAGTTCACAAACTTAGGGCAAAGCAATTTCACACCTTCATGACAGAAGAACCTGAAAATTGTCTTATGTTCTGCTTCGATCTGCAACAGGTACATGCACTGCCTAAAATCAATGTCCAAGGGAGATTTTATTTACGTCAATTGGCATTGTACAACTTCTGTGTGGCAGACATATCCACTAATAATGCCCATTTCTACACATGGACGGAAGTACAGCCAGGAAGTACAGCGGTTCTGTTCTAATTGGTTCAGCTTCATATCACTTTTTAAATTCACTACAAATTCTCAAAAACTGCGACACAATAAGGTTGTTTGCATTGTGCAGGGCAAAATAAGAATGCCTTCATAGTTCACAAGCTGCTTTATTGGATTTACAACATCTCTCCGCAAAATGTCAAAAATATAACATTATATTTTCCGGTAGGGGGACATACTTTCTTGCCTGCAGACAAGGTGTTTGACAGGTTGGAAAAAATACTGCGGAAGCAGTCTGTGATTTTAACTATGGAGGACAGTGAACTCTATACATACTGGAAGGGATGCACGATGCCGAACGGCTGAGGCAAATTTGAAAAGTATGCAACCCGCCGACGTAAGGGCTTGCTTTCTCTCTCTTACTCAATAGCAGATATGGTACAATACCGCAAATCGTGCGCAAATCTCGCGCGATTCGCGATATCGGTAGTCCCGAACAGTACCTTTAACTAACATTTTCTGGAGAGATAGAGAAACGTATACACAAAAGCGAAAGTTTGGCTTACAGTATCTTTATCTATGAAAAAGGGGGACGATGTACAAGAAAATCTCATTTATCTCCATTCGTATGATTGTGGGTTAGTCCGCTTTGCTCTCAATGCCTCATATATCTCCACAAGTTATTTATATTGTGAAACACTGTTCTTAACAACTTATTGTTAACAGTGAAAATAGTATATTAAAGTATAAGTGGATATCAAGGCCTTTCAAGCACGAACGTTTTTCAAAAAACCGACCCGTCGCTCCCCGCGCAGCGGGGAGGCGGGGAGGTTTTTTGAATAGAGTGAGTGCTTGAAAGGCCAGATATCCACGCATACTTTACGCTATTTTTTATCATTGATGCCGTAAATTGGCCTAAACATTTGTAATTATAATTTCTATCTGATGTGCCGTCGATTTTGCCGTACAGTTTTAGTATCGTTGCTAAGATACTGAATAAATAACTAGCTAACATGGCGGCTGATACTATGCAATCGTTCTAGCCTTGGTTGTCAAAGTGTTGAATATCGTATGTAACAATTATTCAATTTGGCGTCAGTTTTGATTTTGAATGAAAATGCAACGAAACATTGATCAATTAAGCTCCGAAGCAGAGAGGCGTTTAATTCCCCAAAAATCGGAATTGGCATATAAGAAGGAATACGATAAATTGGTAAAATGGATGGACGAACAGGAGGTGAAAACTGTAGATGAAAGAATGATTCTTGCTTACATGCAGAAAATGTCTACATGCTATAAGGCGTCAACAATGTGGGCAATACATTCCATTTGTATCCATGGAAACCTTTACAGGAAACGCGCGTTTTTGAAAGCCTGTTTTATGCACGCTACACGATGTTTTAAACAAGCAATATGATGCATCAATGATAAAAATGAATGTTTTATAGATAAGATTAAGCTCTGTTGTTCTTGTTGTTATGCGTTATATATGGAATTTTATGTGGATAGGTAATTAGTTTGAAATAAAAGGCAAGTTTCAACTACAAAATTATGAATATAAATTTAGGTATATTAAAATACAATAAAATTTAAAAAAAAAAACAATAATTATACAATTTAGAGAACATACAACACATACTAAATAAACAAAGATATATACAAATTATAAACTAAAATAAAACGATCAGATACAAAAATATACAGAGTTATTTACAAATTATGAAACAATATTAATTTTGTTAGTTTTTGCCTAATGCCTGCAGTTTTACCATGTATTTTTTTATTGATTAATTTTGCCTCATGAGGCATTCTGCACTTAAGGAATTCGTTTACAATATTTTTCACTAATATGATTTCGTGAAGATCTGTGAAGAACTCTTCCCCGCCTATTGGATGCGTAGGTAGAAATTTGTGCAAACTTTCACTAAATTTATGTTTGGCGGCATTTTGTATTAACCATTTAAAATTTTTGTTTATTACTGAAGTTTTTGTTAAATGTCGGAAATACATTTCAACAAACTGAATAATTGCAAACACTATATCAGCTGCAAATACCAGCCCCCCATTACTAATAAATTTTGTGAATCGATTGAATCGATCATTTGAAGTTGAATATGTATGGTCACCATATACAATGTTTTTCTGGTGAAATAATATGTTCACACAGTCAATGCAGCTTACTTTTCTCGCTATCTTTTTCGCTACAAAACCAGATATGTAATATAATACATTGTCTTTGCCACCATTTTCACGTTTACTCAACACAACAAACACAATTAAACAGAGATTTAGTCCGGAGAGAGACCCTTCCCAGGTAACGGCCACAGGTAAAAGAGATTGTTTGCAGGCTGCTATGCGTTCAGGTATACGGCAACCTGTTAGACCGCGATGCAAAGCCCTTCTGCTTCTTCCTTCTTTTTCTACTGCGCCTGACACAAATATTTTACTGGAAACTGGACTAGCATCCCTTCCAGTATGTATAGAGTTCACTGATGGAGGAGCACCACGAGTATTTCAAAGTAGTTGGGAAATCGGTTAATATTTTAAATGAAGATTGTAATATGAAACATATGTCGGATATACTGAAAAAAAACTGTTGAATTAAGGACTCAAAAATAATACTATTTAAAAAAAACAATGATCAGAAGAAAAACAAAACTGCCACCCAAAGCCAAAACCCTGTAATTAAAATGGAGTTGAACTACCGCTCTGATGATCCCACAAACCAATTCCAAGCATTATTGAAAAGAGGAAAAAATTGGCAAGGTTTTCATATAATAGAACTACCGCTTGAAAACAAAATTAAGAAAATTAAACTAGATAATGTAGCAAGTTTACTGAGTAGATCTAATAAAAATTGGGAACAAGACGTCAAGCAGTCATGGTATAAAGAGATAATTCAAAATATGGGTCAGCCAAATGAAGCTGCTAGAGACGATAGTGAATCTGAAGATCATGATCCTAACGATTGCGACTGCTGTGAAGATTGCGACATTGGTCTTCAACTTTAGGATTTAGTTTAACAAAACAATATTTTATTGCCTGATTAGAATTGGGAAAAGGTTTTTCCGATTATTTTGCGTTACTTCATGAAAATTGAATGTTTATTTTGTTTGCTGATAATAAAATTATACCATTAAATAACTTTTTCAACATTGTCTGAATTTCAATGAACACAATGCAGTTTCTGTGAAATGTTGGTACTTGAACAAGCAGTTATTTGGCCTTGTTTGTCAAAATGCAGTTTTTTTTATTTTAAAAACCTTGTATTCGTCACAATTCAATCAAAGGATTTGGACAAATGTTGCTAAGCGACTAATCCTTAAATGACAAACTTGATTTTGTACTATACTCTATTTAATAACTAGGAAGAGTAAGTCCCAAAACCCAATTTACACTGTAAAAAGTTACCAGAAACATTACCAGATACTTTTGGCGGCAATTTTAAATTATTTCATCTGTATAATCACTAGTTTTTTTTAAACAAATCAAATATAATATAATCGTCATTTACTGTACAAGTGGGCGAAGTAATGGATTGCCCACTGAAGTTTGGCCCACGAGGCCCTCCGGGCCGAGTCATTTCTGCTCAGTTGTTACCCAGTCATAAAGCTAACCTACAAGCCTACGAAAATGTGGACATTTCGAGGTTAGTTTTATTTATTTATTACGCCTGAATGACATACATTATATAGGCATGTGTTTATTTTTGTAATATTATAGATTCGTGAAGCTAATTGCGTACCTCACAGGGAAATCCCGAATTTATACCCCGAAGAAGGCAAGAGATTTTTGGCGGATGCAGAAGATAGGATATCTTTGATGAAGAAGGTTGCTCTAATAATGGGTATATCTGGGGCATGTCGGTGTGAAGAACTTACCAAAATATGCATAGACGACATTGAAGATAAAGTGGCATTGGTTACTCTACCAGATACTAAAACACGGACTTTTCGGATAAAGATAAATGACCCAAATCCAACCGTGAACGCTTTTTTGGAGGTGAACGTGAAAACAACGCTGAGCTTGTACTGGGTTCAGAATCCATCACAATCCATCACAAAGCACAATTAACTATTAACACTGTGAATATAAGTTCTGAACAGAACTGATTGTTTACTTGCAAAAGTTCGCGGGATATTAAGAAAATAAGACTGACGGACGCTTCGAATTGAGGTTATATGCGTTAAAATCAGTGTTTTGTGCCTTGTGTAATAGGCGTGCTTTCAGCCAATCACAGGTGTAGGCATTCGCGCGCCAAATTTGAATCGCTTCTCCTAGTTACTAAATAGAGTATAGTTCAATAATATCAACACTTTTCAGTAACGTTTTTCGCATTTATCGCCGAATGTGTCCAGGTCCTAAAACTGCGTTTTGAAAATCAACTCCTCATTTTTTAGCATTCCCTCATTTGGACATTTGAGTTTAAAATCTAGGCGATTTACACTAATGCGATGTTAGTGTGTGTACCACGGCACCACGCTGGCGTAGTTACGTACTCGAGCAACAGTACCGAAAACGATACAGACCCTTTTAGACGTTGTCATTGTGGTTGTAAAATGATAACCGTAAGATTGATTATTTACGATAAACGATAACACTCGACGAAGTTGATACAAATCGTACAGTGATCAGTCTTCATCTCATCAATCGTACACCTAGGTGCTAGATCGGGACTATATGGAGGATGATCTACTTCCTCAAAACCTCATGGCCTCCTTACGACCAACGTAAGGAGAATTCATTGTCCTGAAACAAATAATCATGATACCAAAACCTGGAATGAAGCTGGAAGAGGTGACCTCTTACAGACCTGTAGTGTGGTGAAGGTCAACTAGTACGGAATTGATTAGCAAGACCACAAGATTAGTATGTCGAAGAGAATCAAGAATAGCCTTGAAAAAGTGTATCCATGGAAATGGGAAAAAATATAATAATACGAGATTTGTGATATACGAGTAAAACTGTATCAATCAAAATATTCTTCTTACATGATCTGTATAATCACCTAAATATGTATATATCCTAACAGTAAATCATAAATCTTACACTGGTGACCCTTACAAAACATGCAACCTCAGGAGCTCCCGGCGGAAGATTTGCCTGACGTGCCAAGACGAAGGGCAGGAGTCCGCATCACCAATACGACACAATTGGTGAGCCCTAAAATGAAGAGTACACGCCGAACCTTGCATTTGCATACAGCCTCTTACTTTGCCTCTTACTTCAACCCACCTGCTTCCACCGTGACTTCTGGCAGACTTCTATTTTTAATAGTTCTATTTTTGACATAGGCAACTTTATTTACACTCATTAAACATGAATATTATAATACAAGTTATTGTGGAATTTCATATTTGACTGCTCAAATACGAAATTATTATTAGTTTCAGCAATATTTATAGCTTCCAAACACATGAAAAGACAACAATGAAGAATTATTTAAAGACGCACGGGACATTTCACTCGTTACTTTTGAAGATGGCATTAAAAGCTATCTTCATGCATTTCATTATTGTGTCAATCGAAATTTGACTACACAAATACTAAATTATTATTAGTTTCAGCAATATTTGTGGCTTCCAAGCACATGAAAAGACTACAATGAAGAAATACTTAAGGGCCCACGAGTTTAAATGTACATTATTTACATAACCTTACTTTTAAAATCGAGAAAAATAACCAGATATGCATGAAAATGAAGTCCTCACTGGTAACATCCCCAAGTGGGGCAGATTACTCCACGGCACAAACAAGCTGTGAACTGAAAATCATGCAATAATTAATGAAATTAGGGAACTGCAGGAAATCTAACAATTGCTCCACTTTAAATCTGACAATGTTACAAAATGTTTCACTATTGCAAATGTAGGACTAGTAGGCAATAAAACAATCACATAAAGGTATAAAAGTAATCAAAGTAAATTATTTAATAAACAAAAACAAATAATGGTTCGGCAATTATTTAAGATTTGTGCCATTAACTCTTCCAACGTATGCAGTATTATTTTGAAAAATCTATCTTTTATATATCAAAAAATTGAGTAGTTGAGTAGAGTTAGATCTGGAGAGTGTGGCGGCCATAGTCCTTGACTAATTAGTCTATTATCAAAAATAATCTTGTAGATAGACTAACGTTGCTCTGGCTGTATGAGCTGTGTGCACCATCTTATTGAAATATCCGTTCTGCAATTTTTCGTCATCTAATTGGTCTATGAAAGACTGGACAATTTATTGCCGATATCTCTCACCGTTTATGGTGTTGTGAAAGAATATAGGCCCAATTATTCTACGGCGAAATACAGTCAACTAAATTCCAACCTTCTGAGGATGTTGTGATGTTTCCACAAAAAGATGAGGGTTTTATGTATGCCTGTACCTAGAGTTTTGTAAATTAACATATCCTGATAGGTGGAACCACGCCTCATCACTGAAAAATGTTAAATCGAGCAATCAAACTTCATTTAAATTTTCCATAAACCATCGGCAATAACTCAATCGGCGTTGAGGATCCACTGGCAACAATTCTTGCATCACTGAGACCCTATAAGGGTGTAAATGCAACCTCTTTCTCTTTCTCGTTCGTGGACAACTCGAAGTATCGTTCACGAACATCTGCAAGAACCTCTCCTAATACTGAGGGTCTGTCTGAGGATTTCCCTTTCTGAACACTACCAGTTTCCCTAAAACGGTACACTATTCGAGAAATATGTCTTGACAAAACCGAATATTCAAATTGGTGGTCAGGTAACTTTTCTTGAAATTCCCGAACGCACTCTGGAATTGAATCCATTCCCGTTTTCAAATCGTCCATTATGAAAGTAAGTCTCAACAATAAAAGTGTTCTTCTGATCAGTGTACATTTTAACAAACTACTGTTATGTAATGTTGTTTGACAGTTGACAGGTATGGTTGACAGTGACAGTTCTCAAATAGAACGGTATACAAATTTGAAAGGTGGCACAATTGAATTGAAGTGATTACGTAACAACAATCATTTAGGTACACCTTGTACTTATCTACACAGTCCTGCTCGTGGAGTCAACCTGTGACCTACGAGTCCCGGATCGTCTGCCACTCCATCTACGAGTTTTGGCGTCCAATTCTGCGCCACTGTTGCAGCTCTGTGCGCTGGTCATTGTGGACCATCTTCCTTGCAAACTTAATTTAAGGTGACCGATCCATAGTACTACCCTCACCCGTCAAACTATTCAAAAATTACTCTCCTTTACTTCCTTTTTTTTGGCGATCTTCCCCAAATCTATTTTTTTTTCTTTTCCTTGTCGCCTACAGTTTCTGTTTCCAATGCTAGAATATCAAACCGGAGGTTCCTCCGCGAACGACTACTGTAACTTTTAGTTAACTTGACACCTATTTTGCTTATTTTGTCTATTTTGACACTCGAGGCACCTTTCGCTCCGCTCGAGACACCCATTTTCCACTCGAGGCATTTTTGATACCGCTCGAGAAAACTATTTTGATACTCGAGGTACCTTTCGTACCGCTCGAGACAACTACTATATTGCCATTCGAGGCATATTTTATTCTGCACGACGCACTTATTTACACAACTTTATTACAGTGGTAGTAGTAGTAGATCGATCTTTATTCGGCTATCGACCAAACCGGTCTTTCCGCCGTACTTCCGACTTTATTACATTAACTTAACTTATTTACCTTACTGTAAACGAATTTGCTCAATTATAGGAATTATTACAATTATTGCCTGAAACAAATAATCATAATATCATGATACCAATAATCATGATACCAAAACCAGGAAAGAAGCTGGCAGAGGTGACCTCCTACAGACCTGTAGTGTGGTGACAGTCAACTAGTACAGAATTGATAGACCACGAGAATAGTATGCCGAAGAGAATCAAGAATAGCCTTCAAAAAGGGTATCCATGGAAATGCGAAAAATATAATAATACGAGATTTGTGATATGAAACTGTATCAATCAGATACAGAACTATTAAAATCCTCCCAGTTCTATCAAAGGTATATGAAAAAATGTAGAAAAGCGTCTAAAGCTAATTCTGCATACAAGGAAACTAATATCCAACCATCATTTTGGACTCAGAGAACAATACTCAACCATAGGGTAGATTCATGGGTTGGCTGATCGAATCAAAATACACTTTGAAAAAAATAAGATACTTTTCGGCGGCATTTATCTCATAAGTCTTTCATAAGATATAGCACATATAAGCTATATAAGGTAAAAATGATGCTCCCCGCAATCTCTATCTTACTTATAATCCTACATCAGTAGCAGGCATTTTATTGTTAAATACCATAAATATATTACAGGTATTTACCAATAAAATCAGTGCCGCAATACAGTATTCTGAGCGTTATACCGCCTGTATACCGCAGACGTACCAACTATGGTTAAAAACAGCATGGCCATATTTGCGGATAATCTATTGTAGCAGCACACACCAACCCAATAGTTGCCTCTCAACTATAACAAACGAAGCCAACCAAAATCTAGAAATGGTTAAAAAGATGGAGCTTACAGACCAATGAAACAAAGTAGGACCTTGTTACATTTACGCTCCGCAGTGGAACGTGCCCGTTAATAACCCTGAATTTCAAGCAGATCCCGCAAACAGAATCCGTGAAATATCTCGTTATGTACCTGGATAGACGGCTTACAGACCTGAAATATCACAAATTATACTGGCTTATTATTGGTTACAAATCCAACCTCGCCTTAGAAAGTAAAATATTAATTTACAAAGATTAATAAAGCCCATCTGGACATGCGCCACCACTCAAAGGGGCTCTGCCGGCAACTCAAACCTGGACATATTAGAAATTTCAAGCTAAAGTGCTTAGAAGACTGACAAATGCCCCATGGTACGTACCAAACGTACTTGTCACATAGTACCAGAGAGGCATTGCAATTGCAACAGTAAAACAAGAAATTAGTACGTGTAGTACCAAATACAAAGTCAAAATTCAACGGCATCCAAACCAGCTGCCACTGAATTTACATAATGTTCAACCCGTCAAGAGCAGACTGAAGAGACTCAGTACACACAACCTGATGATCAGGCCTAAGTGACGATGATATAGAATGCGTATAATTAATAACTCATGGAATCCAGCAGCAAAAATTGTTATAAGACCAACTCATGCACAACCAATTTCACCTGAAAATGAATAAATGTGTAACAGGTATAGAATACTGGGACAACACCTAAATAATATTCTACTCACTGTCAAAACTATTCACGTATTGTCATTGCAAGACAGATTGTAATGTAATTAGGATAATAATTTAAAAAAAGTGTTGGTGAGAAAGATATGGCCACTAGTATTTGCCACACCTTTTTGTTTGAGGACCCAGCCTGTCGCGACTTATTGAAAACATTAGCTGTATTTATTAATTCCAAGCGATATTTTCGCATTGGCATACGCATTCTAGATCCACCTCCTACTGAATTTTGTCATGCCTTGTCAAGAGCATCATAAAGAATTCTCAAAATAGGTTTTTTGGGAACACCAATTAATTCTGCAAGTACTTACTTAGAGCAATTATTAATTCGTCGACAGTCGGCTCTATTGATTAGACAGAACGAGGGTCATATTCTAAGGTCCATGTAAATAGCTTTGGCCACTTTCGTGGCATTGTTTATCTCTTCCTAGTCAGCCATTTTTTATCCTCTCCTGGATATACTCCGGTCCCAAATTTTCCATGCTTCTCCATCCTAGATCTAGTCTTCTAGAAATAATGTTTACCCGATATTACTAGACGTCTTCTGTTCATCTTTTCTGGAGCTTTCATCGCTCTTGGTCTCCATTTTGTTATTTTTCATGTCCGTCTTTCATTTATAATTTTGGTCATATTTACATTAATTTGTAGTGCCACGTTTTTCATGCAATATTAATTTTTTATAGCATGCTCTGCAGTTCTTCTACATCAATCCCGATCTAGACTATGTCGTGGACAATAAACCGGTAGCTCAAGTAATCGCGCTTATTTTAATGATAATGGCATATCTTAACAAGTTGTAACTTTGCTTGTACAGAATGGAAAAGAAGTAAGGCATAAATTCAAAATTAATTTCCTGAAAAAAAAATTGGAGGATTATAGCGATGTTAATTAAATGACGTTATACTTCAGCATTTTTATCTTGTTACTTCATTTGTTTTTAAAGAAATATACAAAATGTCCAACAAATGTCCTACATGTAAAAAATGAATCTAGTCATCGTAAAAATCCAGGTTACATTTGAAAAAAAAAATCAGATAAAACGTCTTAATGTTTAAATATTAGAATAAATAAATTTTATAACCCGAACCAAAACTCTAATAATAACATCATTACAATGATAAGCATAGAAATAACGGTTTTCATTACACTTGATATTCAATGTGATGACTCGTTGCCATCTCACAATCAGGCGATCATATTCGTAATTTCTTACATTCTGAAGAGTTTGTGATAATGTTATGTTAGGTTAGGTTTATTTCTGGTTAATCAATCTATTATATTTTACTCTAATATTTAAAATTTAAAATATCTCAATTAGAACTTGGATCATTCTGCAAATTTTAAGTATTTTTAATATTTGAACTTTAAGGCACGTTTTCTCTTTTTTTAAATGTTACATATTGAAAATATTCTAAACCGTTGTAAAGAGAAGTAAAAGTACTACCGAAAACAATAATAAAAAATATAGCTTGTCATTAAAAAAATCGTCGACGTCATTTTTTTAAATGTTACATATTGAAAATATTTTATACCGTTGTAAAGAGAAGTAAAAGTACTACCGAAAACAATAATAAAAAAATATAGCTTGTCATTAAAAAAAACGGCGACGTCATAACTTTATACGTAACAAGATGAAAATGGCGTAGTATAAGGTCATTTAATAAAAACATCTATACCACTTGGAGATTTTTTCCAAAACATTAATTTTAACGTGGTTATCGAATTTATGCATTACTTTATGTCCACACTCTATATATAGACCGATCCAGAAGAATGAAGGTTTGAAACTTCGCTAGGATCGCATTGTTATCATAAAAGTTTAAATTTGTCACTGTTACTCCTATTAAATAGGAATTTAGGTCCGATTTATTGACGCGGTTTTGTTGTGTTTTATTGCCGGAACGTAACACTTTGGAGTAAAGAAACGACGGTCACTTCTACGATTGTTTTTTAAATGCTCTATTATACACTCAGATGCAAAATGTTGGACTATACCAACATCATAATTTTAAAAAAAGATGGTTCTTTTGCAAACAATAACCCAATGACCTGGGTTTTTTACATCTGAGTGTACAATACCAGATGTTTAGTACGAATGCATTATGTGATCGCTCCGGCTTTAGATATAAGTGGTGAGGAATGCCATCTTTCTGTTTCATAATGATGTAATTTCAACATTATCAGCAGCCTTGCCTATCACCATGAGTGATAACGAACGGTGAAGGCAGTCACACACACAACGCCATGTAATTCAAAGTATTAAGAATCACACATTAACATTTGAAATATTGACATTTCTCATAGTGGGTTCATGTTTATTTTATTTCTGGTAATATGGTATCTACTAATAACATTAGGTGATAATTGGCGTGATCGACGACTACTCCAACTTTTGGAATTGGTAGCGAAGCGTGCCCTAATAAAAAGTTTTTGCTTTCCTACTTCTGCAATCAATCACAATTTTAACAGCTTATTTTATTCAAAGTGGCAATTTTGATATCTAGTCTAGCTATTTCTGTGGTTTACATAAAATCAGCCTTTATTAAGACTAAAGCTGCATATCTGGTTATTATCTGGTAAGTCGACAAATTACAGAGCTTTGTTTTGTACAAGAACAAAATTTGAATATTTTTAGGTTAGTGTCATGTATACTGATGAACACAATAAATTTATGTTGGAGGCTTATTTTCGGTCTGGGCACGAAACGAAAATGGTGTTCGGCATTATTCTCAACATTATTGCATCCAGCAACAATTCACGCAACAGGTTCGTCGGATTGTTAAACGATTTCCGTGATATTGGCAGTTTATCCAAAGACTTCTTCAGGAAGAATCATGAGATATTCAGAAGCGGTTGGAAGCAATTACCAATAAATCTTTAAGGCGATTGTCTGCTCAAACTGGTAATTTGTACAATTTGATTTTATTACTAAATGCTGATTATTTGTCAACTGTAGGGCTTTCGTATTCGACATACTAGAAGGTTTGACGAAAAAGTCTGCATATGCACCTGTACAAAGTGTCCGTTGTGCAAGAATTGTACTGCACCTGGTTCAACAAAACCCTAAATGACAATGATGTTTCATGGTATGGTTTCATCTAAGTGGCTACATAAATTCCTAAAACTATCAAACCTGATGCGGCCTTGCTGTAAAGCCCTTAATTTTTCTACCTAAGATATAGTTGCCATTATTTTTTATTATTGATGTTTACGTCAACATGATTGTTAGACACTCGGACGTGAGTAACAATCGAAATCATATTTACTTCATACTATCCGGTAGATGTTCGAGTACATTATAAATATGAGTCCGGTAGGTGTGTTATAATAGCATCAGAGCCGGTAAGTGTCGCTAAGCAATACTTACCGGCTTGTTTCATTTTTGTAAGTCAAATCTGACAATTATTAAAAACGTAAACATTAATTTTACCTTAATTATGTATTAGGAACATTAACATAAACCCTAATTGAACAATTTGTATGTAATACTAAATGCGGGGCTTTTGCTCGATGTCGAGGTAGGCACGATTATGTCGTCTATTTTAAAGTGACAAATATTCAATATATACAAATAACAGAAACAGCAGTTGCTACTAGTCCAGTCAAATTAGACTTTTTAGCGGAAATAAAATATATAGTTTTTAAATTTGGTATACATACTCTTGAGTACTCTTAAGTACTATTCATTTTGGCAGAATTTGAGAAAATGTGTGACGTGCCTGAAGGGCTTTCAACGCGTTACGCCGCGGAGAAATTGGAGGTTCCGTTTGAAGCAGCGACGAGGGCCGCGCTCTCGATGTCGTAGAGTAGGGGGAGTTATAAAAACGGCTCCACGTAATTTTACCTCGTCACTACTTCAATATATGGGCATCCACGTTACCTGTATGGGCTGACGGAAAATAATCAGCGATACTCAAAACTACAAAAATATCGTAACAGCTGACCAATTAACGCCCACACCACAAGATCCAATGTGTCTCAGAGTGAGAATGATATTGCTATAAAGAAAAAGATTAAGAAAATTTGGCGTAATGAAAAAAAATGAGTTTTTCGATATCAATAACTTGTGTTTATTAACACAAAATGGCGGACACTGTCTTCCGTTATCACCTGCAAGAAAATACCTCCGCTCTATAAATAATTACACCGCATCAACCAAATTTTGCCAAATTCTGTCCGACACGTATCGCGTAATGTGAAATTCCTACGGAAATATTTCTTTTACAATGGTACAAGAACACGTACAATACAATAACGCCGTACCATAAAAATATATACACACAAGGGAAAAATATAATAAGTAAGTCCGAAGGACAATCTAAAGTGAAACTGAAGTACTGAAGTACTGAAGTTACCAAAGAATAATATAAAATTTAAACTGAAAAACTTGAAGAGTGAATTGTAATTAATAAAGATTATGTGATTATGTTAAATAAAATAAATTATGGCCTGACTCAGAAGTTCTTAGTGAAATCCCCTGGTCCGCCGCGACTTCACGAACGACCCTCGTACTCCTGTCTCCACGCTTAACAGCAAATTTTCGCCAAGCAGTCGACTTCTATGCGCTCACCAGCGACTCCAAAACTTCCTGCCGTAATTATTATCAGGGCTGCACCAATGTTATGGACCAGCCTCGGCGCCTAAAATCACAGGGCGCATTAACAAATGACCGCCACGTGTTCAATAAAATATGTTCCGTTCTTTCTAATTACTCAATCGTTTAGATGCTGGTGCGTAATCAATTCTCTCTCAGCCTCGTACTCAGCATATTATCCTCCTGTGGAGTAGTTACGGGTGACCACGATTATCCCGAAAAATCGATTTACGATATTATACCAACAAAAACGTGTCACTCCACTTTGCTGCCTACGCTGCTGCAGATGCAAATTGAATGGGCCGACGGACCGCTGAGTTGATCGTATGTCACCTGAATACAGGTAAGCAGTGCCGCCAATCCCGCGCAACATAAATCCCCGAACCAAAATGATCCATGAGCCTTTTGGGACCGTTACAAATTGTTACCATAAACAGCTTAGTAACCGCATGAATCATATCATCATAGAAAAACTATGTCAGCACAGGCCACCTCTTGTCAGTTTTTTTTTTAAACTCCATGATTTATTGCAATCTGTCTTACATGACAACAAACAATAGTTTTATATTACATAGACATAGAAGGAAGTTGCCCAGTGGCAACTCCAGAAAATATATTTACATGAGTAGATATTTTGGATCAAATTATCACTACACTGTACGCTGAGGAAGGTCCAACGGGTCGAGCCGATTTAGTCTTTTAACACTGGGTATTATGAGGAGGTCCTTGGCCAGGGTGTTGGGGTTATGACTGAGGCGATGGAGATACCTTTGACTTGAGGAGGCTATTTCTTCATTGATGGTGCAGATGTGTAGGTCCCGATGAATTGCTTGATTTTGTACTTACCATGGTGCATTACATACAATCCGTAGGGTTTTTGACTGGAAGCGTTGAATTTTCATGATGTTGCTGTGGCTGGCAGATCCCCATATCTGAATACCATAAGTCCAAATTGGTTTTAATATTACTTTGTAAAGCAGCAGTTTATTTTCCATGGACAAGTTGGAGTTGCGACCCATAAGCCAATACATTTTCCTGAGAGTGAGGCCTAATTGGAGGCGTTTGTACCAGATATGTTTTCCCCAGTTAAGGCGTCGGTCTAAATGTATGCCGAGATATTTGACTTCGTCTTTCTGAGGCAGTGGAATGTTATTTAGAGAAACGGTTGGACATGTTTGTTTATTGAGCGTGAATGTAATTTGGGTTTATTTGCAGCTGTTTATTTTGATCCGCCATTTTACGAACCATTTTCCGATTCTGTCGACTTGCCTCTGTAGGTGGCGAGATGCTATGAGCGGGTTGTCTTGTGAGGCCATTATGACAGTATCGTCCGCGAAGGTAGATATTTCAGTCAAGTTGTTTGTTGGTAAGTCTGCTGTATATAGTAGGTATAGGGTGGGCCCGAGGACGCTACCTTGTGACACTCCTGATTCTATGGGATGCAAGTTAGTTTGTGCTTCTCCATATTTAACAAAGAAATATCTATCCCTCAGATAGGATACCAGGATCTTGGAAATCGGATGAGGTAGGTAGGTTTTGATTTTGCTAATTAAGCCGTCGTGCCATACCTTGTCGAAGGCTTGGGAGACATCCAGGAAGGCAGCTGAGCATTAACTCCTTCTTTCCAAGTCTTCTTTAATTTTTGTTGATACTCGATGTACTCGATCAACTGTGCTGTGTTTATTGCGGAAACCAAATTGGTAGTCTGGAATTAGGTTTTTTTCCTCGATGATTGGTTTAATTTTTTTTTTCAGTAAAAGCTTCTCGTATACCTTATAGAGTACAGGCAGATGGCTGATAGGGCGATATGACGTTACATCTAAGGGGTCTTTATCAGGTTTCTGTATGACTATGATCTGCGCGACTTTCCATTGAGGCGGTATGTATCCTTGTCTTGTGATAGCGTTGAAGATACTAGTGATAACCTGGAATCCCTCATCTGGTAATTCTTTCAGGACTCTCCCTGTAATCAGGTCATAGCCTGGAGCTTTTTTTTTGGCTTTATGTCGTTTGGTAATGCATCTTTGATTTCTGATATTTTAAACTTTTTTAGTGGAATATCCATTTGGTAAGGTGCTTCGAGGATTGCCAGGATAGGTTCCTCCTCCTCTACTGAGATTTGTCTAGGCTGCAGCTGGAAGAGGTTTCGTCTTCAAAAATAATTTTACTTTCTGTTCGTCGCTCTTGGCCCAATCACCATTTGGTTCCCTGATGGGAGGATTAATTTTGTGTGCATTTTTTTTTTGTTTTCCACAGAGAGTAGTTTTTGTCTTCGGAAGCTGATAAGTTTTCCAAGAAGTTTCTGATTCCCCGGTTTTTATGTTCATGGAGTATCTCTTTTAGTTCTTTATATGCACGGTTAAATTTGGCTTTGTCACTGGGAGCATGAGTACATTGCCATCTTTTCCGCAGTTAACGTTTCTCCTCTATTTTGGATTTTATGTAATCAGGACAGTACCCTGCTGTTTGAGTTTTTCGAGTGGCCCTCCATGCTGCATGCTGGATAGATTTCGTTAGGTATTCGATGGCATCATCAATATCATCATCAGTTTTTAGTGGCATTTTTGATTGGAGTAGTATTGGGAGTATAGAGAGAACAGTTCTGTTGTATTCAAGGTAGCTAGGACAGGAGTGTGATCGGATGAAAGATCCAGTGATGATGCAGTGGACATATAGTTATGGGAGATGTTTTTGGTTATGAAGAAGTCCAGCAGGTCTTGGGGTCAGTTTTTATACGCAAATTAGTTTTGAATAATTATTTATCAGAAATTTATAATAATGCTACAGTCGACTACAAAATTGTATATGAACTTCGTTTATAATTCCGGATTATGGTATTCGTGAAGTTCGCATTCGAATCGCTGATATGCCAACCATGTACTCTTGCCATAATCATATGAATTATAAACTAATTTATTAATCCACTACTAACGAATATCTAGCCGTTTTGTTGTAATTTACGAAACGAGAGCCCGAGAAAGGAATTGTGCTTCGCGGGCCAGTATTCATCTCTTACTTCCGGTGTCTATACCGTGTGAACTGTAGCTTTTGTGGCAAACCGTCCGAAGTAATGTTTGTTCAAAATGTTGTTTCCATCAACTTTACCCGATACGAAAAATTTCAGGTGGTGCACCGTTGACGAGATAATTGAGGGAAAACTCGACGGATATTCGATTCTGGAGTTCTCAAGAGGATGTATACCAAATTTCAAAACAATGTAATTTATTTCCGCCTAGATTTACTGCAAAATTTTACTTCCAACCTCTATTCCGCGCTATCTATAATTTATGTGGCAGATCGTCTAATATAAATATTTTTCAAATTTTTGTTCTCGTCTACTTTACCCTATATGAAAATTTTCAGGCGGTGCAGCGGTAACGAGATAATTGCGAAAAATAACACAAGTTCACCATTTGGGGGGGTGTTTTTTCAATATTTAGGGTTGAAGCACCCACCGGGAGAGGGAAAACTTGACGGATATTCGATTCTAGAGTGCTCAAGAGTATACAGGGTGTTAATACTACCGAATATGGCAGTTAGAACTCATTGTAACAAACAACTTTTTTTAGTTAAAATTTTTGAATTGGAGCCCAAGTTCATAGTTATTGGCGTTCTTTTGTTTTGCGAAAAATCGTCATTACTCCCTTATTTGAAAGAATATCTAAAAAATTCAAAACGATCAACATGCGATTTCGGTTCTCTAAGACATTTGTATTTACAATTATTTTCTATTTTATCAAGTAACAAAATGGCGACCGATCAAAAATTTCTAATTTTATGATTAAGATCAAGATATTTTGAAAACCAATCGATCGATTTTTGAAAATAAAACATTTATAAAATCCTTGAACTATCTTATAACATTTGTCTGTTTAGATAAATATGCATTTTTATACCCAAATTATGCAAAATACGCACACAAATAATAAACGTGATAGAAACTTTTCAAGATGAAGCAGAAATTTCTGAAGAACAAGATCAAAAAGTATTTAAATTTGAACGCACAAACTAGAAAACACGTGCCTCAACTTGTTTAATGGCCTAACTTAAGGTTAGCCTACTTTGTTTTAAATGATTGTTGTAGTTTGTTAAAATTTATCTTGTACTTCAATTTGAATAATAACTTTATTGGACAGATCGAAAAAAATGTTTTAGACAAATGTTATAATATAGTTTAAGGATTTCATAAATGTTTTATTTTCAAAAATCAATCGAGTGATTTTCAAAATATCTTATTTAGAATTTTTTCTTCAGTCTCCATTTTGTTATTTGATAAAATAGAAAATAATTGTAAATACAAATGTTTTAGAGAACCGGTAGCGTATGCAGAACGTTTTTGTATTTTTTAATATTCCTTAAAATAACGGAGTAATGACGATTGTTCGAAAAATAAAAGAACGCCAATAACTATGAACTTGGGCTCCAATTCAAAAATTGTAACTAAGAAAAGTTGTTTGTTTCAATGAGTTCTAACTGCCATTTTCGGGTGTTACAACTTATATATAGTATATACCAAAATTCAAAACTATATACTTTATTTCCGCCAAAACAGCTTTTTGAGGTTAATATGACTTGATTATGCAGGAAACAAGATGACACCACAGATTATATACCTATATACAGATAGGCCACTCTCTGTAAAAAAACATTTGTCGCGTTTGCGCCCTCTATGCATTATAGGTCTGTACCATTTTCTTAACAAAAGATGGCGCCACTATAGCTTAATGTAGCCAAAATCCACGAGATGGCGCTATATCGTTAAAAAAGCGGGATTTATAAATAAATAAATATATATATATATATACAGGGTCCTGCGACAGTGCGTCGGGCTTTCCTAGCGCATTTCCCGTGAATGATAGAAAAAAATGTTTCGTACAAAAAGTTCATCTCACATTGAATCTTACTTACATTTTGGCAGTTGTTTTGTCTCAGCATGACCTACTTCAGTGCATAGAAATGTAATTAAATGGTTACTTTTATGAAAAATATTGAATATCTCAACAACTATGGGGTTCAGACATAATATATGCTCCATCAAATTAAAGAGAAGAAAAAGACCTACCGAATAATGAAATAAAATATGGGGCATTTAATTTAAAATAAATGGGTTATACCGCTTTGAAATTTACAAAGTTTGGCTTTTTTTCTGGACACCCTGTATTATTAAATTCAAATTTCTCATTACTAAAAGGTTGCTTATTACACTGCGATTACACTGCGACTTATTAATCACACTGCGACTATTGCTAAAACTTATTCTTACCTTCAAAACATGAGGTCGTTACGACTTTTCAAAGTTAAGCTTGCTTATGCATGATATTTTGAAAAAAAATATTGTAAGTTGGTAACACTATAACACAATCCAAAACTAAATATACAACATTGAAGAAGTTGAAATATGTCATCAGAAAACTTGAATAAATACAGGGTGTTCTATCTAAAAAAATGTTTGATTTTGTTATTCCGCAAAATTGGGACACCCTGTATATTTGAAAATAATTTTACGGCATAAAGATTTTTAAACCAATAACTTTTTGTACGAAACATTTTTTTCTATCTTTCACGGGAAACGCGGTAGGAAAGCCCGACGCACTATTGCAGGACCCTATATATACGAGGGCTGTTTGACGGAAGAGTGACTTTTCAAAGGTTGCTAACACTTTCCCTATAATGATTATGTTGCTAGCTCCTGAGGTCTTTCGGAGGTCTACTGTCAAAATTTGGCACCAATCTGACAGATAGATTATGTTTTATACTTATTTGAAGAAAACTGTTTTCGTTGTTGTGTAAATATGGAGAAAAAAAAATTTCGAGTGTTGATTAAACATTATTTTCTACGTGAAAAAACAATTAAAGAAACCGAGGAAAAGTAACGTAAATATCATCCAGAATCTGCTCCGTCCCATGGAATGATTTGTAAGTGGTTTCTGCTTTTAAAAGTGGCCATATGAGCACGGTTGATGCAGATCGTCCGAAACCATCATTTACTGTAACTACTCCAGAAATGGTTAATAAACTCCATGGCCTTGTAATTGGCAATCGTCGAATAAAGGTTCGTGAGATAGCTAATGAAGTAAACAACTCAACCGAACGGGTATACAATATTTTGCATGAACATTTCAATAAGAAAAAGCTATCCGCGAGATGGTTGCCGCGTTTGCTTAATGGTGATCAAATGCGCGCTCGCATTAAGAATTCAGAAGAATGTTTGGCCGTCTTCAACGTAATTCAGGGGATTTTTTTCGTCGATATGTCACAGTAGATGAAACTTGGATACATCATTATACTCCAGAAACAAGAATACCGTCTAAATAATGGAATTCTCCATGCGAACGTGCTCCCAAAAAGACAAAAACACTTTTTTCGACAAATAAGGTTTTAAGTTTTTTGGGATTTTAAAGGTGAAATCTTTATTAATTGTTTACAAAAAGGAAAAACGATAACTGGCCGAACTTGAAAAACAACGACCGTATTTGATGAAGAAAAAAGTGTTGTTCCATCACGATAATGCGCCCTCACATTCGTCTGCAATTGCTACACTAAATTGGCTGAATTTCATTACGAATTACTGCTGTATCCACCATACTCGCCAGATCGGGCTCCCAGTGATTTCTTCTTATTTCCAAATTAAAAAAAAATGGCTGGGTGGAAAAAGATTTTAGGCAAATGAAGAGGTGATAACCGAGACAAATGCATATTTTGAAGACTTTCCGAAAGATTACTTTTTGGAAGGTTTAAAAAAACTGTAAACTCGCTGGGCTAAGTGTGTACAGTTAAAAGGGTGTTATGTTGAAAAATAAAATATATTTTTAATAGAAAAATAATGTTTTCATTAAAAAGTCACTCTTCCGTCAAACAGCCCTCGTATGTGTGTGTGTAATTATAATATAGCGGGAAATTTAGTCAATTAATTTAATAAGCTAAGTTGTATTGGAGCTATAGATTTATTTGATAGTGGTTTTTAATCGATTATCATCGACGTTTCGCACTTCGATTGAAGGCTTCTTCACGATGTTAAGATTATATAACACAAATAACTTACTATAATCTTGAATTGATGTAATAAATAAAAATGTCTTAAATAAATTTTCCAATCCTTTTAAAGTTTAGATTATAGTTAGTTATTTGTGTTATATAATCTATTATTATATGGATTATATTATTATATTATTCTTCTTTAGGTGCCATCTCCGATACGAAGGTCATATATTATATTATTATTATATTATTATTATATGGATGACACGATTTTCACAATATAATGTGATTTTTTATGTTTCAAATAAAATAATGATACAGAACATATTGACGTAATAGTATATTAAAATACCAGTTGCAGAAGGCATCTGTTCAAGCACGAATTTGAAATTCCGAAACGAGCTGCGTAGCAGCGAGTTGAGGAACAAATGAGTGCTTGAAGGATCTTCTGCAACGAGTGTTTTATGCTATTTTTTCTATTTTGCCGCATCATACTATTTTATAAATTAAAAAATGAAAATTTTAAATCTAGGGGATTTTGCGGTGGTTGGTGACATTTATGTGGCGTAAATTTAGGCGGCTGTGGAATAAAAATTAATTTATACGTGGATGTTCTACCATTTCACAACAACGGTCTGATTATGGCACAAATAGAAACATTTGTGTTATAGGCAACAGTAATGTTCATCAAAATATTGTGTCGGATGATAATTTACATGGTGTCACTATAAATTCTCAAGACAAATCGCTAGTAACTGTTAATGTGTATAATTGTACTTTCCACGGTAATAATTTAAATTAAACTTCGTTTTCATTTATTTGCTGTTCTCTGTGAAATTTATTTTTTCTTCAAACGTCATAAAAGTGACACCTTTAGTGACTCGATTCACAATCTTAAAGTTTTACTTCGTCTCCTAGTCAGTAAAAGTTTCACTTTTACTGACTAGGCAGTAAAAGTAAATTTGACAACATGATTGGATAATTTGTAATAAGAACGCCCTACGAGGGCGGGTTTAATATTGCACATACATATGGTGCGCATACATGATGAACAAAACAAAAAATTCAAACAAAACACAAATTTATTTATTGTTAAAATGTAAATTAAAGGTACAATTTGATATTTTAGCCCCTTGAAAACTGATTGCGCTGGCAGCAACAGCAGCACTTACAGCACCGCTGTCGCCAACCATTTTGCTGCTACCACAGATATTTTCTACTTGCGATTCTTGCGAAGATTCGCCGCACTCAACACTGTCACTATTTAGTGACAAAATTAGCTTCGCAATATCCTTTTTATTTCGAATAGAGTCCTCGATGTACCCTTCTGCCACACTGCTGGACTTCCACCCCCCGTGTCTCTTTAAACAAGTAACATCAGCTCCTCCATCTACCAGCAGTGTGGCAGAAGTTCGGCGTAAGCAATGTCCTGTATACTCACTCCAGTTTGGCAAGTTTAAAAAAGAAGCTACCTCTTTTGCCGCACTTCCAATTTTGTGAATTCCCATCACCTGTTTATAGCAAACACCATTTTGATATTTTAGTAAAAATCGCATCTCATTTAGACTTGATGGGCGCAGGGAAGCATACTTTCTGTATAGTGTAAGATACACATCGCCGAGAATAGTAAACGAACGTACTTTTGATGTCTTACTATCTGGTATTTTTACGTGTAGCAAAGATCCCAAGTCTTGAATATCTGTCGTGTTCATTTTTACGAGTTCATCGCAACGGCATGCCCCTGATATGCCAAATATCAAAATAATCTGAAAATACGATTTAGGGTTTAATTTTGTATTTGTTTATTATTCTAAGAACTCACCTTTGTCGCCAAGTATTTCTCGTTAGGAGCATCGGATAAGAACTTGTCGAACTGTTCCTTTGTCAGCACTCTTGCCTTTTTGGGTGTATAACCCTCATTTTGTTTTTTTAAATATGCACGTAGTTTTAAATATTTGGTAATATCTACACCATTTCTAATATTTAATAACGATTTTACCATGGAATACTGAGACCACATAGTGGAACTTTTTACTTTCTTCTTAGCCATTTCCGAAAAATATGCGAGTAAAACATTTTCACTGTAATTGCTTACATTTTTCTCGGCGCACCACTTAATAAATTTTTTGTAGGCCACTTCATAGATGGTACTGGACTTAGTGGGCAATAATTTCTCTGTTGCAGCCCTTGCCGATTCTAAAATATCTGGCGGTGTACATTGAAACATGTCGTCGTCCATTTTATACACTTTAATGTCAAATAATGAATTAAACAAAACCATAGCAATGCTCTGCATAGCATGCTTCTTTGGGAATTAAAACTATACGTATTCGGACAATTAAAAATATTAATTCCATTATCTTTTTAACTATTTTCGACGTTTGAAGAAAAAATTACATGTTTTATTCGGAGTAGAAGTAACTTTTTGTGGCTCGTCTGTAGTTGCCTGCCTCGCTCCGCTCGGCAGCCAATACCTACAGACTCGCCACAAAAAGTGTCACTTCTACTCCTAATAAAACAATATACTATTTTGACCTATGTCAGTTGACAGTTCAACGTCAACCGTCAACGCTACCACTACCAACATCAATGCAGTTAATGTTACTAGTCTATTCTAGCGCACCAACCGCTTATTCTAACACTCAATTGACATCATTTGGGTGCTAGAATCGACTTATTCGAAACGCAAAATAGAAAAAATGCGTTACGTTACACGTCCGGTAGTACTTGTAACAGTTTTAACCTACCGGACTTGTAACGTAAAATACTACAGTAGTAAAATATACTGCCCAGATTTTAATGACCGCACCATTCATGGAAGGCAACCACAAATTGAAAATTCCATTTTTAAATTGATGAAGAAACTTAAAAGCTTGGTTAATGAACTCAACGCAGTACAAGAAATCTTCAACATCGACCGTAAAAATTCGAATTGATGGCCTTATTGTTCTATACAATGTCTATCGGGGTCTTCTACATTTCTACAATCATTGCTATACTTTTCTGGAGTAACCGTTTGAAACGCTTGGCGTATAAATTCCAATAACGTTGTAATGTCAGGATGTATAGATGCACTATAAACTATAGGTAAATGACGAATGAAAACACTGAAAAATCTGGTAGTGTAAGTCATAAGATCTTTGTGGCCACTCTAGTGGTCCTATGGGTCAATTCGGCCAGGAACTGTTAGTCAAATAATACAAGCATACTTACAGGGCCGCGCCTAGGTAGTTGGCCGCCCGTGTGCAATAGTATTTTGGCCGCCCTACACAGAGTAGCTATCCATTCTAAAGACAAGTCGGGGAATAATAATAATAATAATAATAATAATAATAATATAAAATACATTATTATTTCGCAATGATACTAACATTTATTCAGAATATATTACAAATAATAAATTACATTTTTATCACTAATCACAACTTAGGAAGAATATTGAAAAATCTACAAGCAAAAAACTACAAAAAATATGTGTTTCGCGCTTTGTGCAAAGCAAATTCTGATATTAAATCGTGCATGACTAGCTAATCCAATATCTCATGTTCAATAGATATCACTGATAAATTTACTAACGTTCTTGTGACATTGTAGAACGTAAGTATTTTTTTATAAACTTTAATTTCGAAAAAGGTCGCTTACGAGATGCTGCGGATACTGGCAATGTTAACAAAATTCTTATAGAAATAAATATATTCGGGAACGTTGCCTGAAGATCATTTTTAAATATGTATTCAAGAATTCTTTGTGGTTCTGTGACATCTTTTGATGGTAAATGGTTTTTCAAGGATAAACTTTCATGAAAGAGGTCTATCCCATCAATATCAGACTCTTTTCTTTGCTCATCTCTTAGTTTAATTTGCAAATCCTTGCAAGATTTTAACAACATTTCATTCGAAATGCTATTAATATTGGTCATAAAGCCAAATAAATCGTTGTAATACACAAGTGTTTCAATTCTGGTCTTGATAGATGATGAAGCTTGGTTCAATAAACAAAAATAAAAATTTACTTTAAATTTGGGTTTTGGATCTAAAATTGGCTCATCCGCAGATTGACGATCAAAAATTTTGGGTGTTCGCTTTACTCCTATATTTTCCACTGTAGGGAAATTACATTCAACCTTTCAATTCCATAGCTAAAGTGTTAGCTGCAACAATAATGTCTTCAAAACTTTTATCGGTACGATATTTCTTTAAAAAGTTAGTCAAATTTGTTAAATACGTCAAAGAGGATCTTACCTTTAGTTTTGGGTTTTGAAAAATGACTACGTTGATTTCAAATAAAATTTGATGCCAAATCACAATTGAGCATAAACATTTTTGAAACTCGATATCTTTATTAGCAATGGATGCGCCCTATGTACAGTTTTAAAGTCTTAAGTTTTATCTACATAAATTTCGTATTAAGCGTCGTACACTTGTACAATGTGATATCGTAAAGGCTTTATGGCATCGATTCTACAGGACCATCGAGTATCACTTAGTGGTTTTAAATTTAACTTTCCTACATATTTTTTAAGAACTGTCCATCTTTGTGTACTTCCAGAAAAAAAACCGTACAATTCTTGAACAAGATCAAAAAAATTACAGTTTTATGTGAAATATTAGCTGAATCATTTACGACCAGATTTAAACTATGTGCTGAACGTGGCACAAAAAAGCACGAGGGTTTATGTTTAATTTTTGTTTTTGTAATCCATTGTGCTTTCCTCGCATATCTGCACCATTATCATAGCCTTGCTCCCGCATATCAAAAATATTTAATTTCAAATTCGATAATTCTTCTAAGAGAAATTCGGATATACTTTCTCTTGTACTTTTTGTTGTTGGACTGAATCCAAGAAAATGTTCTCTTACTTCTACTCTTTTCTCATCTAAGAGTACAAATCGTACGATAACAGTAAGCTATTCTACATGGCTTACGTCCTGTGTATAATCTAATATAATGAAAAAATATCTCGACTTTCTGAGCAAATCCAATATAGCACATTTAATATTTGATCCAATTAGATTAATAATTTCATTTTTAATTTTATCGCCCAAATAATGGGGAATTCGTTTATTGCTATCTTTCTGCTTCTCAATACGCTGGATATGTTTAGTTTTTCTTTCCGACATACTAAATAAATGAAAAGGTTGTAAGTCGCAACTATTTTGTTTTAAATATTTTTTGTAGAACTGACAGAAGTGTGGGCTGTATTTGGTTTGGGGCGCTGCTAAGCACAACAGCAAACGGCCGCCCCCAAACTCGGCCGCCCGCGTGCGCCGCACGCGTTGCACGCCCGTCAGGCGCGCCCCTGCATACTTATCTCATAGTGAGGATTCATAGAATTCAGATGGAAAATCACATCTGGACCAAATCGTTCGCGAGTAAAATTTGTTGTTGGAGCAGCGTTAAATACATCTAACATAGCTCGACGCATCGGCGGTAACTTTCTTAATACCACGGTGCTGGTAAATACTACAGCTACCTGTTCTAAATGTTGGCTTTGTTGCCTGATTTACTCTTTTACCCTAAATAAGCGCCAACTGGTGGATAGAAATAGCGATTTGGGGGTTTAATTTTAAACACCCTGTATATAATAGTAATAATAATAACCATTACAACTAGTAATAAAAAACTCATTTCATCACCAATTACGAAATACTACAAAAATAATAGTGATTTAACATTGTCTTTATTATTGTATTATTGTATACACAGTTAAAACAGTTACTTGGTTTAATTAAATATTCTGTAGTTCCTTCCATAAGTATCATTAGATATTAAGGATTCGTGGTTGTATTTATCTCGCAGTTCGATTTATTTTGTTGATTCAAAATTAATGATGTGCTTATATTATTATAGCACAGTTAACTTTTGCAGCTTTTTTGTCTAGTAATTTTTCTGGCTCTAGCTTTGTGTTTATCTTTATTTTTATCTACACTTCACATGAAATTGTTAAAAATAATATTGAATTTCTAGTAATCAATGTCGGGATTGTTTGTCTTAAGGTCGACTATTTAAAACAATAGAAGTACTGTGTTCTAGTACTAAAAAATAAGTCTGCACTTCATTACCACATTCTGAATCATCAGGTGACGATCGTTACTAATTAATTAATATAAATCTTAAATTAATTCTTGGGGTATTTACGCTCGACACCACAGATTCCATATATCATGGGCATATTTTTTTGTAACAAAGCAAGTCAATTAATTTGAGTAACGAATACGCGGTTACGCAACGCTCCTCCAGTGAGCCCAGCCCAGGTGTGACTGGACCTCAGTTTATTACATAATCCATAGGTATCTGGAGCAAATTGGCCGACCTTCGGTTTCGGTGATCACCCTACGCGTTCCAATTGTAACCTGCTTGGGACGACAATTACAGATCAATCACAACAGCACAAATTACAAACGTACAAATTAATTAGGGGACAGGTTTATTACATATACAGGGTGTCCCCAGTTATTGTGCTCAACATGAGGATCTTGTAAACGAGAAGACATCGAGAGTTGAATAAATTAGACAAAATAACCTTGAGGCCAAGGCCTAATTAGCCACGGAAATCTAAAAATGTAATGGTTTGGCAAAAACCAAAACAATGCATTTTCCATTTTACTCCATCTCATTAACTTGAATTTATATTGAAATGGTATTTTGACATTATTAAACTATTTTTTTCAGTAATAAAAATATGTTAATAGAACAGATGCCTTATTAATGGATATGGAGATATTCACACAATCGTACGCATACACATTTTTTTCCCTAGTTTCATTGATGAATTCTTGCTAGTTGCGCAAGAATGATAACAATATTTTTTTTACATAATAGGATACATTTTTTGTGAAACAATTGCAAATAATAAAATTAAAATATAAAAATACGTAGTTAACCTTAAACAAAATGTGTTATAGCAAATATTTATGTCTAAATATTATCGAATTGGCAGTTTTATGCACAAATAGTACATGGTTGATGATCCATTCTCCATAGTCCATAAAGATCTTCCTGCAAGACTCTCATTTGTAGTTCATTTACATTTTCAAATCTTATTGTTAAACCTATTCTTTATGGATCCCTATTGGAAAACGTAAATTTTGGTTAAATCGTGTGAACACAGCATTAATAAAATATATGTATTTATTAAATGAGAAAACTAAATATGAGGCCTTGAACAAAGAGTACACAAAAAATAGTGGTACAGCCGAAATTGATTAAAAGCAAAAATATATAATTTTCAATGTCTTTCAAAGAACTCTACCTCGTTTTATTAAATTCATATTGTCCTGATATTTTGACATTGTTAATGTGAACGTTGAACGTCGACATAGAATTCAAAGATTTTATCAACACTGGTTTGAGAGATACTATTTTTGTTTTATTAAAATCTCCCGCAAATGTGAATCAAATTGCATGTTTCGTTACAACATTGATATTTCTGTAATGCAAACCAACATGTTATATATTTAAGAACAAAAAATTATGCTTTTTCTGAATATGCCATAACCTAATTTGACTTGTATTTAAATTGAGAAAGTTTGTGAAACAATCTTAAGATAGGTGAATAATACTTCGGATTTTATAAAATATGTATACCTTTGGCATAAAATATTCTAATATAGTACCGGTAAGATGCCGCCCGTCCACTCAATGCTAGAGATGTTATTACTTATTTAAATGGCAGTTTTAATAACAAAGTAATAGCGACTAATACATCTGTTCCGTGACCAACCAGATCTGCATACTTGATGTCTCTTGACTTTTATTTGTAGAGTACTTTAATAAACAAAATTTATGGAAGTAACTTCAATTGTAATAAAGTAGATGAACTTCGTGAAGCAATTCGTAGGGCAATAAAAGGCGTTAATCGCAACAGATTGCGATAAGTAACTGGTAATATTCTAAAACGCTGCCAATTGTGTTTAGCGTCTTTTTGTCCATATAGCCAATAACATTCAGCAGTTTGAGCATGTTTTATTGTTATTTTACTACTTAGTTATATTAGGTTTTTTATTTATTTTTTTACTTTTGTTATAAAAATAATTTATAGAATAAAAATTAAAGTTGGAACAATTGATATATCCCATATTATTTATTTTAACATAGGTTGTTATACATCGTTGATAAGAAAAAAAAAGTTGATTTAAACGTGCAAAAATCAAATATGGCGGCCATTTAAAATAAGAAACTTGTTATTAATATCTCGGAAACCGCCATCTTGACTTGAAAAATTTCAGCGATTTCGTGAAAAAAGTTATTTTGTCAACATTCAGGGTGTTTTCTTTCTCCCGGGACACCCTGTATGTATGTATTGTCAACAATTTCAAAATACATCAACAGTATCTCTATTATTAAATTGCAAAGAGTTTGAATCCTTTTTATCATTCATAGTATACTTCTGAATATGTTTTGTTATTGTTAACCTTCGAGCAGGGTATTTATAATGGGCATCTAAGGACTTTATCTAAATACAGAAGTGCTCTATCGCTGCCGAACCGGAAGTAGCTGAGCAGATACATAATAAACAATGTGTCAGTAGTTCCTGTGACCCGAACAGTATCGACTTGACCGTCGACCAAGCGACGACCTTAATGGGTGGATATCCTTCCTCCCGATTCCTTGGCGAAGGTCTACATAATCACGATTCACGTGAGCCTCGAGACGTGCATAATACCGCGACACTGACTTATCTTTATGTACAGCTAATTCTTATGTGTATAGCTACATATATCAATAATTTATTGTTGCCCAATGCGGAACAGTTTCTTCAGTAACTCTATTTTTTGGGATTTTCTCGTTGGTTTAATCCCACGTAGAAACAAACAAACTTGTTTATTATATTTATTTTTATTTTTAAGTTTAAACATGAATTAGTATTAACATCTTAGTATGTATCTAAAAATATCTCGTTTGAAATTATATACAGGGTGGCCCACCTATTCTCGCTCGGAGCATTGCTGCTAGACTAATGAATATTGAGAAAAACATCTGATTGGAAGTTAATGGACACTTGATGTTCTACTTTTTAAAATTATTTTCAAGTGTACAGAGTGTACCATAAATCCGGAACACAAAAGTTGCTCGCTTTTTTAAATGGATCATCATGTATATTATTTCATTTTTAGAATCTGCTTTATGTGGGCTGAAAAAAAAATCCTTTTTTTTGGATCAGATGCAACGTTGCCAAGTTATTCACATTTTAATCAAATTTAACGAAAAATCATTGACATGGAAAAAAATTCAACAAAACCTTGTTATAAGAGATCAAGGAAATAATCTTCGTATGCAAGTACCCAAGCAATGTGCCAAATATATACAATATTTTGAGTCACGTAGAATATACAGGGTGTTCTGAAACAACGATACAATTTACTAATTTCAAATGTTTAGTTTCACAAATGTCATGTTATTGTGAATAGTATATTACATTACATTAGGGACGGAAGCGGGATTTACTCTACCTCGCCTGTAGCAGCCCTCGCTACGCTCCCGCTTAGCGGGAGTCGAGTCTAAGACTAGAATAAATCCCGCTTCCTTAATAATTTCCTAAATATTCCCTAATATTCCCTAATAATTACACATATTTAATTTTACATGTTTAGTTTTTATGTTCGCCCCTTATCCCAGATACTCGGTATAATACATATAATGCGTGTACAAATAAAAGCCATGGAAAATTTAATTTTACAGTGTACCAAGACAGATTTCAGATCGCACTTATCAACTGATAGTACATAACTTAAAACAACACCAGAATAGATAAATACATGCATCACCTAAAATAATCCAACAGAACCGAATCTGTCATCAGTACTGTTAAAAATTGAAGACAGCGTCCACAGGGCCAAACTTTTGGTTTGTACTTACGTTATATGTAATTAGAGAAATCTTATTGCTTTTCATTCAATTGTTTTTCTACTACCACATTAGTAAGTTGCCAATTATACACGGACTTCATGGCTAGTAAATCAGTTATAACGTTACAGTCTTATATGTAATGAAAGTCACTAGTGTAATATAAATGGAACTGTTCAATATACAAAATAAATACGTCTTGCAACATTGCTGAAATGTTTCCTATGATACAAGCAAATAATATAATGTTTTTTTTCAAATTTCACTACTTGTCAATAATATTTTGTTTGACACTGTTTATAAATATATTTAAGCTTGAGAGTTGATTTTGAACGATTAACCTTTATTTACAATTTAGAATGTCACTGTTTTGTCATATATCAGAAATATTTCATGTCAACCGTTTTATCTGCTGGCACTAATAGGAAAAGTGGACACAACTTTCTTCATCTCTCTGTAGATTATTACTAGACTAGGGAAAACATGCATTATGCATATTTGCATATGCATTTGCATATATTGCCCATTTTTAGGGATTGTGCTTATAATTGGCGATTTACGTTTATTGTGCTTATTTTCTCATATTTTGCGACACTTACCTTCATTAGTACTTATACAGTATCTATTGATTGTAAATGTTATTGTTGCTTATTAACGCACTACCGAATTCTACAAATATTACCGAATATTACGTGGAAGTTTACTTTAATCGAGAATTTATTACAGTTTATTATGTATTGAAAGAGGATGGTTTATTACATTATATTGTGTATTGAAAATTTAATGATGCAGCGCATAATGACCTTCTTCGGAAATTCTTCGAATTTTGAGCTAATATAGTTTGACTAATATAATTAGAAGCAGAGTGGGCTAGGTAACTGTTTTACAGAAATAAGTATAAAAGGAAAATAAAATTCCTGCTTGGTCTGAAACTACTGTTTCGGTTATTAAAACATTGATTTATTTATACAGGGTGTTGTCTAAATAAAAAAAATAAAAATCTAATTTTGACACTTTAGAAAAATAACATCATTTAAACAATACCCCACCATTTTGTTCACACAGTTCAAGCCAGGTATGGAACTCCTAAAGATTGTTTTTGATTTCCTCAATAGTTATTGATGCAAATACCTCTCGTAGGCGAGTTTTTAAATTTTCAGTATCATATTCTGCATTTGGGGGAGTGTTTGAATGACTTAATTTTTCTTTAATGTTGTTAAATGTAATTTTAAATGCCTTTGGCAAATAGTAATTAAAAAAGTGTCAAAATAAGATTTAAACATTTTAAATCTAAAAAATAAAAATAAAAAAATTGTCGCCTTTGTAAACTCAATCCGGGGACATACTGTATATACAGGGTCCGTCATTTCACCTCCCGTCTTCTGTAGCTCAGTTACAAATTGAGTTAGGATTTTGATATTTTGCAGACTTTACTTGCATTCTGGGGCGTATTTTAGGAAAATATTTTTGATTATACAGGGTGTCCCAAAAAAGTGTGACGTCATAATGATGTGTATTTTTAGACTGCATGGTATATTTTTTGTTGTTTATTTGAGTGCCCTTTATGTATGCCTACATACCCATGAAATTTTATTAAAATCGGTTCAGTGATATTAGCACAAAAAAATAAAAACTGAAAAAAATCAGTTTTGCACCATTGGTTAAGAAAATTAATAGGAGATAAAAGTATGCCTTGTTAATAAAACCATACAAGGTACTCATTAAATAAGGTCTGATAGTTGCGTTAACAAAGTTTTATTGATATGCATTATACAGAGTGTCCAAAATATAGTGTCAAACTATTCAAACTTTAAAGAACTTTATTTTTCTTATTTTAAATTGGAGCCCCTGTATATTTTTATGTCATTCCATGTGGAATTAAAAGACAAACATTTTTCCTAATAATAACTCTATCGCAATTCCTTACACATTCAAAGTTATGTGCAGAAATCTCGATTTATCAACTATTCCAATAGCCATTTTAATAAATAAAACTCGAAGGTGACTTTGAAAAACAATTTATTGACATAACATGTTTTGTAGTTACAATTAATATCTCGAAAGTATTAAAGGTGTCGCAGATCTTCGTCTAAACCTATTACACTAGGTAAAAGTATTAAGTTTAGTATAGAAATTAGTTTTAGTAATAAAATTTCATAAAAACATAACATAACTGTGCATTTCAAATATTAATTAATTGCTAGAACTTATGTTCTATATGTCTTCCGCCCTCTTGAAGGCACAAACGAAGACGAGTATGAAATGACATTGCCACTCTTCGTAACAGATTGAATGTAATATTTTGAAATGCGAATATGAAAGTCATATCCACATTTGTCAATATGGGTCATAATATTTGTAATATTATGAAAATCATACTTTCCCTGACAAAAAGTAATTTTAGTATCATGGGTAAAAAGACCTTAGCTAAAAAAGTTTTAAACTTTTATATTACTACAGTCAACAATGGCTCTTGTCACTTTGTGACACTTTAATGTCAATAAATTGTTTTTCAAACCCACCTTCGATTTTGATTAATTAAAATGGCCATTGGAATTGTTGATAAAACGAGTTTTCTGCAAATATCTTTGAATGTGTTAGGAATTGAGATAGGGTTGTAATTAGGAAAAATATTTGACTTTTAATTCTGCATGGAATTACATAAAAATATACTGGGGTTCCAATTTAAAATAAGAAAAATAAAGTGCTTTAAAGTTTGAAAAGTTTGACACTAAATTTTGGACACTCTGTATAATGCATACCAATGAAACTTGGTCAACGCAACTGTCAGACCTTATTTAATGAGTACCTTGTATGGTTTTATAAACGATTGACTATTTTTATCCCTTATTAATTTTCTTAACCAATGTTGCAAAACTGATTTTTTCAGTTTTTATTTTTTTGTGCTAATATCACTAAACCGATATCAATCAAATTTTATGGGTGTGTAGGCATCTATAAGAGGCACCCAAATAAGTAACAAAAAATATATCATGCAATCTAAAAATATAAATCATGATGACGTCACACTTTTTTGGGACACCCTGTATAATCAAAAATATTTTCCTGAAATACACCCTAGAAAGCAACTGAAGTCTGCAAAATATCAAAATTCTAACTCAATTAGTAACTGAGCTATTGAAGACGGTAGGTGAAATGACGGACCCTGTATACAAAATAACTTTATCGATCGTGCATATTTTTAGTTATTAGTGCATATTTTTACTGTTTATAGTGCATATGATAGTGCATATTTTTTACATTTTATAGTGCATATTTTCCGTAGTCTAATTATTACATACTTACAAAGATATTTTAATTATGATCAAAGAATTATTAATACACTACCACCCTGAAGTTAAAAATTCTAAAAATATTTAATTCTGAAAATTAAATATTTTAAAGAACAATTAATACTCACTAAAACTTTCTGATGTTTCTTTATTTAAGGAGGCAACGGAAGTGATAGAAAAATAACTTTCACGCATATTTAAATAGTATAAACTTGCAATTTCTCGAGTAAGATATACGATAGAGAAGTGAAAAATGATAATGTTGCAATGTTCCACAGCTTTTTTTTGCCACTTGCCTCTCGTGCCAAGGGTCGCAGTTCGAACCCCGTGGGCCCCAGATTTTTTGAGCAATTGAAATTCTCTGTGCCATTCCTTTGGAGGGGAATTGAAGCAGGTGATCCCGTGTTCTGTTAAGTTGTACGTGCATGTTAAAAAACCCGATATGTATGAAGCGAAATTTCGAAATTTATAAAGACAAAATTTCCAAGTGTGGTGGATCGCTCCCTATCCACGGTATTTAGCCATAGCAGCAAAGATAGGCCGACGTTACATAAAACAAATAAATAAAAAATAAAATAAGCATTTCTACAAGACAAAATTAACCATAGCCTCGGATACGATACGAGCGCTGAGCGGCTACGTGGAGCGGCAGAGCGACAAAACAATCGTTTTGTTCACGTTTTGCGACGCAGCGTGCGGAGAAAACTTGACGATTGATTAATATTCGCCACCTCTCACCGCTCACCGCTCGTATCGTACCCGAGGCCTGTCCGTACTATCTAAAGAATATTATCGACGTATGACACATTCGTCCTAATTTGATTTAATGTCTACCTTCCTAATAAAAAGAAACAAAATAGGTCTTGTTAAAATATTGACTACTTAAATTTTATTAATAAGACACTTCAGAAAGTTTAAATGTACACCACTTGTTTATTTTTAATTTTAAGGGGTGTAGGGTTGTAGGGTTTTAGATGTTCACAACTAAAATATCTTTTCAAATGTGGAACAACCATGTATTGTTACATTTTTGAAAAAATATTTTAGTTGTGAACAACTAAAACCCTAGAACCCTAATGGGCCACGCTAATGGAGCATTAAAAGTTTATGGGGTTTCATAAAATAAAAAAAAAATAAAAATCATCTAAACAGATCTGATTCCGTTCTCCTCAGGTGAAATATCCCTCTATCAACCCTCTGTTTTTTTTAATGCAACACCCTATATGTTATTATGTTTTTGGCTTCCCCTTTTAATTTGAAACATCTTTTGTAGAGATATATGTACACCTATATTTTTTACTTTCAGAGATAAAAATTAAATTCCAATGTTTTGACCTCAAAAAGACGTTTGAAAAATGGCTTATATTTCTTACAAATACTATAAAAACGAAAAATTTATCTCGAATTGTGCATGAAAGGTACCTCTATGACTGATATATTTTGCCGCTGAAAATGTTGACAATTAGGGATTCAAAATTGTCATTAGTTAAGTGAACACTTAAATTATGCGTATTTCGATTCTTTTTTAAATGGAATGACATACTTTTTTTGTAGTAAATTCTCATGCTAATTGCCTACGATGGTATCGTTAGAAACTGAACCACGATCAAAGAAAATCCACGATCGTACAACTTGGCCTAAATAATTACTTTTTGGTCGCTATGGCATTACATACTTAATACCTATTTTCTTGCAATATCTTTTATTATATTTCCATGTCCTATTGATGCACTACAGGTTGCACTCTCTGACGCCTCTGCTGTAAACTATAACGCAAAAACTTGTAGATTAAAATAATATCAAGTTTGAATATATGCTACCTAATATACATATTCACAAATACTAATAATATCTGCTATTATACATCAAATATTGATAGAGTACAATTTCTAATATAGTGATATATATTAATAGAGTCTAATTGTAATTGCTTATTACGTATAATCTTAAATTTAGCAAGAAAAAGTAAATACATTTCAAAACTTCTTTAACGTATTTCTTACAAATTGTTGGCCTTATATAGTCGTTGGAGCATCGTCTGTTTTGCTTGACTGATCTTCAGTGGTCTGGGGTGCAGGCTTCAAACCTGTAGTCGACTAACGTCGAAGTGGTTCGATTCCACCTGTTGAGCGTAAATTAATGTGAAGCACCAATTTTATTTAAAAAAAACATTGATTTACGTAAACATCCATTATGCTCATGGTGTTATAGAGGTGCACGCCGCTCGCCGTTGATGTATATGTCACCGTCGTAATATTTGGAATTGAGTAAAATAGTTGCTGACTCTAATATCTAATAAAGTATTTTTTCTCCCATCGTCCTACAATCAGGATTTTTTTTGTGCTTTTATGCGTATTTTCAGTTTTTAAGCGTATAATTGCTTTAATGCATTTTTTGTTCATATTTCCTTATTTTTGTGCTTATTTGCTTATTTCTCAATTTTATAGCATATTATTTATATTAGCTAGGAATATATTTTGATGCACATTATTGTAATGAGAATTCAGTAATAATATTACTCCGTTACGTCTAGAGTGCTTGGCTATCACAAAATCATCAAAAAAGCGAGCGTGCGTACGTGATATTTGGGAAGCAAAGCTTGATTATTTCGGGGATTACCCTATTTTTACGTGCACAGAACGCATCTGGGGCAAGTGTGCTATCAATTCAATCCAATTTATCTCAATCTTCAGTGCGTTGTGCTTGTGCCTTGTGTGTATTACGTGTTTATAAAAAAAATTGTATAAAATTCCGAAAGTAAAACCTGCCGTCGATGAATGCATACGTGGACATTCTGGCCTAGGTACAAGCATGTATTATGTTGTAGATTAACTGCGAGAAAAAATTTAACATAACACAACATATCAAAACAACAGTTCACCTGGACAATTTAAAAAAACACAAATCTGCAAGCAGTACCCTGAGTACCCAGCAAACTATTTCCGAGTCTTTTGCGAGTTCTTCTACACAGAATGAAAAGGAATTTTTCTTTGAGTTGTGCAATACGATGGTATCTTCTAACATTCCGTTAAAAAACTAGATAATAGTATGTTTAAATCGTTTTTACAAAAATACACCGGTAGACATATTCCTGCCGAATCAAACATTCGCAAAAACTATGTCGAGCAAATATATAAACACACTATTAAGGAAATAAAAAAGATATTTGGCAACAATTACATATGGTTCTGTGTAAATGAAGCTACTGATCCATGTGGTCGGTACATCGCCCATTTAATGATTGGAATATTAAACGAAGACTCCACCAATGCATTTTTAATTAGTTCCAAGCAGTTAGAAAAAACAAATGGCAATACAGTTGCCAAATTCGTTCACGATGGCTTAACACTTTTTTTGCCAAACCCCGTACCAAATGATAAATTATTATTGATGCTTTCTGATGCCGCTGCATATATGTTGAAGGCGAAGGCATATTCTAATTTAAAAGTATTTTATGAGCAATTAATGCATTGCACCTGTTTGGCACATGGTTTAAATCGAGTTGCTGAAACGATTAGACTGCAATTTCCCCTGGTCAATGATTTGATAAAATCCGGGAAGAAAATTTTCCTAAAAGCTCCACTGAGGGTTGAAATGTTTAGGGAAAGAATGCCAAATGTACCTCTTCCGCCGGCACCGGTTATAACTAGATGGGGTACGTGGCTAGATGCTGCCTGCTATTATGCCGACCATTTCGATTCATTTAAGAAGCTTATGTTAGAGTTTCCCGAAAATGTGTCAGAGGCAATTAAAGAATGCCACAAAGTTCTTAAAGACAGGAGGGTTATACAAAATTTAGCATTACTAAAAACCAACTACAGTTTTGTAAGCAAAGCAATTGATAAACTCCAAGCAAAGGACTGAATTTTGGTAGATGCGGTTCAAATAGTTGAAGATTTTAGGTACGACGTCTCAAACGTACGGGATCTATAGGAGAGATTATTAAAAAAAATGTGATACAGTTTTGTTAAAAAATGAAGGGTTTGGCGAGTTACAAAAAGTATCAACAGTTTTAAAAGGAGATTTCGTGGAAGATTTGCTGATAAATATTACAATTGTTCCCAAATTTAAATATGCACCGATTACAAGTGTGGATGTTGAGAGAAGCTTTTCACACTTAAAAAAATCCTTTTCATGCTTTTTCTGCGTTTTTGGTGCTTATTCTAATCTTTATGCTATTTTATATGCTTATTTTCTAAGATTTTTGTGCATTTTTAAGGGCTTATTTTGTAATTTTGTATGCTTATAAATCCGCGCTTTGCTTATTAGATCTTCCATATGTTTACGAAACTTGCAGAAATATTGCGATGGAAGAAAAAATAGTATATGTGGTTCGTACGTGAAGTGCTTTGCCGGCCTCTTCGGCTTGGTGTCCTCGGCTGATGGATCGGGCATCAATTATCTCATTATCCTTGACCAGCTTTCGTACATTTCGTCTCCTATGTAATTGTCCTGTATGGAAAAAAATTTAATCCAATTTTCTAAATTTTGTTTTGTTCGTTAGCGGTAAATTGGCATAAGTTTCATTAAATTTTCTGCAAGTTCGAGGAATAATTCTGTCACACTTGCCCTGTATATACAGTATGTCCCCGGATTGAGTTTACAAGAGGAAACTCTTTTTTTCTTTTATTTTACGCCAAAACTGCAAAGGAATAAGATTTTTTGCTTGTCCTGAAACCAGCAAATCTCTAATTAAAACTTAATTATTCTCACTCAGTGGAAAGAAAAGTTCATTTTTCTTTTGATTTCGGACTCTCTCTGCATTTTAAATCCCATTACATTGGCCGTTTTTTTACGATGATTTTTTTTATCTTAAAGCTGTTCCTGTGAGTTGTTGTTTATTAATATTATGTTTTTCACAAACATTTTTGTTATTTAACTTGCGTAAACTCATTTGTCAAAGTGACATCGTCAAAAAAATAAAACGGCAAATGTGATGGGATTTAAAAGCAGAGAAAGTCCGAAATCAAATGAAAAATGAACTTTTCTTTCCACTGAGTCACAATAATTAAGTTTTAATTAGAGATTTGCTGGTTTCAGGACAAGCAAAAAATCTTATTCCTGAAGTTTTGGCGTAAAATAAAAGAAAAAAAAGTTTTTCCTCTTGTAAACTCAATCCGGGGACATACTGTAGAATAAATTCATAATTTCTTGATTTGTGTATGCGTACATCATTAAAATATTTACTATTGATGAAGGTTGATAACTATACTTACTATTGATAACAGAAACTTTGAAATTGTATGCGATCGATTATGGTAAAAAAACATAAAATACATGAAGCAAGCCGGCTATGGTCCACGTACAGAAATAGAATTAAATGCTGCAAAAAATGTTACAATCAAGGAATTTTCAAAATAACTGACAAACTATTTATGTAATAAGTACATAATTTAGGACTTTATGGATGCGCCTTATATATCGTACTCGCTCGCTCGCTCGCTCGCTCGCTCTTAGTCATGGACATCAGAAGCAATTATACATGAAGGTTGAAAACCGAACCGCCATCATCTAGATCACAAAATAATCCGAAATTAATATTTAAATTTAAATATAAATTTATATTTAAATGTTCAATTATCAAATTTTATCTGAAACTCGCTTTCGAGATTTTAGTATTCTTCAATTACTTTTAATTGTTAACACATCCGACGGATGGGGAGTGAATATTGACTCACCCAGTATGCTCCACGGTTGTGAATATTATTATATCTATTTATCAACATCTATCAATAAAAGAAAACCGTACACTATTATCACAGCTATTTAAAGTTTCTATTCTAATACTATTTTGGCGAGTATTATTAGGGAGGTAAATTTATTTACGTACGAATTTTTATAAATAAAACTAATACGAGGTTTTTGTGGCACGTTGAACGGGCTACGGCTACCGTTATGGACCGGGTGAATAAAATATGCAATGAATAGAATAGGTTTGTTAAACCTGGTTCGTGGTTCGTGAGAGTTTATGTTAGACGTTTTGAGCTGATTGAAATGAATGTGAATACATACGTTGTACCTACGTATGTAGCTGGTAAAGTTTTCGTATTTCGGGCATCTTTTTGCAGTTCTCGCGTGATATAGGTCAGGTCGCGGCCATAAAAAAGTGGGACAAGTTTTTTCTCTAGTGTGAATTTGGTTTAGCTGAAGATGTCAACAAATTATGCAACTTGCCTGATAGACCATCCATTTTCAATTTATCTATTATTCTTGCTTAATTAAGAGCACTAACTTGAGGGGCCATTCAAATATGTGCCTTTTTATTTAGTTACATCGTCGGCTTGGTGTTACAAGGTTGTATGTAACATTTTGTAAGATTTTGAGTATTTGGTATTATAAGATTATACACTGTGTATCAGCCAAATGGAATAAATTCGATAATAAATAAATGGGGGCGTGTTCGACAAACGCTCGGACACGTCGATTGTTATTTTTAGTTGCGCATTTTTTTCAACAAAAACTTTTTATACAGGGTGTGTCATGTGACCGTGGCCAATACCAACTTTCTTATTTTAAATGCAACACCTGGTATATTATTCAATTTTTGGATTCTTCAGAAAATTCTAGACATATTTCATGTACAATGTCCTATACCTATCTTCAACTGTTTCGAAAATACATATTAAGTGTTTTCAGATTTATTGCAAAAATTAACATTAAAAAAAGAAAAATATTTGATTACAGAAATTCGTTACAACACACTCAAAAACTAATAAGTAATACTGTTTATTTCTTGATAATGTAAAAAAACAAAAAAAAACAATAAATTTCAATGGAGGAGATGTTCAAAATGCTCGCCGTGAACGTCTTGGCAACATCCTAATCTTAAATAGAAATTTCTTCTAACGTTACTCAACATCTCAGGCGTGACCGATCTAATCGCAAGCATTATTCGTCTTCTTAAGTCAGCTAAGTCGAGGGGTTCAGTTCCGAAACAGTTGAAGATAGGTATAGGACATTGTACATGAAATATGTCTAGAATTTTCTGAAGAATCCAAAAATTTAATAATATACCAGGTGTTGCATTTAAAATAAGAAAGTTGGTATTGGCCACGGTCACATGACACACCCTGTATAAAAAGTTTTTGTTGAAAAAAATGCGCAACTAAAAATAATAATCGACGTGTCCGAGCGTTTTTTTGAACACGCGCCCATTTATTTATTATTGAATTTATTCCATTTGGCTGATACACCCTGTATGTGTTATAAGCTATCTTTTGCAAAGGTCTAAAAGATTGCAGCACTTATCTAAACATTTTTATTTACTGTCGAACAAGGTTGTATGTCAAATTTGGCACTTACACTTTAGTGTAACATAGTTGTATGTAGACGCGTACAACTCTAACCGACTTTGTTTTGAGAGTCTTGTGAAATATGGATCAAATTTGTGAAAACTATGAAAGTGATGATCCTATAAAAGATCGTAATTATTGCCCAGATGATCAAATCTTACAAAATAATAGAGATGCAGGCAATTGATTTTAAGAACTTCCAAGAATGCGCGACTTTACTTAACTATACGCTAGTGCCGTATACAAAGGTGCAACAAATTTAGGTTTGCGGATCTGTATTTATTTAATATTTACTACAAAACTTTATTTACATAAAACGTGCTATTTGTAAAAAAACGGGTGTCAATGTACCGGTGGATGCCTACAGTTGATAAAGACTATTTGGACGCAATTCTTATGAAATCGAAAACTGGTGACAAAAAAGGGAAGAATGAAAGAAAAACTATGTAAATTTAACAAATTTCAAATATTGTTATTGAGTTATTGAGTTAATGACCCCATTAAATGTGTTAGTAAATAAAATATTATCTGATTTTGTAAACAATACGTACTGGTATTTTCTTTCAAAGTTGCATAGTTGTATGTTACTAACGAAAACACAAATATGATGAAACAGAGTAGTATGTAATTTTTTGTTTTTTCATAACTCA
Organism: Othius punctulatus; assembly: GCA_951805005.1. NCBI lineage: Eukaryota > Metazoa > Arthropoda > Insecta > Coleoptera > Staphylinidae > Othius > Othius punctulatus. Next base: position 80,367,291 of record OX638139.1, read on the forward strand.
AAAATTTGGAATGTTGGAAGCTTGAAATATTGGGATTATTAATACTGAAATTTTATGAAAATGTCAAAACAGAAATCAAACGAAATGGAATGGTACGGCACGTTTTGTAACACCCCAATATTTAGAATCGATTTTCCCAAATTTATTAAATTTGCACTTCAACCTTGTAACACCACGCCGACGACATGTAGAAAGATATGTCACAATGACAATTACACGGTACCTGGTTTTTTCTTTTCAGAGACGAATGACTTGATTGCACAGCTTAATTTTAGACAAATTCACTATAAGACTTGTTGCATTTTTTTTTTGCCGCATCCGTACATATACTTAGCCAGCCTAAGCAGGTCGTATTTTTACTGTATTCGTTGAAAATGTCAAATTTTAATTGTTGTGATGACAGATGTTGCTGTATTTTAATATTTAATATTAAATGATTGAAATTGTTCTAGTAGTGAAAAAAATTGTATATACACCACGGTTGTGAAGAATGTTATACCCTCATGTAACCCTCGGCGCTATCAATATAAGAAAACCATACACTATTATGATAGCTATTTAATGTTTTTATTCTATGTATTATTCTAAGGAGGCAAAGTGGTAGGGTTTTGGCTTTCTGGGCCTAAACTAATACCTCATTTTTTAATTGTTTTACTTACTTTTTCGGAGAGAAAATATGGTAAACTGATAAACTAACCTTTTAGGAGTCGACCATGACGATTTTGCTGAAATATAAGGCACAAACCAATTATTAAATGATTTCTAACACATCCATATTGCAGGTTACGTTCGCCTTCATGCTGGTGCATATTGGGTTGTACATTTCCGCGCGGCTAACGTTTGAAATACAGGGTGTCTTACGCAAGTCGTTGGTTAAAAGTTTATAATTTTCTTGATGACAAAAATTTGAAAAAATTCACACAAACATGGTTCGTCGTGATCTACCAAAATAAAATACGTACATGTTTGTATCTCATCTTTTTCAACCAAACACACAAACAAAACACAACTATTTAACCCAAAAGATAAAACAAACAAAAATTAAGAATAAAGGAACATTTAAGAGACATAAACATTTCACATTTTGGACGACACCTACATTTTCACAATCATACTTTCGACATAAACAAAAATATTAAACTCTTACACAAAACCGATAAAAGCTTAAAATAAATTTTATTAGAAGCATTTGAAATAGATAAAACTATCAATACAGTACACAACATACAATGCCTTAATGACCAAACTCAATTAGCATTTGAACCTCTTTATAAATTTTTAAATAATCCATTTAACACATAAAACAACAAATACAATTAATTAAAACTTCAAATTAGACAGCTATAAAATTTCAAATTGCATTCAAATAAATTCAAGATATATAAAGACTAAATACGTAAGTAAATAGTTCTAAATACAGTCTGTTAGATTTATTGTGACACGGCAAATATTTCTGTTATTAGTACAGATAGAAAAACAAGTTGAAGAAAAATAGTTTTCATCGTCTATTTAATCCTAATTTCAGAAGAACAATTGAAAATCAAATAAACACGTGAAAGCTATAAGCTTCATTTTATTTAATGGAACGCCCTATATATTTTAGTTATTTGTAATAGGCCATAACATTGGCTTTATAATGATACCACATAAGTACCCCTTTATTATACAAATACATAACAATTGTCAATAAATGACATTTATCAGTTACCATGAATTACAATTGCATGCTGACGTAAAACCGTTTGCTATCACTTTAATGTCAAAGTGTCTTAGGCCCGTATTTATAGTCCTTACTTGAGCTCGAGTTCGACTCAAGTCGTATATTTGGTTGCGTATTTTCTATAAACGTTTATGCACTAAACGCAACCAAATATACGCAAATATACGACTTGAATCGAACTCATGCTTAAGTACGGACTATAGATACGGGCCTTAGTAACTTCCCGTCCTGCGTATTGTTGATTCACATCTTTAGAGATGGGTGATAATTATTATACTGACGTTGAAAGAATGGATATGCTGAAGGTCTTCGTTAGATGCAACGATAATTCTAGAGATACCAGTATCACTTATGGAAACGTGTATCCAGAAAGAAGACAACCACATTATCGCACTTTTTCAAGACTTAAACAAAATATACGGAGAAACGACTGTTTTAATAATAAATTGCGAATGGCAAGAAATGAACATAAAGGAAATGAAGAAGTTTTGATATTAACCTATTTTAGAGCACATCCGTGAAATTCGATACGTGAAGCAGTGGCTGCCTTAGGAATAAGTCTGTAAAAAATATTTTCTATTCTAAAGTAAACAAAAAATGAGACCGTATAAAATTAAATTAGTACAAGGTTTAAGAGATGGTGATTCCGACACTAGGAAAATACTTTGTAATTGGCTTAACAATAATCAACATTTATTAAATTTAATTATTTGAAACGATGAATCTAACTTCAACAAGAACGGAATCTCCAACCGAAAAAAAGGCCATTCCTGGGATACTGAGAATCCACGTCAAATTTGGGAATGCAGATTCCAATATAGATTTGCAGTGAATGTGTGGCTTGGTGTGTTAGGTGATACTATAATAGGGCCTTTTTTATCAAGGGCCCTTGAATGCGGAGCGACATACCAACTTTCTTTTGACAGAATTCGAAGATTATTTGGATGATATCACCCTAGAAATACGTCATGATATGAGGTTCCTGCAAGATTGAGCTCCTCCCCATTACAAGAATTGTCAAAGATATGGAAAGAAAGTTTGGTGTGAAATTGATTGCAAATGGTAGCCCCAGAAACTGGCTAGCAAGATCGCCAGATCAGTCTATTTTAGATTTATTTATTTGGGGATTTTTAAAGCAAAAAGTGTATGTTACTCGTCCAGAAAATCTAGACGATCTGAAAAATCGTATTCGTAGGGCATATGGCTAAATAAGACCACGCATGTTGCAAAAAGTACGACGAAATTTAATAAAGAGATCTGAAGAATGTATTGCAAACAACGGAGGTCACTTTGAACATACACTTCAAATTGTAATTCATAGCAACTGATAAACTTCATTTATTGGCAATTGTCGCGCTATTTGTACAATAAAGGGCTACTTATGTGGTATCATTATAAATCTAATATTATTGCCTATTAGAAATAACCAAAATATACAAGGTGTTCCATTAAAGAAAATGAAGCTTATAGCTTTCACGTGTTTAGTTGATTTTCAATTGTTCTTCTGAAATTAGGATTAAATAGACGACAAAAACTACTAAAACTTTTTTTTCAACTTTTTCTCTATCTGTACTAATAACCGAAATATTTGCTGTGTCACAATAAATCAAACAGACTATATATACATACAGGGTTATTCATTGAGAAATGCGCATACAGTAATGGTAGATGCGGCACACCGAGGTGATTCTAAATAAACTATATGTTATGGGTCTATCGTTCTTTATAACCAATATACAGGGTGATTCATTTATATTGCCCATTTTTTTCATTTAATCATAACTTACAAACCACCCTATATTTTTTGTAATATTTGGTACGTATGGTCTCTGTCCACTGCAGTGTCGATTAATATAATAAATGAAAATATTATTGTAGGTCCGGCCTTAAAACAACTTTGTTACTCACTTTTACTCTCTATCACCAAAATTAATACCCCTATAAAAAATAATGTTCACACATTTTATTTCTTCCCCACACTAACAAATTACATAAACACTAAATTATTAATACACGCTATAACATTAAACACATAACAAATACTATTATAATTTATATTTAAACATTTTGTAACTAAGTCTAATTTTATATTCAAAATAATAAATTTATTGCATTCTTCGTAGATATGCCTCTGATGATGGTTGCTCATAACCGAAACTAGTCAAGCAAAAGAAATAAATTATATAAAATTAAAATAAATATTATTTACCTGTAAGTACTATATATGTCGAACTAAACGGAGGGCATGTCTTGATATACAGCGGAGTAGAGCGGCACAACAGAGCCAAGGAAGGCGTAGGCTGTATCATAAGACAGCAATACAGGAAACAAGTGAGAAACTGGATAGGCATCACAGAAAGAATACTTAAGATAGGGATGGAAATTGATAAGCCGACAGAAACAACAATACTAGTGGTATATGGACCAAACGAAGACGATACAGTGAAGGGAAAGGACGCTTTCTGGGACAAGTTAACAGAAGTAACAGAAGAAACCAAAGGCCGACTGATAATACTGGGAGACTTAAATGGACGAGTAGGGAAAAAGGATGGCAAAAGAGGGGAGACAATTGGTGAACATGCAGAAAATATAAGAAACAATAATGGAACAAGGATGATCGACTTCTGCATTATGAATAACTTAGTGACAACAAACACATTCTATGCACAAAAAGATATACATAAGTATACGAGGGAAGTCAAAAGCAGAGGAGAAAAGTCAATTATAGACTATGTGATAATAAACAGAAACTTCAGAAATGAAGTAAAAGACACCAGGGTGAGAAGAGGACCAGAAATCTTTCGGATCACTACCTAGTGCTGTCGAAGATAGGAATAAAAGAAGAAAAAGGGGACCACAAAATAAATAGAACATGGAAAAATAATAACTTAAAGGAAAAAATTAAAACGTTCAAGTTAAGAGAAGAAGAAACCGCTAAAATATATAAAGAAAGAATAGAGCTGGAAATGAATAAAATCAAAGAAAAGCTAAATAATGTGACCCTAGAACACCCGTGGAAAATTACCAAGGAAATTATCATAAAAGTGGCAAGAGAAGCTTGCGGAAGCATAAAAACAAACAAAACAAGAAAACAAACAACAGAACAAAGAAATAATATAAATGGGACAATAGCACACACAGAATATAATACAGAGGAGAATAGCGAACTTGGGGAACAAAGAAGAAGTGACAACAGAAGAAGTAGCAGTGGCCGTGAAAATGCTAAAACGAGGGAAAGCAGCAGGTTGTGATGAAATAACAGCAGAAATGATCATAAACCTAGGAAGCAATGGTATAGTAGTGCTAACAGCCCTATTCAATAAAGCTTGGATAGAACAGATGATCCCCAGGGAGTGGGAGCTAGGTATAATACTACCCATACATAAGAAGGGAAACAATCGAGATTGCAGTAACTACAGGGGAATAACACTACTAAGCATAATGGCGAAAGTGTATGAAAGAATTCTGGAAAAGAGACTAAAGTCGGTAATCGAAGAACAATTAGAAGAACCCCAAAGTGGATTTAGGAAAGGACGAGGAGTACAAGACCACATATTCACAATGAAACAAATAATTGAAAAGAGCAAAAACAACAACATATTTGTAGCCTTTATAGACCTCGAAAAAGCATTCGACAGCATACCCAGAAATGCAGTCTGGAATAGTCTTGAAAAAAGAAGAGTAAACAGAAAATTAATAGAAAGCATTAGGAGCATCTACAAAACGACAAGGAACATAGTCAGAACTGGAAACATGCAATCAGAGGAATTTGAAACGATGGAAGGTCTGAGACAAGGTGGTGTATTAAGTCCAACCCTCTTCAATATCGTCCTAGATGATATACTGAAAGAAACAAAGGAGACAACAAAAAAGCTAAAAGTGGGATATAGAAATATGGGAATGGTGAAGATAGCAGTATGCGCCTTCGCGGATGACCTAATTATATATGCTAAAAGCAAACAAGAGCTACAATTCAACTTAGAATTATGGGAAAAAGCTTTACATGAAAGGAATCTAAGAATAAATATAAATAAAACAAAAATCATGGCACTAGGGAAAGAGGATCTGAGCGCACCCGCAAAACTAAGAGGTCGGAACGTTGAACAAGTGGAAACCTTTAAATACCTAGGAGTCAAAATTCACAAAAATGGAGAAAACAATGCAGAAATAAATGACAGATTAGAGAACGCAAAAAAACTGTACTACGCACTAAATAACACATTCCTAAGAAACTATTTTTAATTTTATATATACTTCTGGACAAAATTAAGGGACCACTAGTAAAATTCAAAATAAATTTAAAACCAGATAATGACATATAATGAACCGAATAAATATATAAATGCAAGTATTACCTAACAAATAATAATAGTGTTTAATAAACGTCAATTTATGATATGGGAAAAATTTATTGAAAACAATTTATAAATTGAAAAAGTAATTTTATGTATATTTGGTGGCCCCTTAATTTTGTCCAGAAGTGTATAATTAAATTTTTTATTAGTTTGTTTAATCCGACATTACAAAAATCATTTTTCAATAAAATTACAAAGAAAACAAAACTAGCAGTGTACAACACAGTATTCAAACCAATATTAATGTACGGGTGTGAAAGCTGGATAATAACTAAAAGGATAGAAAGCAGAATACAGGCCGTAGAAATGAAGTACCTAACAAGCGTCAAAGGAATCACAAGAAGAGACAGAATCAGAAACGAAGTGGTAAGAGAGGAATTTGAAGTAGAACCGATAATAACAAATATCAAGCGGCAACAACTAAAATGGTTTGGACACATTGTAAGGATGGAAGAAACCAGACAGACAAAAAGGGCATGGCAGGCAATAACACCCCACAAAAGGCAAAGAGGCAGACCAAAACAATCGTGGGATGACGTAGTGAGGGAAATTTTAAAAGACCGAGGACTGACCTAGAATGAGGGGAAGAAATTGGCGAAAAACCGAAAAGAGTGGGCGAAGTTCGTACATGAACTAAGCTGAAGTAGCCTAAACACCTAACACCTTAGGGTAGATTGGTTTTCGATTATATATATATAAGTACTACATATAACAACCTCAAACATTTTATGAAGCCTCTAGAGCAGTTGTATTTAGTAGTTTTTGAGGAAAATATTAATTTCCGAAATTGTTGTTTCACATAGAGACCTAACAACATAAACGATTTAGAAAATAGTCATCATTTCTCTTGGATCCATTCAAAGTAAGGAGTTTGAACTGAAAATTCTTCGCCCCCTACGAGATGCAATCAGAAAGAAACGTTCAGAAAACTGAGAGGGAAACGAGTGTGTCTTTCTCTATGGCTGTGCTACAGCCCTTCAGTCATTAGTGGTAAAAAAGTAGCTCACAAAAGTAAATTACCACATTACATTTAATTTGCCGTAATTTTAATCAGTACAAATATTTTGCCGAATTCCAGGAAATTTCTGACTCTACCACATATAGCGTATATCGATTTCTACCTATGGTGATCTTTTCCAAAAAGTATATTTCCCACCTATATGAATTCGCAAACCTTAAAATGGGGGTGTGGAATAGATTTATGGTAATAAATAAATCTACATCAGTGAAATCAGAGTACTATTTGCAATTTTCTGACGTTATATTTATAATTATCGATAATATGTGCCCCAAATATCTCATCTTTATTTTATGCTCACTGCTTTTAAATTCGAGTAGGTTTTTCCTTATTGCAGTATCATCAAGAGATTAAAGGGCGCAGGATTATTTCGCCCCCTTAAATTTATGATTTTATTTATATTCATTCATTATATTCATTATACACCTTATAAATTAATATAATATTAATTATAATATTATGAATTTCATATAAATATATTCATTTACTTTGAAAAAAAAAAACTTCTCTCTGCATGTTTTTTTCTTCCTTGATCACGATAAATTATTGGTTTGGGAATGATTCATAATTCCTACCTATAATAATATGTACATTTGGAATCAGTGTTTCTTTTGCAATGTTTTGAACTGTGAACTTTGAAAAAATCATTTACGTTGAAAGAAAACTTCGCTCTGCATGATTTCGGCTTCGTGGGCCACGTTAACTTTGTGGTTTGCGGATGATTGATGGTAATAACATGCACAACTTTGCAATCCGTGATTTTTTTACAATTTTTTGATCCCTAGGAAAAAATCATTTACCTTGAAAAAAACCTCCCTCTGAATTATTTCGGTTTCCTGGCCCACGTTATCTTAGAGCTTTGGGGATGATTGATGGCAAAATCATGCACATCTTTGGAATCATTGATTAATTTGCAATTTTTTTAACTTGGGAAAAAAGCTATTTACCTTGAAAATAAACCTCCCTTTGCATGATTTCGGCTTCCTGGGCCACGTTAACTGAAGGGTTTAGTGACGATTGAATGCAAAAACATGCACACCTTTGCAATCAGTGATTTATTTTGAAATGCTTTCAATTTTAAACTCTAAGATAAAAAAAAAATTTACCCCAGTTTTTATTGGATATTTATCGCACGACTTTAAACCGTATTTTTTTCGTTTCGGGTTTCGTTTCGATTCAATTGCAAAAATAACCAAATGTGTTTTTGGTTTTCGGTCGAGTTCCCAGTTATTGACTTTTTTTTTTTTCTAATTTTTGTTCTTACAACTAAAGTTGTAGTGGGCGAAAATATACGCCCAGTATTTTTTTTTTAATTTTAAACCGCATTTACGCAATAAAGTGACTAATGTTTTAAAAAAAACCGCTAGTTTGGCTGACATTGTACATGACATCGGGGGCGAATTTCTAAAGTAACAAGCCCTAACTCACTACACACATTTACACAAATCACACTGCAGAAGGACCTATGTTGGTCGAATGCCAGGTATGGATTAATATCCCTAACAAATGCAGTCAATACTACTACTACTACTACTACTACTCGATATAATGTCGCCATCCCAGCTCGAAAACAGGAACTTAAATCGCAGGCAGACGAGAAATCATTGTGATAGAACTGGAAAATAAACAGGAAGGGAGATTGGGGATGGTAATAGCATTGATTATAATACTAATATAAAGTGGTGGAACAAGAAGGTAATGAAGGAAGTAACAAGAAATAAAATAATATGGAAACAATACCTGCAGACAGGAACAGAAAATGACTGCGAGATATACAAGAAACAGAGAAACAGAGCAAGAAGAAATACAAAGTGCCAAAGCAAAAGCCTGGGAGGAGTTTGGAGAGATGGAAGAAGATAGCAGAGAGAAACAAGATTAGTTTATCAGTTTACAGTATTTTCTCTTCGTAAAAGTAAGTAAAAAAATTAAAAAACGCGGAATTGTTTTAGCCCGGAAAGCCGAAACCCTACCGGACTTTCTATTAAGGGAGTAGAAAATGCCTATTTGTATTATAACGGAGCAAAGTGCATCATTTCCTCCCGCGGATATTTGATGCCCGACGCGAAACGGAGGGCTTGAAAATCTAAAGGAAGATAAATGGCACTTTGCTCCCGAGTAATACATATGATTTTGTCTACGACTATTTACAGTGTTTTGCATAAATATTATATTTTCTTGTGCATGGCAATTAAAAACCAAAATGTCAAAATATAAAATATAGAATATTGTTAAAAATAAAGTATACAAGGAACGTGCGAATTTTTATAAATAAAAATATTACTAAGTTTATGTCGCACGTTGAACGAATTACGGCTACCGTGTGGACTGGTTGAATCAAATACGTAATGGAATGAATACGTTTATTAAACCAGGTGCGTGGTTCGTAGGAGCTTATGTTGAACGTTTTGAGCTGATTAAAATAAATGTGAATACCTACATTGCAGGGCGGTATGTAGCTGGTCAAGTCTTTAGGGGAATCTTTTTGTAGTTCTCGCGTGCTAAGTACATATATGTACCACAATTAGCCGGGCCTTAGCTGGCTGCATTTTACTATATTTGTTCAAAACGTCAATGTCAAATTTTATTTGATGTGATGAATGATGTTTGTTGTAATTTAATATTTCATTTTAAATTATTCTAATTGTTCTAGCAGTGAAACAATAGTATGCACACCACGCTTGTGAATACTATTATAGCCTCCGGTCATGTAACCCTCGACGCTATCAATAGAAGAAAATCGTACACTATTATCATAGCTATTTAAAGTTTCTATTCTAAGCATTATTCTAGGGAGGCAAAGTTGTTTGCCCCCTGTGGGAGGAAGAGTAAAACTTAGAATCAAATATTTTGAACAGCCCCCATATTTTCATAAAATCAATGATAACGGGGAATTCGTATTCATCGTGTTGGCAACCCGTGACATTTAATCACGGAACATACGTCAAAACAGATATCGTTTTAGAGTCATCATTACATTTAATGTACTCTAATGGCTTTTCAAGATCGGCAAATGGATAAATGGCTATATTTCAAGAAGAAATAAGCAAGAAGGTGACCCTCGATGATACCGAACCGCTAACATGCCTCATTGAGAACTGGTGTAACACTAATGGACACACTGTGAGTCGCTAATTTGTGCGTCGACAGTAATTATAGACCCCAACGCTAACCTCTTGTGATCCTCAGGAGTTTATAATCAAGGTGCACAGGGGACCGTTTACAAACAAAACTTGGCGGATACAAAGGCGGTACAATGACTTTGTTAAGCTCCACTCTGCACTGCAGGTTTCCGGCCTCGACCTGCCTCTGCCACCGAAGAAGCTCATCGGGAATATGGAACCTGAATTCATTGCCGAACGTCAACAAGCACTACAGGTACCGACATAACCCACCATGTACAAAGTAATATTATTTCCTGTTACAGAAATATCTAAATATTGTACTAATGAATGCAATACTAGCATCTTCCCTACCGGCGAGGTCTTTTATAGATCCCGTCAATTATTGTCAGCCATTCAGCGGTAAGCGCATGATATTATTCTAGCATAATTGTAAAATACTTGCTATTTCAGAACAAGCTTTGCAACATGTATCATTAGCACTACGAGGTGAAGTTGGTTGGGAAGTGGTTGGGCCCCTGCCGGACATCGGGTGGAGGCTGCGCAAGCATTTTTACCACGTCCGATGCAAGACTCTATCTAAAGACGAACTATGGGCTAATTGGGTAGACTATGGACCTGACAAATACCTTGATGAGAAGGACATGCAAGCCATTTTTAAGAGCTTGGGTCAAATTCAGGTGAATTTTACAATTTTGCGCAAACAGAATGGCTACAAATATGATTATTTTTGTTATCTGTTTGTTATGAAGGTCATCATTTTTGTCGACATAACAACAAAACATTGTATCAATTAGTAGTCCGACTAACAATAATTAAATGAATCATCCAACTCGCTGATATTATAGTCCAGTCAAATTAGAATTTTGCTGAAATAAATTATATAGTTTTGAAATTTGGTATACATACTCTTAAGTATTCTAGAATTGAATATTGAAGAAGTAATTGTGAGATTATTGATACTAATTTGGAAAACTTTCTAGGCGTAGCAAGAACATCACTTTCACCAAATATTGAACTTCTTTCGCATTCTCAAGTTTCTCATTAAAATCGGTTGTATAGGACTTTAGAAGTTATTTGTTTATTGAAGTTTATTTTCATTTTAGTTTTATTCTTTTATTACTTTATTGTAATACCAACGTTAGGTATACTAACATATCTTTACCTGTATCTGATTAAGAAGTCTTGTTTTTTTATATTGATAAACAGTTAATAACTGATTAGGAAGTCTAGGATTACTATGATTATCTTTTTCAGCATCCTTACATACAATCCATTGAAATGTGCTTATGCACAGATGTCGGTGGTCTTGTAGTAAGATATTTAAATAAAAATGGGTCCATACGAGACCTTCTTTGCAACACTAAACCGAAGCAGTCGTTCATGAAGAAGTATGGCAATCCAAAAGGACATAAGCCTCTAGAGCCAAACCAGGTCGCTTTGTTCGGCCGACAAATACTTGAAGCTCTAAAATTCTTGCATGACAAAGGATTGCCTTATGGTAAACTTTGTGAATTTGATCATATTAGTGACTAATGAGTAAATTATAGGACACCTCCACACTGGAAATGTCTTAGTAGAGAATGACCGCATTAAATTAATGGATGTCGAGAACGGGATATTAGGTGTCCCGAGCTTCTACCGGCCTTATTTTATGCAACACAGGAAGATTAATACGCTGGAAGCAATCGATGTGTATTGTTTCGGTCACACTTTATACGAGATGACTTTTGGGGCTCCATTACACGAGAGCGTCGTTGAACAGTTCCCAAAAGAATGTCCTACTTTAATAAGTAAGAAAATTATAAATTCTTTGTTTTAACAAATAGGAGTTGCCTCATTGCTGCTTTGATCCACAGTGTATTTTATACCAATGTCAATTTAATCGCGAATCTGCAGCAATTGTGATGAATGGTAGTTAACTTCATGCATCAAATTGATCATTGCTGTTTAAGAGGTTAAGTAAGTGAGTTTTTTATGATCGATGCAATTAGATGATTGGAAACAGTTGAGGGGTCCAGTGCAAGAAAGGGGTATCTCCATTAAGGAAAAACTTCGCAGGAGACCGTAAAAAATATATTTTTTTTTTATAATCGCATCTTTTACGGAGTGATCATTTAAATTTCATCTCTAGTTATCCATGGAAATTTTTGCAGCCAATAAGACAGGCGAGATTGGTGATTTCCATTAATGAAAACCTTCGCAGGAGACCATAGAAAACATAAAAATGAGATGGTGATCTCGCCTTTCTTATTGGCTGCGAAAATTTCCATGGATAACTAGAGCTCAAATTTAAATTATCACTCGGTATTAATATACCGAGTGGTCTATTTAATTGCAAACATCAAAAATCTCTAAAAATGTGCATCGTACGAAAACATGTTCAAGATAAGAGTTAATATAATTTAGGGGGCCCATTCACTCGTGCTAAAATTAGATCATCCCGATCACCTCTTTTGAGGATAACGTTGAAATCTCTAATTGCAGATTCGGATTCTACGACAAAAACCATGAAGGTTTTGTTCGAAGCTTTGTTTCAAAGTTTCAAAGTTCAGTTTCATGGTGTCATATCTTCTGCATCTTAGCTTTAAGTGTTTTAAGCAATGATGCATTAAAGCATTGTTCAAGCATTAGAATCATTTGTAATATAATATCGCAAATGGCGAAGCCCTTTACAATTCACTTGAAGCATCCCAAATTTATGCGATTCTTATCCCAGAGTGACACCCCTTCTCAGATGATTTTGTAGATTTAGCTTTCGAGTCCCTAAATATCATAATTTTTATAAATATACAAAAACTAATTTTACTTTTATCACGGGGTTGAAATAAACAAGTATTGTATTTCAAGAAAAGGTCTGATAAACTTCATTGCTATGTGGACAATGACATTTCGAAAAATCTAAAACGTTTTTATAAAATTTTAATCATCTGATCATCATTATTTCAACATGTTCCATGTTTCTTATTATAGAATCTGTATTGGAGCTGATCTTGTCCCCAGAAGGCTGTAAAGTTGGCCTTCCAACGGTAGACATGCTATTGAAGCATCAATTTTTCTCCTCTGTTGTACTCACGTTAGAGTCCACAGACAAAGCGCTACTTAAAATTCCTAACTCCGCTAAGGAGCACTTGAAGACAATCTGCACACAGTTGGAGGATAGGCTCAAGGAGGAGCAGAAGATCATGCGCAGCCAGAAGCGACTGGTACGAGTGCAAGAGATGATGAGCTCTGAAGAGGAGAAAAAGAAGCAAAGGCACAAGCAGCGACAAGAACAAAAAATGCTGTCTAAGGAAAAAGTAATGCATCATACATTATTATTATTGAATATTAAATTAAGGGAATTGATGAAATTATTTAACAAATTGTTTGAACTGGATAATTTAAAAAAAACTTCATTGCAATCATCAATTATAGGCCATTCACTTTGATAATGAGTGGTCTAAGGGAAATTTACAGTTGTCAAGTTGAATTCCATAATTGTTTAAAAAGCACTATAACAAGTAGGTTGGTTTGAATGCCATCTGTCACCAACGTCATTTGGATAGCGCACGTCAGCGCATATGTTGTAAAGGCGGGGCTACACCAAACTGGGTTAGGGTGGTGGCACATGTGGCCTTGCTCCGGCATATTATTTGCCGGTGTTTCCGTGAAATTTAGTTTTAATTTTAATTCTGCTAATTTTTCTGCCGGGCTAGCCCAGTTTGGTGAAATCGCACCTTAAGTAAACATACACAAATTTAAGTTAAAAATGCCACGAAAAATATAAAAACTCCAAATATAACAACCAATTTTGAAGTTTTTCGAAGCATTCATAATGAATAACAGACGAGAATGAACAAGAACTAATATCTTAAATACTGAATAAATTTGTTTTATACTCGCCTATTAGTAAATCGTATATTGTTGCACAGCATACTTGACAACATAATAAGCCGGGTTTACCAACAGATTTAAGAGGAATGCTTACACAGCTACACACAACGTACTTGATGTGAGCGACCACTCATCAAAATTAATGGAGTTTAGTTACTTTAAGAACGATCAGCTACTTTGCAAGTTTTACAGTGACTCAAAAATTCATTTTTATATTGTATTTAATTATTTTCAGGTGAGACAAAAGACTATAGAAGAAAAAGACCAGAAAGTAAACGGCGCCGGAGAGAGATCAGAAAGTGTTACAAGCACGAGCACGGGGAATTCTGTCGAAACTATTACTCCACCATCAATGTCAGGTAAAAATTTACGCAAAATAACATACAGATGGAGTGAATAAAACAACAATTGTCATATTATGGAATTTACGATTTGAAATGCTTGCATAATTTAAATGCGTTACTGGGTTTTGTGCTTACAATGGTGATACCCAGCCTGCATAGTCCAGATTGCTTAAAATATATCCTTGAAACATTGGTGTTTTGCAAGCAATAACATTAATTATGAAGTCTGTGATTCGTTTATCTTTATTTGTTAAACTTAATTACATAATTGCATTGAGTTGTTATTACAAACGATATGTGATATATAAGTTATATATTACTTTAAAAGGCTGCAAGGTACACAAATAGAAATAAAAGGTCATAAAATACTAGAAATCACAAATTGAGAAGACAACAACTGTTTGTATAGTGCCAATGTTTTATACATATCAACGCATTCTTTTTTAAAAGGGATAAGCACCAAAAATACAAGTTTTGCTTTACACGTTTGTACCACAGTAAATTCCAAATAATACAATATTTTGTTAATACAACACTTTAGTTGGAAATAATTAAGACTAAATTGTAACACAAATATTAAAAGAAGCTTTCAATTTAATTGAAATTATGTTTAATAATCGATTTATGTTGTTTCCCCTAAAATTAGTATATTGTCGCTTATCCTTTTTAAAAAATAATGTGTCGATATATATATGATCATTTCCATTACTTATCGCCAACTTTTTTTTTGAGTCAAAAATTTCCCAAGCATGAAAATTTTAAGCATTTTAGAACGAATTAAATGCTGAATAAAATGTTTTTCGTTTATTGAATTTATCAAATTATTAATTTGAAATTTAGGTGATTTTTCTTAAAAATAGCGCATTTAAAAACAAACTGCAATTACGCACGGTGGTTAACGATGGATTGTGCGTATTTATCAATAAATAACTCTTCTCATGTAATAAAACATTCAAAATTATGGGGGAAAGTACATTCCCACTGAACTGTTATCGCAAATTAGCGTTAATCATCAAATTGGTATTTGATAATTTGACAAATGAGTTCATGATTTTATCTTTGGAACAAAATTATCTTTTGAATGTTTATAAATAATTCAAAGAAAATTAAGTCTCTATTCACCCAACAAATTTTTTTGCCTAAAAATTTGTTATTGCTTATAATTATATCTTAAAAAAAATATTTAAAGACTAAGTCGAACCACTGTGCGAGTTAATTTTATTGAAAATGCGCTATTTTTAAGAAAAATCAAATTTCAAATCTTAATAAATTCATAACTTTTTTCTAGGTAAGCGAAAAAAAATGTTTTTTGCGGCAAAAGTTTGCCTTTAATATGCTCTAAAAAGCATAACATTTTCATGTTTGGGAAATTTTTGACCCAAAAAAAAGTTGTCGAAAAGTAATGGAAATGCTCATATATAAATATACAGAATATCCCAGTTATAGTGCTCAACATGAGGATCTCGTACACTGTAAGAGATATTTAAATTAGACAAAATAATCTTGAGGCGAAGGTCGACTTAGCAGGGAAAGTAAAGGATAAATAGTTGATTGTCCATACGTTTTTTATAAAAAGTGTACATAGGTGATATAACTCGTATGTATTCTTTTATTAAAAAAAGACCCTGTCGATATGTCGATTTCCACAAAAAATCGTCCGTAAAGCGATACCAATTTTACTGGAAATTAGATTTCACCGCACACCCTCCAGTTACGTTTTTTTTTTTCAAAGCTTATTGACCCAAAAACATAAAATCAGCATCCCTCAAACCCCCAGACAATCACTTTTGGAAGCATGAGAAGCATTATGCACAAACTGGTAATTTTCAGCCCCTCTAGCCCATAATTATACCCCCACAGGGGTGTTATGTTTCAATTGACCCCAAAAATGGAATCTCCACGCCCAAAACCCCCAGACAACCACTTTTGGGGGCTTATGCATATTGTTCATGTAATGTAAATGCCGTGTAAATTACACCAAAAATAAAGGCAAATTTTGACCCGAAAAACACCTGTGGGGCCAATTTTTCCCATGTTCCTCATTTTTAATGGGTTGGTGGTATGCTAAACAAAAACTGCAACTGGAGGGTGTGCTGTGAAATCGGTGCCGCTTTTCAGACGATTTTTTGTGGAAAACAAGATATATACGTTTTCTACTTACCGATACCACTTACATTTTCATTCCTTATACTGCACAATTATTTTGAACCTTTATGTTTTATAATTTTATAATTCTGTTTTCAATTTTAAGGGCAAGTTCCGCCACCACCACCACCTCCTCCTCCCCCTATGGCACAAATGTCAGTACCACCACCACCTTTAGCACTGTTGAGTGGAGGTGGTGGTATGTCGAATGGTACTCCGGTGGAGTCTTCGAAAGACAGAACAGCCCTATTGGGTGCCATATGTAGCTTTAACAAAAAGTCACTACGCAAAACCAAAGATGAGTAAATACCGATTTGTGGTCAGATGCATTAATTTGCTTTTGAGTTACTCACAAGAGTCTTGGGACATGGAAAAATTTGTCGATGGAACATATCCGTTAAGAATATGATAGAGTAGTAATCTTTTATAAAGCGACCAACTAGATGACGTACATTGTTGAAAACCCTACATTGATTGTGGTAGGGTTTGTTAGTGTAGACAGTCATAATATTTAGAAATAAAAAAAATGATTTTTCAGAAGAAAAAAATCTGGAGGATGTTAGCCTTGAACTAACTCGGATTTGTACGTATTTAAAGCTTTTCCAATTACAAATAATTCAATAACCTACACTCTTAAATGTGCCTGAGTCTTCTGATTGAACAGCTGAAACGTTCAGCTAAGATCACACCCAATGTAAATCTAGAATTGTGATATTGGTGTTTATGAGGTACAACTACCATCAACCTTCATAGTTTTTTTAAAGTGTCATCTTCATTATTATTATTTTTTCGTCGTACAAATTCTCGAATTTCTAGACACTAGCAGCGTTATTCATAAAAATTTAAACCATAGTTTAGCGGTGTTTTACAAAGGGTTACCAAGGTTACTAAGACTAAACCACCATTAAACTGCGGCTTAAATTTTTATGAATAACATTGTAGGAGTTCAGTGTTTGCACCCCGTAAGTGTATTTGCACAAAGTAAAGAGATGAGATATTAATGAATATAGTGAATTTCATGGGTCCACATATACAATATGTATATACATAAATACATACATGTAGAATTAATAGGTGTTACTTACCATTAATATGTAGTATACCTATATATATATTGATCTTTAACGATGTCATAAGCATTTGTTGTCCCATTCCACCCCTACAAAGTTAATGTCAGCCTTGATTGATAGTGTTAAATGTTTATGTCGTATTCTATTTTTGTAAACGTGATGCTCTTGCTGATTACTCTCTCCATTCATCATGTGCCAATTTCATGCAAAAGTGTTTATTATTGTACTAGTCAGCTATAAGTATTTTTGTTTGGATGCATTCTTTAAATTAACGTTGATTTTATCTAAAGACAATTTATTTTTGTTATTCTTTACTATCATTATGTAGTTGCTATTGAATTCCTCTTGTAATATTTGTTATCTGCTCCAGAAATGTATAATAAATGTATTATAAGAATGATAAAAATAAAGGAAATTATTCATATTATTTAACATGCAACAGATCACCAGCTGACCAATTTTTTTTTTTCACTACTATCTTATAAACATACCATTATAGGCAATTTACATCAAGGCGGCAGCGCCACGGTGGCGCATTTGCATACTAGCCATAGCTATTTGACGTTTCCAGTCAAATGTGTTCCTATGTGTTTGTTGTGCTAAAGTGTGCGATTCGGGTTTGTACCGTATTCGGCTCAAACGCTGACAGCAACAAAAATTTCGACATCTGTTCGCATTCCTTTCAATGGCTCCTGGAGCTCGAATAGTGGCTGATGGGGCGCGCAATATGTCTATGATGGTCCCCTATGGCGCGCACCTGCCGCCTGAATTTCAACTCGCTGACCGTCCTTTTGTCCCTTTCAAGGGGGTCATCGAAAAGGCTCCTCGAAAAATCGGTGGTCTTTAAGCAATTTAAAAAAAATGTCCCGAACGGTGGGGGGGCAAAAATATCCCACGAACATCAAGAGATGCGCGATTTTTTTTAGCGGTCGTTTGGCCGATTGCCTGCATTTGTAGATTTTTCTTTTTCAAAATTTAAACATTAATACTACTGACATTTGACTTTCTCAATATTCATGAGAAATCTACGCAAGACTAGACTATATGTCGCATACATTTTAACATAATAATTTTTTCAAAATTTGATATAACAATTTATTCTTTTCATTCAATTTTAATAAGCAATGTACGCAAAACTAGCCTAAATATCGCGAAAATTTCAGGTACGGGGCTATCGTGGCTCGGCGCTTTGTCTATTGCTGCCTTGTGATATTCAAATCAGCAGCGGAACCTGACTTGAACCGATTGAAAAAAATCCCGCCGGCGCACAGTGTGCCATTTGCCGAATCTGGCGGTACTTATTATTATTCATTATTATTATTCATTATTCAAAAATCTTACTTTACATAAATTACAAAATATTGTCATAAACAGGTAACTAAGACCCCCAATGCTATGTAAACACCATAAAATTATAAAATTAAAGTAACGTACTAAGGCTGGGAGCGAGCGAAAGTTGCAGTATTCAAGTACCTGTCATCATGACGTTTATTTAGTTATATTTCCAACTAATGCTGTGTTCGTTTGTACACCTAGCGAACTTATTTGAGTTATCTAGCAGTTCCTTTGTACTTTGTTCTAATGGATGCCGCAAATGCAGGTAAGAAATTCAATACACAACAAGTTTTATTTGTACTTTTTTATACCGTTGATTTTAAGAGTAAATTTCAACTTTAGGTAGGTTTTTAAAAATGTATCCGTGTGTACCCAGTTTTATTTTATCATATTTCGAAAGATTATACATTTGTGCGATAAGCTAGCTAAAATTCAGGTGCGTAGGTGTGCGCCAGCTATTTTTATATATTTTTTTCTTTATATAGGTCGGTGCATCATCACCCGCAATAGTTATTTATGTAATAAGTGTGTAAAATTGAGCTTTATGGTATGAGTTCAGATGATGTTTCGTGACGAGCCGAAGGCCGAAGGCTCGTCACGAAACATCTGAACGAATGCCATAAAGCTTATTTTACACACGCATTACATACATAACTTTTTGCATGTCATACCGTAAACAAGTACAATATAGTATTTAAACATAAGGTTTATTTTGACTTTAAATTTCAATGGGAATTATTTGTTATTATTAACAGTGAAGTTTATAGTAAAATGGGAGCAATTTTGTATATTGACTCCTGAAGCTGTAAGTGCTGGTAACATCACATTTTGGGAATCGGCATTTGCTTTTGATATATTATTTGCAATATTCACATCTTCACGGTTTTGGCATTCCTTAATAGAACTACTATGTGCGATTATAGTGCTTTCTTTTGCCTTATTGGGTTCTATATATTCTATATTATCATTTGTAGTCAAATTTTCTATTCTCGGTTCTACATAATTACTTGAACTTGGACCTGCTACAGATGGATTTTTCATAATTGCGACCGCTGATTTGTTTTTATTATTAAGGGAATCATCAATATAGCCTTCGGCTACAGCGGACGATTTCCATCCACCATGTTTCTTAATTTGTACTAAGTTGGCTCCAGTATTGGCCAATAATGTTGCGGATGAGCGTCGAAAACAATGACCCGTGAAAAGATGTGAATTTATTAAATGTAAATATTTCGGAATAATAGAAGGAAAGCTTCCAAACGTGTTAATGCCAACTACTTGATTGGTGCATCGTCCGTTTGCATATTTTATAAAGAATTTTCTATCTGCCGCACTTTTATTGGTCCGCAATCTTGAATACTTTTGGTAAAAAGAGATATAATCTATATCAGATTCATTATCGTTGACAATAGTAAAGGTTCTTGGATTGTGAGTTTTCGTATCAGGAATGCTAATAATTAACATATTGTCAATTTCTTTTATATCCTCTTTCTTGATATTGTACAATTCGTGTCTGCGGCATGCCCCAAAAATCCCAAATATTAATGCCACCTGAAATGCCTATTTCAATATATTGTTAAAATAGTTTTATTAAAAATAACCAACCTTAATCATAAGAAAACTGTCATCTGGGGCTTCCTTAAAAAATGCCAATATTTCGGATTTCGAGAGAGTTTTAGATTTTTTTACCTTAAATCCTACGCCATTCTGTTTGATGAAAGCTTTTAATTTGCTATATTTTCCAAATTGCACATTATGTTTTGTAGCGAGGGTGCATTTTAACATTGAAAATATAGACCAAATGCTAGAGGGCTTATATTTTCTGCAAAGATCGGCAAAATATGCTAATAAAGTATTCTCTGAATACCTTCTAACGGTTCTAGATTCACACCACTTGATAAATTCCAGGTAGCGTTTTTCATATATTACCCTTGAATTTTTCGGTAGTAGTTCTAAACTCGCTATCTCTGCTTCCTTTACTACATCTGGTGGTGTGCAGCTTTCCGCGTCGGATGTATCATCCACTTCCATGATGAAAAAATGATTTTTGCACTTTCATCTTAAAAGTTGACACTTTACAAACTCTAATCAATGTCAAAAGGTGGCATTTATCAAATGTTACATTGTTTATTTGTATCCAACCATAAAAGTGGTATCAAATGCATAAAGGAATTTCATGATACGCTGTCATCGAAATACCTGCTGTCAGAACAATCAATCAAATTTTCGCGACACGAGTACATCGATAGTAGTTCATCATGGAAGTGGATGATACATCCGATGCGGAAAGCTGCACACCACCAGATGTAGTAAAGGAAGCAGAGATAGCTAGTTTAGAACTACTACCGAAAAATTCAAGGGTAATATATGAAAAACGCTACCAGGAATTTATCAAGTGGTGTGAATCTAGAACCGTTAGAAGGTATTCAGAGAATACTTTATTAGCATATTTTGCCGATCTTTGCAGAAAATATAAGCCCTCTAGCATTTGGTCTATATTTTCAATGTTAAAATGCACCCTCGCTACAAAACATAATGTGCAAATTGGAAAATATAGCAAATTAATAGCTTTCATCAAACAGAATGGCGCAGGATTTATTTTTTAACCTTATTTTTAAATACTATATTGTACTTGTTTACGGTATGACGTGCAAAAAGTTATGTATGTAATGCGTGTGTAAAATAAGCTTTATGGCATTCGTTCAGATGTGTCGTGACGAGCCGAAGGCTCGTCACGAAACATCATCTGAACTCATGCCATAAAGCTCAATTTTACACACTTATTACATAAATAACTATTTCGATATTTGGCATAATTCGAAAAAAGAAGACTGTTAAGAAATAACTGGTCATGTAATGGATTGGTCCAATGTTGTAGAATGTGACAAACCAACAATGCGTACATTGGAAACATATGTTTGTTCATTGTGTAGCAAATTTAGGAACAAATGGAAAGAGTCGTTTAGGCACCTTGAAAAATATTTAAAAAATAATTCAAACTGGCTTGAGGCAGAAATCACTCTGCCGATAGATTTTCAGAATATTATTCCATTGTCCAGCTCTGCAGGCAATACTTTTACAAAATCTGCAGGACGTCCAGAGATGGCCTTCGAGTACTGTTCCCCTAAGGCAGTGCTCCGCAACCGGTGTGCCGCGGCACACTGGTGTGCCGTGAGCGATGCTGGGTGTGCCGCGACAAAATAACAAATATTTCGCACAGTAAAAGTACGCACATACCGCTTTTCTCCTCAGTCGCGTCAGCCTAGCATTCGGTAGCGCTCGTCATTCGGTCAGTAGTTGACACGGTCTTCGGTTGCCTTGCTGGATTTATATTTAGTTTTACTACCCGTTAAAGATGGATAAGTTTTTATTTAGAAAACATGCGAATTTCAAGATGGATGATAACAAACACAGCAACCGCAGTGATGTTAAAAAAAATAAGGTTGTTAATAGGAAGTATAACGAAGACTACATACGATATGGATTTTCATGGTGTGGCGAAGAAACGGCTCCAAAACCACAATGCATCATTTGTAGAGAACAGCCAACAAACGAAGCAATGGTACCTAGTAAACTGAACCGACATCTAACTTCAAACCATCCCAATTGCGCCAAAAAAGATAAACAATATTTTCAAAGGCTTTCACTTGAAAATCGAAAACAAATACAATTTAGGAAATCGACCGTTACTGTTTCTGAAAAAGCCTTAGAAGCTAGTTACCAGATTGCAAAATTAATTGCACGTCAGCAAAAACCACATACTATTGGTGAAACACTTATTAAACCCGCATGTATGGAAGTTGTTCGGCTTATTTTTGGGCCTAATGAAGTTAAGGAAGTGAGTAAGGTTTCGATGTCAGCTGATACTATTAAAAGACGTATTGACGACATGTCGAGCGATATATTGCGAACGCTTATTTCAAAATTGATAACGGCTGAAAAATTTGCACTTCAAGTGGACGAATCGACAGATATTAAAAATCAAGCACAACTGATAGCGATTGTTAGTTTCGTTGACGAGGACTCCATAAAAGAGCATTATTTATTTTGTAAGCAGGTACCAGAGGGAACTACCGGCGAAGAAATTTTCCGAGTAACAGATGATTTCTTCAAAACGCATGGAATTCAATGGAGTAATTGTACTAGTGTTTGCACGGACGGCGCTGCGGCAATGATGGGCATTAAGAAAGGTTTTGTCTCGTGTGTAAAAACCCATAATCCTATAGTACAAATTACACACTGTTGCATACATCGCGAAGCACTAATGGTTAAAAATTTACCAGAGGAACTATTGCAAACGATGAATGAATGCATCAAAATAATAAACATCATTAAATCGAGAGCTTTGAATTCGCGAATTTTTCAAATACTTTATGCAGAAATGGGTTCGGAACATGAATCCTTACTGTTTTACACAGAAGTACGTTGGCTATCCAGAGGTAAAGTTTTAGCTAGATTGTATGACCTTCGTTACGAGGTTCGTAAGTTTCTTTTGGAACAAAATATGCCCGAATTATACCAGCTCCTCGAAGACAATAACTGGATGGGGAGACTTGCATACATGGTTGATATATTCGAGCATCTGAATGAACTCAATAACAAAATGCAAGGTAGGACTGAAAACATATTGACGTGCTCCGACAAATTACAGGGGTTCAAAATAAAACTCATACTTTGGCAGAAGGAGTTAAGAAAAGGATCTCTAGAAATGTTCCAAAGGACTAACCAGGCCACGGTTGAAAACAAACAATTAATTGTAGATCTGGCTCAACAACATTTAACTATGATGCAGAATAAATTTGATCATTATTTTTATGCAATTAATACGGAACATTACAATTGGATTCGAAATCCTTTTGCAACGAACGCTATAAACTCTACAGAAGCACTTTCCCTGCAGATTCAGGAGGAATTTGTTGAATTGAGTAACGACGGGACGCTAAAACTTCAGTTCGCCGAAGTTCCATTGGATATTTTCTTGATTTCTGTTAAGAGAGAATATCCTCAGATTTCAGACAACGCCATTGCAATTCTACTCCCATTTTCGACGACATATTCATGCGAGCAAAGTTTTTCAACTCTAGTGTTAATTAAAAGTGATAAACGATCGTGCTTAAAAGGTCTTGATCGAGAACTTCGGGTTGCACTTTCAAATATCGAGCCGAATATAAAATTTTTATGTTCAATGAAACAAGCCCACGTATCACATTAATTAACAAATATTTGTTTTATATGTAGGTATATTTATCAAATTTAAAAAAAAGTACAATTTGTGTTTTTTATATTTATACCTTTGAAGAAAATTTTTCAAAGTTAACAAACATAAAAAAAACGTTTTACTAAACGCTACATTTATGTTTCTTAATTAATGTTTAAAAAATTCCTCTTAAAAAGTGTATTCTGAAGTCGCGCCAGTTTTTGAAAAAAAAGCCCTGCGTCACATTTATCACTCGGCGCTTATGCCTTGTACTCTCATGGTGTGCCACGGAATTCTCGGAAGAACTTTGGTGTGACGCGAGTGATAAAAGGTTGCGGAGCACTGCCCTAAGGTACAAAAGAGGAAAGTGAAGAAGTTGCTTAAAGAAAAATCTCCTTGTGAAATCGCAATGGCTGCTGAATTATCAGTGAGAGCATCTGGAAAAAGATATGCAGCTGATATCATTAAGGAATTGGCGGCTGCGTCACCTAAAAGAGCCATGAAGATCAAATAATGTAGACATATTTTTTCTGAGGAAAAGCGACAGATGACTCCGGAGGAAGCATTGGCCCTTATCATTAATGCAAAATTAAGTACACACCAGTACAAATCAATAAGGAGCCAAGTGAAAGTTTTAGGACATTCAGTGTATCCATCTTACAGTTTAATTTAATTGGAAAAAATTAAATGTTATCCACCAGAAAGCGCATTAACTATTACCGAGTGTTCAGCTGAAGTGAATTTACAAGACTGATTAGACATTACAGTTAAAAGAATTGCAATTGTGCAAAGTGAAGTGTTAAGACAATTTTGTGATAATTTGGATAATTATTCCTTAATGTTAATAACTAAATGGGGATGTGATGGTAGTTCTGCTCAGGCCAGATATAAACAAAAGCTTGAAGATGCTGATGGAGATGAAAACTTATACACAATTTCTTGTGTACCGCTTTAATTAGTGTTAAACACCAATGGAACAAAACATCTGATTTGGCAGAACAAAAGACCGTCATCCACCCGATATTGCCGTCTGATATCTTTTATGTATCGAAAGGAGACAAAAGAGCTTATCCAATTGGAAACCAAGAAAATGCAGGACAAAATCGACAATATAAAACCATCAATAATATGTGTGAATGACATCGAGTTAAAAGTTTCACATACATTGATGCTGACCATGGTGGACGGCAAAATCTGCAGTGCATTCTCGCAATATAGTTCATCGCAAGTATGCTATATATGTGGTGCGTCACCTAAAAAAATGAATGATGCGACTAAATGTAGTAAAATAGTGCCTTTAAAAGAAATGTATGCATTTAGCATTTCACCCTTACATTCATGGAATAGGTCATTTGAATTAATGTTGCATTTGGCGTATAAATTAGAAATTAAAAAGTGGCAAGCTAGAAGCACCGAAGAGAAATTTTCAGTAGCTGTCATAAAAAAGCAAATACAAGACAGATTGCGAAATGAAATGGGCTTACTCGTAGACATGCCGAAACAATGAAACAATGAAACAATGTACGGGAAATACAAATGACGGCACTACCACTCGTAGTTTTTTTAAAAATTGTGAAAAAACGGCTGATATTACAAAAGTTCATCTTAATTTAATTGATCACTTTAAGGTAATTTTAGAAGCTTTATCTAGTGGTTTTGAAATTGACTGCGAAAAATTCGATGAATATGCGCAAGAAACAAAACATATATTTTTAGAAAATTATGCGTGGTTCTACATGCCAGCGAGCATACACAAATTCTTCGTTCACGGGAAGGAAATAATTCAAAATTGCATCTTACCTATTGGACAATTGTCCGAAGAGGCACAAGAGGCACAAGAGACTATAGACAGTTTCGTGAACATTTTAGTAGAAAGACCTCAAGAAAAGACACTAATCGCGACATAATTACCTATTACCTATTACCTATATACCTATTACCTATATTACCATTCATTCCAAGTAACAGTCCCGGACGGTCCGCTGACGGACTGTGGACAGTTTCGGATAGTTACGTTGCGCAGGCGCGATTTTGGACTGGATCAGAAAATTTACTGACGGATTTCTGACGATTGAAAGAGGGGATGAGCGGCAGATTTCGAACCGATATTTACCGGTAACTCTCCCTTCTTGGGAGAGATTACTTATGAAATAAGTAATTTTTTTAATTAGTCTGCTTAACGAGCTTTGGCTTATATTAAAGCGATCAGCAACTGCTCTGAATGATGTCGCTTCGTTACCAGCAAACCATAAAAATACAGTCATAGCTTTTAAAGCTGATATTTTCATAGCTGGCCCTTCATTATCATTAAAATAATGACTATCATGATATTTTTCCGATAATTCTTCCGTAAATCTACGACTTATCCTAAAATGTTTAATATATTGTTCATCACTTAGTAACGGTACGGTTTCTTCAAAATAATTTTCCGTTTTTGGTACATTCATAACCTCCAACAACTCTTCCAAATCTTCATCGCTGGACCAGAAACCATTCATCTAAACAAATATGTGAATTACAAATCAGAATTGTCCAGAAAACTAAAATAAATCAAAATAGAAATTGCACTATCATCCACGTGTAACTTGCTTTGCGTGATTACTGCGCTTGTGCGGATGTTGGTTTAAACACGTTTAAAGGTCCTAAAATGTGTCCACGGTCTGAGGCGCGGACTGTTCTGATGCGTCCGAAACTAGTCCGAAGATCACTTGGAACGCTGGACTACAGTACACGATCCGTCCGAAACCAGTCCGCGTGCACTTGGAACGCCTGACATGAAAGGGCGCATGCGTAACCGTCCAGGACTAGTCCGGGATTGTTACTTGGAATGGAACAGATTTTTACTTTCATCGGATCCGGTCATTTCCAATTTTTAAACCAGGACTCAAAAAAAATCTGAAACATTTTGCAGTGGCACTCTACAGTTGTTCAAGTACGCTATTAATCGTTCTGATAGTGACGATAGTGACATCGAGAGTGATTGATCTGTTTTTTTTATATATATTTTTGTTGAGATATATTTTTTTAATAACAATAACATTTATAATATTTATACATTTATACAGTTTGTGTTCACAATTGTTATTGACAACAATATATAATATTCTATTGTACGAACTTCTAAGAAATTTTCTATTATCCTAAATTACGGTAATATCTCTATAATCCTAGATTATGCAAATTTTATAGGTCTGCTTATAATTACCAGCCCATAGATATCCCACAGAGATAAGTCTTGTTCGAACTAATACCTTACACAATTGTATAGAAACTGATCAAAATAATATTTCATAAATTTATTTAGTTTTGTTTCAAAAAATATACTTTTTAATATACGAGGTGTGGCTATTAAATAACGAGACGTGATTAAAGACGAATTGTTCATGTCAAAAGGTTGTACGGCACACCATTCCTTAGTGTAAAACCCCCTTTATCGGCTGCCATAAACTGCGGCTCAGTAAATAGATTTGTCTGCACGTGGCATTTATTTTCGTAACTTATGTTTTTCTAATTTTCCGGAAGAATGTTAACTAATATTATTGAACAGAGAGTTGTCATAAAATTCCATATGAAACTTGGGCAAAAGGCTAAAGAAATTTATGAGTTATTAAATAAAGTGTATGGCAACGAATGTTTATCCCGTTCACGTGTTTTTGAGTGGTATAAACGTTTTAAAGACGGCCGAGAGGACGTTGAAGATGATGCCCGCCCAGCTCGTCCTGTCACATCAAAAACAGACAAAAGCGTCGAAAAATTTAACGTTATGGTACGTTCCAATCGACGATTAAGTATTCATGAGATCGCAAATGTCGGAATCGATAAAGAATGTGTAAGAACAATTTTACATGACGATTTTAATATGACGAAAGTTTGCGCAAAAATGGTGCTAAAAATCCTTTCCACGGATCAAAAAGAAGCTCGGCAAAAAAATTGTTCTGACGCATTGGAAACCATCGAAAATGAACCAGAATTCTTGCAAAGAGTAATAACGTGTGATGAATCGTGTTTTTTTACATATGACCCAGAAACCAAGCGTCAATGCATGCACTGGAAGACTCCAACATCACCGAGAGCTAAAAAATCTAAAAAGAGCAAATCAAAATTCAAGGCTATGATGATTGTTTTTTTTTATATTAATGGGATTGTGTACCTTCACTGGGTTCCAGAAGGTCAAAATATCAATCACGTCCTTGAAATCCTTGCTCAGCTGCGAGAAAGAATTCGTAAAAAAAGACCCGAATTAAGGAAAAATAAATCATGGGTGCTGCATCAAGACAATGCACCAGCTCACACTGCATTGTCAGTTAAATCATTTCTCGCGAAGCACAGCATCTCGGTGTTTGACCACCCGCCTTTTTCACCTGACCTGGCTCCGTGTGACTTTTAGATGTTCCCCAAGATCAAATCCGCGTTAAAAGGGACACGTTTCGACAGCGTTGAAGAGGTTCAAAAAAGTGGGAAACGTCATGAAAGAGCTGACGAATGAAGACTTCCAACACTGTTTCGATCAGTGGAAAATTCGTATGGAGAAGTGTAGGGATCGTGGAGGGGTGTATATTGAAGGGGATAACTAATTTATATAAATATATTTCAAATAATTTTTTTTACAGTGTCAGTCTCGTTATTTAATAGCCACACCTCGTACACCATTCTAAATATCACTTGTATAGCTTATAATATGTATATATTTATGTAAGTATGTATGTAAAAAAGAGAAACTATTACAAAAATCCAATCGAATAATAAAGTACCGCTAGATTGTGAAAATGACACACTGTGCGGCGCGTCCTGACTGGGACATTTTCAAACTGCGTGATAGTACTTTAGCGTATGTACCGTTGTTTTGTAAAAAAAAAAAACAAAACCGTCAAAAAAATTAACTTGTTTGTAACTCCTATAAGATTTGATGTGATAGCTGTTCCAGCCACGGAAAACTTCAAACGGTTGTAACTCCAGAAGTAAGCGTTTGCGACCCTATGTCCATGGGACATTTTTTGCTTATTTGGGTCCCTGGAACTTGCTTTCAAAGTTTGTACAGACCATTCAGGGACACCCTGTATACACATTTATATAATTATTAATTATTAATTGGAATACATCGATATCATTCGTATAAAAAAGTGATACAAAATAACAATGTTTTTGTTAAATGTGGAAAAAAAAAGTGAAAATGGAATGTGGGTACCTTAACCTTATAAAATTAAATATTCTGAACTAAAGAGTTCCTATGAAACTATTCCTAAAGTTTATATGTAGGGTAGTTAATATGTCATTGATTTTCGACAACGTCCCAGTGTGCGTCTGGCAGACCCATCTTTTCAGAGTACAAGCCGTCACTAATAATTAGGCATGTACAAGTCTCTATTCACATGTTTGTGTGTCAAGAAATTCGAAATCGAGATCGATTCTCGAGAAAACTGGCCGACCGACTGGGTCAAAAATGAAACTAGAATAGAGTTTTTTAGAGATTTTTTTTTTTTTTTAATTTCAGTGGAATACTCTGATTTTTCTAAACTGGCGTTCACGTCATCAAAATAATAATCATAATAATGATAGCACAATTTTACAAGGTTGCCAGCTGTCCTGGGTATTCAAAAATGGCTGCAATCAGCTGTTGCGCCCATGCAATCTTGTGCAACAGTGCGCAGTTCGTATCAAATTCGTCGACTTCTCTGCCGTTTTTCGTACAGATATCAATCTTGTGGTTATGGTTTAACATCTACAATGGCAAAATATGCATTGTAATAATCGATCAAATGTAACAAGTTAAACGTCAAAGAAGTTTGGTTATACACACATGTATGAGCATGTGTTAGAGAAAAAGATGTAGCATCGTCGCCAAAAAAATATCATGGATGCCAACATAACATGATTTATTACATGATTGGCAGGCGAAAATTGTGTCCGCGTTTAATACACCGATTACCTATTTATAAGCATCGGTGATCAGTGTTATGTAACAAATGATCCTCAGATTAATTTTGATTCTTAAACTATTGTTATGCATATTCTGGAAAACAATCACGTTGGTACGAGAAAACCTCATCGCACAGCTGTTTGATGACGTGAACGCCAGTTTAGAAAAATCAGAGTATATCACTTATTTTATGTTATTTCACACGTATTTCACCTGTTTTATTCTTAGTATTATTAATAGGCGATTTACATCAAGGCGGCAGCGCCGCGGTGGCTCATTCACGTACTAGCCTTGGGCGGCATTTGACGCTTTCAGACATGTGTTCCTATGTGTTTCTTGTGCTAAAGTGTGCGATTATTTTCAAATTCGTCGACTTCTGCCGTTTATCGTAGTTATCATTCTGGTGGTTATGGTTTAACATCAACAATGGCAAAATCCAAAAAGGTTTGCACCGTATTCCTCCAACGCTGACAGCAACAAAAATCTTGACGTCAGTTAGCATCGATTCCCGCCTGCAGGCAAAATGAACGTGAAATATGTAATGAAACTGGCAAACACCGAGCTGATGGATATACAAAGAGCATGGAAGCTCAAATTAAGAATGGGCATGAAAAAGCAAGTACAGTCGTGTTCATTAAAGTGTTTACATATATAGTCCAAGCATTTTCTTCCTGAAAACTATTTTCGAATGAGAGGTTTGAATTTTCTCTTGAAAATACCAAGTTGCTTATCCATCGTATACATTGCAGTATTCATCGTACTGTTATAATGCGCGTATCAATCGACGAACTGGATACGAATGGCACACCTTTTACCTGCAGCCGGGAATCGGTGGAAACTAGCGTAGAATACGGTACAAACCCTTTTTTATTTTGCCTTTGTTGGTGTTAAACTATAACCACCAGATTGATAACTGTACGATAAACTGCAGAAGTCGACGAATTTGATACGAATCGCACACTTTAGCACAACAAACACATAGGACGTCAAGATTTTTGTTGCTGTCAGCGTTGGAGGAATACGGTACAAACCCTTTTATATTTTGCCATTGTTGATGTTAAACCATAACCACCAGATTGATAACTGTACAATAAACGGCAGAAGTCGACGAATTTGAAACAAATCGCACACTTTAGCACAAGATACACTTAGGCCCGTATTTATAGTCCTTACTTGAGCTCGAGTTCGACTCAAGTCGTATATTTGGTTGCGTATTTTCTATAAACGTTTATGCACTAAACGCAACCAAATATACGCAAATATACGACTTGAATCGAACTCATGCTTAAGTACGGACTATAGATACGGGCCATCGGAACACATGTCTGGAAGCGTCAAATGCCGCCCAAGGCTAGTACGTGAATGCGCCACCGTGGCGCTGCCGCCTGGATGTAAATCGCCTATTGTTCGTTTTATTTTCTGACAGTTCTGCACTTGTTTTCGATCGCACGTTTTGCAGGTTAGAGTTTAATGAACCCAAATGTGCCTGGAACCTTTTAAATTCATTTTCCATTGTCTCTTCTCGCGAAGATTTTCTTTTTTTTTTCATTTTGATGTCTTGTGCGACACGAAAATATCGATAGATAGCGAACCAGCAGCTGAACTTTGAAATGCACTTAGAAGACTCAACAAAGAATAATTATACATGTCATAGTAGGTAGTTAAGCGACATTGCAAACCCGGCAAATTGATTCGCGGTTTTAATCGACGATCTCGCTGTTAAATTGGCGGCCTAATCACCGAGGGTAATTAGAATCGGATAATTGCGATAATTGCAAGTACTCTAATAATAATTGAATCGTTTATTTCAGAAATCCGCCAAGTGCACGTTTTCAAATATTCGGGTAAGATTGAAAAACATATCTTTTATATTAATATAGATTTTGGCTTGAAGAATTTTTGAGTATTAGTTCACACCCCTTCAAAGTGAATATTGCCTGTAATAAAATTTTGCAATATTTTGCTATTTTGTAATTTTTTGCAATAAAATACTACTGTAGAAACATATAATTAAAGTAAACAGTACAGTAAACAAAATATTCATATCTGCTTTCGGTCTATAGGCCTGCTCATCTTCCTATTCCCGGTCTATGTTGCACTCTGCTTGCATAGTATTATACTGCCAGATGTTAGGGTAGAAACTTAACTACTTAGCTTCTTAGATCGCCATTTTTTTTGTTATTGATGGGTAATTTTCCAGAAGGGTACACTCTAACTGTTGGGAGTTCCGGAACGTCCTTGTACTTTTTTAAAATAAACATTGAGGATTGAGGATGTAAAACCCTCAATAATGTACCTAACAACAACGTTGACTAGGTTTTTAAATTCAAATTGTTTATAAGATGAGATTTTGATTTGGATTCTTTGGTGGTTAGAAACACCCCTCCCAAATGTTTAATCCGAGAAAACAGGACGTAAATTAAAAAGCTTGACGGGTTTCTGCCTGGCAGTTAAATGCAGAAAAGTATGTGTTCACAGTATGAGATTATGATTCCGTAAAAAAATTAAAATCCATTAAAATGTCTGTTGACGGGTTTCTGAAGTAAACTATTTAATTACTGCATTTACAATAGGATAATTACAGGTACTGGTCGAATTAATACTACACAGGGTGTGTTCATAAAGTAATGCAGGTGATTTTATTGTGAAGCGACCATGCGACCGCAACGCATTCAGACCGCTTGGGTTAGATGAGCGCGACGCTTGACTTCACAACGCGCCCAAGTTCGGTCTGCTCCGAGCAGTTGTAACGGTCCGGAAACGTCTTCGGCAGAAACTGCATTTTAATAATTAATTGGCGCACAGACCTGCACTGTAGACGACCGTACTCGCACCTTTTTTTTGTTGTGGTGACGTGTTCCCCATATGTGTGATTTTTAAAATCGCCGGCGAGACGCCACCATAGAGAGAGAAATCAGTTGCCTTGCGTGTCGTACGGACGTGCCAGAGGACCCGTTTTAATTGGTGTACCACCATCCGGTTTCCGGGATAATAAACGGGGACTCAGTTAACCACCCTTGAGGGGATTGAGGCACCAGGTACAAGGCAGGGAACTATCCATACGCTCATAACATCCGAGTAAGTAATTAAGCCCGTTATTTTTTTCCTTTTCGTAAAGCCACGTGTCCGGCCATTGTTACTAAGGCCATGTGCTTTGCAGGCGTTGTTTTCGGGGAAGGGCTAAGTAGCTCAGCCAGCCAGGTCTTGGCTAGGGGCAGCGATCATCCTGCCAGAGTTGCTCTGAGGTTTGGAATCCAGCGACGGCGTCCTCGACGATCGCGGCCGCCGCCCGTCCTAAGAACCAGAGTCCGCCAGCGGAGTCACGCAGACGAGGAACACAGGCCAGATATTGACATTTAATTTTTTTGTTCTCAATTGAGCCAGATATTGATACTTATTTTTTTTGTTCCCAATTGAGCCAGACCTTTATGTTTAATTTTTGTTCTCAATTGAATTTAACTCCATATTGATATATCGTTTATTTCTTTTGTGTAAAATTTGCGTTACGTGTTTCGTGCCGTACGTGTTTTGCGCTTGTGTAAGAGAAAGGTCGCTCCGTCGGCCCTTTGAATCGCGCGATCAGGAGCTTGCGATATTCGGCCGAATATGGCGAACCCTGCGTGAAAGGGTTGCGTACGGAGGTATTTATTTCAGGAAGCGTAGGCACGGTGTCCGTCGTTTGTGTGAATAAACGCCGATATTTTACACTACAAAATTCACACCTGTTATTTTTTGTTCCCCCCACGTTTTCTCGATCGGGCATTCGTTCAGTTTTCAGTTTTTATTCTCACTGCGAGATTTAAATCTGGTGGTGTTGGCGCCATATGGTCAGCGTTGTGACAGTTCGTGATTTCTGAACTTCGCTGACTGTCTGCCGTCCACCCACGCAGGTAGGGTGGAGCCACCCTTTGCGACGAAGTAGAGACGAGGTTAAAATTACGTGGAGCCTTTTTTTTAACCCCCCCCCCACTCTCTGACACCGAGAGCCTGGCTCTCGTCACTGCTTCGAAGGGACCCTCCACTCGCTCCACGGCCTAACGCGCTGATTGCCCTTCAGGTACGTCACACAGTGGTTGCGTCAGTATCGTTGATTTTGTGAAACTCATCTCAAAGACCGTGTGTCGACGCGCCAAGGATCCAAAAATGATCGAACGAAGGCACGCGATCAAGTTCTGCCCCAAACTCTGCAAAAGTTATACCGATTCCAATCAAATGATCCAGCAGCCTACGAGGACTCTGCTCTATCATCTTCGCAAGTTTCAAGGTGGTTGGAGATGTTTAAGTAGGGCCGGCAAGAGGTTACCGACAACCCCCGCTTGAACGGCCATCAACCAGCCACACTGACGAAAATGTGACACTGAACCTTCAAATAGCCACTGTGCACACCATCATGACAAACGATCTCAACATGCGAACGGTTTGCGCCACGCTGATCCCAACGTATTGACGGCCAAGCAAAAGGCCAATCGAGTGACGAACGCGAATGAACTTTTGGAATGTGTTCAAATTACACCTGATTTTTTAGACAATGTCCGGCAGACTTCTTTTTGTATTCAAGGATTAAGACCCCACTTGAAGAACATCATTTTGATGACATTGAGGCGATCCAAGCCGCCATGACGACAGCTCTGGAAAAAATGTGTAGAAATTATGTTACCAACGACCCCGCTCAAATTAATCTGACTTCGCCGGCAAGCCACGAGCATGCGACTTGCGACGCTCTTCATCAGCGGTTTTCTTATCTACTAACTCAGCACTTGTGTGCATTTAGAATAATAAGAAAACTAACAAAGGCACTCTATTACCAACCACGAACATGTAATCAACGATTTAATAAATAATAAGTCTTTTTAAAAACTCCCTTGAGTTAACCCGAAACGTAATTGGCGCAGTGCGGTAGGATTGTCCAACAATCAAAAAAAGCGATTGGTGTGTTTTAACATTTTGTGGTGCAATCACGAACACGGTGATTTTCCAAAAATCCGGTGGACCCTTCAAGAAGCGGACTTCCATCGTTGCGGAGATCCCCGGCAGTGCTCGAGAGAACAGGGACGACGACCAACCAGCCGACCCGAAGACAACACGACCAGACCCACCTCGCAGACGATCGACTTCCCCGGAGAACCCGGAGACCCTCTGATGCAGTTGAAAATTTGGTTACTGATATGGTAAGTGCATAGATGTCATTTCCAAGCGGTAGTAACTCCGATTTTGGCAATTTACTCGACGAAATAAATTCGTCTCTTGATAACTTGGCCATAAGCGATATTTCAGAGCAATTACCTGTTTTAAATCACGTTGAATACGTCGAAGGCGAAAACATGGCACGAGCTCAATTTAAATTGGAATATTTGCAAATGATTCCTGAATTCAGTGGGAATCAAAATAATCTGAATGACTATTTAAAAAACTGCGAATAAATTATTAATAATTTTTATCTGGCCGATCCAGATGATTTTCAAAATAAATTTATAATTAACTGTCTAAAAAACAAAATTGTAGGTAAGGCGAAAAACGATATTTCGACTTACGTAATAAATACATGGCAAGACCTAAGAACGGCGCTCTTGGCCACTTATTAACACATCCCCACAATCAAAAGTATGGCGGCACGCAGTGCGGACGTGTGCTAACCACATCCCAATAACCCATGTAAACATTGCAAACTGGTTGCTAAGACCGACCCAATGTGTATTTCGTGTGGCACCAAAATACACCCTGGATGCATTAAACGCTTGAAAGGTGTAGTACAAATAGACAATAAGACAATAAACTGTTGTGAAACTGTGGAGGCCATTGAAGACCCACACAACAGCTCAAATAGTAGTAGTGACAGTGGCAATACAATCATTGAGTGTGGACTCGAGGAAGTGCAAAGCGACAGTTACGTAAGTACATAGAGATAAAATACCTGAAGGAGATCTGTAAGCAGAAAGATGCTCTAATCCATAATCAAAATATCACCATAACCTCGCTAAAACAGCAAATCGAACTACTGGATCGACTACAAAACGAGAGGATGCCATCGCCACCTACCAAGCAGAGAATAAAATACACGGACTCGATACCAACTATAGTAGAGTCAGGCCCATCAACTGAAAGTGCAGAAACTAGCCATGCTAGATATAGCGACGCCGCACATTCAAATAAAAACCCGCAAGACCGTTCCCGGCCGTCGAATAAAAAAATATCGAACAAGGAAACAAGAACTGAGACCACAAAAAGAATCAACACCTATACACAAAACAGTGAAAACCCGAAGAATATAAATACAGCAAATAAACACTGGGAAGCAGCAGATAATGCAAATGACACATACAAGGTGAAGGACCACACACTACAATTCCAGAAAAATAATAATACCACAACGTTTGGTAATAATAGAAACTTGAGCGATGTTGTCTACAGAGAACAAAAGACTGATTGGTATCATGTGGGCAAATTCAAACACGAATATGACGAGAAGCAACTGCTGAATTTATTAAAAGCGAAGTTCCCCAACATATTGCCTATCATAGAAACCATCGAAAGAGAAGATCGTCGCTCATCTAACAAATATAAATGTTTCAAAATAGGCATACCCGAAGACGCGAACGTAGACGTGAAAAACCCTGATATATGGCCAGAAGGAATAGCAGTAAGTACCTTTAAGTTTTTTCGTAAACAAGGAAACGAAAACAACTACCCACGAAAACTCAACAACCAGCGTAAGCCAAATTACGAGAGACCCCGTAGGGACTAGTGAGATCACTGAGAAAATAAGAATAATACAACTAAACGCCAGGAGCATCAGACATAAAAAACTCAATATGGAGGTATTCACCAAAGAACAAAACTATCCTCATTTTATAAGCGTATGCGAGCACTGGCTCCAGGAGACTGAAATAAATATTTTTAATATTGCTAACTATGTTACCATTAATTATTATTGTAGGACGCAACAAGGGGGAGGTGGTGTGCTTATTCTAGCCCGATGCGATATAGAGGCGACATCTATTGAAGTTCCTGTGGAATCCAAAGAAGGAGTATATGAGTGTACGGCGCTTTCCTTTAAAATAGTGGGAGAGAGGGGTGTAATAGTATCGGTATACCATCCGCCAGATAGTGACTACGAAATATTCAGCGAAAAGGTAAATAATACGTTGAGACATATGCACACGAGGTTCAAACATATATTCTACTGTGGAGATTTCAACATAAATTTACTAGCAGACTCAAGGCAAAAAATACATTTCTTAGGAACATTATCATCCTACGGACTTAACCGAGTAACTAATCAGGGTACACGACAAAAAACTATAAATGTTCAACTATAATTGCTACAACGCATCAATCGAGTTTTCAGACCATGCCGTAGTGGTTCTAGATATTGCATTATATAGCCAGTTACCTCAATCGACAATCACAATAAAAAGATGAAACTTCTCGGAAGAAAATAAATTGAACTTCCGTAATTACCTAAGTACGGAAGACTGGCAAGAAGTATTAATGACCGAAGATATTAATGATAAATATAATGTGTTCATAGACCTATTCAAATATTACTTCGAACTCGCATTTCCACTAAAAAGTTTTAAGCCGGCAAAGAAAAGAGAAAGTTGACGATGGATAACATCAGAGATTGTCAATATGTCCGAACAATTAAAGAAATTACACTGGCTCATTAAAATGACAGACGACCATAATCTTAAGATCAATTACAAGGAGTTAAAGAAGGTGTACAATACAAAGTTGGAAACTGCCAAAAAACAATTTAATGGAAACGCAATCACCAGAGCCAACAATGTCACAAAAGCAGCCTGGAAATTAATTAACACCAATATTAACACAAAAAAAAGGAAAGCACTAAAATCACACTTAATATAGATGATGAAGAAGTCACATGTCCAAAACGGATAGTCAATATACTAAACAAACACTTTATCGATGCAATACCGCATGGTACATACCCAGTAG
This sequence comes from Othius punctulatus, assembly GCA_951805005.1. Taxonomy (NCBI): domain Eukaryota; kingdom Metazoa; phylum Arthropoda; class Insecta; order Coleoptera; family Staphylinidae; genus Othius; species Othius punctulatus. The sequence goes on from OX638139.1 coordinate 80,405,343, forward strand.
AATCAGAAAATACGAAGTATGACCACAGTAAATTTGAACCCCCAACACTAAACTATGATGAAACGGTATCAATACTAAAATCTGTGGCAAACAAAAAATCTGTTGGCCCAGACAACATTCCTTGCTATATTATACAAGAGGTTGCTGATATACTGGCGATACCATTGAATAATGTTATAAACAACTCTTTCAGAACCGCCACGTACCCAGAACAACTAAAACTGGCCAGAGTCACCCCTATACACAAAAGAGACAAGAAAGATATATGTAATTACAGAAGCATAGCAAACTTATCTGTATTTGCCAAAGCGATAGACAAGGCGATGAATATTAAATTAATGGAGTTTTTGCAAGTCAACCAGCTCATATCAGACACCCCCCATGGATTTGTCCCCGGTAAAAATACAACCACCGCGATACATGAAGTAATAGATTTCATAACTGAACACATAGAGTCCAACAAAAAAGTTGGCGGTATCTATTATGATTTTTCAAAGGCGTTTGACACGGTGGAACACCACATACTTCTCAGGAAACTGAAGGAACATCACTTAGCAAACTCAGTCATACAATGGTTCGAATCGTACCTTAAAAACCGCACATAATATGTGGAACTTAGACAGAACACTGCCGATGGAATAGACGTTTACGCGTCAGAAAGGCGAACGATTACAATTGGACTACCGCAAGGTGGAATATTATCCCCATTACTCTTTATAATATATAGCAACAGGCTAGCCAAAACAATCGTAATACATCATAATGCCAAAATAACCCAATATGCAGACGACTCGACAGTATTAATGCAGAACGCAAATCAAGAGGATACCACAAAACTATGCAATACAGTTACACTTGCATTAGAGAAATGGTGCAACAAAAATAATCTACACCTAAATGCATCAAAATCCGCAGTAATGATGTTCTCTGCACAGACAAACTCTAACGAAAGTACTAGTATGTTAGTGAAAAGTTCAAAAAAATCAATCCCGGTAGTAGAACATACAAAGTATCTAGGCCTACAAATTGACAAGCACCTAAACTGGGAAAAACACATCGAATATTTAGAAACGAAACTAAATAAAGGACATTATGCTCTACTCAACCTGAAAAAATGCGTCGAAATAAACGTATTAATAATTTACTACAATGCCCACATAAAAAGTCATCTGGAATATGCCTTAACAGCATGGGGAAGCTCGATACATACTCAGAGACTCCTAATGAAGCAAAAAAAAAAGTGCGGCTAATAGCAAATTTACCTTGGCGAGATCACTGCAAACCGCATTTCATAAACCTCAGGATAATGACAATATTCTCCCTATATCTCAACAGGATGACAATATATATGTACGATAACCTGGGCAAGTTCCACACAAATAACTCGATAAGCGGAGTAAGCACACGCAACGCCTCCTCCCTTAGTATACCCAAGCACCGCACCGCCATCTATGAAAGAGGAGTGCACTACATGGGCATCAAAATATACAATAAACTCCCAAATGCAATGAAAGAATGCAAAAACAAGAATCAATTCAGAAATGCGGCGAAGGAATATTTCATGGAGAACCCCTATTATTCCTTAAATGAATTTTTGGATTAGAAGGATTGGGTTATATTGTAAATATGTGTTAGTATTATACATCGATTATACATCTATGTAAATTGTATTGACTATAAATGACTGTGATATGATTGTATCAAGTGACTATGAATAATGTTGTGTTATACTATAATCAAGAAAATGTAGCAGAATATGGGGACGCTCCAGAATAAATGTCCTCAAACTGCCCGACTATTGTAATGTTCTATGAATCGTAATACAATAAAGATTTTATTATTTTATTCTGATAAACGTGATTTGCAGACTTTGACCATCGAGCTTTGCGAACTCCATCAAAATAAATGGTCGCCAATCAAATTCTTCAATAAAATACCATCGAATTTGAACTTACAAATCGCTTATTGTAACAATAAATTCAATGCCGAAAAGGCGAGATATTCCATTGAAAATAGTTTATCTCTGGGCTTAAAATATTTCTTAAGAATCTAAATAAACCATTGGGCGATTATGTAACTACTCGTAATCCAAATACGTTGCGATAAGCACTGAATATTCTTGTAAACGACTTCCAAGTTACTGATAAATTAAAAAATGTTAATCAATCCAATTTTAATAGAAATCAGTTTAATAAATACAGCGTTTCACCTGCTGCTAAAAATAATCCGAAAATGTTTAATGTTTTCAAACCAGGGCCAGGGTTTGTTCCACAAAATAGGCCCACCCCAATGAGCGTTTCTACAAGAAACACTAGTGGTCCGAATAGGAATCCACAAAAATCATTTTATCCGAGACAAAATTACATTTCCGAAGAATGATATAATTTTAACGAAGGCACACCAGAATGCTTCGATGCCAACATAACAGCGGCGGGCCAGTCTGACTGTGATCCGCAAGAAACTAATAGTCAAGCCGATAATCAGTCAATTGATAATCATTTCAGACCCAATCACCGAAAACTATCAAATAACATAGAGTTATTGAATTTAGATTACTCGCGATCACAATTGCCTTATATTATAATTCCTTTTGAACACAAAACTTTAAAATGTTTACTTGATACGGGGTCAACAAAATCATTTATTTCCCCAGAAATCGCAAATAAATATTTCAAAAACTTAATAAAAGTTGACCCATTTGTTGTCACAACGGAGCATGGTACTAGCTCCGAAAGATTCAGCATTTCAGTGCCATGTCCAAAATTATTTAATTTAACGAACAGAAAAATTAAATTTTACTTATTTTCCTTTCATAATTATTTTGAATGTATTTTAAAAAACGTGTGACGTACCTGAAGGGCAGTCGGCGCGTTAGGCCGTGGAGCGAGTGGAGGGTCCCTTCGAAGTAGTGACGAGGGCCAGGCTCTCGGTGTCAGAGAGTGGGGGGGTTAAAAAAAAGGCTCCACGTAATTTTACCTCGTTGCTACTTCGTCGCAAGGGTGGCTCCACCCTACCTGCGTGGGTGGACGACAGACAGTCAGCGAAGTTCAGAAATCACGAACTGTCACAACGCTGACCGTTTGGCGCCAACACCACCAGGTTTAAATCTCGCAGTGAGAATAGAAAACTGTAAATGAGAAAACGCGGGGGGAACAAAAAATAACAGGTGTGAGTTTGTAGTGTAATATCGGCGTTTATTCACACACACAAGTGACGGACACCGTGTCCGCGCTCCTGAAAAAAATACCTCCGAACGCCACCCTTTCGCGCAGGGTTTACCCTATTCGGCCGAATAAAATAAGCTCCTAATCGCGCGATTGAAAGGGCCGAGGGAGCAACCTTTCTCGTACACAGCGCAAGACACGTACGACACGAAACACGTAGACGCAATTTACACAAAGAATAAACAGAAAAGTGGCTCAATCGAGCACACAAAAAAGAATTTATATATATTTGGATCTGGCCTGAGTTCCGGATGGTCTCGCCGGTGGCTGGGTTCAGCTCCGGGATGTCGGCGGTTCCCGTCGAGGACGCCTGGGCTTGGTCCGCGGCCTCCAGCCAAGAATGGTTTTGGCCGAGCTGTTTAGCCCGTAGCCAAACGCCTGGAAGCACATGGCCTTAATCAAAATGGCCGGACACGTGGCTTCACGAAGAGGAGAAGAAATAACTACTTACTCAGGTGTTATGAGCGTGTTCTCTGCCCCGTACTCGGTGCCTCAATCCCCCTCAAGGGTGGTTAGCTGAGAACCGTTGATTATTCCCGTAAACCGGATGGTGATATACCTTATCTGCAACGGTTCTTCTGGCACGATCTATACTGGGCACGAGTCAATTCAGTTCTGCCTCATGGCGGCGCTCCGCCGGCGAATTTTAAAAATCGCTCACGGGGAAACGCGTCACCACAACAAAAAAAATGCAAGCATGGTTGCCTACCGTGCAGGTCTATACGCCCGTTAATTATTACAGTGCAGTTTCGGCCAACGCTATTTTTGGACCGTTACAGATTAGACAACTTACAAAGTCTGAACGCGTTAATAGACTTAAGAAATAATAAATTAATCTTACAAAAAACCCACATCGACATAGAGTATCAAAAAACTAGCGATTACAATAATTGCATTAGTATTGAACCTCGCGTCGAAAAATTCGTAAAAGTACGAATAAAAAACATAAAAAACTGCGAAGCTGTGATTCCTTACACGAAAATTGAATCAGCAGAAATTCCCGAATGCCTGATCACTGTAAAAGATAATTTTGCATATTGTTCTATGTTAAACCCAACAGAGAACCACATTTCTATCATCGTTTCAGATTCATTAATGGCAATTCCCAAACACGATTTCCAATTAATGAAAAAATCACCACTTAACAATTTAAACAATGCTGCTACAAGCGAATTTAAATGTGACCTAAGTAAAGTCGATTTAGATCACACGAACCCCGAGGAAAAATCCTCAATTACAAAACTATTATACAAAAGAGGCAAAATTAAATTTCCTAATCTTAATTATAACGAAACAGACCAAAACAAAAATATTGAATACATGAAAAGTTTTAATGAAAACATGGACCCACAATCAATAATTGCAGAACCTGATCTAACTCCTGATACAGTACATTCTACATCAGAAAACCCCATCGCGGAAATTCCAATCCGTGAATCCTCACTAAACACAGGGAAAAATCAATTCATTTTCACCAGAGTAAACACAAGTCCAGTCCAATCTAAAGTAATAAGACTCTTTGACAATACAAAGCAAAGGATTATTACACAAATTACCGAAAATAATTATCAAGCTGACTTCATAACATTCTTAAAGGAGTATATAGTTCCAAAAGTAAATTACTACGTATATTTTGACGACGACGAGTTATACATACAATTTTCAAAAGTATTACAACAACATTTCGATAGCGCAAACTTTAACTTTCGCAAATGTACCAAACTTCTCAAAGATATCGAAGACCCCGACGAAAGTCACACACTTATCCAAAGTTATCATGAAGGTAAGACGAACCACCGGTATAGTCGAAACCGAACACAAACTAAGTACCAGATTTTATTTGCCCCACATGCTTGAAACCATCAGAAATTATATAAACAAATGCGAAATTTGTAAAATCGTAAAGTACGACAGAAAGCCCCTAAAATTGAAATTTAATATCACCCCGACACCTTCCAAACCATTCGAGATAATACACGTGGACGTACTTAGCTACGACAATTGTAAGTTTCTCACGGTAATAGATACATTTTCAAAATACGCGCAAGCATATCTATTAAAATCATTGCAAAGCATTGAAATTGTTGATAAATTTATTATTTTTCTTTCTCATCGCGTCTCCCCTGAAACAATAATATCTGATAACGGCGCAGAATTTAATAACAAATTATTTAAAGAATTTCTCGAACTTCATAAAATTAAGGTTCACTTCTGTAGCCCAGGTCACCCTGAGAGTAATGGACCAATTGAGAGATTCCATTCTACGATCCTAGAACACATGAATCTACTAAATAATCAACTCGAATTTAAGAAGGACTCCATTGAGTCAAAAATGCATTATTCTATCATCGCCTATAATAACTCAGCCCACTCTGTGACAAAATTAACCCCAATTGAAATAATTCACGGTCATATAAATTCAAGTTCATTAATAGATTTGAATTTGGAGCAAAATCGCAACTGGAACACCACATACTTCTCAGGAAACTGAAGGAACATCACTTAGCAAACTCAGTCATACAATGGTTCGAATCGTACCTTAAAAACCGCACATAATATGTGGAACTTAGACAGAACACTGCCGATGGAATAGACGTTTACGCGTCAGAAAGGCGAACGATTACAATTGGACTACCGCAAGGTGGAATATTATCCCCATTACTCTTTATAATATATAGCAACAGGCTAGCCAAAACAATCGTAATACATCATAATGCCAAAATAACCCATGTTATCAAATTACTGCCAAAACCATAAAGAGAAAACATCAAAATTATTCCAAATAATTAATCAGTCATTACTAAACAAAAAAGAGACTTTAATTAATAAATTAAATACGGAAAGAGAAAATTGTCCACAAATCCCAGACGTTGTGTATGTTAAAGACACATTGCGTTCAAAAACAAAAAATAAATATAGGAAAACAGGCGTAATAAAACCCGATCCTGTTAAGAAAACCTTTAAACCTAAAATTGATAAGCATAAGACGGGACGAAAGTATATTAAATTGCATTTAGGAAACATTAAAAGACCGACTTTAACGGACCAAACTGTTGCAGGACCTTCCTCATCACGGGAGGGCAATGCATAAAAGAGTTAAACGAAAACCCGGGAATTCTACCTATGAAACTAGGTACAGCAACGCTACAGCGCAAAACCCATACTATAATATACCATTGCGATGTGAGAGACCTAATCATGGAATAAGAACAACTAAAAGCACAATATACTATGCTAATTAATACGACCTCCAAAAATCCAAAATACCAACAGGAACTCTGTAATCTTCAAAAGGTTGCGAATTATACGCTTACCTTAATTCACGAAAAACTAACAATTTTCAATATACATACACGCCCTAAACGCGGACTAATCAATGGCCTAGGCTCGATTATTAGGCAAATCACCGGCAACCCTGATTATGAAGGCAGTAAACATTTCGAAACCCTATTAAATCACTTAATGCGAAACGAAAATAAAATCTCAGCTCAAATTAATAAGCAGTAATAACGAAATAATGAAAAAAATTAACGACACGAGTAAAACCATTGGACAAAATGTAATAATGTTGACCGATAGAATCAATCAAATTGCAGCCGCCTATCTGAAAATTACGAAGATTTTCTCTACGCTAAAGACCTCATAAACCAGATGATAAACTTATTTCAAGTAGTCCTGGAAATATTGCAAGATATTGAAAATTCGATTACCTTCTGCAAATTACACACCTTGCATCCTAGCATAATAAGCAGTTCAGAATTATTAAAAGAATTAATCAGAATTTCAACATATTATAAAGGCGAAATTCCATTTTCAATATCACTTGAAAACGTACATAATTTCGAAGCCTTAATAAAACCAAAATGTCTGTACAGAATGATAAAATTATATACTTTTTGCCTATACCACTAGTTGACAAAAAGATCTACGAACTATTTTATTTCTTATCAGTACCCTATAAAGACGTGAATACTGATTTGCCAACAACAAAATATGCCATTCAACACGAATCTGAGGTATTACCGTTGACCGACATTTGTGTATTGATTACCGATACGTACCAATATAATAGTAACCAAATACTGCTAAGAAATAATTCCGGTCAGAAAAATATATTATTGGAAAACTCGATCGACGAATGCTCGATTACGAAACTAAACATTGATGGAAATTTTGTAGAATATATTCCAGAAATCAATCAATACCTAGGAATCTTCGTCGAAGAAGAAACCATCAAAATAAGCTGCGACTCAGAATGGTCTACATTTAAGAAGAAAGGAATATTTCTATTCAAAGATACCTCATGCACGTTCGTCATAAAAAATCAATCACTAATTTTCAATGACGTCACCAGAGGACAACCGATACATCTAGAGCGACTGAACATCCCTCCAGTAACTCATCGGACCAACAATCTGCCCGAATTGAACTTTCAATTTCAATTGAACATTCAACTTTCCAAGCTCAGCTCTAACATCCAACCGATACCACCGATAACAGAAAATTAGAAATTGGAACACGCCCATCGCTGGAGCACGCTAATTTTATACGTTCTATTACTTGTTACAGGAAGTTTCCTTGCTTTCAAAATCATCAAAAGAAAAATAACGCCTGCCCCCGCACTACAGACAGTTTCGATTCCACTACAACCATCCGCAGGACCGATAAAATTCTAAAAAAATGGTCACCGGAGTTTCCCTCTGGGATGGGAGGAATTATGTTACCAACGACCCCGCTCAAATTAATGCTGACTTCGCCGGCAAGCCACGAGCATGCGACTTGCGACGCTCTTCATCAGCGGTTTTCTTATCTACTAACTCAGCACTTGTGTGCATTTAGAATAACAAGAAAACTAACAAAGGCACTCTATCGCCAACCACGAACATGTAAACAACGATTTAATAAATAATAAGTCTTTTTAAAAACTCCCTTGAGTTAACCCGAAACGTAATTTAGATTCAATAGGGTAGTACTTCGAAGGTTTCTAAACATTGGTAACTATATCTTGAATAATTTTTTTTACAACAACACTTGCATTACTTTATAACCACACCCTGTATATCACGGCACTAACATAAATTACAACAATGAGGGTAAGAACCACGATCGGTCGGGATAGATGGTCTAATACGACGCCGACGCCTCAAACCAACCGATTCCCTCCGAGCCAGATATACAGCTGCGGTAACTAAATTGTGACGCTCCTAAATAGCTCGCGAATGTCGGCGAGTGGGTGAGTTATATAACGGCTCCACACAATTTTAACCCTCACGACTCCTCCGGTCCTTGAAGAGGCCCTTAAAAGAAATATTGACGGCGGAGTGGGGGAAGACAGATACTAAAACTGCAAAACCCGAGTCTGCACCCACGCAGGCCCACAATGTGACCAATTAAACTATTAATATTTTAAGGCTTGGCCAAGTTCTTAGAATATTCCTACAAATACTTAAGCGCCCTAGATTTCCTGCAAGATAACTGTACAGAAAGCAGTGTGGGAACGGGCTAGATTAGAAATAAAAAACAATATACTACATGGAATTTTGATATGAGGTACGTTTTATTCTCGTCCGACTAACTTGTCGCAAGGGCGCCCCGAATGAATGGCTCCCTTTATCTAACTACGCTAATTTGGCCAAATCACCGCACACGTCCCGCAAGTAACGTAGCGAACCCAGAAAACAATCCTTTTACAATGTGGCGTTCCTTCGAACCACCCAAACGGTTTTGAGTAATTTAAAAAATAATCAGAGGTTCTATGAAAACAGTCGATGGCAACTTTTCAAATTGACACCCTGTATGCAGATCACTGCATATATGAAAACCATTTTATAAACAAAGAAAACCTTTCCATTCTCGACTCAGGTAATAAAGGACGAAGACTGGATGGCCTACTTGGAAGTTTTTGTGATTTGAAAAACAACAGAGAAGTTTGTAAACGAAAACATTTATTTTGGAAATACCCCGGTATTTAAACGGATAAAATTGAAAGTGACTACGGTTAACTAGTCTTAGAAACGCTAATGAGATAATAATTATGCACCTGTATTTATACGATATACAGTCTGTTTGATTTATTGTGACAGAGCAAGTGTCTCGGTTATTAGTATAGATAAAAAAATAAGTGAAAGAAAAAGTTATAGTACTTTTTGTCGCCTATATTATCCTAATGTCAAAAGAATAATTTAGAATCACATAAAGACGGGAAAGCTATAAACATCATTTTATTAAATAGAACACCCTATATATTTTGGTTATTTCTAAAAGGCAATAAAATTATCTTTATGATAATACCACATAAGTACCCCTTTATTATATAAAGAACGCGACAATTGCTAATAAATAAAATTTATTCAGTCATAAACGTGACCGATGCCGACCGATTTCAGAAGAACCATACGGTATGAACAGTACTTACTGCCGAGAGAACGGAGCATATCGGAACAGAAAAATCCTTCTCGCACGGGCACTGTCAAAACAAATTCGATTCACTGTACATCTTACATCACAGATATCTACAAAATTGTATTTTGTGGATAGGTACTCACAGATGCCTGTACAGTTTTCGGGCATTAAATGTTTTGCCCATAGTTGTAACAATTTTCCGTTACGCGATTTAATCCACTTTTCGACACACTCATACAGGTCCTCTGATAATAAAATATAATATTGTGTAAATCCTCTTTATTTACGCAGCAATTTAAATAATATAAAATCCACTCGCATAAACACTGACTCTAAAATTTAATAATACAACAAGCATTCCTCGCACAGCCACAAATTTAATCATTCAGTAAATGAATGGTAGAAACCTTCACACTGTTGTCGAAGAACGAACGCTTTCACTCATAGATCAGTAATACTTTACAACAAACCCTTAAAGTAAAAGTGTATTTCGGGGACAAGCTCGCACTGCCCATGCTTCCCCATAAACAGCGCATTTGGCGCGAACACCGTATTAGTTGCAAAAGGGACATTTTTGCGCTAATCTCGGCTGTGGAATTTACAAAATTTTCGTCAATGGATCCTAGTACGTAATTAACCAATTTTTGCGCTTTACTGTTTCTATTAAGCGGAATATTATCCTAATTAAACGATATAATTTGCTGTTAGTTCCATGGTTTGCTTTCCGTCCCTTGAAATTTGGCCCAAATATGTGGCTGTCCCGATTAACCGGCAACCCAATTAAGCGGAATTGACTGTAGATACAGTCTATTCGATAAAAAATGCCCAAGACTAAGCGACTTCATTTGTTATTTAATCATCAACTAACCATATACCGCTACATTTTTTTTACTCTGAACATAGTCAATATAACACATGTCAACAATTTGCGAGTATTAGGCATGCAATCAATTATACCATAAACCTGTCAAAAAATATATTAACCTAGCTGTTATTTAAGATCATTCCAGTAAAATCAAGTCATTTTTGTGAAATTAATTTTATACCATGCAAATCAGAGCATAAGTAACGTGTGTGACGTTTTTCAGTCATTTATCTCGATAGCCCAATTCCATCAATGGGAGTAATTTTTAACATTATTTCAAAATTTAACAACCACGGATGCGTTGAGTATAAACACCACAAACGAATTAGAACAAACAATTAATCAGGTAACAGGAACAGGTAAGTAATTATTTTATTAGGAATAATAGGAATAGGAACGTTATATTAATAAATATTCGAAATGGCCACCTTCACGTTCTAGACAATATGAGTAGTTAAGCTGTGAGGGTTCTAACGCACCCCCGCAGAGATTTCGATTAAATATTAATTTACGCTTTTAATTAATCACAGGATAACAATAGGATAATTACAGCTTAATCGGCGATCCGCGATTGTAATTGGCAGTCTAATCACCGCGGGGATAATTGTGGACATGGGTGCAAGAAAAGCGTAAGTCAAAAAAAAAGAGTGTCGAGAAAAACGAGTTTAAAGATTCAAAACTTAATAAAAGTTGTAATATAGCAATAATTGCTATATTTTATTTTTATAATCTATACATTTTGCTATGAACAGTAGCTATATAGCTACTCAATTACAGGTCGAATGGATGCTATAAATCACGATACTTACAGCAATTTCAACAATAGGGGCCGCCGGACAATCGCGTGCCGCCGCCCCCCAACTCTATTACAAATGGGCCCCGCGCCGGCCGTTCTGTCATCGAGGCGACGGCCACCTTGAACGAACCATACAAGACAAACACGTATGTAATGCGATCTTTACTACGGCCGGAAGTCATAAATCAAACTTCAGGCGTCATAAACATGTCAATTTTAACATTATGAGAGCCATAAATCAACTGAACCAGCTGGTAATGACAAACACGTATGTAATGCGATCCGCACTACGAGCGGAAGCCATAAATCATACTCCAGACATTATAAACATGTCAATTTTAATAAAATTATGAGGGTCTTCAATCAGCCGAACCATCTGGCCGCCAGACGGGCACTACACCGGACCAGGGGCATAAAAGCCCCGGGTGAGGCAACCTGGGAAACCATCTGCCCCTCAGACGCAACAGAAATCAAACGAGTCACTCCGCACATCATGAACATGGCAATTTTAACATTAAGAGGGTCATAAATCAAATGGGGCATGAAAAATAAAGAAGGGCGGATGTAGGCTGGCAATTTAAGCATTAACTATCTGACAAATATGCACGTACGGCAATTAAATTGTTTGGAGCTGATGTAACACATGGTCCGCAGGCAGGTATTTTCCTCTCAGTTATACACTTGCGATCTAACATCCCCACTCTAGCGACGACTATTTAAATGCATTGCTCCGAGCCAAGACCTCATTCCGGTTTACACCGAGCACTGTCGAAGTCCACAGCTATAACTCTCCCTTCAAGTTTCATTTTGTGAATTACCCTATGTGCCATCACAGATCTCCAAGTGAGTGTTATTAGTGTTTTTGATAGCGAGTATTGATCAGGTAAGCTAATAAAAAAAAAATATATATATATTAGCGTGAACCATAATTTTAAAATAAATAATTAATAAATGCGTCATGGCATTATCAATATATCTCTATCCTAGATTGAAAGCATGGTCACTGAAGGGAACTTGAATGGGCTTACAAGCGCCATCACCAAGTTGCAGTCAAGGCGAGGCTTATCCGAGGAGGTGGAAGAGCGAGACTCCTCGCCGCCGTAGAATACGTAGACATCAAGTCGGCGTTCGCAGGGCGGGTGCGTACGGGAACCTACCTCAACCGGACTCACAAAGACCCCATCAACTTTCTGGAGGATTGCGGCCCCAGGGTCGCAACGAGGACCTGGGACGCTCTGGTCAAGGAACCTTCCTAAAAATTAACACCACATTCTGTGGATAGTTCACCAATATGTCGGGCGATGATTGGGTCTTGGAGTACAAGCATTTCAACACCAAGAATGTGGTGGTTAGTTTAGATACGGACTTGGCAGTGGTTCATGCTCCACGTTATGGGCCGCTATTGGAGCAGCCGGAAGAATTTCAGGTTTGTACACCCGCTAAATGTAATTTCATTTTCTCTAATATATCTATGTTTATTATAGGAACGTAACTCTGGCTGAACCCTTGCACGCGTGATAAGCCTCAATGTGAATACCAACAAATATACGCCGCTGCTGGGATCCTCGTACATTGAGCTGCCGCCTCAGATAATGCTCAGATAAAGACATGCCTACGTCAATGAACGAAACAGCGATGACGCTTGCTTCCTTGGGAGGTCACCTCAGCGCTACATCCTGCCGGCAGAGATACCGAGGGGATGTCGTCCACTGATCTGTATATTAACTAGATTGGGCTTAAGCGGTTGAGGGCGTTCCCAATTGAGCGCCGCCATCTTGGCAAAAGTTGCGGTTTTGTGACTATTTAGTATGGCCGCGATTTCTCAGATGTAGCAGTTTTGTCAGACGGTATTTTAAAAATATGATGTTCGAGTGCATGTTTTGCGGGAAGAAATCCGATTCATCGGGAAAATTGTCGCTGCATAAGTAAGTACAACGAAATAATCTGAAATAACTGTCCTTCTGTCTGAAATAAATAAACATAACCTATGTTTCTTCTTCTTCTTCCGATATTTTTTTGGCCTAGGCACTAAGCACTGTTGGCCAGTCACAGCTGCTGGTGGTATCGACTTGCTTAGTCTTGAGGAGGTTAGAGTAGCAGAATGTAGGTTTGACAATCACAGAGGCATGGACTTACTGTAAGAGTTAAATTTTGGTATTAGTAGATGAGAGAAATTCACATAGAAGAGAGTAAGAGTCAGGCGAAAGTGCACATAAAATAGAGGAGATGCAGAGCGGGGCGGGGTATCCCAAGGAAGTAAGAGCAAAGTAAAGGTGTGAACAATTGGTTTGAAAGTTGTTGCAATTGAAACAAATGTGGTTTATGTCACCAAAGCATCTACACGAACAAAAAGGAGAAGGCCTATTTTGAACAGGTGGGCTGGCGATGAGTTGTGGGCTGTCCTCATTCTGACCAGCGAGGTAACAAATCTTCTCCCGAGATATTTAATATTATAGAACCATGGTTTAATAGGAATTAAGGGTTGGAGAGGAAAGTATTTGAGATACTTTATCTCAAATAAAGCGGAGGAAGTTGACCAAGAAAATTGCCATTTACGCCTCATGCTTGCTTTCAATGCCTTAAAGAAATCATGGTAAGGAGATGAGTAGGATGAAATGGGGGCTAGGGCAACAGATTTTGCGGCTAGGTCAGCAGATTCATTGACTTTGATGCCAATGTGGCTGGGGATCCAGCAAAAATGGATGGAGAATCCTAGAGAGGAGAGACAGTGATATGTATTTCTCGAATTCACTGCGAGAATGGAGGATTTTTGATTCATGCCTGTGAATTCTAGGGATTGGAGGGCGCTCATAGAGTCTGAGAAGATAACTGAACGTTTGAGGTTGAAATGCTGGATTTGTGCGAGACATTCGAGGATTTCTGTGAGTTCTGCCTTATGGATTGAAGACGAATAGGATATTCTAAATCCGTTCGTGATTGGGGGGTTTTGGATGAAAATGCCACATGAACTATAGGAGGGATTGGAAGAAGATGATCCATCAGTGTAGCAAAGGGAATAATTTTGCCACTGTTTGAGGGCTTGAGAAAGGAAGATAGAATTGTTTATGTGTCCTGGGAGGGAAAAGAAAGATTTGTTAAAACCTAGAGAGTAAGTAATTTTAAGTGGTAAAAAATGGATGAAACAAGGGAGGCGGGTGCTTTTCTGTACACTAAAAGCAGACATTCCGTGAAAGCAGCAACTAGGGGAGAATGGGACTTTCTAGATTGATAGGATGCTTTTTCAAGATGTTTGAGAGAGTTAATGATATAAATGTTGTTGAACGCAATACATTTTAAGAGGTATTTTTATCTTGGAAAAGAAACTCTAAGAGAGATAGGGGGGACACAGCACTCTACCTCAAGGGCTTTGGAGGGGGACAATCTCATTACACCTAGAACAGGACGGAGGCAGGAGTGTTTGTCTATGATGGAGGAGTGCTGTTTGCTTAAAGGGCACATAATGAGAAGGCCGTATTCAATACGAGATCGGATGAGGGATTTGTAGAGACGGAGAAAGATTTTAGGGTCGGTTCCCCACCAAACATGGGAGAGCGACCTTAGAATGTGTAGGGTTTTGAGAACCGAGGAACTGAAGGATTTTATATGGTGACTCTAGCAGAACTTGGCGTCAAAAGGGAGACCGAGGTATTTAATGACGTTTACCCTCGGGATGGGGGTATGATTGTAGATTAATTGATAATTGACTGTGATTTTTATTTTTGTGAATATAATATTTTGAGACTTTTGGGAGGATAGGGAGAGGTCGTGCGGGTGAAACCAATCATCCAGCTCCATAAGAGCCCCATTGAGACGATTATATAGGGACTAAATGTTACTGGCGGAGCAGTAAAAGGTGATGTCATCAGCGTATTGGAGGATGGAACAATAAGGCCTTAGGAGATGGTCTAAGTCACGGGTGTAGAGGATATAAAGGAGGGGGCTTAAGATGGAACCTTGAGGAAGGCCTATGAAGGAGCTTCGAGGGTTATTTAGAACGGAATCTTGTCTCAGATATAAAATTTTGATTACTGATGATATTGGAGGGGATATCAAGGGAGAGTAGTTAGAGTAGGTAGAGTAGTATCTATTAAGATGGAGGGGATAACTGAATCAAATGCTGCGGAAATATCTAAAAAGACAGCAACGGTGGAGGATCGGAAGAGCAAGGCCGAATGGAGGAGAGTTTGGTCAAATTATCGAGCGTTCCCTTCCCCTTTCTAAAGCTGAACTGGGATGGAGGATATATATTATTATTCTCCGCCCACCAATCAAGTCTGCACTTGAAATGTTCAAAGATTTTGCGAACGCAGGACGAGAGTCCAATTGGGGGGTAGCTGGATGGATCGTTGGGATTTTTACCGGGTTTTAGGATTGGGCAGATGATTTGTTCATTCCAGGATGGTGGGGAGATTCCAGAGAGCAAGAAGGTGTTGAAGAACTTAAGAAGGATACGTTTACCCGACAGAGGGAGATTCTGTAGCATGGAGTAAGAGATACTACTACTACTAATAATAATAATAATAATAAATTTATTCATTTAAGCCGCCCATACAGGCGGATATGTGTGTCAGGTACATTATAACAGTAATGTGTTACATATATTAAAAAACTACTTACTAAAGGACTTAACTATCGTTAAAATAATATGATTAAAATACACTACACTACTACATTACTAAATTAAACGATATTTTGCAGCATTTTCCAGGACGCACTACCCCTGTCGTGGAATATCCTAATAGAGTAGTACGTGTTTGTTAGGAAATGGGTCTTTATTTGAGTTTAAAAGTTTTTTTTCTATTTCTTATCTCTTTTATGCCTTCCGGCAACTGGTTAAAAACTTTGATACCCATGTAGTGCATCCCCCTCTGATACGCTGTGGTACGGTGTTTAGGTAGATACAGTTTGGAGGCGTTGCGTGTTTGCAGGTTGCTTACTTGTTGATTTGTTGCGAAGGCTTCCAGGTTGTCATATACATACAAGATCAGGTTGTAAAGGAAGAGAGAAAACAAGGTCGTGATTTTTAGTTGAGTAAATATCTCTTTACAGGATGCATCTCTAGGGGCTCCTTAAATCAGCCTTACTAGATTTTTTTGAGTTACAAAGAGTTCTTTCGCATGTACCGAATTGCCCCAGATGAGGATTCCGTATTGCAGATGGCTCTTGACATTAGCGTTATAGTATGTGATCAGGACGGCTCGGTTTGCCCATTTCCTCACGTTTATGGGCGTATAGTGGTGGGTATTAATTATTTTTTTAAGGTACAGTATATGTTCTTCCCATGTCAGTTGTGCATCTACCAGGATTCCAAGGAATTTCGTTACCATTACCACGGCAGTGACTTGACTGGGCACTTGACCAATATGCTGCTGGGACCAATATTATCCTTGATTAAAGCGAACTGTACCACCATTGACTTGTTTGGGTTGAGCTCTAGTTGATTGGCATGTTTGTGTTACTAACTCAACTGATTTTCCGGATACAATGAAGTTTGTATCGTCAGCATACTGTCCGAGCTTTATGTTGCTTGCCTCCAGATTATTGCATCTGTACAGGTCATTGCTATAGATAAGAAAAAAATGGCTGACAGTACGCCGTCCTGCGGAAGTCCGACAGTAATGAATCTTTGTTTTGATTTGAAACTGGCATTTTTTAATTTGTCGGTGTTTTGTTTAATATGCACGTATTGGGATCTATTCGTCAGGTACGAGGCAAACCAGGACTATACTGTGCCAGTCACCCCGTAAGTCTCCAGCTTCTTTAGTAACAGTTCGTGGCTAACAGTGTCAAATGCCTTACTGTAGTCAAATAATATACCAGCTACCTTCTTATTTTGGTCTAGTCCTAATATAAAGTGTATGGCCTCGTTTATAGCAGAGGTTGTATTTTTTCCGGGTCTAAAACCATGATGATAGTCCGCTATATAAGAGTTTGTCTCCAAGTATTCCAGTAATTTGCAATACATTGTTTTGTCTATTATTTTGGCAAAAATTGACAAGTTGGATATGGCCTGTAATTTTTGATATTGTATTTGAAGATTTTTTGTATATGGGGGTTACTCTGGCTATTTTGAGTGCATTTGGATACTCTCCCCTATTAAAAGACATGTTGATGACGTCTAATAATGGGGCAGCTATTTGCTCTGCAATAGTTCTTATTATGAAACCGGGAATCTCATCTGCTCGCGCTGATTTCTTTTTGGATACTGATTTGATTACTTTTACCAGCTATTCTTCAGATAATTCGGGGATTAGCATATGTGTGCTTGCGTTGGTAGTAGGTGCATTAGATGCGGATCTAGACCCTTTAGAAGTGCAAGCGGTAAAATGTTCGTTAAACAAGTTGGCTATTTGTTCCGGCTCCTTTATTTCTTTTTTGTTGATCAATAATGTTATCGGATTTTTGTCTGACTTCGCGTTTTGATTTAAATTTGTTTTTATTAGACTCCAAGTGGCTTTAGTTATATTACCTGAATTTACTAAAGACTGCGTTGTGTGATTCCGTTTTGCCATATCAAATAATTTGTTATATGATTTCTTTTCGTTACTATAAAGCATTCTTATATTTATATCATTTGTATTCTTGGATAGCCAATCATCATAATCATAATGTCCGTTGTTATCCATGCGCTCGTTGATTTTATGGATTTGTATTGTGCGATTTTTTCAGGAAGAGCTAGGTTAATGTAATATTTGATGATCTTTATGAAGTGTTCGTATTTTTCATTTACATCATTTGCTTGGAACACCTCGTTCCAATTCTCTTGTTTGATAAGATCCATAAAGTATTTTTTCTTATCCTCCGAGTAGCATCGATATTTTATTGAATTTTTTAAGGGTTTTAAATCGTCAGTCCGAATGTTTAATATGACTGAATCATGGTCAGAAAATGCTGTAAATACATTGTGACATTCTAACTATCTCATGAAATTGGTGAAAATGTTGTCGAGTAGGGCATTTTGCCTTGTGGCATTAAGATTTGTTTGCACAAGTCCGAATGATCTTATGAGATTTAGGAGTTTAGCTTTTTCTTTTCTTTTTTTTTAAGTTGTTATTATATTGGTCGTATCCTACTCCCTCTGGCCAGAAATCAGTTTGGTATGCCTCTTGTTTCAGTTCCATAGGAAGTCCTATTTGGAAGCTTCTGCTTCTGTAGTTGGTTTCAATTTCTTTTACTATGATCTCAGTTCTTTCCGTTTTGGTTTTGTGCACTATGTAGTCTGTAATGTCTTTTTCTGTAACTTCTTCTCTAACTCTGGTTATACACATCCAAATCTTCTTCTTTGCTTCTTCTTTGCCTTGGAAATTAGTCAGGTTTCCAGTTTTCAGTGCAGATCCTATATTCTTTCTCTGCCTTTGGTTTCTTTGTATATTGTGTGTGTCACTATTTGTCCTGTCTGTTCTCCGTCTTCTTGCTTGCGCCGAATGATCTGCTCTGTCACTCTGTGGGCTGTCCGTTTTTCTTATTAGATTTTTGTTTCCTATTAGTACTTGACTGTATTCTTTTCGTGTTTCTTGAGTGTTAGTTTGGTTGCTTACTTCATTTATCCGTTCGGGTTCTTTATTTATATTTCTCTCTAAATTTTTTTTTATTATTTCCTTGTACTGGCGTTTCTGCCTGTATGTTTTGGTTGTTTAATTTAGAGAATCTTGTATTTACCTTGGGAGATTTGTTTACCATCTTTTCACTCTCGTCGCTTCCTTTGTTTGTTTTGGTTGTGTTTTTTGTCAGTTTGATACTTTTTATTTCGTTAAGGGGGAACGCACCTACTCATTTCTTATGGAGTTTTTAACGATTTTTCATGAGACATTGAGCGACAATGAGGCTCGATTTAATAAATTAAAAATATCCATGACCAACCTGAAGTGTCTGAGAAGTTCCCTATTGAAGCCGATTTTTGAAAAAAATATTTTTTGGCATGAAAAAAAAATGTTGAAAATTGTGAATTATTAACTGTATTTCTACATGCTATTTCAACGTTTCAAACTATTAAATTAACAAAAACGCTCTATAGGAAACACCGCAGATCTATTATCTACAAATACATATAATTAACAGCAAAATTGACAATGCCATTTTCCTGTAATATCTCATGAAAAACCTCGGTAATTTAGGTCGCGTTACTAGGCATTCGGTAGACGCGCCTACAATTGTCCCTCTCGCACGGTTCGCACTACAATCGACAACGATCGGCTCTTGAACATCCTTACCTCGAACTTTCATTACAATGTTATGGGCTGGCAGCGGTACTATTGCGGTTAAACATTTTTTGTGACATTGCTGAAATCATATAGCATATAGTGTAGGGATATTCGGATGTAACCGGATATACTTGTATACTGAAACTAATAAAAAATCGGATAAGGACTGCGCATGACTGTACAATATATTACTTATAATAATAATTAAGTAAGAAAATAATTACTCTACTAAAGATTGGGAGTTATACTAGTTGCCATTCGAAACTACTACACAAATTAATATATCTTATGTGATATTAGCGAAGTAATTGTTTTTATAGTTTAATTTAATTTATAAATAATAAAAATATATCGCGATATTAACGCTACCACCATTAAAACAAATGTTAATAAATCTATTTCAGCGATCATTTTCTTTTTAGAAATCTCTACTAAATTCTAAAACAAATTAGCATATCATAAATTTAAGTTACTTGTTTGTTTTATAATTATTATTAACTCATATTTCTGAAAATTATAATTATTATTTATTGAAAATAATTATATGTAAAAACCAATTTCATACGGTAAAAAAATGCAATTTAAAATAATTATTTCAACAAAGAGTTATTATAGATGTATATATGTGTAAGATTACTTTATTAAAATAATTCATTATGATGGAATATTAATCAAATTTTAGAGAAATGATTAAAACACATAACTATGCTGCAGTTAACACTTATATATTATTTTATCTTAACTTATTTGATTTATTTAGTGAAATCGTAATAAAAATAATTTATTTAATTATGTTATATATTATATTTGTTTAAAAAAATGCAGAAAATACTTAATGCTATAAGGTATAATAGTGTGTATAAAAGTGTTCTAAAACAATATACACATTGAACCTCATTTAAAATCGGCATAGCTCTAAATTATTTACAAAAAAAATACGAAAACGAAGAAGTAACATTTTATTATTAAAATCTATATTATGTACAATATTTCCAAAAACAGTTTTACATTAATTACAATATACTGAAACACTGTGATTTGTCCATTACATAGCTTTATACTCGATTTTTAATAGTTCTGGCAAGTACTGCATAAAATAAAAGTCTTTTAATTTAGCGTGCATATGTTCTTTAAAGAAATCACGGTTTCTGCAAATTTTCTGAAACAAAATTCCTTTCGGAGTCCAAACTACAAAGTAACAAAACAGTTTTTCAGTTATATGTAACTGTCCCTGAACTTGATAGTAGTAGTTGTGCTGAGTTTTCAGCATCAATTTACCATCTTTTAAAATCGCAAAATTAATAATTTTTTCATTAATTGCCTCAGAAGGAGTTAAATTTCTTGCATTGTAAGGACATTTTATTTCAACTATACTGTCTTCCTCTATTAATCCATCCGGGGTTGCTCCCAAATAAAAATCATTTATGTGAATGTATAGTCCGCAACGTTTGATTTTTTTTCCAATGAAATTTTCAAATTCGTGTCGAGCAATGGGTTCATTATCAATTCCATATTGCGTACTTTTCGCATAAAAATTATTACCGAGGAGCGATTTTATTGTATTTTGTCTATTTGTATTTTTGCGTAATTTGCAAATTTTTCCAAATGATGACGCAGTGATCCGTTTTCTTCGTTCCTCAATCCATAACGCGCAGGCTGATTGGTCTGTTGTAGAACTACATATTTTTAAAATGTCGTCTTTATTTTTGGATAATTTTTCCAAAAACTGCGCCTGCCTGTCCTTCAGTTCATCTGCACTTATATCTACAAGTTGCACATTTGGACCATAGTCTTCATCGGCTTCCACTGTGCGATTATTTAATTTCCTTCTGCAATCCCGCTTTGCTTTTTCAGAAAATAATCTTCTTCTGCTTACAGCTTGTTGCTTTCTCATTTCAAATTTTTGCATGATTATTCCTGGACTTTTGTTATTCATTGTGTGGTGTAACGATGAATGGAAACGTCCACCCGAATTTAGTGATAGTGCTGCTGCATGACATCTCATTTCATAGGCGCCCCGCTTGGAGTAATTTATTCTCTTTCCTCCAATAAACTTCGCTAACACGGAATTATAATTTTCAGCATTATTATTTGTCATATTTTTAATAAGACTGGAGCTATGATAAATTAGTCTATTGACACAAACCATAATGTCGTTGTATAACCCACAACTTTTCATATCTGGAACCATATTCTTTTCGTGCTCTTTTTGACTTCTACAAAAATATTTATCACACTTTTGATGGTCTCCAAATACATGATTTAAACTATTATGTATATATTTTTTTAAATTAAATATTTTTTGATCTATGGATATATCTTCCCTCCTTCTATATTTAATAGCGCAATCAACAGCAACCCGAAGCCTTTGAATATTGTTTTTAAGCAATTGACGCAGGTACAAGGTTACCTCTGTACCTCTTGAGCTAAACCTTTTTTGGGCCAACTCTCTCAGTTTAGTACAATAATTTCTAAGTAAGTGATTAGAACATTCAATTTTTTGAACACTGAGGTCACCGTAAGGTCTTGCTGTTAGCAATTTTTTATGAACGCTGCTGTCACCATCACCTACTAAATAAGCAAATTTTATGCCATGCATTGACATACTTTCTCTAAACCCCTCAACAATAATGTCACTCTCCATCGCTGTGGAAGTGCCTTTCCAATTTTTGAAACAGATATGGGTTTTTCCATTTCCCAAATTGCACATCGCACAAAATTTGTTCCGGACACCCAAAAACAAAATTTTACCAGTTTTTTGTCCTACAATACAAGCAGCTCCAGAGTTTGCATTGTAATTTGTACGGTAGGATCTCTTACACCAGGCACCATCCGCAATTACTGTTATTAACGGAACGTTATTTTCATCCACATCCCCACATTCAACGGCCAATGCTGCTTCTTCGCGACCAGCTTTTGTCATAGACTCCCAAGATCCTTCCCGAATGAGTTCTTGTATGTTTTCTTCCATTTTCTTATATAATGTAATTGACATTGGGGGTACATTTAGTGAAGAACAAAATTCTTGTAGCTGTGAATAACCACATCCAATGCCAATTATACCTGATACAGCAGACCCATTAGTGTTCATTATATTTTCGTTCGTCTTTTCACTGTCAATGTTGTGCTCTACCTTGCAAATTTGGCATTTGAAAACAAATTGCGACAAAAGACCTCTTCTTATTTCTTTGATAATAATTATGTCTTTGAAATTACATGAGAAAAGGCCACAATGTTCAAAAGCTTGCATTTGTTCTACAAAATGCGCCACATTCATAATTCGGCGTCCTTCCAATTTCTCAATTCTCCTAAAATTATCAATGTTATTGAAAAATTGTTATTAAATTGTGAAATGTATTATTACCCATATAAATTGCTTGTTTCAGAATGACTCAGATCCTCCAACTGAATATTTCCTCCACAAACATTTTCTGATTCTGGCCGATCAAATGTTTGGTATTCAGAATTTTTATTTTTATTCTGTGCAGAACATTTTCTAAAAGTATAAATTACATTATAGAATGTTGGTCTAATTTTACCAATTTCATATCGGTTCAAAAAAATGAGATCCTATACTGTACCAGTCTATACCTTTTTTAATTGTAATTCAAGAAACGTAAAATGTATTTCAGATTAGTCTATTGTAATTTAGAAAGTGTAATTCAGATTAGTTAATTGTAATTCAGATAGCGTGAAATGTATTTCAGATAGCGTCAAATATATTTCAGAAAACGTAAAATGAATTTCATGAAAGTGATACTTTTTTAGTGTAGATGTGAAAATATTTCCACATCTAGAGAAGAAAATTAACACGTAAAATTAAATGGAAACATACATTCATTTCTATGGAAACGACTTTTCAAACATTAATTTCAGTAATTTGCATTGTGACTGTGACAGTTGATTTTGAATTAAATTGAACTTGAAAATTTTCAACTTGAAAGTACTGTAATATCTAATATTTTATAAACTGCAATATCGTAGAAAAAAATAGCATTTCTTACTCGAGATAAAATGCGTTTTTTTTTCTTAATTTGTGGACTTTCGCCACAAAAAAGGGTGTTTTCTGAATTACAATTGACTGATCTGTATTACATTTAATGCTTTCCGAATTACAATTGAAAAAGGTGTAAGTGAAAAGGGTTTTTTTTTTAAATAAATCTAAAATCGATTATTTAAACAAAAATCATCAGTCAGTTTTTACCAGGGTAAATGTGATTTAAATCAATTCATTTGCATCATGATATAAATTATTATAACAATATTTTTTTTTTATAAATCGGTTGATTTTGTTTTGTCACATTGAAGCGTGGTCAAATTTTGTAATCATGCGAAAAAAAGGGACCTGTTTTGGCATCCCATGAACAAGAATTGATGATTCAAAACCATTCCATGTACCATGTGATGGACAAAAAATGTGATGGACTCTATAGTTACATTATGTATTGAATTATTCACCTATTGGAATGCATAAACAGTGTTAAAGCAATGATTAATTTAAAAAAAATCAATTTTGATTTAAATCAATGATTTATATAAAAAAACAATTGATACACAAACCCTGGTTGTTAGTATTCAAAATGTAAATGGAAAAAATATATTTATAATATTACCTTATTTTCGCAAGCAATACTTTTCTGCTTCTTCTCCAAGAACACAGAGATAATTTGGATATCTTTCCCATATTCACTACACAATAAATCACAATTCTCAAGTAACACAATTCTGCAAATAGTGCGCCAGGGAGTTATGTAACTCGCCCATATGAAGGCTCCTCGATACACCATCGGACCACGTCAGCAGTTCACCTAACGCAGAGCATATGGCCTGCTAGCGAATATCCTTTGTGTGGGACACCCTGTACATACCGGGTGTATATTTCAAAACAAGCCAACTTTAAACATTAGAATGCAAGTTAACTTGATTTAAGAAAAAAAAAACACTTGATTGATTTTTCGAGGGGGAAATTTAAAAACAACTTTTTAAAGTCAAATAAATTTTGAGTGTCACCCCCTCCTCCATACCCATCGCCACTTTAAAATTTCAAATGGCACCGACACCTTACAATACCTCATTTTAAAGCTTTAAAAACCTAATCTAGAGGCGTGAAATTAAATATGTTCGTCCACACGTTTTGGAAAAAATATAAATCTGAAAAATTCCAAAACAATTACATTGAACGAAGTTCCTTTCTATGCAACAAAAAACATATATTTTCAGATATTTAAAATTCAAGTAACATGGTTTTTAACATCTACCTCGAAAGCTGATTCGACTTGTTTTTTTTTTGTTTCATTGAATACATAATACATTCGATACATTCGTTCGATATAATTTTTTTCCTAAAGTTATGGACAAAAATCTATTTTTATCACGCCTCTACATTTGTTCTTTTAAGCTTTAAAATGAGGTATCGCAAGGTGGTGGTGCCTTTTGAAACTTCAAAGAGGGGGTGGCTAGGCAGGAGTGGGTAATATCAGAGCCGAAAATCGAAAATAAGAATTGATTATTTAATTCACATTACTTAGTTATTAATTTAGTAAAGTCAGATTCCCCATCCGCCACAGTGTGCGCGCGATAATTCCTATGTAGGAAGGCGGCCGCCGCTTTATCCGTTTGTCGGTGAAATGCCGCCGCCTTCGAAGCCCCCCCACCCCAGATTTAGTAAAAAAAAGTAAGGCGGTATTTACCGAAAAATACGATGCCCTCCGAGTGTCATAGCTATTACAACATTCCCAATAAAGTGTAAACATAACGTCGCTCTAAGCGAATTATTATTCAACTGACTGACTATAGGATCTCTAAAGCAAGTAATTGATATGCATTGTGCACAAGTGAGGTAGAGATGAAAAATAGTATATTTTAAATTTTGTACTACGTCCGATGCACGTCCGGATGTGTTGGAAACATTATTCAATAATTGAAAAGTCGCCAGCAAAAATAAAGTGCGTTCCCCCTTAATCATTTGGAGGTTCATTGCAGTAAGTTGGTTGATTTTATTTTCCAGGGGTTTGATTATTAACGGTAGCATTTCCCTAAATGCTTCTTTTATAATGAGTTTTATGTATTTTCCGTTCTTTTTTTCCATTGTCTTTTCAAATTCGCCTATCGCATTTGAGGTTATCGGTTTGAGGTTATCGGTTGTTGTGCATTCGCAGTCCATATTTTAAGCTCACCTGAGTCTCTTAGTTTTACGAAACTATTCTCCGTCATTTTTATGCACTGTAGATGGTAAAAGGTAAGGCATTTTATATTCGTGCACTGTATATTGTCTCTCAGTCTCTTTGCAACGTCCACATGGCGCCATATTTCTAGATGTGTCCATACGGTCTATGCCCGGGCTAGAATCTTTGCGGGCTTTAAGAATGGAATTTAATTCGGCATAAGTGAAATTGGAGGAAAGGAAAGAAGAAGGTTGGGGATTAATAAACTGGCATTTATTGAGGCGTTTAACGAAGGGGGGTGGGGGGTGAGATTGGTGAAAAACGTGTTCAAGCAGTCAGGATTACTACAAGCAGGCGAAATTGGGGTGAAAGATTTTCTAAAAATTTTGATAGTTGACCAGACTTCTGAGATAGTGGTAGTCCCGGACTACCCCATCTGGACTGTCTTTTCTTCAGATTGATTTTTTTTTTTGAGAGGGCCAGTACAGTAGTAAGTCCTTGAAGCTTCCTGACGGGAAACCTTAACTTTGGTGCAGTCACTGTCCCACCAGGGGCCGTATGTATAATTTCGGGAGGGGGAGCATTGGGGGATAAAACGGTCACCGGCATTGTTAAGAAGACGTATAAAGGAGAAATAAGAGATATGGTCAGATAGAGCGCTGTCAACCCCGGATGCATAATCAGACCATTTAGCGAGCTGGAAATTATGGATTGGTTGTGTGCAAAAGGCGGGGGGAGGAAGGCGGTTGAGCCAAATGACTATGAGTAATAACTGGAAAGTGATCACTTCCATAGGTATCAGAGAGGGTAAAGTATTCGGAAATTACACCGAGAGGGGCAGAAACTAATGAAAGATCAATGATACTCTTGGGAGAGTTGAGGGGATTAAGGCGAGTGGGATTTTCGTCATTCAGGACTACCAGGCTATGGGATTCTATGATGTCCGCAAGAATAAGGCCAAACGGCCGAGTGTGAATTATTGATTAAATTCGAGCTAGCAGTTGAAATCAACTTGGAGAGAACATAAGGGCCTAATGATTAAAGGAAGGACCAGGCATCCTTGGATAAGAAGACAGAGGGGGTGATGTAGCCTGAAATCAGGATGAAGGGGCCGAGGTCCAGGGCAATAAATTGGGCGGAATCAGGAATAGAAGGAGAGTTGTGTAAAGGGGATAGAAGATTTGATTCGGGTGGGATTCCACCCCAACCATCATCACGGGGGAAGGATATTGTGATGTAACCTTTCATTTTTAGGGTGGTGTCAGGGGGTTTCCAGGTTTCAGATAAGCAAATCATGTCCGGAATTAAGGTTTCGATAAGATTGGAGAGATTGCACTTGGAGTAAAAACTCCTAATATACCATTGTGCAATATTTATAACTATCTACGTCAGCGGATAGTAGAGTGTCGGAAGGTGTAGAGGGTCGCCGGGAGTTCAGGGATCCCAGGGGGATAGGGAAGATACAGCTTCTAAGAAGGAAGAGTAATCGGAGTTTGCGAAGCAGATTGTGGAATTGGGAGGGATCGCATTCCCACACCGAGCTGGAGGGAGAATCATTAAAATTAAAACAGAGTTTCTTGGGGAGCGGGAAGATTTTGGGATAAAGAATCTCTTGATGTTGACGACTAGTAATAGGGAGGTGGACCTGTGGAGGCAGAGCGCTTTTTGTTGCCTTTAGTAACAGAGAGGTAAGAAGATCTGCGGAGGAGAGTAGACAATAAAGGACTTAGTTTGCGAAGCAGATTGTGGAATTGGGAAGGATCGCATTTCCATACCGAGCTGGAGGGGGAATCATTAAAATTAAGACAGAGTTTCTTGGGGAGCGGGAAGATTTTGGGATAAAGAATCTCTTGATGTTGACGACTACTAATAGGGTTGATACCTGTGGAGGCAGAGCGCTTTTTGTTGCCTTTAGTGACGGAGAAGTAAGAAGAACTGCGGAGAGGAGTAGACAATATAGGACTTAGTGAAGCTTCGGTGGGGTTGGGCATTCTAGGGAAGTTTCTAGGGAAAAGAGATGAGAAGAAAGAAAAGTTTTCTATGTGTAAAGGGGAAGAGGGTTTAGACCAGGGGAATAGAAGGGCGGCTTATGGAAAAGATTTGTTATGGAGGGCCATATATTGCTTAATGTTTTTTTGACGAAGATATTCGGAACACATACGGTTTTTCAATGGGGTATCAGGTTCAGATGCTAGGTGTTCGCCTTCGCAATTGACACATTTGGTAAGAGTGGAAGTGCATTCAGGGAGAGTGCTCAATCGAGCCACATTTAGGACAGCGAGATTTTCCTTTACAATTGTTTTTAGTATGGCCAAATCTTAAACAATGATGGCATTGAGCTGAGTACAAAAGAGTCGGATGTTGGAGGGGACAATTGTCGATCTAATAGTGACTACTACCGAGTAAGTGTTAGTGAAGGACATGACTCCCTCACTAATCGCCCTTCTCTTGAGGCGTTTAACATCTGTGAATTTGATGGAATTAGAAATATTGAGATTATGAAGAATTTCCTCTTGTGTGAAGGATGGATCCACGTCTCGGGGGATTGCCTTCACGGTGATGGAATGCGAGGGGATATAAACCCTAAGGCCATGGTTCTTAAGCAGGGTGGAGTCAGAAAGAAATGTATTTGCGGCTGTTACAAGTTTGAATTGCGCACAGAATCTGTTTCTGCCTCGGCGGGAGGCTGTAATATATCCAGCTGATAAGAGGATTTTGCCCACAATCATAACATGAATAGAAGTAGGAGGCGACTGGGTATCTGAGGTTTTTTCGATGTAGATAGAAAATGGAGCTTTATCGGTGGCTCCAAAAATAAGGGTGGCGTGGAAGGGGCTTTGGAATCATCGGGGGGCGTCGCCCCCTGGGCCGGGAGGCATTATGCACTAGGGGGTGCCAATAGGAGAAATAACACGTTGTCAGTAATTAAGAGACAAAGAGCAAAGAGAAATAAGAGAAAGTAGACTCACACATGGACAGAGTGGAGGTCTCGGAGAGGGGACCAGTCGGTACGAATGTCTAGAGCCGAATCGTAACCGCTGCGCAACCCAACGACAAAGAATATACTAAAGAAAGAAAGGGCATGAGTGTGTTTATCGGATGAACCGTCTCAGCTGCGCCCACTACAGTGATGACCGTTAACTAATTGGGTTCGGAACTTGGATGGGGGAAATATCTGTACTACAGTTCTGAATTGTGTTGAAATTAATATTCTTGATCAAATTTGTAATTTGTTTAAAAAATTAAAAGACTAATTTTTTAAACAATTTACTAATTTCGTAAACCACTTTTTTTGTTTGAGGAGAATAGAAAGAGTGCAAGTGAATACACAATTAATTTATTTGCACATAGTGTACACAATAGAATAATAATACAAATTACATCTAATTACAAATCATAAACTAAACTTGACTACAATATGAATAAACTAATACCAATAATCCTTTTAAAGTAACACATGTTCCGATATTTATATATCATCAGTACGGCTTTACCTTAATATAAATCTAAGTTGACACAATAAATTAAAAAAATAATAATCAAATGTAAACCAACACACTGAACATTGAATATGACTAATTTAATAACAATATTATAATGGAAATGGAAGAACTTTATCTATTGCTGCACAATTTAGATTATTAAAGAAATTATAAATGCATTTAATAATGCAACGGTCATCCGTAGACACATGTTTTGAAAATGACAATTATCATTCATAAACAAACAATAAACAAATAGGAAAAAGATTTATTTCTACGATAAATTTATTTTACCATTCCTATATAATATCAAAACACAATTGTACAAATCAGACTAACTATAGTCGAAATCAGGAGAGATGTCCCATGATTCATTCTAAATGAATGTTTAATGCAGGAATAAATGCAAAATCGGTGTCGCTGTATTACCCTAAACCGCTGATGTAAAGTGAGAGAGTAAATGTCCAATACGTCTGGTGTACGTTTTAAATGAAACCCGTGAAAACGTATGTCTTCGTTAATTCATTGAATCTGTCAGTGTCACTGTTAACCCAACATATATTTCGTCTTACGTACTTATGCACCATGGAGGTAGGGGGGAGAGAATGTATGTGCAAGTTCATTGGTGCGGGGAGTGTCGCCGAGTGCGGCGGGGGAAATGTACCGGCGGCCATATTCGATATGGTCATTATTAATTTCATTATTATTAACTTTCATACCAATTTCAAATGAATATTACAAATAAAAGGTCCGCATTTTATTTTTTTATAAAGGCCGTTTTAGACGACGTTATTTTCTTGTACAAGAATATATTATAAAACATATTGTTGTGTGAAATGAACTACTAGTTCAAACATTCAAACAAGTAGCCTCAAATAAATAAATATTTTTGTTACTTGCCTAGACATTACTGATGAAAACTAGATAAAATCAAGCAATAAAATTAACATTCTACTTTTATAAAAATATTTTATTTAATTATTTTCAATAACCTTTAAAAAGAGTTAATTTATTACATGCTGCTCTACATTTTCTACATATTTATGTAGCTTTCAGTAATTTTGTAGGAACAGAGTGATTCCGCAATAAAGTATTATTTAAACCTGTTGTAGTTTCAAAACAATCTTCTGTAAAATGCTTTAAACATACTACACTTGCAGCAGATGGTTCCCACTTTTTACGATAAATAGCTTCGATCCATTTTGATCGTCTATTTGGTTCATTAGGAAACCTAAAAATACAATCTTTAAGTATAACTGTAAAAAAACTGTAAAGATATTGTTACATTGTATGTAGGTACTGCAATGCATCTACGTTGAATACATATTCACTTTTCCTAACATAGTGAACACTGCATTATCGTAGTTACACATGAAATGTGTTACGTTTTGTAGATATTTCTTCTGCTATTTGTTTTTTACTTTTATTACTAGCACAACTAGTACAACCAACAAATGCACAGCAATACAACATTGTGTTAAATCCACTTCTAGCCACTTACAAAATTAAATTGAGGGAATATAATAAAATTCAAATATGTCTAGGCAGTAGTGACAATAGTTAAGTTAACAAAATTACACCTTCGTTGTCTGTCATAAAATAGAAGCTAGGCATTCAAGTAATAAATTTCAAATCATAATATGACTACAAAACTAGCACGATTCACATCCGTTTTTAAAATAATGCATATTCTTGTCTTATAAATAAATATATTATATTTTAATAACACATGATCAAATGCAATTTCCAATGTTTTTATCAGAACAAAAATGGCATCCCATTCGCATACGTCACGCAAAGTGGTGACAAGGTCATGCAATATTATTCTCTCCCCCCTACCATAATGTTATGCACACATAACCTACACAGCGAAATTATAGCATTGGAGATTTGACATTAACGGGATACAAATGAACTAATTCGTAGGCCTAATTGGCCGGGTGCATTTTTGCGCAACGAAACATCTGGTCGACCGCGTGCGTATAAGTGTAGACACACGTTCAAGAAAATTTGAACCATACATTCCAAATGAATAAATCATGAGACACCTCTCCTGATTACGAGTATAATTGCAATTTCAATACATGTGTCACCTCATAATAGATTTAATGATAACACCCAATTCTGATGCGGGACAAGTTGATTGAACAAAATAATATGCTACGGGTTGCTTCCATCTGCTATTAATGCCTTTGATCATGAAACACAAAGCGTGATTTGCAATTTTCCTATTCATTCCCTGCCCATAATTAACAAAACCCGAAATAGTTCCTGAAGGGGAATGGAAGTCTAAATGTGGCATTATTTCCATCTCGTCAAAAATAAGAAAAACAATGTCGTTGTAACGATTTCATTTTACGGCTAATTGTCGACAAATGCTTCATCATAGAATTACTAATACCTACATCAAACTGAAACTGTGCCAACGACCTTGTTAATGTTCGTCGTGAGGGAAGGTCTAGAATATTGCCCAGAAATGTATATGCTTTGGAGGACTTTTTAAACAAAGCCAGAAACAAAGCTTTTTCTCTCAGTGACCAGTATCTCTTATATTTTCTAAACTGTGACATTATAAATGTTTGTGCAACTTTTGAAACTGCCATATTTTCTAACAAAGGAATTATATTATTATCGGTAAGTAGCTT
Organism: Othius punctulatus; assembly: GCA_951805005.1. Taxonomy (NCBI): domain Eukaryota; kingdom Metazoa; phylum Arthropoda; class Insecta; order Coleoptera; family Staphylinidae; genus Othius; species Othius punctulatus. Next base: position 80,437,122 of record OX638139.1, read on the forward strand.
TTTACTAGTGAGCCGGCGTTTTAACCTAGATATCATTCTGTTTTTTTTAACAGACTCTACATACATAATTTTTTTCCGTGGGCTTAATAGAATTTGTCGATTCACACCAATTAGTTTCAAAATACCAGGCTGCGTTGAACGTCTTATTTTAACTGTGGGAATATCTGCAAAAGATGAAACAATAATAGTAGTTTGTACAACTAGAGTGGATACGATGCCCATATCGCACGAGGTGGAGTTTGGCGCACGACGCCGCAGGCAATCCACTCGAGTTGTACACACTACTTTTTCTACGACAAAAACGAATAACAATGTTATGTAAATGGTATTTACTAATAAATGTCAGTGTGACACATTTGAATGTCATTCATCATTCAATACATTTAATATATTAGAATTAATATCTTTTACAAAAACATAAGCATTTCAGAACTCGGCAACGCAATTAACAGTCAACTATCAATATTCTTTTTACTTTTTCGGGGGGTGTACAGCTTATTGATGAATCGCTTTCATTGGAAATCATAATTCAGCACTGTAAAGATAATTGTAATAATGTCGATTTGACTTTTTGCTTATTAATTTGTCGTTGACAACTATGACAAATTTATGAAAAAACATGTTGCTCTGCAATTTTCTATCTCTCTGATTGGTGGATATCATATCCGCACACGTGTGTGGGAATGAAAATATATCCACATTGTTCATTGCAATAGGCCACATATATGTATAGTAGTCTATGAAAGAATATGCTAATATACATATAGGAGTAGAAAAAAGTATATACACACTCGTATACATTATGCTACAAAATAAGTACATATGGTAAACAAGACATTGTTCTTTCCTGGAAGAGGGACAATTGATAACACATTGTTACTATTAAAGTTAAATTTTGCTGAATTCAATACCTGGTGTTCGGCGATGAGGCTCAGGTGAGACAATTCCAAGTGGTGGTGATGTATCGCGCAGTAGTGAAACAGGCTTTGGAGCTATGCTAGAAGAATTTTCCGCTTGCATATGGACATTGTGCAGTGGAAGATTAATTTTAGGAACCATATTTCTCAGGCGTTGCGTATTGATAGGTGTCAAAGTGAGCATCGCAAACACGATAATGTGTGAGAGTAGTACGACCTTTTCCAATTAATTTTTCCAATTTTTGACTATTTCGACCCATTTCGACATTCATTGAAGATAACTCGGGAAGGAATGCAAACGTATGTTTGGATCAGAAATGTTTCGTCCACAACCAAGAATCGCACATTTTTTGTTAATTGGGAATTGCGAATTCATCTGAAATACATTTTAAATCTCAAGTTATTTATTAAAACATGTATGCCATAATACATTTACTACCACTCAATTAATATTATTATTAGTATTATTAGGAAATACACAAAGTTGTTCAGAACGCCAATGGTCAAATTAATCGCCAAATTGCCAAATTTGTGTACCAATTTTAATTACATACTGCAGTGCACCCCAGGCATTTCTCTCAGTTGCATTAATGGTTCGTGACTCGAAATTTCCGAGTGTTTTCTCGTCACCGACGGTTGTTGGAACACAAATTAAACTTCTCCGTTGATGTTTTAGTAGTTATTTATTTAAGTATGTACAGGACGATACAATATATCTGGTGTAGCGTTGGAATGTTATATACTTATAGTTTTGAAATATTACACGAAGAAGATTGAATGTAACTAAGGTTGAGTTAGACTGTGTAGTGTTGAACGATTAAAACATAGCGGTTCGTTTGGAAGATTGAATATGACTCTCGATTATATTTTCGGTCCCCTCAGCCCTGGGTATGACAAACTGCCATTAGGGCCGACCAGAACCTTGCACGCATTAGCGAACAAACAGGTTAAATATTAATTGAGTAGTAGATTGATGGAGCAGATATATGATGTGATATGATGTGATTAAAACACTAGGTTGTTTGGGATTCCCGGATTTATTGATAATAACTGCAACAATTGTTTCGCCATATCATTATTAATCAGCCTTTTGTGTCGAAACAATTGTTGGTTATTAGCAATTAATCTGTGAAACTCAAACAACCTAGTATTTTATTTACCAATTCTACTAATTTACAGGTAACGAATGTAGTTTTATACTTACGATTAATAATTAAAACAGCAGGTAAGTTCAATAACAGCTTTGCAAAAAGCTTTGTACCAATCTGTTAGCAATGGCGCCTGTTCGAAAAATTCTCTGTAAATGGCATGTTCAGACTTGATATTTCTGAACGAGACGACTGTCACGTGACTTGTAGTAAAAAAACAAGTCGAATCAGTTTTCGAGGTAGATGTTAAAAACCATGTTACTTGAATTTTAAATAGCTGAAAATATATGTTTCTTTTGTTGTATAGAATGGAACTTCGTTCAATGTAATTGTTTTGGCATTTTTCAGATTTATATTTTTTCCAAAACGTGTGGACGAACATATTTTATTTCACGCCTCTAGATTAGGTTTTTTAAGCTTTATAATGAGGTATTACAAGGTGTCGGTGCTATTTGAAATTTTAAAGTGGTGGTGGCTATGGAGGAGGGGGGGACACTCAAAATTAATTTGACGTTGTTTTTAAATTTCCCCCTCGAAAAATCAATCGATGTTTTTTTTTTCTTATCAAGGTAACTTGCATTCTAATGTTTAAAGCTGGCTTGTTTTGAAATATACACCCGGTATATATTATTATGCCTTTATACCTTGACTTTTTTATACCTCTTAGGGGAAACGCACTTTATTTTTGCTGGCGACCTTTCAATATTTGAATAATGTTTCCTACATGTCGGTACGTGCTTTGGTACGTAGTACAATGTTAAAATATATTATTTTTCATCTCTACTTCACTTGTGCACATTGTATAGCTTGTTTTAGAGATCCTATAGTCAGCCAGATGAATAATAAATCGCCTAGAGCGACTTGGTGTTTACACTTTATTGAGACTGTTGTTATAGCTATGACAATCGGATAGCATCGTACTTTTCTGTAAATACTGCCGTACTGTTTGGATGATCGTGGTTCATGGAATTGCAAAGAAATCGGTACCTGCCAAAGATTTAGGTTCATTCCTTTATGTGCTGGGTTATTTGAGTACGATAAGCGTCAACTTTGACATAGATGTTAGAAATCGCCAGACTTTATACATTCAACAATTGCAGAATACAGAAATGCTATATAAGCAGAATGAATTACATCAAAACCATTCCTATTTGAACATAGTGTAATAATTATACTAACTATAAATTTGTAGTTGTCATTTTCATTCTGAACTTTTGGGGTTACAATTAATTGTAACATAAGTTATTGATTATTGATTTTACTATACAATCGTAACGTGTACATTTTCACCTTTTTTTTTTAAATTGAAATGACCATTGGGCACAATTTACAGATTAACATATTTAAAAGTATGTTGGTCCAATTTACTTGTGCACGTTGTGCACTTCAATGTGCTGACTAATGAGCGGATTAAATAGGTATATTGTTATGTAATGCTCTTGATCTAATACCTGCCCCCTGCCCGGAATTATTGGCAGAAATATAAGATCATTATTCCACGAATTAGCATATTTTCTCTGGTTTATCATCGGATGGGCAAATTCGGGTACGAATTTACTAATCAGTTAACATTACTGGCAATAGTGAAATTTTAAAAATAACTATCGCCACGAATTAATGGCTATTGATGTACTTATATAATTCGCTGTTTCTTTATGGCCATTATCAGTGCAACTTGCAACCCTGATGCACTATTTGCAGAATCGTGTTACTTGAGAGATTTGTCATTTATTGTGTAATGAATATGGGAAAGAAATTAAAATTATCTCTGTGTTCTTGGAGAAGAAGCAGAAAGTATTGCATGATTGACTGATGCACTATTTGCAGAATCGTGTTACTTGAGAGATTTGTCATTTATTGTGTAATGAATATGGGAAAGAAATTAAAATTATCTCTGTGTTCTTGGAGAAGAAGCAGAAAGTATTGCTTGCAAAAATAAGGTAAAGATATTATAAATTGTTTTTTTTCATTTAAATTTTAAATACTCACTACCAGAGTTGGTGTATCAATTGATTGATACAAACTTGGCCCAGAAACGCGACATCAAATTACCGAGGTATTTGTAGATAATAGATCTGCGGAGTTCCCTATAAAGCGTTTTTGTTAATTTAAAAGATGGAAACGTTGAAATAGCATGTAGAAATACAGTTAATAATTCACAATTTTCAATTTTTTTTTTCATGCTATTTTTTTTTTCAAAAATCGGCTTCATTAGGGAATCTCTCAGATACTTTAGGTTGGTCATGGATATTTTTAATTTATTAAATCGAATCTCATTGCCTTTTAATGTCTCATGAAAAATGAGACAAGTAGTGTAGGAACACCGATACGGGGTCAATTTCCCCATAAGAAATACATGGGCCGATTTCTCGCTACTTTCCGCCATTTTGTTTTTGTACAACGGGCTGCCTATGGGCCAAGAGGACTTGTTGACGTGTGTGGGGGGTTGCCTATGTGTAGTTTTGGCAGCGCACCAATTTTGAATTATGCTGAGTTGATTGTGTACGTTGAGCTACCTACATGTGAGCGAATTAATCATAGATATATTAACACTATTCTTCATTTGATATTGAAATAATCAGAGTGAATTGACGGGCCATAGGAGACAAGCGTACAGCGGGCACCTGACCAGATACCAAGCGAGAAAAAGGTGAATTCCCTCCAATCTCCCTAGGTCGGGAGACGACCAACGCCAGACAGGACCGTGCTTGAGTAGAGCCCGCAAGGGGGCATCCTCGGTCCCTGCAAGGTCCCGCAAGATCCCTGACCATCTTCATGCTGAATTACGCGCTAGATTTGAATTAAGCCATCATCATGCAATCTGCTATCATCTGTTGACTCTATGCGTTTTAACACCAGACGACATTTTGTAATGAAGGTCTCACTTATAATCGGTTTTCCTGTAATTGGTTAAAATGGGGTAATTAAAGAAGAAGTTACATGTCTAAAGTATTTATTTATAACAATACATAATTGTACAATACAATACATTACGTAATAAAAAAAAAGTGAAAACTATACATTTTATATAATCAAAGTTCTTTATATAAATTTGATTAAAATCCTATACATTCTAATAGATACATATAATTTTATATTTAAACAATATGGTACATATATAAAGTATTTATTTATAAAAATACATAATTATAATAATACATAATAAAAAGTGAAAACTCTATATTTCATAAAACCAAAGCTATTCACACAAATTTGCTTAAAATCCCATATATATGCTAATAAATATTTACTATTTAACATTTAATAAAACAAAGATATTAATGTACCCATCCTCACAACATTTAGATGCTGGCGTTGAATGCATTATCATCTTCATCCATAATACCATAGTATCCCCATGGTAATGTGTCTATATTATTAGCGCAGATTCGACGTTTATCATCATAAGGACTTAAAGATGTTTTAGGCTGTCTGATGCTGTAGACTTGATGGGTAAATGATCTAATAGAATTTTGTGTGTGTTCCATCTGTATGTTATTAAAGAGGCAGTCTAGATAATCCTCAAAAGAAATGTGATTTTTAACAACATAGTTCTTAACACCTTTCGCCTTTTTCGTATATTTTTCTCCGGCTACTCTGCATGCATACATTTTGGCCCGGAGACCCACGAATTCTTCCATATTAGCACCTTTGTTTTCATCTTTCATTTTACCTGGGATCTTCTTATTCATTAGTGGAATACCATATGCATTATTTGGAGCATATTCAGAAGTATCAAATTTATGCAAGTCCTTCTGTATGTCTGCGTATACATCTTCAGTCTCTATATCATATATTAGCGAATCTGTATCCGTATAGCAAAGAGTGCACTTAGACCCATATTTATCTTTCATATAGCTATAGTGGAAGTCATACAACAGTGTTTTAGATATATCTAAGATGGCCATACCAACGTATATAGGTTTATTGAAAACAGCTTCGGTTTTAAGTAGCTCAATCAGAACAAGCTCTTCGTTAATTATCTTCTGAGAATGGAAATTTGGTTTAGATATCAATGCTTCGGCTCCATAACGACCATCCCATTTTGTTACCACCGATATATTACGCCGATTGCGAACATTCTCCATCGTCTTGCCGAAAACTGCATTATTCATTAATTTAAAAAATACCTTTTCAAATTCATTATTTGCTGCCTGCCGGAGCGTTGTGTTTAAATCAATGTATTTACGTAGCCAATGTATTTACGTAGCCAATATGACTTTTGCAGCTTTGGGTTCGGCTGACCCATTTGCATTATCAGGTATCGCAAACGTAACTTCTGTGGTGGGAGACTTTTTGCCAGAAGTCTCCCGTGCCGTCTGATTATTTGCCATTTGCATAGCATTTGCAGCTATTATTTTTGCAGCTTTCTTTACTGACTTATTGTCAGCTTTTGGAGCCTTTGCAGTAGAGCCAACTACAATGTTTTTGCCGACTGATGTCTCAGTGGCCGCAATCTTTGTTTGAGGAGTTAGCTTCCTCTTTGCAGACTTATTATCGGCTTTGTGGGCTTTTGCTGCGTTCGCCTGCTTTCTGAGTTTTGGCTAATGGCAGACACTTCTGACATGGGAGTTTCTTCCCGTGCTGACTTATTTTCGGCCTTAATGGCGTTTGCAGCGGCGACTTTCGTCGTTTGGGCTGCTGATTTCTCATCAGCCCCAACTTCTGTGCTTGGAGTTGTCAACTCCGGAGCTGGCTAATTGTCGGCTTTGTGGGCCTTTGCAACTCCTGCTTCCCTCGGCTCAGAGTCAACTTCCATAGCGGAAGTATCTTCCGGCACTTTCTTCGACTTTGCGGCTTTAACCTTTTTAGGTTTCTCTCTTTTAGGTTTGAGCACACTCACAGGGGCTGTCTTATTATCGGCCTTGTGGGCCTTTGCAACTCCGGCTTTCATCGGCTTAGAGTCCTCCGGCGCTTTCTTTGACTTGACGGTTTTAACCGCGCCGGTCTTAGAGTGGCCTTTGGCTCTCCTTGCCTCTGTTTTGCCCTCTGCCTCTGGAGGCGAGAGGGAGCACGCAGGTTTGGCGGCTTTGGAAGCTTTTGCCGCCCTACCCTTTGCAGATCTCGCGATCTGCCGTGTAGAGGTTTTGGTGGTCGCATCGCGCTTTTTGAGCGATAATGACTTCCCTGACAGTTACAGCAGGAAGCCGGCTCCGTCAGTGGCACGTGACACGACTTAGCATCGTGCTCCGCGCCGCAAAGAACGCACCTCCGGCGTGACTTGCAGGCCGCCGATGAGTGACCCCATCGCTGACACCTGAAGCACTGGGCCGGATCTCCACGACCTCTGAAAATCTCCACGTGAATGGAGATGCTGCATAGCGCCTTTAGTTCCCTTAACCTGGTGGCATCGGAGCCTCCAGGTAGGTAAACCAAAAATAGTGGAATTAGTTTTCCGCCAGGCTTAAGCTGAGCGACATGCTTGGGATAAATCCCCGCTCGCTCAAGCCCCTGTTTGACTTGTTCAGGGGCGGTTCTCATGGGTATTCCCCTGACCACCAGCTTCAGATCTTTCTCTTCCTTTAATAAAAAGGAGTGATACTTGATATCCCTGTCGGTCATTGCCTTTGTGCCAGCGCGGTAGTCCTCGATCGAAGCAAACTTTAATCGAATGCTTTTCCCGACGGACTTCACGCCAAATTCAAGGCCCAGCTCGAAGAGTATATCGTACATCCCGAAATACTCTACACCATAAACAAATACCGGAGGTATCTGCTTATGAGTTACCACCCTGAACCCATCGTTGTCCTCCGAGGAGGCCACTTCTGGGTCAGTGCGGCGGCGCTTGCTCTCAGGAGAGCAGGTAAGCTTACTTTCAACGTCCGTGGACATTGTAAGTATGAAGCGTAGTGCAAGGAGGAGAGTAGCCAGCAACGGGTAGGTGTACAGGTGGCGCCACCCCGAAACGGTAGTTCTACTCAAGCTCCGAGAGCACGTCTGTTCAGTGCGAGAGCGCAGACTGAACTCGATGAGTGATTGTAACTACCCGTCAATCATATTATTATTTTTTTTTTTTAAATAAAAAAATTGTAACTACCCGTCAATCATATTATTTTTAAATTCGGAGAATACTTGTAAATCATGAGAGAAGCGTATGAACGACATCTCTTGTTTGAAAATCTAATTATACAATAATATAAAATATGTCATGATAATTCTATTTAAACTTGGTGCAATATCCTGTTAAATGTTAACACCCCAGACGGAGGCAGAGAGTTTTGCATCGTTATTATTAAATTCAATAAGTTATAGTCATTGATGTCATTTGATGGACAAGAAGCTTGAGCTCATTGTTGTTAATAAATATAAAATCTGAAGAATGGCTTCTGTGGATGGTATATGCTCAACCATCTTGACATACGTTTACAAGCAGATAATGTTGTAAACAAACAAGTATATTATTCGCTATTTTCTCCCAATAAGATCGAAAACGGTGAAAAACCGATGAATTTTCCCTGACAATCCAAGAGACGTTTGAAAACAGTCGACGTTATGTTAAACCGCGAGCACGGTAAAAACGATTTGATTTAAATAGTGGAAAATTACCTTAATATTTCCTCTGGTGGTGATTGTACAAACTGAATACAAATATAGCACTATAAACACTCGTCAACTTTGTAGAACAGAATGAATTAGGCGGAGGCTGAGGATTGTTTATATACGATTGGCCCACACGCGTGTACAGACTTGTTCAGACTTGATTCTACACGCTCGTGCGGTGTTAAGCGGATCAAGAATCACATAAAACGCTTAATTGCATTCTGAGGGCTTATTTATCGCTGAACATCTGCCGGACAGGTTTGAACTTGTCAGGATCGAACGGCCTTCGCGGGAGACCAGGTTTTCGAAGATTTTTTTATATTGTTGGAAGGCCGACCATAAATTTAATGAAATATATTTTTAGACACATTTAAAATCTCCCCTTGGTGTAACCCATCCCAGATGAAATCTGTTCCGGCGCGCGCCGGATCAGGTTTCAGCGGTACCCGTAAAATGTTCTTAGAAAGCTTAAAAACAGTAATGCATATTATAAATTAAAACTAACACTGATTACAGGTTACAGGTATTAATGATATAATTATCCAGAATTCAAATCAATCTACGTAACAAAAATTACTCTGACACTTCGACCGAATTTTAGCGACACATCTTTCAGCAGCAGGTGGAAGTCATAAAAAAGCAGAAAACACAAACAGATTTCCTAGGACACAACCAAATAATTCAACTAGATTTTTGCAAATGTCATTATTTATCATTTTTTTGTTGCAAGTAGTTGGAAAAGTTGACAACACTTTCTCGAATGCTCTGTATAAAAAATAAATAACTTAAAAACTAAACATTATTACTTAAAGAAAAATAACAAATTATCCTTTTTCACAACGACGCTGGTGTGGTGGTGGTGCTGGTGCTGGTGATGGTGGTGCTGGTGTGATGGTGTTGGTGATGTGATGCTGTGACACCCGGCACGGCCTTATTTAACGGGAAAACGGGGGCAAATAATTCGCGAGAATGTTGTAGTGTAGGCAATGGATCCATAAGTCAGGGCTCAGTTTTTATAAGGTACATAATAAATGAAATATTAAAAAACATTTGTTTTTTAATTCACTATATTTTATTTTATTGAAGCCTAAAGAAAAACCTCTGTTAACAAACAAACAGAAGAACAATCGTATAGCTGGGGCTTGTCTTGGACAGTAGAAGACTGGTCCAGTCATATTTAGCGATGAATCCAAATTCGACATCTCTGTAGGTGATTGCGGAAAAAAAATCGAGATAAAGCAGAAGCTTTTATAGCGGATTGTATAAAAAGAACTGTGGAGTTTCCAGAAGGGGTATTAATTTGAAGGTGTATGTCTCGAAAAGGTTTGGGAAAAATGTAAATAATAGATGGAATAATTAATGCTCTTAAATATTCACTTCCGAATAATACTCTTATGCAATATTAGAGTCCGGACTATTAGAGGTCTGAGGGTCTGAGGGTCTGAGGTCTAAGACGACAAAAACATGGTTTTCAGATCACGGAATGAAAGTTTTGTCTTCTGATAGTCCAGACCTCTAATAGTCCGGACTCTAATATTATTGAGACCTTGTGACAACATGAAAAGTCAATTGAGGAACAATTCTCAACGAAATGTACATGCTTTGGAGACAAAACTGACAGAAATATGGAGATCTTTCAGGCCAAATTACTGCAAGTCTTTGCTGGAAACCATACCAGCCAAAATACAAGAGATCATACAAGTCGAAAAGTGATGTGAAACTGTCGTCGGCCGAACATTAAGTTGTCAATAATAATAATAATAATAATAATATATATATTCCCATAAAACATATGCTAAAATACAATGTATTGGATGTGTCACAAATAGAAATATATGGCATTTATTGGGTAAGAGCGGAGGTTTTGGCAATGTCGTCGCTCAGGAACTCTTCCAGCTCATTTAGCAAGCATTTATTCCCTAGGTATTGCTTTAGTGTAAACTTAAACTTCTTTTTATGCATTTGTTTCCAGGTCTGAGGCAGGTGGTTATAGATTTTAATGGGTTGTGTTAGAACCGACGTTGTTGCGAAGGAGTGCCTTTGTGCAGGCAGTCGAATGTTAGATGCTCTTGTGTCGTAGTTATGTTCGGTTTGATGTGAGTTATATAGCCCAAGGTTGTTGTGGACAAATTGGGCTGCTTCTAAGATGTATAGTGATGTAAGGGTGAGGATTCCATGACGCTTGAAGTATGGTCGACATGAGTCGTAGGGGCGGGCCCCATATAGAGCTCTGACGAGCCTTTTTTGTATTATGAAGAGTTGTCTTAGGATGGTTTTGTTGGCGGATCCCCAGAAAACGATACCATATGTTAGGCGTGATTGGTAGTGGGCCATATATACGCTTCGGGATGCCTCGTGGCTAATAAGCGAAACTGAGGACTTTAGTAGATAGGTGTAACTAGTTAGTGTGGGAAATAGCGATGCAATGTGAGTTTTCCATTTTAGGTCTCTTTGTATCGTTAGACCTAGGAATTTAATAGAGTCTGCGAAGGTGATGTCTGTTCCTTCGTATGTTATTGTCATATCACTTGGCGGCGCTCTGAAGTGCATAGCGTTTGTTTTGGTTGCGTTAATTTTTAGGTGGTTGGCTGTGAGCCAACTTCCTACTGATGTCAGGGTATCAGTGGCTTCTTCGGTCAGTTTGGTCGCTGATGAATTTGTAGAGCATATAGTTGTATCGTCGGCGAATAGGATTGTCCTTTTTGGTTGTAGTATTGGAAGATTTAGAATTTGTTCTCTCTTTTCGTTTCTTGTTGATATAAATCAAACATTTTTAACAAAGACGTCCGTTAATAAAGTTGTATTCCTAATTCTTGAATTAAAAATAAAACAATATACAGAACATATGATAACATACAATCAGTAAATATGTATACAAATTTGTACCGTCCGTACATTGTTGTAAGGTCTCGTACTATAATTTTCAAATGCACTGTACTATTTCACTTCCCGCTCCGGTTGGCAATACTGGATTTGAGTTGATCTTATGCGTAAGGCCTGCCAACAATCGTAACAGTTGACAGTTGACATCTCTGGGCGACTAGGCGACTAGAATCCATTTTAGTTTGTTACCTAATCGAAAGAGTTTTACCCAAACGTAAGCTTAATATACTTTAAATATGCTTCTGGACAATACTGTTTAATTAACATACCATAAATATTACACTGTAAAACTAGACAACAAAAAAAATCGGTATGATTGAATAAACCTCCCTACTTTCCTCAATTAACTTTTGAGAAATATATTAATTCCCAGTTCATTCTAGATGTTTGCAGCAAAGGCCCTTACGAAGGCAGTACCCACAGCCAGATCCGTCATTCAGGTCAGGAACATGACCGCTGTGTCTGGACCACCAAAGACTCGCATCAGCTTCGCTGAGAAAGTTGCTCATGGTGCATTCATGACGGGCTGCTACATGGCTATACCTGCTTGGGTTCTGTACCACGTCAGTGACTACAGAGGACATGAATAATTTCACCTAGACTAGTAGAATTCTTAGAATGTAAAATTAAAGTTAAATTAAAATAATTTGCAAACGTGTTGTTCAACCTCACCTTGCTGCAATAATCTTACGTAATTATTACAAATTCAACGAAAGGCATTTAGTCTCGATTATATCAAAAGTTGACCTACTACATTATGGGCTTCTGCAGAAATTGCATGCAGATGGCGGAAAACTGCAAGAAATGGCATGAGATAAGGGAGGCCTATGTCCATCAGTCGACATTACAGGCTGAATGATGAAATCAGGTTAAAATATAATCAGTGAGACTTTGAAATGGGGTTATGTATAGTAAGGTCAAAATGGTAAATACTCTGGGCTTCTTCAGAAAGATGACTGTATATCTCTGATTTTTGCCAATTACAGTGCTATAATGCGGAAGCATGTTATCAGAGGCTTCGATGTTCAATTTTCAAATTTACCAATAGCTCATTTATAATGATGTATCTTCTTCTTATGGTGCCATCTCCTAACGGAGGTTAGCAATCATCATAGCGATCCTAATTTTTGAAACTGCAGCTCTAAACAGTTCTACCGAAGTTTTCCCGTACCATTCCCGGAGGTTTTTCAACCACGATGTTCTGCATCGTAAAATGATGTATACCTAAATATATTATACCTACATTTGTATTCACTGTGTGTTGTGAAAATTTAATCTCTCGTCTTTTTTAATACGCCCACTGAAAAATGTTACCTCTGAAACCGTAAGTACGGTGAGCATTTAAATGCATTTTTAGAGTAATTGTTCTTGTGTATTATATAGAAACTGCATACCAGATTCCTGTGTGATGTGCCACACACTTCCACAATAGATATTTCTAAGGACCTTTAGTTCAGATCGCATAATATTCCGAAAGAAGTAGAACGTCAGAAGCAATGGCTAAATTTACTCTACTTATGTCTATTAATGAGAAAATGTAATACCCAATACATAGAATTATCATGTGTGTGACGGTTATTTTGAAAGTTCACAGTACTGCACAGGGCTGTGGATTCAAAATGAAATTGCCCGACTCCGACTCCCTATTTTTAGAATGTCCGACTCCGACTCTTTAACAACCCTTTTTATTTTTAAATTGAACTATCATAAAATATTGTAATTGTTTAAGATTTTTTTGTTAGAAATATCGTACTACACAATAATGTAAACATGCGTTTGTGAGTCATTGAGTCTGCATGCTGCAACTTGCGTAAGTGGTGGTAACACCTATTCAATTGAGTCAGCGCGGTGAAAATTTACTGAGAGTCGGTACATTTTTACCGACTCCGACTTTGACAACTTAGAATTGCTCGACTCGTGCTCCACAGCCCTGGTACTGCACACCCGTGCCTCTAAAATTAAATCGAAATGCAACTGCTTCAATATTTGTAGATTCAATTTCAAATGATAATAACAATAATGAAGGTTTGGTTAACAATCCATTACAGTGCTTGAATCACCAACACAATCTGAAGTGTCTTCATCATGTGACAACAGTCTTCATCATGTGACAATGTTGGCAATGAACAATGTATGTTTGCATATACAGAGTTTTTTTTTATCGTGCATAAGGTTAACCATTTCTATAGGCGATTTACATCAAGGCGGCAGCGCCACGGTGGCGCATTCACGTACTAGCCTTGGGGGGCATTTCACGCTTCGAGTCATGTGTTCTTATGTGTTTCTTGTGCTAAAGTGTGCGATTTGTATCAAATTCGTCTAATGCTGCCGTTTATCGTACAGTTATCAATCTGGTGGTTATGGTTTAACTTCAACAATGGCAAAATATAAAAGGGTTTATACCGTATTCTACGCTAGTTTCCACAGATTCCCGGCTGCAGGTAAAATGTGTGCGATTCGTATCCAGTTCGTCGATTGAATATTTTATGCGCAGATTTTTGTTGCTGTCAGCGTTGGAGGAATACGGTGCAAACCTTTTTATATTTTGCCATTGTTGATGTTAAACCATAACCACCAGATTAATAGCTGTACGATAAACTGCAGAAGTCGACGAATTTGATACGAATCGCACACTTTAGCACAACAAACACATAGGACGTCAGGATTTTTGTTACTGTCAGCATTGGAGGAATACGGTACAAACCCTTTTATATTTTGCCATTGTTGATGTTAAACCATAACCACCAGATTGATAAATGTACGATAAACTACAGAAGTGGACGAATTTGATACAAATCGCACACTTTAGCACAAGAAACACATAAGAACACATGAGTGGAAGCTTCAAATACCCCCCATGGCTAGTTCGTAAATGCGCCACCGTGGCGCTGCCGCCTTGATGTAAATCGCCTATAGTTGTACACTTCTGTCCTGTCACAATGACAGGAATGTATCAAAGCGTCTTTTTAAAATACAACATACGATAGAGGTAAAATTAATTCTCTGCGAGACAAATATTACAGTTTACGAAGTGAACAATGTTAAGCTGAGGTTTGCAGCATTATCCATTTGAATAACTGAGCTCTCTCTTCAGTTCTATACTTTAGTCGTGTTCTTAGTCGAATTTGCTTAGCTAACCTCAGTTAATCTCAGATCAGTTGGAAAAAGTAGGTTATTTTGCTCTGCTCACTTTTGCATATCAGTTCGGAAGTGAGCAGAGAAGAAGCTGTCAAATGTGTGTTTCAATTGGTTACCATTATAAACGGATGTTTATACAGGGTGTATCAGCCAAATGGAATAAATTCAATAATAAATAAATGGGGGCGTGTTCGAAAAAACGCTCGGACACGTCGATTGTTATTTTTAGTTGCGCATTTTTTTCAACAAAAACTTTTTATACAGGGTGTGTCATGTGACCGTGGCCAATACCAACTTTCTTATTTTAAATGCAACACCTGGTATATTATTCAATTTTTGGATTCTTCAGAAAATCCTAGACATATTTCATGTACAATGTCCTATACCTATCTTCAACTGTTTCGGAAATATTAAGTGTTTTCAGATTTATTGCAAAAATTAACATTAAAAAAAGAAAATTATTTGATTACAGAAATTCGTTACAACACACTCAAAAACTAATAAGTAATACTGTTTATTTCTTGATAATGTGAAAAAACAAAAAAAAAACAATAAATTTCAATGGAGGAGATGTTCAAAATGCTCGCCGTGAACGTCTTGGCAACATCCTAATCTTAAATAGAAATTTCTTCTAACGTTACTCAACATCTCAGGCGTGACCGATCTAATCGCAAGCATTATTCGTCTTCTTAAGTCAGCTAAGTCGAGGGGTTTAGTTTTGTATACAATACTTTTGACATATCCCCATAAGAAGAAGTCTAATGACGTCAGATCAGGGGATCGTGCTGGCCATTCCATCGATCCTCGCCTCCCAATCCACCGATTTTTGAAGAATTTGAAAACACTTAATATTTCCGAAACAGTTGAAGATAGGTATAGGACATTGTACATGAAATATGTCTAGAATTTTCTGAAGAATCCAAAAATTGAATAATATACCAGATGTTGCATTTAAAATAAGAAAGTTGGTATTGGCCACGGTCACATAGCACACCCTGTATAAACAGTTTTTTTTTTTAAATGCGCAACTAAAAATAACAATCGACGCGTTTTTTCGAACACGCCCCCATTTATTTATTATTGAATTTATTCCATTTGGCTGATACACCCTGTATGTACCACTGATGGGTTATACCTAAGCTACAAAACAGATCGTCTTGATTGATCATTTTTTTATTATTCACTCAGATCAGATCTGCTCAGCTATTTAAGGAGGTGAGACATTCGATACAAGAATACGACTATTGTTCACTTCGTAAACTGTAATATTTGCCTCGCAGAGAATTACTTGTCAGTTGCATTTTAAATAGACGCTTTGATACGTTGCTATCATTGTGACAGAAGAGTATAACTATTGAAATGATTAACCCTATGAAGCATGATAAAAAAAACTCTCTGTATAATACTTTACTTGTGCACTGATTTGATTGCTGAAGTAAAGGATTAAAAAAAAGACTGTGTAATCTGATGGTGCATTTATACAATATGTGGAAAATTGTATCATCAGTCCCTATGGTCAATCAAAGAAAGAGCGTTGCTTTTGGCTTTGTACAAGCAGTCTCCCAAGACTAGGGAGACAAGATTACTTAGAACTGTTTTTAAAGCACCATCTCCGAGAACATTACAGCGTTCTCTACCAACTATTAAATTTATTGTGGGCATTAACAAACATCTTTTAAATCAGTAGTCAGAAAAAAACAGTCAATGCTCATAGGAATATTGTGTTTATGTTGTTTGTTCCTGGAACTTGTTTCTGAAAGTTTCTTGATTTTCTTTATTATTTATGGTTGTAGAAACAAATGTTCCTATAAGTTGCTGGTTTCCATACTTAGCAATATTTCAGCTACGTCCACACTGAAAGCAACACATATGAACATTATGTTTATGTTTCATGATATTCTTTATTGTTTATTTTTGCAGAAACAATCTTACTTCTAGTTGTTTGTTTCCATATTAAGCGATATTTATCCGTGAATATGAAAGCAAGTTTAGAAACAATGATAAACATTTTTGTTTCTGACGCAGTGTGGACACGTTTTAAATTGTTTCCTTAACTTATGTGGCGATGGGTGCGATGTATTTAGTTATTTATTAATTTAAAAAACAGTTATAACTTGACAATCAAGCGAACAACAGAAAATTTAATAAATATAATGTAACTATACAGAAATCCGAGTGTTTGTGGAATCCACGGGATAAAAAGTATAAAGATTACATATAGATCGTTACATAAAACACGATTTTGGGTGGAGATAAGCAATGCTATTGGCACTGATGTTAATGAAGTCACAAAAAAAATAAGAACTACCGTGCCACTAAAAGACAGAGAAAAGAAAAAATATTGTGTCTATCAAAAATGTGGTGCAGGAGCATTTTTGTCAGCAAATACCCCTACAAGTACCTAAAATTTCTTTCAGATAAAAATGCAATTTGTCATTGTTCCGAAAAAGGAATAGATACAAATGTAAGTATAATTTTATTATAATTTTTTTACAATTGCAAAATGTTGTTTTAATAGAGCCACTATTACAAAATGTATTGTTTTAATAGAGCCACTATTACAAAATGTATTGTTTTGATAGGCTTATTGCCATGGGTGGTGTCATCCTTGTCCTTTTCACACAAAAAATTCAGCGTACTCCTGTCTAAAATTTTTAGCTTCTATTGAAATATTCCGAGCTTGTTTCTGTAATGACATCATTATTGACCCATTATCGTCTTTTCTCCATGTACCAAGTATCAATTACCAGTGTCTGTCTTCCACATCTAATGAACCAAAGTTTGTTATTGGCAACAATACTTAGTTGTTATCTTTAAGGAGTTAGGTATATAGAGTGTTTTCGTATGTTTAATGCAAACATGATTGGGGTACATTCTTGCCTGAAGGCTATTAAAGAACTGCTTGAGTATGCCTGCATTTCATAAAACCACTATCGTAATTTATATAATAACAACATACTTTTTTTATTTGTAGATAATATTTTTAAGAGATTAACATTTGGTCGCCTTTTTCTCTCGGGAATAAACATCTCTAGAGATGTAAATCTTACGAAGTCACGAGGGTGAAGTATCACCTTTTGATACGACACATATATTTCATATTTGATTGTATGATATTCGTTTGCTCTACTGATTTAACAATGAATTGTTTAAGAAATATTAGTAGTGCTTCATTTAACATGCAAATTCAAATGTCGCCTTTACACATAAATTATTTTTTTATCTATTCGCTAATTGGCCAAAATAACGAGCTCTGTGTTTGACCTGTGGGTATATAAGCGAGTATTTTCATCAATTTGCCCATTATTCTTGTATACTTTGTAGATTGCACGTCGCTAGTTTAAGCTCGTGAGCTACTACATTTAAAGTTATCGAAACCTGAGTCTTTTTTTAAGACAAGTGGAGGACACTCGTCAGTGCCTTAACTCTGTCCGCAATGATCCTGCAGCCATTGAACTATCCATTTAGTGATGCGGACGAAATATTCGCATGATAAAAGCTGCCTTGAAGTTTGCAAAGAGTGTCAAGGAAAAGCAGCACATCATCAGCTGCATACCTCTCATGCAGGGATTTCGCTGCATAATGAAGGCATTGCGAGGCGTCTCTGGCTCTGCATATTCGCATCCTAACCATGCAAAATATGCAAGTATTCTTCTGAAATGGCTTGATCAAGAGTCGGCTTTCAACAGCCATTTGAGAACTGGAGCCGTGGTTATTCTCAAACATAACAACCTAACGGAATTCCTCCAAGATGCTCAGCAGTTGTTTGCCAGACGCATCAGAGCCATCCTCAAGAAGGTAAAAGCTGATGAATAGCTGTATGATTGTAAACATATCAATACCAAAAATTCTCCCATCTACTGCAACACTGATCTAATTGAATGGTTTACCGTCAACAGTGGAGAAGCCGTTTTAACTCAGTTGGAGGAAAGTATGTATATATACAATTAAAACAAAAATATTACTGAACTTTTATTTGTAATAATAATAAGCATAAATTCAATTTCTTTATAGGAAAAGGACAGTGGATGGAGTCTGGCGACGATTGTCAACATCATCTTCAATATCAATATTCATACCTCAACCGGGCTCCTACATTGACCCGCCCATCAAATTAAAACAAGCCTGTCAAAACATCAAAAATGATGATGAAGCATATTTCATCTGGGCGGTGACATCGACTCTACACCCGAGAGGACACAGTGAAAATCCAACGAGGACATCTTCATACTCACATTATTCAACCTTGTTCAATATGAAAAACATTGTGATGCCAATGGCTGTTAAGCAGATCCCACGTTTCGAATCACAAAATGATATATCCATTTACTTTTACATTCTGGAGAAGTCGGGGAAGAAATTAAGTGTGGTTCCAACATATCTAACAAAGACAAAGCGGGCGAGATATATCAACCTACTACTGATGCAGGATCAGTACGTGCATGAATATTTTGAAGTGGGTGATGACCTCGTTTCCATTATGTATGGATTAAAAATGTAGAAAAAATGCGGTATATCTCTGAGATCGATGTCTACACTATTTCCATTTTTCAATGAAGATCGAGAAGCATGAAGAAGATTGTATTACCATGAACCACTGTAAAGTCAGACTAGCAACAGAAGAGTATGCAAAAACCATGTTTAAGAACTATAAAAATAAATTTCTAATTCTAATTCCAATTCTAAGAAGAACATTAATACGCTGCAAAAACATGTACCATACAGCATTGGATACTACGTAAAGTGTTCATATGATGAGTCGTTATCTTTCTACAGATCCTATCGTGGTGAACAGTGCCAGCAATGGTTTGCTAACGAGATGCGGCAACCAGCCCTGGATGTAGAAACGGTATTTCTTTGTCCATTGTCTGTGGAACTTATTACAAGTATGCAAGAGTCCGAGTTCTACTCCGCCTCACATTGTCAGATCTGCGAGCGGGTGTTTGATATTAATAATATACAAGTTTGAGATCATGATCATCTTACCGCGCCAAGTATTGGAGTAAAGCACATGATAGTTGTAGCATTAATTACATAGATAGTCACGTGATTCCTGTCGTCTTTCATAATTTAAACCGCTACGACAGTTATTTTATCATCAAAAATATTGCTAAAAATTTTGAGGGTTGAGTTGAATTGCTCCCTATAAATAAAGAACGGTATATCTCTTTTGCCAAAAATATAGATGATAATTCAAAATTTAAAATCTTCGTTCATCATTGTAATAACATTAAAAAGGAAGTATAATAACTAGCGAATAAATATTTAAAACTAAATAGTTGCAACTTACAACATTTTAATTTATTTAGTGTGTCGGAAAGAAAAACTAAATGTTTGTCTGGAGCTCAGTATAACAAGCAGCGATTGTGAAAACGAGGGCAAACAGAGAAATTGAAAGGAACAATCTCTAAATACTTGAAAATTTCGACAAATTCACAACAAACTTCATCATCGCAAGATATGACAAATCAACACGATGTTAAAGAAGACATGGAAGTAGCTGATGATCCAAGAAATCAAAATATGATTGACGAAGACAACATAGTTAATGTTGATGATGAAGCAAGACTAACAGTTTCATCTTGTACGACTTCGGAGGAAGATGTAGTGGGGAAACTGTCCAAGAAACAAAATTCGAGGAAAATTTCGTATCTAACGATGACTATCCTAGTATGTGGCCTAATAATATAACAAGTCTCGATGCTCAAATATTAATTGAAAATGGATCCTTTCAAATTCAGAATTTCGATTTTCCTATTTCTGAATCGGGGCAAAAATTTTCTAAGAAATATTATTTTCGTCAGTTACAAAACGGCGAAGAAGTACATCGGGAGTGGTTAATTTATTCTATAAATAACAATTCCATTTACTGCTTTTGTTGTAGAATATTCTATCAAAATAAAAGCACAATGTCGGACAAACCAGGTTTTTCGGACTGCCAACATTTATCATTTACTTTAAGTCGGCACCAAAAAGGTTTAACGCACAACGAAAATATTAAAAAGTGGATTTCTTTAATTAAGTCTGTAAAAACAGAAACCACTGTTGATACTTTAAATCAGTAAATTCTCGACTCGGAACGAGAACATTGTTATGGTGTCATAGAACAGATTATATCAGTAAAGTTTTTGTTGCACCAATGTTTAGCATTTAGAGGCTCATCAAATTGTTATATTCGCACAATAATGGTAATTTTTTAAAGGTCGTCGAAATGATCGCACAATTCGATATCGTAATGCGAGAACATATCCAGCGTATTGAGAAGCAGAAATATAGCAATAAACGAATTCCCCATTATTTGGGCGACAAAATTAAAAATGAAAATATTAATCTAATTGGATCAAAAATTAAATGTGCTATATTGGATTTGCTCAGAAAGTCGAGATATTTTTCCACTATATTAGATTGTACACCGGATGTAAGCCATGTAGAACAGATTACTGTTATCGTACGATTTGTACTCTTAGATGAGAAAAAAGTAGAAGTAAGGGAACATTTTCTTGGATTCAGTCCAATAACAAAAAGTACAGCAGAAAGTACAGGGTGAGTCAATAGGACGGGCAGGCTCGATTACACCTACACTGTTAATGATATCGAAATGAACCGAAATACACTGCAAATGGGATGCCAAAGTGCAGTTTGTAAAATTATTTTGTCAAATACAGGGTGTTCCATTTTTTCAGGGCAGCCTTCGACCTAGTTTTTTTAAATGGCACCCCCTGTATAAATTTACAAATTAGAATTCGCCGTTTCTGGGGCTTTATAAATCCCTTTAGTCTTTGCAATTCGCTTTAACCGTTCAGAAGTTGTTCATGTTTTTTCTAAAAATTAATGCGTTTGGAGGCACTTATTAAAAAAATCGCCGGGCACTTAGTTTATGGGATACCAAGTTGGGACTTTGACTGAGCCTATACAACTGACCGAGGTATCTTCTGGCGGCAAGACCGCCTATCTGCATTGTGACATCACCTAGCTGCGACACATTAATTTTGGTAAACTTTGAAGTGCCATAAGTTGATTGTTTTAAATGGCACACCCTATATTTCAGTACTTTGTCCTATTCAGGGTCTCAGTTTACATCTTTTTTGCCCATTATATTTTTTCTTAAAAGTTGATAGTTAAAAGATAATTCTGATTTTCTTAAAAAGTCACACAGATCTCATCGATATAAACTTAGCAGGCCATGAAAATCACTTAATTCTGTCATGCCAACGTCAAAGTGACATTTATTGTACGATACGTTTTATTTTTCTTATCGCATTTTCTTAATGAATTTTTCTCATAATGAAATAGTTGATATGGTTTATGTACACGCTGACAGCGCAAACCGTTGCTGGTGACCAGATTCAATTGAGGCATAACAAATCAATAGCAAAACATTTGAATTAAACTATTTCATCATGCAGAAATTTCATGTTCACGACAAAAATTACAATCTGGGTTCATTTTTCAGAACATCCAAATTATTTCTCAAACTATAAACTTTTTAGAAAAAGTATAAGGGGCGAAACAGATGTAAAATAATATGTTCTATACGACTATGTAATGAAATATAGGGTGTGCTATTTGAAAAAATCAAGTTATGGCCCTTCAAAGTTTACCAAAATTAATGTCCCACAGCAAGTTGATGCCACAATGCAAATCAACGATCTTGCCGCCAGAAGATACCCGAGATAGATGTTTAGAATCTGGCAAAGTCCCAATTCGATATCCTAGAAAACAAGTGCCCTGCGATTTTTTTAATAAGTGCCTGTAAATGCATTAAATTTTAAATAAACATAAACAACTTCTGCACGGTTCAAGCGAATTGTAAAAACTAAACGGATTTATAAAGCCCAAAAAAGGGCAAATTCATATATGTAAATTTATACAGGGGGTGCCATTTAAAAAAACTAGGTCCAAGGCTGCCCTGCAAAAATGGAACACCCTGTATTTGGCAAAATAATTTTACAAACTGCACTTTGGCCTCTAGTTTGCAGTGCCGTTTGGTTCATTTCGATATCATTAACGGTGTAGGTGTAATGGAGCCTGCCCGTCCTATTGACTCACCCTGTATATCTAAATTTCTATTAGAAGAATTATCGAATTTGAAATTAAATATTTTTGATGTGCGGTGGCAAAGCTATGATAATGGTGCAAATATGCGAGGAAAGCACAATGGGTTACAAAAATAAATATTAAACATAAACCCTCGTGCTTTTTTGTGCCATGTTCAGCACATAGTTTAAAAAGTCGTTACTGATTCAGCTAATATTTCACACGAAACTGTAAATTTTTTTATCTTCTTCAAGAATTGTACTTTTTTTTCTGGAAGTACACAAAGATGGGCAGTTCTTAAAAAATATGTAGGAAAGTTAAATTTAAAACCAATAAATGATACTCGATGGTCCAGTAGAATCGATGCCATAAAGCCTTTTCGATATCACATTGTACAAGTATATGACACTTTATACGAAATTTATGTAGATAAAACTAAAGACTTCAAAACTGTGCATATGGCGCATTCATTGCTATTAAAGATATCGAGTTACAAATTTTTATGTTCAATTGTGATTCGGCATCAAATTTTATTTGAAAGCAATGTAGTCAGCAACATTTATCAAAACCCAAAACTTCAAAGTTCCTCTTTGACGGATTTAACAAATTTGAAAAACGTTTTAAAGAAATTTCGTACCTATAAAGGTTTTGAAGACATTCTTGTTGCAGCTAACACTTTAGCTATGGAATTGAAGGTTGAATGTAATTTCCCTACAGTGGAAAATATAAGAGCCAAGCGAACACCCAAAATTTTGAATTATCAATCTGCGGATTAGCCAATTTTAGATCCAAAAACCAATTTTAAAGTAAATTTCTATTTTTGTGTATTGGACCAAGCTTTATCATCTATCGAAACCAGATTTGAAACATTGGGGATTACAACGATTTATTTGGCTTTATGCACAATAAATAGCATTTCGAATGAAATGTTGTTAAAATCGTGCAAGGATTTGCAAATTAAACTAACAGATGAGCAAAGAAAAGTGTCTGATATTGATGGCATAGACCTCTTTCAAGAAATTTTATCCTTGAAAAACCGTTTACCATCAAAAGAATACACAGAACCACAAAGCATTCTTGAATACATATTGGAAAATGATCTGCAGGCAACGTTCCCGAACATGTTTATTTCTATAAGAATTTTGTTAACATTGACAGTATCCGTAGCATCTGGTGAGCGATCTTATTCGAAATTAAAGAATATAAAAAATTACTTATGATCTACATGTCACAAGAACGTTTAGTAAATTTATCAATGATATCTATTGAACATGAGATATTCATATAAGCTAGTCATACACGATTTAATATCAGAATTTGCTCTGCGCAAAGTGCGAAACACTTATTTTTTGTAGTTTTTTGCTTGTATTCTTCCTATGTTGTGATTAGTGATAAAAATGTAATTTATTATTTGTCGTATATTCTGAATAAATGTTAGTATCAGTGCAAAAAAATGTATTTCATATTATTATTATTCCCCGACCTGTCTTTTGCATATTGGATAAAATATTAGCTACTCTGTGTATGGCGGCCAAAATATTATTGCACACGGGCGGCCAACTACCTAGGCGCGCCCCTTTGTTTTCATTATAACTACAATTATAATGTAGTCAATAATGTAGTCCTTACTATAGTAAACTTCTAGATTGGTAAGAGTTGTCTTGCTGATTGCTGATAGGCCTATGTCTAAATGAATAACTTTTAGGGGGCAAGTTGCCGGTAGCCCCTAGACGGCAGAAGAATAAATCCGCCGCTGGATGGCGTGCGGGCGACTAATTCTACAAGTTTGCCGCGGCGTTTTTGAATCAGCTCCGGATATTTTGGTCACATGACTCACATTTTTTTCCAAGTCGCCTTATACCATTTCCAGGAGGACCATATAAGATTTCTTTATACATGTGGAATAGTTGAAACCCTGAGATTTACCAATGTGGGCTTATTTTCGATAACAATTGAAGAAAAAAGCTTGCAATTAAATGTTTAAAAAGGTCTAATATAAAAATAGCCCCGATGAACGTGAACTAAAGGTAAATTATCGGAATGGTGAAAAACTGTGTATGTAACACGTTCGTATATTCGCGCCGGTTTGACGTCACTCTAACGGAATCTATTGCGGCGTTTGTGGAGCTTTGATATGCGAACAGAGTATACTTGACTAAACTGACTAATGACTAACTGAGCATGCTCATGTAAGTTCTAGTACAGTTCTAGTCTAATAAGAGTCGAGTAGGTACAAGGCAAGATGGACCATAAATGCGGGCCACGATCAGCTGTGGCTGATAAGTAAATTACCTCCACGAAGTTTCTATCTGATAACACATGACACATTTTTCTGGGCAAAGGTTGGTAGCGGCACTTATTGGCAGCAAGTTACAAATTTCGTGTCACTCGCTTCACGGTTGGAGTTCGATTTGGTTGGGGGTTTTGGTCAGTACGTCGGTCCTCTAAAATGTCAAATAAACTCGTTGACGCCAGAGAGCAGCTGGATAAATCCCTGCACGATAATACGAAACCATGGACAGCATGGTTTACCAAGGCCGAAGAGGTAACGGGTGTAAATAGGACATACTTATTCCTGGGTAAGTTGTGTTGTAAATGGCTGGACCCCCATAAAAAAAAAATGTACGAACGATTGCAATCTCACGATCAATTAAAAACTGTATTCTAACACTCGACATTTGAAGTTTAAACGTGAATAGTTTACAATAGCTTGTAAATTTGGCGATAAAGCTACGGAATCCGGCATATGCAGATAGCCATTGTTTAGGTTACAAAACAAGTCACTTAAACCAATGTATTTCAGAATGCACGTGAATAGCTACACAGCCTTGTACTTTGTAGGGACCTGTAGAAAAAAACCGGAGCTTTAATTATTATCTAAATTTAGTCAGTTTCTTCACTACTATCGCTTAATACATTCATTATTTAATTTTTTCCTATCTCCCACAAAATGAACAAAATATTTCTTCTAGGTTCGTGCTCCACCTCTTAGATTACAATCCAATTAAGTGTGATTAACGAGTATGACCTTGCAGTTGAGATAAATTATCTGCATTTTCATTATCATTGTTTTAAATTTGATATAGGTAATTTGCATAACTGCTATGCTTTGCAGGTGGTGTCGTCTTTGTTGCCTTGTGGTTGGTTTTCGGATATGCAGCTCAACTCGTGTGCAACTTTGTTGGGTTCGCCTATCCAGCATATGTCTCCATGCATGCCATTGAGACCAGCAGGACCGACGACGATAAGAAGTGGCTAACATACTGGGTGGTGTTTGCCATCTTTTCCATAATTGAGTTCTTCACAGACCTCATTACCGGATGGATCCCACTCTACTGGCTAGTCAAGGTAATACAATTAATGACGATTGAGTCACATTTGATAATGGGTAATTATTAAAGAATTTTTATCCACTTAATACAGTCTACCATGGGATCGGTTTTGCTGTGTTTAAGTTAAAATGTGCATGTGATAGAAAAATAATGATTAATCATCACTTTTGTTGATACTCGTGGGATTTATATTAAATAATAATGATTGTATATGTGTTGTGGAAACTCAGGCCACCTTATGAGTTTTACATAAGCCAACAATGATATGGGCTTGTTTTAATTTTAATTTACAATATAAAAATTGTTCAATTTACTCCGGCATGTCTCCTAACATATTCTATAGCAATGCGGTAATTCGAAGAAATTAAATATTATAAGGCTGGTGATGACTTCGCAAAACAACATTAATAATAAATGTTCACTTTCTGTAAATATTTTTTTAGGAAACCCCCCTGAGGGCTAATTTTCAATTACATTTTCCACGCTAACCAACTAAAACTTTGTAAATTTTCAAATTGCGCTACCTAATAGATGACTGACAATAGAATAGACTCCAGCAATAAACTTTTTTTTTATTGCTCATTTTTAATAATTGTGAGCAGAACTTTAAATTGGAGGTTATATTAAATGACCGATGACTGACCGATATTAATTTTTTGAAGTGACATCAGTATTTTGGCATAACAAATCCATTATTTTGGGCAACTAAAACAGGGGGATCAATTATTGTCCACCAATATACATTAATTTTGGTACTAATTTACTCTCATTGATTTCCCATATAACTAGTAATTGCGAACAAGGTGGATGATATTCTGTGTATTTATGCAAGGACAAATATGGAATAATAATCAATTTTAATTATATTAAGTGAGGCGTGTAGAAGCAAAACTCACCTTTTCCATCATAAGCGAATTTGAGAAAAATGAGAAACAGTTGCTCTGAGTTTAATGTAATGTTATAATAATTATAAATTAAATGATTTAATTTGAATTGGAACGTATGAAATTTGCTATGTAGTGGATGAAACATGGATAATTCGAATTTTACTTCTACACACCATATTTATAATGGTGCAATTTTTTTGTGCCAAGGAACAATAATGAAATTATTAATTTGTTTTTCTACTCCCACATTAGTAAGTTGTTAATTGCAAACAGACTTCACTGCCAGTAAATCAATTATTAAATTATTATGTAACACTGTTATATAATGAAAACTTACCAGTGTTCCATAGTATATAAATATTACGTAACAGTTGGGGGAATTATTTGTATGAGCATTGTCAACATTATGACATTTGGTATTGAAATTGACCAAATAGTCGTATGACGTCCATATCATATATTACCATGAGCATCTGGCATAACAAAAATGTATTAATTTGTGTTAATTTTTTTTTATTATGACTGGGAGTAGAAAAATTTTTGTGCACAACTTGAGTTGTAAGACAATTACGCACTCGAGAAATTACACACGTCGCCGCTTTGCGACTCATTGTGTAAACTTTCTCTTCGTGCTTAATATGCTTCTTACAACTCTCGTTATGTATTATACTATTATTGCTGCATTCTCAAGGAAAAACATTAATACAAATAAGTGTGAAGCTGTGATAACATTCTGTGAATTATTTATTGCTTAAACTTATACAATCTAATAAAAATCATATGTTGAGAATTTTTAATACACATCAATTGCGAAATTGCTATGAAACAAAAATCATCTTATGTTTTATGTAAAAGAATATCAGATATTGGTAAACTCTGCCCTTCATAAATATTGTTATTTTTATTAACAATATACTACAAATATAAAATGTGTACACTAGCGGCTATAAAAAATATCTCTGCTCTCTTCACGGCGGTGTCCCTTTTATAGAGGTTAGCAGTTACGAATTAATATTCATTGAACAGTTCTTTAAATTTTTCCGCAACTATATTAGAAGGACAGCCACTTTCCATTTTGGTAGCATAAAGTGAGATGTATTTAAAATATAATTTGTTACTTATGACATATTATTTTGCATCATAAACTAAATTAAACAAATTTCAGCATTTTTTATGACCACCCATGTATATTTCCAAATATAAAATAATAAATGTAATGTCAAACGAAATTTAATTATAATTTAATCAATATATGATTAAAATTTTCTGTGACTACTGCCTTCTATGTATGTCTTGTTTATCTTGAAAACATGCTGTTTAATTACAATAGCATTATTGTCCAATTGATACAGTCTATTTTCAATTTGAATAATAGTCATCCATTATGTAATTGGTTATTTTTAGAATCCCAGCTATGAGAATTCTAGGTTTAAATTATGTTGGCTTGTATCTTCCAAGTATATGTTATGCCTGTGTCACATTACACCTGTGTTTATTTTCAAGAGTTACCCAGAATTTGTAAGCAATTTAATTGTTAGCTCATTGCCTCCAGTAATTACTCATAACTCCATATATCGGTAGGTGAACAATAAAATTACTTAATTGTATTGTTTTAATCAGTTCTTATACAATTGTATATCCAATACCTTTTTTTTTTAAATCAGCATATTATTGAGGCAGTATAATCCTTCAAATTTATAATTTAAAGTTTAGTTTTTATAATGTTGTATAGTACAACTTTATCGTTATTCTTAAGAAATTAATTTATTAATTTCTTCGAGGTTGTACTAGTATTAATTAATATACTTAACAAGTATTCACTTATGATGTTGCATACTTTCTCCATTGTCGTATCCGATGATAGATGATTTAAAACAATGTTGGGGTTCTCTAATCCCATGGGCACATATAGCTAATACTTTAACGCTTACTATTTTTTCCTTCTAAGCAGTGGTTCAGAAATACAGCTTAAATCTACTAGTCCCAAAGTAATTACTGGTCCTTAACCACTGGTCTTACCATTCCCCATTTGGGAAAAGTATTGCTGACGCTATGCTTTTCAGAATTTACAATTATGGATTGTCTTGTGCCCAACCTGAAAGAGGTTTCAATAGGTCCCATAAAAAAAATTGCAAACAAAAATAGTACTGGTACAGCAAAATGTTGTGCAAAGAATGACAACCTTTTGCCGAGTATAAATTAAACATTGTCAATAATGCAATTTTTGTGATGGAAATTGAAAGTTGGCAACAAACATGACTATTTAGTATACGATATAGCTGGCTATACCAGGGTATAGCCAAACCCAAACTTTTTCGACTCGCGGCGCCCTTTTTGAACTAAGCCCATAAAGCCTGTCCTATGTCAAACCATGATTAATTTTAATGAATCTTTTAAATATTTTATTCAATATGATTGAAAGCTTTAAAACTCATTGGAAACGTTAAAGTGAGTCCACAAAATAGACGAGTTAATGTTTTTCGAGTTTATTCGACTTGATGCCATAGCTACCCAGGGCTCCGCACTGCACACTTTATGAACCTCTGCGTCGTACAATAAGTCAGTCTAATAAACACCTGATATTGGTTACTGAACTGCTCGAGGGTATACGCCGTGCCTACAACTTAACTGTGCTCAGAGGTTCACCTTTTAGGGCCCCATCGTTCTCGATGTTTAGTTTATATTTCTCCTGTTACAAGATGCTTTATTGTTATTTTGTACTTAATGATGGTTGAGGTAGTTGCAATGACAAAACTTTTTAATCCTAAATCAGGTACTCCCTTAAAATGTTTAAAAGGTCCTCCTTTAAAATGTTTAAATTCATACAAATTATATGTTATGTTTTACACTCTACCAGATGAAACTTAAATATGTAACTTTTGTCACCCATAAATAACCTAAGCGGTTTCCACTGGAACGTGAATGTTATCTGAAGAGAGCATATTACATTGATATTGAGTGTGTGTGAATTAAATATTATTAAGTCATTTTTATTAAAAGAGCGTCCCGGAACATTCTTCTTCTGTGATGATCTCAAATGTTATTAAGTCATCCCAACTTGCATCTTAGAGTCATAGTGGGGAATTATATACAGGGTTGGACAAATGTGTCAGAATACCTGATTTCTGGCAAAATTTCTATTTTATTGCTCTTAAAAGAAATTTTTGTAGTTTTTTTTTAAATTTTAGTCAGTGACTTAGTTTGATTTCCATCAGCTGCCCTATTTTTCGAGATATGATGTCATCTGCACTTTTTTTAAATGATGTATATTTTTACATTTTCAAATACACTTTTTTAACAATCACAATGATATAGGGTTTGGTGGGTTTGCGACTTATGGTTTTTTAAATTTATAAATTCAAGTAAAATAATAATATAAAGAGTATTAAATAATTATTATTTACACTGTATTAAACAGTGCACAGGATTGCCTGCTTCAGTCCCCAGTTCTCATTCAAAGAAATGGTACTTTGATGTTATTTTTTTCTTGGATGATACTTGAAATTTTTCAAGCGTCTAACCCCAAGTACATATTAATAACTTTGTATTATTTTTTCATGCTGTTGTGCTGATAATAGAAAATGTTCCAAACTCATTTGAAATGCATGACCATTTACTTTTAATGAAACTTTTTAATGATTGTTGCTTTCAGTTTGTAATGCATATACAGGGTGTCCCAGGAGAAAGGTAACACCGTAAATATCTACGAAAATAATATTTTTTCACTAAATCGCTGAAACACATTAAGTTTTAATACAAGGGGGATAACTTTTGTCTGGCAAATGATCTTCAAAGGGGTTGTTTAACCTCATTTGACGCAGGAAAGGTAAACCCATTTTTTTTAAATTGGAACTTACCTAATGTACAATAAAACAGTACATTAATTTTTTAAATCTGTCGATTAGTTTTCAAGAAAATATTTTTACCTACAATAATCCTTATTTCCTTGTGAAGGCTCTCACACGAACCCATGCCACAGTAGACGACCCTCTTTGGGGGCGCAAACCCTGAGACAGGCACAGATGTGCCGTCGTCACACGAGCGGTAGTATATGCCATGTAACTCATCGACCGAAACTGACTGAGGTTCACTATATACAGGGTGTAACAGAAATACGTGTGTTAATTTTATACATTGGTAGAACTCGTTATATGAAACATTTTTTCTATATGTTTTTATTCAAAATTTGTATGTTTTTTTCATATTTTTTTGCCCCCTAATTTTGACCAAACAAGTCGTTCTTAGTAACTGTCAAGTGAAATTTATTTCAAAATGCCAAATTTTTCTTAGCAAGAATTAACAGATATTGTGTTGGTATATGGCCTGTCCGATCACCTGATCTTAATCCGTGTGATTTTTCGTTTGAGGCTATATGAAGGAGATAGTTTACATTATAGATAGATAGAACATTTGAATGAATCGTCCAATGCTAGGACGAGTTAAAAGTTCTTTAGTAGACATGTAGGATATTGTATAGACAGTAATGGTGGTCATTTTAAACACTTATTGTGAAAATACGAATATTTATTTAATGATTGACTGCTTGTCGCTTTTTGATTGATGTCAATAAACATTACATTTAACAATATGTTTTTATACTAATTTTTGATACCTTGATACCTTTATGACACCGTTGCCAAACAAGTTCTACCAATGTTTAAAATTAACACACGTATTTCTGTTACACCCTGTATTGTCACGCCACTAGTAGAAAGATAATTTACAAAACACTTTGATTGCACCTTGCAGGTCCAATTAGAGTATAAAAGTTTCTAATACATTCACACTTCAGAGGTTGAATAAATACCTCTTTACTGTTACCCAGTAATATTCAATTACAGGGTGATTCAAGTTGATTGTCCAGGCGAATTAAACCTATTTTTTGTTGTGCAAAAACTATAAAATTATAGAATTAGATACCTGCGATATTTATCTACCAATTGGTGTTTAAAATTTTCATTATCATTTTAAACAAGCCTATAAATTTAAAAAATAATCTATTTTTAACCCAATGTTCAATTTTAATTTTTTTATATAAAATAGCCCAAAACGATCCATTTAATTCATAGGACCCAATTGTGAAATTGACTTTTAATAAAACTTATTGGATTGTAAGTAAATCGAATATTTAATTTATTTTTCTATAATTTATGTTCTCCCATAAAGTAGAAAGTTAAGTAGTACAGATATTTATGACAACAATGGTCCTTACAAATGCAGAGATAAAATTTATGACTTAAATCCTCGCCGCTCCGCAAACCATGGCTTTCCAGGGCCGAAATAAAAAATTTAATACAGCGACCCGCCGTGCTCGTAAAAATAGGGTGCTCCGGGCATTAGTGTCAATAATTTGTCCTTTTGTAAATAATAATTTACACAACTTCAGTAAATCATTTTATAGATTCCTTGCGAAATTCAATTATATCAAATTTTAATAATATACAATTTTAGATATAAAGTATGACTAATTTATCTCTTTGGGAAGTAGTCATCACCTGGTATAGTACAATTTATTTCACTATTTTGTCCTAAGGTCCTAAGGGCATATTTTCATGGGTACTTTATTTCGTCTAAATCAATCGTTTATTTCAGAAACCCATCAACAGGCATTTTATCGGATTTTTTTTACGGTGTATAATCTCATACTGTGAACACATTATTCTGCAAGATCCCTTCAACTGCCATTTTATTTTATGGAATATTATTAGCAATGAATATTGTGTTCCTGTTGCACCACCTGTTTATCTGATTAAACATCTGCAAAGGGTGTTTCTAATAACCAAAGAATCCAATTCAAAGTCTCGTCTTATCAACAATTTGAATTTAAAAAGCTAGTCAAAGTTGTTGTTAGGCACTTTATTGAGGGTTTTACATCTTCAATCCTCAATGTTTATCTTAAAAAGAACAAGGACACTCCTGAACTCCCAACAGTCAAGCGTACCCATCTGGAAAATTACACATCAATAAAAAAAAAATGATGACCTCAAGAAGCTAAGCGAAAAAAAACGTATTTTAGTGCAGAAACCCGTCAACTGCAAACTTTTTAAATTTTCTTAACAAATAAAGGATAAATACTATAATTTAATTACAGGCAATATTCACTTTAAAGGGTATCGTATCTCGTATCGTATCGTATATCGTATGTCACATTAACAAGAGTTCAATAAATTGCTATTAATAAAGGAAGTGCCGTTGTTTAGTTTATTTTCTATTTCTGACTAAAAAAATGTTTGACTAAAAACAAAAAGAGAAAGAAAATTCTGACGTCATCCCAAATGGGTAAAAATACAACTATAACTAATAGTCTAAACATTTTTAAGCCAAAATCTATAATAATATCAAAGAATGTGTTTCTTTGTTTCCCGAATATTTAAAAACATGCACTTAACGGGTTTCTGACAAAAACTATTCAAATACAATATGCTTGAAATATGATCATCACTTTCTGTATAAATCACAATTGGACTCTGTCAGAAACCTATTACTATAAAAATAATTACCCTAAAACCTCCTCCTGCATCCTGAAATAAATGAAGCTGAATGCTCCCTGCATTCTTTTCATGCAAGTAAATTCTGAGCACAAAAGACTCTCAAAATCCACTTATATTTAGATGTGAGTAATTTTGGCAAGTATGTTAAAAAAATTGGCAGCGAATGCATGTAGTAGCTCGACTAATTAATTTAGGAAGCCAGAATAGTTGTCTCTATTCAAATCCCGCCTAGATTTATGTTGCCATTAAAAGATTTTGTGAATTTACTGCTATTTGTAAAATTACAATATAAATTAGAAGGGCTTAAAAGAAGATCCAATAGTTATTTACATTGCAAGACCGTTATACAGAAATTTACAGGCGAGCACAGAAATTTAAATTTCAGGTAACTGTCGAGCATTCTACAATGTTTTATGGGCATTTGAATTGCAATATATTTATATATAATAAAATCCATTGCAGTAGTGTAACGCAATAATAAAAAAACTAAAAATTGACAGATCTGTCAGAGAAAATCTGACAGATATTTTTATGTTGATTTTGTTTGGACGTTTTAAGATATATATGTACTAGGGTGGTCCTTCATATAGCTTTTTTACGAAATTTGAAGTTTACGCCCTCTAAACCAGTTCTAATTCATACAAAAACAATTCCCGAATTTTTTCAAATTTTTATTTCTAACCCTTCCTAACTAACCATATTTTAAGTAAGAATATTTTTACTCAATTTTTGTCTTAATATTTTTCCCTTGACAACTACTGAAAAATGTTTCAAACAAAAGTAGGGTATATTTTCCCCTAAAAAACAAAGAGAACCTTCATCTTAAAAAAAACTGTTACCCTCGATAACTGGCCTCCTATTGGTCGAATTTTATTAATTTTTCTTTTGTAGGGGAAAATATGTCCTACAACTTTGTTTGCAACATTTTTCAATAGCTATCAAGGAAAAACAATTGGAACAAAAATAGAGTAATTTTTTTAAATTAAAATAGGGTTAGGAAGACTTAGAAATAAAAATTTCAAAAAAAAATCCAGAATATTCACTGATTCGAGCCAGTCTAGGGGGCATCCACTTTTTTTTTGTCAACATATATTATTTGAAGCGTACATATGTATCTTGAAACGTCTAAACAAAATCGACATAAAAATATCTGTCACACATTTTAGTTATTGCGTTACACTAATGCAATGGATTCTATTAAATATAAATATATTGCGATCAAATGCCCATAAAACATTGTACAATGCTCGACTGTTACTTTAAATTTCTGTATAACAATCTTGCAATGTTAATAACTATTATCATTCACTGATTTTTGAAGAATATCAGGTAAGTCCAGAATTATATAAGTGACGCCCTGTTATTTATCTGGACTTATCTGAATTTAAAATAAAAAGGACTTCCACCGCTATGGATTTCAAGGGCTTGTGTATAGAAGAGCTTAAAGTGTTTGCCAATATTATCTAACGTTATCTTTTCAATGAGCACTTCAGTGGTAATTGAATTATTTTGATATAAAATAAAAATTATCTTATATTTGATCAATTGTTCACTTAGTGATAATGCAAATTAATCCGTATTGAATAACAATATCCGTAAAAAATTGATTAGAATTGATGTTTGGTTGATGCTTTCATTAAAATAGTGTCGACTATTATTATCATGTCATTTATTATCTGGGAAGAAAGACTCAACACGTTTGGTAGCCCATTATTTTTGTAACTCCAAAATCTGCAATGATATTTTCAGCTGAAGGTTTTGCACCATACTGATTTAGTTTTTCGAAACTAATGGACTGGTATATCGATGTTGGTTCTTTATTTATTATTTGAAAAGTGTACAGGATCTTTTTTAAATATGCAACCATATTTGTACTCCTGCTGAGATAGCTCGAACAAATAATAAATCCTCGAATAGATCAATTTTTGTTATTAATTCCACATTTTCTGAAGCACAAAAAATTATGACATCTTTATGAACGTACTTATGGACAAATTCTTGACTAATGGCGTTCAAACATTTATTTTAACATTCACATTTGATTATGTTGTTTTTATTTATAGGGTTATTCTTTAATATTGCGAAAAACTTTAAGAAACTATTTCTTGTCAAGAAATAAGAGGGGTCTTTTATATAAAGTAGGTTGACATACATCAAATTTGACGTATCACTTAATAAAACTGCTTAGCGTTAAAATGTATAACTACACAAGCAGTGAAATGTGCGACAAGCACTTTGTTGATGGCCTTGCAGACGGCAATGCATTATCAGCTAGGTGACTTTATGAAGAACATTATCCATAGTTATACATTTTAAGGCTAAACAGTTTTATTAAGTGATATGTCAAATTTGATTTAATCAACCTGCTTTATATAAAAGACCCCTCTTATTTCTTGACAAGGAATCGTTTCTTAAAGTTTGTTGCAATATTAAAGAATCTCCCTGTATAAGAGATATTACTTTTCTTATTTATTTTAATTTTTAGAATAAAAATCAACACGTTCGAAATATTTCTACAAAGTAAACCACTTTTTAAATGAAAAGACAAGTATTTAAAAATAAATAAATATGTGACTAGAGAGAATTAAGAGCTCTACAAAAGTTGTGAAATAAAAAATATCGTGATAAGAGAATGCACAATAAATAACAAAAATTGACTTGTTTGAGGATTTTTGATTGTAAAGAGTTCAGCGGGAGCGTTTTGTTCCATATTTAAAAAAGATCCTGTATTTTCAGGACGTTTAGTTTTATAAAAGTATACATACAGGTTATGTTACCTATGTATACTTTTATGAAACGCATCAAATGGCTGGGGGATGTCAACAATATAGGCAACCTATAAAAAACTTATTTATCAATAGAAAATGTATATAAAATCAAAAGTATTGCCTATAATTTGTTTAATTATTTGTATTTCATCTTTGAAATGGTGTTAAAAGATAAGAAATTTGTTAAAATTAAACATGACAACAATGCATTCCCTTATGTCAGATTTTCCCTGTTAGTTGTGACGTGAGAAGATTTATCCCATTAAATCATCACTTCCAAATGGCCTTCTAGTTCAATACATTTATTACACAAACCTAAGGGAGTTGTCTGCTTTAATTTTCTTTTAATGCTTTGTATGAGGAAACTATACACTTTAGAGCTGGGTTTCTTAACCTTTTTGTAGTCACAGACCACTTTCAAATATTTAACAGTCTGACGGACCCCTTCCAAAGTTAATTGTAGGGAAAGAAAATAAGACATTTTGAAAAATAAAACTTTTATTGATTATCAAGACAAAGTAAAGATTAGCGCGTTGTCAGTTTTTTAATGAGACGGTTGCTGCTGCTTCGTTTCGACAAGCACATTAAATTGAGGAACTGTCTTAGACAACGCAAGACGCATTTCACCTTTGATGTCTAGTACTATTTTTTATTTTTATATTACTCCTTTTAGGAAGGAAAGTAGGCAAAGTCCGTGATGCTAATGCATATCGGTGTAAGAAATAATGAGTTATCGTGACATTAGGAACATCTTCCTTGACCAATGTTTCCGAGCATCGCAGGTGCTTCATCTGTACATAAACTGCCAAGTTTATCCTTCCAATCTACGTCGTGTTTCGCAAAAAACTTTTTATCGTATTTAAGACATCCGCCCCTTTCATAGTCAAAAGTGAGTCCCAAAAAAGAAACTGTTCTTTTATACTTTGCATTTCATGATGTACGTAACGTACGAACACCAAGAGCTGGCTACACTGTGATTCATCTGTGCTCTCGTCTAGTTGCTAAATGGATATGGCGAGTAGATCAGTTCTTCAATGACTTGCTGCAAAACGTTAAAAGACATTTCAACAATTCTAGACTGAATGACATCATTTGACAAAGGCACCGCTTCAACTTTCTTTCTTTGATCTGTACCACACACAAGTTCCACGATATCTAGTGCACAAGGCTTTGCAAGAGTTTCTGCAATAGTGTGTGGCTTTTTTGCTGGGCAATACGATATGCAACTTTGTACGATGCTTCTAAACATGGTTTTTGTGTTGGGTGTTGGAGTGAAACCTAGTTTGGGTAAAGTGACGGCTTTCTCAAACCTGGTTTTTTTGGCACGAAAAACATCCACGGCATCAGATGCATTTCCTGGGTGGACAGATGTAAGGTGTTCTGAAAGTGTTGCTAGCTTTATACTGCCATTAGCAAGCACTTTGCCACATAAAAAGCAGTGTTCGGCTTTAGTGTTCCATCTTGTTCAGTAATAAAAGTGAAATCGTAGGTGACATACGAATCGTTATATTTTCTTTTCTTTGACATTTTTAACAAACTGTAACAAGCAATAATTTTTTTTTTTACAACAATAGTTAATACACTCCAATCAATTAAAACAAAAAAGTTATAAGTAATGATGTTTTATGTTACATTTCGGTTGACTCGAGTACGAAACTGATTTGAGCAGTAATTGTGTAAGTAAGTACGTTAAAAGATGCTATGAAAACAATTGTGAAAAGCAATATTCAACTCCGCTTGCTCCGCAGCAAGTCACAATAATAGCACTGCGCAGTATCCGCGGCAGTGCGCGAGTGGCTTTGCTGTCGTACGTCATATCTGACATGGACCCCCAGCACCCATGCCATGGACCAGGTTAAGAAACCCTGCCTTTCTTGAGACTTTCTCCTTTGAGAGTTTGGGATGATAGATTTATAGTTCCCATACGTTACCAAAGCCCTGCTACCTGAAGCTTTAACGGAAGTTTCGAGACAGCCTGTATGTACAGCAACCAAACTAACACAATTTTCAATCCTTTTTTTGTGTTTTTATAGCTATTGGCCAAATTTACTAAATTTAATATACTTCCAGTGCATCTTCATGGTATGGCTAATGAACCCCACTGATTTCAACGGCTCCATTATCATCTACAATAGGGTCATCAGGCCGCACTTCTTGAAGCACCGCTCCACCATCGATGATGTACTTACAAGAGCCAAAGATGAAGGTAAGTTTTATCTCGTTCTTTATTCTTAACCTTTAACTACACATACCCCAAAATATAGCATCAGTACACGCATGGTGCATTTTCTCATCTTCATCTTTTCTTATCTTCAAATATTGCTCAAAAACTTTGCAAAAACCATAAATTTTTATAAAATCATGTCTTTTTTATAATAATAATTTATTATAAAACGAATAAAGAAAAAATTTAAAAAAAATATTCTTGACAAACAAAACAAAATAAAAAGTCATAAGTTGGATTTTAAATAAAATTAATTAAAAAGAAACTGTTGCTAGTCATCGGCACCTAGCACTTCCCTGGTTCTCTGGTCTTGCACTCAGAATGATGGACAGTACTTGCATGTTGTTTGTATACTGATCACAAAATCTTCTTTCGTATTTACATGTCACTACTTAGACCCGCAGAAATTTGAATGCAAGTAGCGATCTTAGCGGTAGAGCTCCAACTATTTGATTGAAGGTGTTTCTAGTACACACCCCAATTAGAGGTTAGGTGAAGTAGCAGTGACGTAATCGGGTTTATAAAAAAATGATAGCTCTTTTAATACAGGGGTGTACTTTATATCCACTCGCGTGTAGTTAAAGGTTAACAGACCTTATTGATGATCCTGTCTAAAGCGAGCAATGCATCCAGAGGGTACCACTCTTAATTTAATTGATTTTGTACCTACTGAACCTAAATAAAAATTGTACTCTATACATATTATATCGGATTTTTTTTTCAGCTTCCAAAATTTTGTCAAAGGAGCAATGAACGTTCCAAAAGAAACATATAAATGACATTTATACAATTCCTATGC
The DNA here is from genome assembly GCA_951805005.1 of Othius punctulatus. NCBI lineage: Eukaryota > Metazoa > Arthropoda > Insecta > Coleoptera > Staphylinidae > Othius > Othius punctulatus. The sequence goes on from OX638139.1 coordinate 80,476,286, forward strand.
AACGGTATGTTTTTGCCATTTTGGATTATCGATATTGTGATGGTTGTATGTTTTTAGTTTTTTGTTCTCTTTGTGTAGTCAAGTAATTTTTAGTATATATATTTTTATACATACATGTTCAAACAAGATTGTTACACTTTTTACACATGTTATCTACAAATCCAACGCTTTTCCATTCACAATTGTTATCGGGCGAGAACATATTTTCTTGTGTGAAATAAAATTTTAAATAAACTGTAGATATTTTTAATATTAACTGTCTGTTTACATTAATATATTACACTATTGGCTTGACGCTGCTGCTTCGGTTTCTTCTTTTTTCACCTTCCCCTCCATTGCCTGTCTACTCCTCCATGCTGTCATATATGTTGTAGGGTGTACCGGAAATAGACCCGCTAATCCTAAATAATTTACACAAAAAAAAATATATTAATGAAACATATAAATTAAAACTTGGTACCACTCTTTCACATTAAAATATCTGGTGCTATAGTTCATTTCAAATGAGATGGCTAAATCATTACCCAATTTACACCATCTAAATGGTTACCTGAAGGTCAGATTTTGAGTTTCTGCACTATGTTAAAGTGGATGTTGATGAACGTCAAAAACCTATATTATCCTCAATTGCTTAAGAGTAAGCCCACCTAAAGTATTCACACTTTAAATGAGCATTGGAAGCCACTATTGGCGTTGCCAAATGCCTAGTACATGTTGTTTTGGTTGGCATTTGTCACTTCTAACTCAAAATAAAAATACACATATATTCCACTACCTCAATCTTATTTGTGCTAGCGATACCACTATAGTTTCTACGCAGATAATGTATGACTTTAATATCGTTTGATTAAATATCTGAGAATTTGTGACCGTAGAAAATTAAAATGTATACAAATGCGGAGAGAGTTTTCATGGTAAAACCTTTTTACAATGGCTGTATTTTACGTGAAACAAGAGATTCGTTTGCTGTTCAATTTAATAACGGAATAATCCCTTCTAAAACAACAATTGTAAATAATGTACAGAAATTTGAAAAGTCTGTCAATATTTATGTTGAATATGAAAAAACGGGTGTGAGTCTAAGGGTAGGCTCACATGTTCCACATCATAACTGCACCACAGCCACAAAATGGTGGGTGCGTGTGGTGTGGATAATAATAGTACCTCTCACGAACCATTAACTTAAGTCGGCTGGTCTGTATGAGGTACTATTATGCGTTTCCATATAATTCATATCGAAACCACACACGCCCACCATTTTGTGATAGTGGTGTAGTTATGATGTGGTACATGTGAGTCTACTCTAATTGTTCTTAAAATAGGTACCATGCGTTCATCATTGATTGAAAAGCAATGAACTTAATGCTCATTTAAAAACTTTTTTAGGTTGGTAGCTCGTCAAGTCCTACCGGTGGCAGCACATGCAGGAATTTAGGGAAGAAACTAATTTGTAGCCTTCCGACATGTTCCAAGCAATAAATTTGTCTGGGCAGATAAACTACGGAGCGATTTCTTTGGATACATCCATTCTTTGCTGAATATCTGCAAAAACTTTCCGACAGGGCAGTATGCAGGCCTGTAGATTTTTTTTTCTTCTATGGAAACACTCCGGTTTCATAGAATCTATAAATTATATGGCACATCTATTGCACAAAGTAAATGTGATCGAACTTGAGATCAGGAAACAGCTCACGAAATTGTTCTTCACAATTTTGATACGAATAATTGCCTTCAATTCCTATTTATAATTATAAACTTGTTACTGTGAATGGCATTTTTACCTAAAATCACTTGACAGCTAATGCAATAACGCATGCCTATGTTCGAATATAACGATCAAATCGCAGGTAAGGGTACCAACTAGACCTGCAGATATCCGAAGATTTCAGGATCCGAGTACCCAAATATCCGAGGTGTCGGTTCCGATACCCGAGGTGTCTGATCCCGATCCACTATCCGACACTTACGATATCGGATCCGACATCCAAGTCCAAGGTGTTACATAGGGTGGTGCGTCAGATAACGCACTATATGAATTTACATGTAAAAATTTAAATCTTTAAATATTGTGTTCTCTAATTATTTTAGAGCAAAACTGCAATGAACTCTTTTGTCGAACAAAAAATACTGCGTCAATTTATGTGATTACTGTTTATTTTTCATTATCCATAAACTGAAAAATCGAAGAAATAAAAGTAACACTTTTAAAAACAATCATGGTGAATTGAAATTAAAAAGCAAAGAAAATGCATTTTACTTGTGTCAGTGATGTTTTTCTTTTAAGTGTAGTTCAATTGTCACTATTCTTATGCTATAATTTTATAAATTTCAATTTATTTTGCTATAAATAAGTAATTTATTACTGCAGAGCTGAAAGTATTCCTCACGAAAATACTCGATCACAAATTCTCTATATAATTATTGTATATAAACAAATATTTGAGCCGCCATCTACCTACAAAAATGATTGCAAAAACTTATTTAGTTTACGAGATAACAAGCGTATAAAAAAAAGTTCCTGAATCTGCACATTACAGAACATTGAACTACAGTATTGAATGGAAAACTTTTTGTCAAAATAATTGATGTACTTACTTTCCTAAAGATGAAATAAATGAACATAAAAATAATACTTTTTTTTTCAACTATCTTAACCGGATCCGAAGTATCGGATAGAGGATCCGGATGCTCGGGTATCGGATCTGGACCCACTATCCGGATATCCGGATAGTTTAGAGTCCGAGTCCTAAAATATCCAGATCCGGGGTGCAGGCCTAGTACCAACATTGCAAGATGAAAAACTAGGCGCCAAATTCAACTGCTTTTCGATCAATTTATGTATGCATGGTAGCATACAATGTCAACCTATGGTCAGTTAAACACGAATTGGATGTTACACGAAGTGTGGTGTTTAAAATTTTGAAGAAACATCGATACCACCCATCTAAACCTCAGTGCTATCAGTAGGTCTTAATCTGCAGATGAAGGAAACAGGAATACATTTGACGACAAAATGCAAAATCGTGCAAATGCTTCATTTTTATCATCAATTTTATTTAGTTATGAATACATTCACATTGAACAACAAACCTAATGTTCAAAATACGCTGTATTGGATGAAACAGAACCCTCACATTAATATTTCTTCGAGGACTTAATATCCCAAAAAAAAAAAAAAAATTTTACTTTCGCTGGTATTTTAAATAACAGAATTGACGGCCCATTTAAAATTAAAGGAGATTTAAATTCGAGAAAAAGTTTAGATCTGTAATTTGTAAGGTAGGTCCTATGGTGGAAGATGTTGCAAGGGAAAAATCAGGAGATCTGTTTTCAAGAAGAGGGGTGTCCTGGGCAATTTTGCTTAGATATCCAAATTTTTTTAGAGATTCGTTTCCAAATTGTTGAATAGGAGGTAGAGGCGGTTCTATTTTTACAATTGGCCAGCCACATCTCCGGATTTAGCACCTTTTGACTTCTTTCTGTGGGTCAATTTTAAGAATAATATTTACAAACGACACCACCCAAATATTAATTCTTTGAGAGACGAAATTCTACAAATTCTGACAACTACTAATATTAGGTCTTTTTATAATAGATTGAGACATTGTTTATGTAAAAACGAAGGACTGTTCAAATATTTGTTTTAAATTACTTAGGCCCGGTTCCTCCAACGAATCTTAAGATGCGTCTTATTGAAGTACGTCTTATTTATAAGTAGACATCTTAGGTAAGATTTAATTACGTTTGGCAACATTGCATTTTCAAGGATTTTTGACAAACCGTCTACCAAACTGGCCATAATATTTGATGACAGTATGCAGCCAAGAGAAATTTGAGAAGCTGACAATGGCAAAAATTCAATCAAAGAGAGGACTTTGTTGTTGCCTCTAGTGCATGTGCACACAATTGTGGAAAATAAAGTGACAAACGCCGCTACAAACAAGCAGAAGGAGGAAGCTAGGGACTCCATTACGTCCAAATTTAATGCCCAAGAATTAAATACGCGGAGGAAGAAAGAATCACTGAAGAATATGTCGATTAATATGAAACATGCAGTGAGGAAGAATTGTTTCTTCAAACATTATTATTGCAGTATATTTTGTATTAATGTAGTTACACATACTCACTGATTATAAAAGTATTCTAAACTGCCTTCAATTTGTTCAACGATATTCAACACAGTTTCTTTAGTTTGCCTAAATCTACAAAAAAACTGTTTGCATTTATATTTTTCAAAATAATTATCTTGCTGATAAATATGACGAGGTATTGCTGGCATATGATAATCATCTGCAATATCTGCAGCATCTACATCAAATGCATTTATAGCCCTGATTGCTAACAAATCATTAGCCATATTTAGCATTAGTTGCAATTATACAAGGACAGTACAAATTACATTGAATTTTAGGTTAGAATCCGAATCTTAAGACACCATTTTTGACATCTTCAAATGTAAGACATTCTTAGGATTTTAGAAAGCGATTAATGGTTGGCGTAACACTTTAAGAACATCTTATTTATAAGATCGATTTTAACTAGTATCGTTGGAGAAACCGGGCATTAGTATTTATCTGTATCTTATTCTGTACATAATTTGCAATTGTCGTTTTAGAAGGGATTGTTCTGTTAGTAAATTGAACAGCAAACCAATCTCTTGTTTCACGTAAACTATAGCCATTGTAAAAAAAATTTACCGTCAAAACTTTCTCCACATTTGTATACATTTTAATTTTCTAGTTCATAAATTCTCAGATATTTAATGAAACAATATTAAAGTTATACGTTATCTCCATAGAAACGATAGTAGTAACACTAAACCTTTCAACATTTTAATGCATTTTAATTTTCGTGGTTGAAGCTAACTACGGAGATCTACTGTCACACATTCTATAGAAATGTAGGTACAATGAGACAACGTTAAAAGTAATACATTATTTCCAGTATTGAAATTTCAGAAAACATTCAACACAATTTATTATTTATTATCGTCGGGTTTGCTAGTTTACACACAGTACATATCTATATATATATATATATATATATATATATATATATATATATATATATATATATATATATATATATATACCGGGGAACGTTTGTACTCCCAGTCTTATAAACTCAGACATGCAATCAGCCCTAGATCTCAGTCTCAATATTAGCCAGACTGATTTTCTTTGCAAAGAAAATGTTCTTTTCCAGTTGGCGTTTTGTCCCCATACGATAGCTTCATCCTCTACGCCATAAGGTAAAAGAGCACCTATTATGTTATGTTACGAAAGCTGCATATAAAATAATTAAGTTTATATGAGGTGTGGCTATTAAATAAGTAATAAAATAACTAATAATAATAATTAAATATAATTTATGCACCCTTAAACTTTTACAAATGAAATATAATCCCCTTCGAAATAATTGGCCTGTGCTGGAATACATTCTTCCATGCGCCGCTGCCACTGTGGGAAACAGTGTTGCAGGTCTTTATCTGTTAAGACTTTTAAAAGCTTTGCCGTTTGTTTCTTCACTTCTTCTAACAATGTAAAATGAGTCCCTTTAATAAACAAAATGGCAGGCAGCTACATCTGGCGAATAGGAAGTGTGTTTTAGTACCATTATACGTTTATAACTTAAAAAACACTAAAAATAGGAAATTATTCAATGTGGCCCGACAGCCAAAAGACTTGCCCACCCCTGCACTGGATCAACAATAGCCAATGTTGTGTTTAATCTTTTCCTGAACCCAAATTGGGCTTTACCTAACAGATCATTGCTTTCAAGATTTTCGCTTATTTTAATTGCCATGTGTTTTTCAGTGTTCTTTGAGATGACTGGTAGTATAGATCTAGGACGATAATTTGAGTTTTTGTATATGGAACAAAAGAGCAAATATTTTATTTTCATATGGTAAACAGAATTTAAGAGGTCGAAAAAATCAGAAAATCTACACATGGTTATTCAGAAGAAAAATCTAGCGAAATGGGTAGTAAAATTGAACAAAAACCCTTTAACCCTTTAGTTGTTCTAGAAGTTGCATTGAACCTTTTAAAAAGAGAAATAATATTCGGGGGTGGAAAAATTGAATTGGAATTGATGAATTCGCAGCAGTGGATATGAATGTTGTTAATGAGTGGTAAACTAGTACTAAGCCTAATATTCCTCATTCTGATCAACGTAATATTTAAAGCTAGATTTTTTTTTTAATTTAATGCAATTAACATCAATAGTATGATGTCCTACAGTTTTCTAATATCTTATTATCATTTATTTTTAATTATTAGTGTAGAATTGGGAGTTATTTCTACTGACAATAGACCAAACGATTTAAAATATGCGCCAATTGATACAATTTAGAATAATCTAATAATATACCAACAACGATCTATTCACCGTACTATTTTTAAACGAGTGATCAAAGAGATTTATGTGAACTGTCCACCTGTTGCTGAATTTCACATTGTAATATGTACCAAACATTTTTACATGAAGGCTACAAGTAATTGATTTCAGTTACAGTGTGAAAATTAGCTTTTTACAATCTAGGACTTTTTTAATCTAGAAACATTATATTAAGCTTTAAGGTTTTATCCATAATTACCAGAATCTATATATATATATATATATATATATATATATATATATATATATTTTTTTTTAAATTCTTTATCTCAGCCGTATATATTATATGTTTTTGTAATTTGTTCTCTGTTTTAGTAGAGAACCGGGTATTCGGCCAGGGTCAATAAATACACAATATTTGTTTTACACTTCCAAGCTTTCGGACATATGCTTGTGTCCTTCGTCAGGGATGTTACTAAAAACATTTATTAATTATTAAACAAAATTTGTCACCCATCTTTCATAACAAAAAACCTAAAATTATTGTCAAAAATAATGATCCAAAACAGTTTTCCAAAACGACTTGTAAATAAAATAATTTACCACCAAAGAACCGATATAATGATCAATAAAAATATTCTATCATCAATCAATCAACCAGAAATGATTTACAAGAAACTTCCTTATATCGAAAACCTCTCACCACGCCTAATTTCTACACTTAGTAATGATAACATTAAAATTGGACTCTATAACGTGAACACAATATATAATAAATTTTTCACAAAATTAAAAGATAAATGTAAACCAGAACTACAATTAAATATAATATACAAAATTCCATGTAGTGATTGTAACCTTACGTATTACGGCCAATCCACCCAATGGTTGAAATCTAGATTAACACAACATAGAAGCGATTGTAAGCTCAACAAAAAATCGTGTGCTTTAGCTATACACTCCAATAATTTTGACCATAGACCTGATTTCAAAAACACTACTGTGATAGATTATTGCAACTCTAAAAAAGGGAGACTTTTTCTGGAGATGTATCATATTAAAAAAGACATCAAAAATAGCATGAATTTTAAATCTGATACCGACGGTCTCAGTAATATTTATTCATTTTTAATAGAATTATCTAAGAATGACAAAATAACACAAAAATAAAGAAAAATTATTATCTAAACATATAATCTAGATATATGTTCTTAAAAACAAATTTAATTATAAAATAATTTTTTTCTGTCATGAAAAGATTAATGACACTATCATATACAACACAAATTAATTGTAAGTTTTCATTTTAACTAATCTGAAAATTACCCATATATGTATATACTGTTTTCTTTTGTTGCTAAAATAATTAATAAATGTTTTTAGTAACATCCCTGACGAAGGACACAAGCATATGTCCGAAAGCTTGGAAGTGTAAAACAAATATTGTGTTTATATTGACCCTGGCCGAATACCCGGTTCTTTACTAAAACAGAGAACAAATTACAAAAAAAATTAAAAAAAAAATATATATATATATATATATATATATATATATATATATAAGGTTGTTGTAATAAGTACTTACTGGTATTTCTTTTTATTTTATTTTATTATATATTTTTAGCGCCTGACTAGTTTCGGTTTATTTAAAAAAAACATCTTAAGAGGCATATCTATGAAGAATACAATAAATTAGGTTAAATATAAAATTAGAGTTAAGTTTGTTACTAAAATGTTTAAATATTCTAATAAAAATTCTAATAGTAATAATAAGTAAATAAGTAAATAATTCTAATAGTATTTGTTATGTGTTTAATGTTGTAGTGTGTATAAATGATTTAATATTTATGTAATTTGTTGGTGTGGAGATGAATTAAAATGTGTGAAAATGATCTTTTATGGGGGTATTAATTTTAAGCTCATAGGAAGTGGAGCACCAAATTGGTAACCCTGGATTATCAATTTTTTGTATGTTATTAATCACAGGGTTGCTAATTCGCGTTGAATAAAATAATCAATGAAACGAACTATCTTAGTATTATCAAATTGACAGTTTCTTACTCTGTATTTTTGTTGCTAATATACATTCACGACCTTTTTTGCAACCGAGTTGGCTGGGTTTTCTTTTTGTCATGTTGGACAAACTGATTCAGTGGTGCAGCGGAAGTTAATTATTTTTTTGTGTCGATGTCTATTAGACATTTGCTTCCTACCACATTGTCAGATTTATTTATTTTTTCACTGCCATTTTCATCTCTAATAATTGAAACTTCACATCTGACAACAATGTTATTTAAAAAATATAACCCCAAATTGAGAACAACTTAACCTAAAAAA